>OW388083.2:57761272-58961272 GCA_936449025.2 Sarcophaga subvicina | reverse complement strand
TTTTTTCATTCAGCCAATATCGATTAACTAGACGATCTGCCATGGTCTTTATAGCCTTTTCAAGCTATTGGTACGTACATATTGTTACGTTTTTACCCTTTACGTTACGTTCGTAGATTGCAAATAAAATAAAAATAAATTTGTGTTTAGTTTCACGAAGTCTCTACAAATGGAAACTTGTTTTTGACGTTATTGTTGTTTATGTATTTTGTTTAGGTTTGTCCTTGCAGTGTTATTGTTGCCAGTTTCTTTACTTGTCTATCAATTTTTTTATACTGATGTTGTTGTTGTATTTTTATTTATTTGTTGATCATGTAAACAAGTCCATAGTTTTTGTTTTTGCAGCTTTTGTTTATCATTCTAATATTAAACGATGTAGCACCATTTCCATTTTCGTAACAATATCTACTCGCACATACATTATTGGCAATTACAAATCTTTAGCCAGGATTAAAGTCTGGCTTCTTACACCACCCATATTGTATGTGTTAATTTTATCCGTAAATGGTGGGACATACAGTTTAACTTCCAATTCCAACGACAGATTTGAGAAGTTTTCGCATGGCAATTATTATTGTAGTATTATTGTTGCTTCAAAAGAAAATTGTCACAGAAAGTAAGTCACAGTGAATTGTAAGTCCAGGTTGATTAAATTGGATTCTATCGCTTTAAATTTGAACCATTGGTTATTTCGAATCTGACAATACTTATGTCATTCTATTCTGTCATAAAATTCAATATATTACCGCCACTGAAAGTAATGAATCGATTACCGCTTGAGCAAATTTGGGATTTATTGGAAATTTATTTTTCAAAGAAAGAAAATTTGTCGGACATTTTTCTGCCAAAAAAATATTTTTTCGGAAGACGCTCATTTTCATCTTGGTGGGTACTTTAATAAGCAAAATTGCCGTATTTGGAGCTCAGAAAACATACACACAGTTACTAAATTATACGTACGGTTAAAAAATTACCGAAATTTTTTAACTAATCCATTTTCGTTGAAAATCTTTATAGTTTCCTTGATGTTAAGACGGTCTTTCGCATTGGTTAAAAAATTTCTAAAATTGAACTGAATTGTGGCCCTGCACACGCCCACAAAGGTATGCATCCGATTTAAAAATTTCACGTCTTAAAATCGAAGAAAGATGTCAGACAGTTATAAATATTTTAAAAAAAAAAACGGATTGGTTAAAAAATTTCTGAAATTTGTTCACTCACACATCAGGCTCCCAAAAGTTAACAAATTTCAGAAATTTTTTAACCAAGACCGTCTTAAAATCGAGGAAAGTTGTCAGACAATTACAAAGATTTTCAACGAAAACGGATTAGTTAAAAAAATTTTTGAAATTTGTTATCCGTATGTATACTTCTGTGGCTATGTCTTACAGAAGCCAATGCACCCATTAAGACCAACCATTATGGTCAATGGAGATTCTTATAACAGTATGGTAACCGATTTTTTTGCACCCGCTCTTCATGGTATTGACATGAACGATGTCTGGTTTCAACAAGGTAGTGCAACCTGCCACACATCTCAAGCCACAATCGATTTATTGCGTCAAACGTTTGATTAGCCGAAATGATGATGTCAATTGGCCGCTAAGAAGCTGCGATATGACACCGTTGGACTATTTTCTGTGGGGCGGTGTTATAGAAAAGTTTTGCCGACAAAGCAGAGACAGTTGAGCATTTAAAGGCCAACATTCGAAAAAGTTCATGAAAATTGGTCTGATCGAATGAGATACTGTGAGGCCTGCAGCGGCAGCCATATGAACGCAAAATTATTCCATTTCTAACCGGAAAAATATTACTTCTCGATAAAAAAAATGCAAAAATTTAAACCATTTTTTTTATTACATTTTTAAATTTAAACTTTTAATTAACCCACCCTATACAACCTTATATTCATGAATTTTCTGCTTAAGAGCAAATTTAGGTGAAAGCCACTTTATTCACATCAGCGACATAAATTCTTTACTGCTGCTTTTAATCGACTGTATAAATTGTATCTTATACAAACGTACGCAACAGTTGTATACGACATAGCATCCGTAAGAAGGTTTTACACGGCAAGTTACCATAGAAGGGATTTTTGTAATGTCTGAAGAGTTGCATGGTTTCAGATGGGGAAATAATGTTTGCGAGTTGATGTTTAAAATGCCTTACAAAAATACGACTAGATTTACTTGTAATTATAATTTCAAAATACTAGAGAATATCACTTGAAGTGGTTAATTTTCTTAGCAATTTTGTTTGTCATCAATTTCTGACTTTAAGCATCTTCTTTAAAAAAGAACACTTCAAAAGATCTCTTGAGCTTAGTATACATACGTATGTATGTATGTTATAATTGATACTGCAAAACTTTTACATAAAATTCTCAATCATTACTACACTTTTAAGTCTGAGCGATTGACTTGACATAATTTTCTTATATTTTGAATTTTAATTTATTTCTTTTTCTTTTTTGTTTTGGTATTTGGCCATGGCTAGACATTCAATTAATTATTCGATCAAAAATAAAATCAACGTTCCAAATAAAGTGGAACGTTCTTCTTTTTCACTTTAAGCTTCATTTAAATTCCCAGCTGAAATTCCATCGCTGAAACAACTTTTAATTTTGATACAAAAAAAGGAAAGAAATGTTGAGCATAATAAAAAACAAACCAAAAAACTTTTATCAGACAGCACTGATTGAATGAGCTGTCAAAAGTTCAATGATTACTTTTTGTTAACATTTAGAAAATCTAATATTAATGATATTTGGGGGAGATAAAGTTACGAAAAAAAAATTGTTTTATTTAAGCAGAATATGGCTAAGGCATATGTGATATAAATTTTCATTTGTATTACTTTATTCTTAAGTACTAAAGTATTGATAAAAAAAAACACATGTAATACTATGTTCAGATATGCACTTTTATTGAGTCAATATTCTGTTAATTGAGTAAAATATTTTAAGTGTTATATACGCAGTTCATCTGCTTTTTCAATATTCATTTGACAGCTGGTAAACAAAACAGCTGGCTGTTTCAACAACATTGTTTTTATTTTGTTTTTGTTGATATTTGAGTCGTCAAATATAAACAAAAAGTATTCGATTAATTGTAATATGCTCACTAAACACACTTATGACAGTGGTGCATTTTAAGTTTAATTCAATATTATATAGTAGTGGTATTGGTTTATTAGACGTGGGGCCTCGGTTAATACCCCACGTCAAGCATTTCCAACTGAACGAAATATGGAAAAATATTTGACTTCCTCTCAGCAGATTTCTGGCAAAAACTCTCAGAGCTAATAAAATTGCCATGAAAAGTTTCTCAAAAATCTGTCGTTCGGAGTCGACTTTAAACTGTAGGTCCCGCCACGCATGTATAAAAATTAACGCACACAACATGGTGTGGTGTGAGAAGTAATCTCACTGAAGGGTTGTAATGGCCAATTATGTATGTATGCATGATATATTACTTCAATATGATGATGCCAATTTAACTCTTAGCTGCTTAGAGCTTTTTCATACAGATACTAAAAGTACATTGTTATAATAGCAAAACCAAAAATATGTGTCCACTTAAAAAACTATATTTCCACTAAGAAATGACTACTAGTAGAAAAATGAAAAGGAATCCAGTATTTAAAAGATGAAACTTATCTTTCTAGTAAAAAAGTCCTGTTCAAATATTATCAAATCATATTAAAGACCAAAGAAATGTTTTAATTAAGTGGCCACCACTGTAAGTAATTTCATCCCGACTTGGTGATTTGAGTGTCCATTCTATAGCTTTCTTTATGCAGTATTACGACCTAGATTAGAACCTAGCTTTCTCACGACACTTATGTGGTGGGACCTACAGTTTAAAGTCGACTCCTAACGATACAGTTGAAAAGCTTTTCACGGGCATTTTTTTCGTCCGAAATCTGCTTAGAGCAAGTCGCTGAAGGAAAATTTTTGCATATTTCGTTTCGCTAGAGATCTCTGATCTAGTGTTTGAACCGTGTACTTACGTCTAATAAGCCAACACACTACCCACTAGGCTACGGCGACTTCCGAACATTATATGAAGAGATAAATAAGTTTTCTAAAGGAACCCGATCGTTTACAGTGACAGTTTCAGATTAATTTAAAATATAGACGTGATGAGATAAACTTTATGCTGAACGTTTTCATCAGCCCTTCGTTTTTTTGTAATTTATGATGAAGAAGTAGCTGTCCTCTGATAGATATTCATGCCCATAGGCAACAAACGATATCAATGCAACAACACAAAATTTGGAAAACATATTTCTAAAAATAATTTTAATTCAAAGAATCAATAATAGTAACAAATTATATTTCAATTTGAGTAAATTAATTCCGAAAATTGATGTTTAATTCATTCACTTCTCCCATTCAATCTTCTCCTTTGGATCTCTAACTAAACAAAAGAAAGAAATGTAATAATCTTCCTGATTAAAATATAATTGTTTGTGCTTTTCTCTAGTTTTGTTCAAAGTTTTCTTTATACATTCTTCCCAACTATATCTATTCAATACAAAACATATTTTTTTCTTTTCATATTCTGCTGTGAAAATTGCCACAACATTCTGTGGTATTTCTGGTTTACGAAACAAAGCCGCACTCAGAAAATAATCTGTGTTGGCTTTCGAGGAAAAATAAAATGGAGAGAAACAATATTTTTATATTGTACTTGAAAGGAAATGAAATTATTTTCTTTAAATTGAAGTTTTAATTGGAAAACAATACGTACATTTAAGTTTATACAGAAGGGGAAAGTAATGAAGTATTTGTTGGTTTTTTGTGTAAATCTGCAATTGAAATTTTATTATTTGACAATTGTAGGTAAATGGTAGAATAGTAGAATTTTTAAATTTTAAAGATAAAAAGGGTTATCTTACCCCTTTCCAAAAAATAAAAACTTTGAAGCTTTAAAATCAGTTTGAGGAATCAGAAAATTTGTGTCAAGAGTTAAAAAAACTGTTTTTTATTTGTAAAATAAAACCACTTTGGAAGGTTCGAGAAATAAAAAAGTGAATATACCATGTTTTTTGGTAGTTTTGATAATCCAAAGTGATACAACTTGTTTACTTAACAATTTCATATTTGATGTGATAATTTTGTTATATTTAAAGTATATAATTTTGTGGAAAAAAGTAAAAGAATAAAAATTTGTATATATTTGAAACTAAAAGAATAAAAAATTTATATATATTTAAAATTGGTGAAAAAGTAAATCAAAGGAAGTGAATTTATTTTTGAAGAACCTAAAACCTCACAACTTTGTGTAAAATCAAGAAAAAATCAGAAATTTAAAAATTTAAGTGGAACCGACACTGAAGCCCCAATCGTCTAGTTGAATGAACAAAAAGAAAAGTTTGAATTAAACAGTCAACAGAAAAAAAGGAAAGTGTCTTGCTTCTTTGTAAATTTGTTATCAACTTGGAACTTATTTTAATTTTGGTTCCCTTTTTTCATAGTGCTCCACAATTGAGGTCAACAGACAGACGACTATTTACAGCCTTTGCTCTTCACACCTTATATACAATGCGAGTTTTTGAATAAAAACGTTGAGTTTTTACTTTAATTTTGTTATTTATCATAAGTTTATTATCTATTATAAAGATTGATAATTTAAATTTAATTATAATACGCAAATTGTTATAATATTGATTAAAAATTAAAATGCAGGACAGTCATAAGTATGTTCAGCATATTACAATTAAGCCAACACTTTTTGTTGATATTTGACAACTCAAATGTCAAAAAAAAACAAACAAAACAACAAAACAAAAAACAACAAACAAACAACCATCTGTTTTGTTTACCAGTGAATATTGAATATTGAGTAAGCAGCTGAACTGCGTATATTATTATGCCTGAACACTTAAAATATTGTACTCAATAAACCGAAAATTGACTCAGTAAAAGTGCATATATGAACATAGTGTAAGGCTTCTTTCTTGGCGAACAATACAAAAATGAAAAATTCAATCTAAAAAACTGAAAAACTGAATTAGAAAAAAACTTGAAATCTTTTTGGGCAGCCTGCACATAAAGCGATCATTGGGTCTTTGCAAACAATCTATTTATAATTGTAAAGTAAATTTGAATGTTTATTAAAATTTTTTCAATGAGGACCAAAGTAACAACATTGTCACTTAAGTAGCGAATGAAATAATCGATTTACGCTTGTACAGTTTTTATTAGATTTTTATTATAGTCCAAACTGTATTCATTTCAGTTGATATAACATCTGAATTATATGTCGAAATATCTGTCATATTCGAAAATAAAACAACAGGCCAACGTCTGGTCGGTCATGCACTAGTATGCTTAATAGACAACTAATTGGTCAAGGGCATCAACCCCAACTTTTTTTTCGGTTGTAAGGATTCTTCATTTCACCATCTCTTACATAGGCAGAATGGTGAAGAGAACTTAATAGAAGGTCGTACTTATTCTTTTTGCAACTTAGGATATAATAGTTAGGAATTCCGAAACCGACATTAACTTCTTTTTTAAGGCCAAAAAGTTTTGTTTTTTCGGATTGTGTCTGCCAATATTATGGTACTCCTAGTAGTTGAGTAGCAAGGTTGATCATTGAAAATATATTATCACATGTTATTGTATAGCCTTTTGAAAGTAGGCCTCAAAACCACTTGCTCACCTTAGAAACAAAAGACATAAATGACCCGAATATAATAATCAAAACAATGGTTTTTCTCTGGCTGCGTATTTCACGCTCTGCTAGTATAAACTTCCATCTGTGCCAAGCATATTTTGATGTAGCGTCACAAAATCCCCAATTTTTAATGTCATATTGCGCAAACTTTTATAGGAATATATTGGTGAAAACTGCATCGGCCTCGTAATGAACCTAACTGCTCATCTGTATTTACATTTTTATGAGGATTAAAAATGTCTCAGCTGGTTATTCCATTTGTCCCAAATGTGCCTTTTCTTTCTTCTCTATCTCCAGCGTTATCAGACCTCAGACACTTTGATATGCTCATAAATCAACAAGGGTTCATTGTATCTCGAAAAATCTCGCTTTTCATCCTATAAGCCAGTGAAGCTATCTCCAAGAGATTTATACATTATATATTTTAATACTTTGCATTTACTCCCACAATTTCCCAAAAGATGTATTGTTAGATGTACATATGTATTGTATGCATAATTACGTATATGCAAAGATGATAATAAAATTTTGTAAATTTTTTTTATTGAATAAAATTTTCTGATGCTACAGAGGATAATATGAAGTTTCAGCACGATACACTAGCATTTAAAAGGAACATTTTGAATTTGAAAACATAAATTGATCCAAGGAATTCAGAAGGTTTAATTTTATGCTACAGTTTTACCATTTTTTTTTGTTAATGACGTCATTACAGTGGTGTATGTAGACTTTTTCCTTGACTGTATGTGTATTGAATTTATTTAGAAAAAAATTTTAATTCAAAATAAAACAGGAATGTACTCGTACATATAATTGACGGCGGAAAACCAGCAAACATGGCCTCCCAATTATTATAGTTATAAATAGGATTATCGCAAGTCAACTCCAATTCATAGAATAGCTGTGAAAAGTGGCTTAGCAACATATAGAAGCAGGAAAAAACTTTTTTTCAAAACAATAGACAAGCCAGGCTTAACTTTGCAGAGAATCATGTAATATGGTCCATTTCTAAATGGAAAACTATGCTCTTTTGTGACAAATCAAAATTTAGTCTAAAGGGTTCTGATGGATCAGTGCTAGTGCGTAGACTAACAGCGGCTTAACCCTCAGTATACTGAAGTCGCCGTAGTCTAGTAGGTAGTGTGTTGGCTTATTAGACGTAAGGCCACGGTTCAAACCCCAGTTCAGACATCAAAATAAAATTTTGAATAAAAATATTTCTTCCGTGATTTTCTCTCAGGAAATTTCTGGCAAAAACTTCAAGAGTAAATAAAATTGCCATGGAGAGTTTCTCAAAAATCTGTCGTACGGAGTCGACTTTAAACTGTAGGTCGCGCCACTCATGTATAAAATTAACACACACAACATGAGTGGTGTGAGGAGCTAGGCCGTAATCCTGACTGAAGGGTTGTAATGACCAATTATGTTATGTATACTAAAGGCTCTGTTAGGCCCGGAGGTGGGAGCATGCTAGTCTGAGAATATTTCTCGTGCCAATCCATAATATAAGCCCCATAATGCATTGTTTTATATACAAAGATATACAGCGGGCAGAAAAAGTCTAGTTACCCCAATGTGTTTATTGGCAATTTCATGAAGTTTTACTAATAATATGTAGAAATAATTGATGGTTTTTTATATTTATTTTATTAATTTATTTCTAATGTATTGTAAAACAAAAAGTTTTTAAAGTTTTTAACAAACCATAAAAAAAGCAAGGAAACTTTTCTGGTGACTACATATTTTTGCAACGCTAAAGTGTAGGTACCGCCAAAAAGAACTCAGAGTAAATTTAAAATTCAAAGCCCCAATATATTAAAATGTTATACCCAGCATTTAGTAAAATATCCCATAAAGGCAAGTATTCTATTTATCCCATTTGGCATTGAATATACCAGTTTTGTTTGCCGCCATTCGCTCATGAGCAAGTTTTTCACTTTTTTTGACTTTTGTTTGAGGTTTAGCGACTACGTAACCGTTGTTCCAAATGATCACTTACATAATCTCTTGGAGTCATGTAGAGACTTTGTGCAAGAGCTTGTGGAGATTTTGGAAGGCAAATCACGTGGTCACATTACCAGCATAATGATTGGATTCACTGCTTTTTGGATACAATAATCATTACGAATTCTTAATTTTTCCGAACTTTAGGTGAATTTATTTTTTAGAAAGTGTAAATACTCTCTCTTATTCATTATTTCCTCAATAAAATTCAAAGTGCCCTCACCTGGTGCCGACACATATGCCTACTACCGATGCCATGCTTAATATTTTCAAACAAGTTCTTTGGAGAGAGCTCTTTATCGTTCTTCCTCCATACTCAAGAATGTCAAATAATGAATTTTTTTCAGACAGACTCGTACAGATTTTATTTATTGTTGAGGAAAGACAAATGAGGAACTCGAACCCAAAAAAGGGTTAGGCATGGTAGTGGTACTAGGTGTGGCCAGTTTTGAATATATTGAGGATTTATTGAATAAGAAAAATACTCTTTCATTCTAATGTAAAAATCTAATTGAATAAGTAATTTTAAATAAATAATTTTAAATTAAGCAAATTTTTTTGAATTTTAGCAACTACAATATTATTTAATTACGACAGAACGACCTTGTAACAAAATTGTAGCCACAGCAGCACTGATTAAAATGATTACATTTGTGTATCCACATATTGTAATTCAATGCCAAAAGAAAGTAAAAATAAATATCTTTATTAATGTAAGTTTGCTCACTCTACCCCAATTTTTTGTTTACTTTCTATTATAGTCTGTCGCACATCGAATAGTAAACAAAAAGTAAACAAATGTCATAATATTGTCCCCAAAAGAGTCGTTGTGTATTACAATGAGATCGAGGAACAAAAAGAAAAAGGAGGGAAATCTCTTGTTTAAGTCAGCAAATATCCTGAACTATTTTGAAAAAAGAATCAAAACAATCAAAAAAAAAACCCCCAGCTTTATTATATTCTATATACAGTGGTGGTCTTTGAATTCCCACTACCGTCTATACTTCAAAAAATGAATTTAACAATAATTGACACTTTAAATCATAAAATGAAAAAATTCGCCCATTCGAAATGAAAAAAATATCATTTGAGTTTAATTTTTTCAATATTTTATGGAGGCACTTCTCTTTAATAACCAATTCAAACTTTCAGTAGGTTAGATTAGGTTAGAGTACGTGTACTTATCAATTAAGACAAGTACAGTATCCGGAGGTCGAATTGACCCATTGTACAACGTCCTAGTTTCTCACACCACTTATGTTGTGTCTGTTAATTTTATACATTAGAGGTGGGACCTACAGTTTAAAGTCGACTCCGAACGACAGATTTTTGAGAATCTTTTTCATGGCAATTTTATTTACTCTCAGAGTGTTTGCCAGTAATCTGCTGAGAGGAAATCGCCGAAAAAATTTTTTTATATTTTGTCTTGATGTCTGGCCTGGGGCTCGAACTCTGCCTTTTATGTCTAATAAGCCAACACACTACCTACTAGACTACGGTGACTCAAACTTTCAGTAAGACTCTGATATCTCTGATATCCTGCCGCTCGTACAACTTTCCACAGGTCTAGAAGAGGTTTTTGTTCAACTTGTTTCTCAAGATCATTTCATGAATTGGATTGAAATCTGAGGTTTATGCTGGCCATTATATAATGTTGATCCTCCAAGTCAGTGTGTTATCATTATCATCATAATCTTGCATACAAATCCAATTTTCATACAAGTTTTCATGAGCGAATAGAATTAACTGGATATACACAATATTGTTGGTTTAATGATTCATTCGTTAAGATCGGACACAATGCTTTATGGAAGCTTAACCTTTCATTATGCAACTTCTCGCGCCTATATCGTTTTGTCTGGATTATTTGGATACCATAGGTTTGTATTACGCTACATACCCAATTAATTTAGTTGCCTTTAGTTTGCGACGGATGATATTTGTTGAAATAAATATGTTGTGTTCCTCCATAACTAGCTTCAGCATTTTTGACAACATTATGAAGTGATTTTCGTCGCATGAGTAAGTATTAGATGCTCTGCGGATCTAATGGTTTTTAGGTATCTAGTCGTTGCAATTTCAGAAAAACCTTTTTTATAAAATTTTTTATAAACAAAATTATAATAAATTTATAAAACTGATTTTTTACCCACTTTAACATAAAATATAATTTTTTATGAAACACGTAAATGTAATGAAATTAATCCGAAACCGTTTAATCCAATTAAATTTTATGCAGCTCTCTGAGAAATATTAACATAATACATGGTGTGCTAATTATATGTACCAACATTTTTTGGAACTCTTAAATCAAATCAAGCTCATTATAATAATTATTGTTGATGTTACTATTTATTTACTAGGTTTTATTAATTACTGTTAGTAAGTTATTTTGAATAGTATGAGTGAATTAAAATATTGCAAATAAGAATAAAAATTCAACCAACATTTTTTAGTGGATGGGTGTGCTAATTATAAGACCACTTCTATACTATTTACCCGTTTCCTTTATAAAAGCAAGTAAGCAAACAAGTGTAGTAAAACGTAGTTGTAGTATAAAAACTTTGTCACACTAGAATAAACATCAGACGACATAAAGTTTCGCAGGATTCACATTTGCATGCAAAAATACACTCAGCTACAAAAGTATACATACGGTTAACAAATTTCAGAAATTTTTTAACCAATCGGTTTTCGTTGAAAATCTTTATAATTATCTGACATCTTTCTTCGATTTTAAGAAATTTGGTTCAGAAATTTGTAAAATTTGTTAATCGGATGTATACTTTTGTGGGCCTGTGCAGTCTTAAAATCGAGGAAACTATAAAGATTTTCAACGAAAACGGATTGGTTAAAAAATTTCTAAAATATGTTAACCGTATGTATACTTTAGTTACTGTGTGTATGTTTTAATAAGTACCATTGTCTCCTTTTCCAATGAACTGCTCAGCTGGAAACTGGTACCGAAACTGAAACTTATGTTCCTAAATGGCTGGAAGTGTAATACATAAACAAATATTGTTTGATTCTTTAATACTGTAGGTAAGCGTACTGGATTTTCGAAATATTTCTCTCCTAAAACTTAATAAACCAAAATATTTATTTATTTATTAACTACGATACAATTACAAATTATATTCTAATTATATACGAGCTGAGTAACTTTGACCATATGCTCGGTGTAGTGTCGCAGACCAGAGTTTCTGGTGGGAATCAAACCCACGACCCTTACGCTAATAGTCTAGCACACTACCCACTAGACTATCAGGGCACCCTAAACCATAATAATTTTATAAAATTTTTTCGAAAACTAATTACGTTGCTAATGGGTTGTTGAGCATGTAGTAGACAATTCGAAATGAGAGCCGCATCTAAATACAAAAATGCTGTTCGGATACAAGGCGAACCGCATGTATAAAAAATGCTGTTCGGATAAAAGGTACAGGTGTATGGGAAGAACGATCCTCCTACTCCTAAGTGATGTGGCAATTCTAACTTAATCGTTAAGGTATTTCTGAATAAGTAATTGTAAATGCAAACTAAACGTAAAAATAATAATGTTCTCATGTTCAATATATTGTCGGATCTAACACCATATATCTATACTGCAAACTGGGAGACATTGTCTTATTTACCTTACAATATTAATTTTTGACACATTTATTAAAATATCAGCACAGATATTAGAATCACGTGTTATTTTCCTAATAATTATGCACTTAGACTTACGGGGTCCATTTCCCGCGGCTCAACGATAAATTTTTGTCCAATTCACAACTCACAAAAACTCCATTCATTGGCAAACGTAAGATGGGATAATGTAGAAACAGAGATCTGGTATGACATGGATATGTGCAGAAAATAATTTGCATTGAACCTATCAAGATACTATCTGGAGAACAATATAGCAGCAGTAACAATACATTGGTCTGGGGGTGTTCATGCCGGGAACCTAATAATGACTTCTGCAACGACGAAGAAGATGAGGAAATCACAGAACTTCTTCTCTGTCATTGTCCGAGAATTGGGAACCTGAGAAGTAGAATTGTTAGACATCCCGATTTAAAGACAAAACATATCTAGCCAAACGCGATATTAGACTCTTGACAAATATTAACCAGGAGCTATAATTATGGCGGAATTGGTAGTCTTGGTGTTACAACGGAACCGTACAGGACCCAAGTAAGATGGGCCTAATGAGTCGGCTGCCAACTGAACCTAACCTAACCTACATATACATATCTTCAAGCCGAGGATTGGCATAACGACTGATATGCAACAACTACCACGCAAATTGATAATATTTTCTCTTAACAAACAAGTAACATACATACGGTTCACTTCTCTAAGCAGTACTAACTTTGGTTATCTTTTTTTATTTTTTTTTACGCTGAGGAGGAATAAATGTACCTAACCACACCATAGGGGAAGTCGTCACTATCCCCCGTGTGTGGGGCCCTCACCCACTAAATCTCCCCCTCTTTTGGACTCTTTGTGCCCACTCCGGAACTACCGTGGTATTACTTCGAAGTGGAGTCCGTCTGGCCATTTGGCCCCTTTATATCAATATCCGCGTCCGGATTGAGCAACAAAATCCGAGAAGGTGTCTAAACATCCATTCTAATTCTCTTGTCCAAGTCAATCTTCTTTGACTTCAGTAAGGCCTCAGTGTGCTATGCTCTTCCAATTCTAGTCGCTGTTGACAATTACATCGCGGAAGTTCTCGACAGTACAGACGCCAACTTTGGCCTCAAGATTTCTTCTTTCCAATCTCCATCTCTCACAATGAAATAAAGTGTGTTCCGCACCATCTATCGCCGCATCATCATAGATGCAATTTGGTCGTGTCATCTTCCCCATTTTAAACAGGTACTTACAAAAGTAACCGTGTCCGGATAACAGTTGTGGTAAATAGCGGTTAACCTCATCAAATTTCCCTCTATTCAGCGGGTATTATATCTGAGAGAAGTTTTGCCGTCCATCTACCACTCGTCTCAGTGTTCCATTTCTCTTGCCAGTGTTGTATGTTACTATCTTTGGTGATAAACAGTGGACTATCATGTTTGTTACTTTCGTCAGTTCATATGCTTACTTCTGTTTTCTCCTTTAGAGTCCAGCAGTAGGAACATCAAGAACAGATTCTCTTTACTTACATACAACACTTAACTTTCAATTCCTTACTAATATCGTAGATAATGTAAATATTATTAACGTTAAAAACTTCACAAAATCTCTGAAAACTTTAAATATTAGTACACGCAACACCTCAGAATTACTAAGAAAGTCATATGAATCACAAATTATATATAAGCCAGAATTATATTTTTTTAGAATTTTATAGCCCTATTTAGCCTTAAATTTTTGAGACACTATAACTTTAATTCGCCGTGGTCTAGTAGGTAGTGTGTTGGCTTATTAGACGAAAAGCCAGGGTTCGAGCCAGACATCAAAACAAAATACAAAAAGTATTTCTTCGGCGACTTTCTCTCAGCAGATTTCTGGCAAAAACTCTTAGAGTAAATAAAATTGCTATGTAAAGTTTCTCAAAAATGTGTCGTTCGGAGTCGACTATATACTGTAGGCCCCCCCACTCATGTATAAAATTAACGCACAACATAAGTGGTGTGCGAAACTAGATCGTAGTCCTGAGTAAAGGGTTGTAATGACCACTTATGTGTGTATGTATAACTTTAATTCAGAAAAAGTTAGATGCCTGATATTTTTTTAATTCGTTAGTATTGTTAGCGCCATTGTTTTAAAACAAATAAAAAAGCAAATTTTAAACAGGACTTAAAAACTTCAAAAACTTCATAATTTTGGCTTATGTATCATTTTTGATACTTTCGACATTCTTAGGGATTCTTTGGTGGTGTTTATGCAATTTTGTGAAGTTTTATCGTAAATAATACATTATTTATGGTATTTGAGATGGAATTGAAGGTCAATTGTTGGATAACAGGGAAAAGGTTGAATTTTCTGTTCTTGGTATTGATTGAGTTAGTCGTAGTCTAGTATGTATACGTCAGACCAAGATTCAAACCTCAGGTCAGACATTTTCAATTTACTGACGAAAGTATTGGCAGCAATAAACATGACAATAGGATATTTATAGCCAAAGATGGTACTACTTGGAACAGAGAACCGTATGCCTTTAGTAGTTTGGGAAGAGAAAATATTATCAATTTACGAGCAGATTGCTAGCAGAATGTTGTTGCTTGGAATGTTGTAGAGTCTTTCTTACTGCTCTTCTCATATTCAATTCAAGTGGCAGACAAACATTAGAAAAAAGTGCATTATTTCATAGATATTGCAGACGATAATATTTCGGTCAACTACGTAGGTATGAAACAACAGAATCATTTGCTTTGATAATGTTCTACTCTGAAATAAATATAAATTTATGCCTATTATGCCGTTTTAAAAAATGAGATGAAAATCTTTCAGTTGTTAATAATCCCAATAATTTTGTCACTGTAGTTTATAAATCTTGCGATCCACCGAAATCGAATTGGCAGTTTTAGGTTCAAGTACATGCTACGTGCATAGCAACTTCTTACAGCCGTATTTGGGGAAACCTGTATCCGGGAAACCAGTATCCGGGAAACAAGTATCCGGGAAACCAGGGAGGAATTAAAGAGTGAGCATTGTTATTGACATAATCGATGTTCGATGTTCAACAGGAAACTTTTTTACCTCATACGGCGTTGACAACAATTATTTCTAACGAAATATAACAATGGTTTGCACCATCAGCCAGCCTTCAATTGTGAGCGAGTGACAATAAGCTGTCCCATCTAAGCAATTGGGAACTTATAAATCGCCACAAAGCAAGGGTGCTAGATATCAAAATGTTACCATTTAGAAAAATATAAAACCAAGCTGACATGAACTATTTGATTTTTATGTAAGAAACCATGCTGCAATGTACGTCATGTAAATTTTATAAATAATAATAAAATGTTAGAATATAAAAATGAATATTGAAATGATTGAAAATAAATAGAAATATTTAAATTTTTTCACAAAATCTATCAATAATTGCGAAAATTCTACATTACTTCAAGTGTGTATCAAAAGTGATACATAAGCTAGCATTATGACGTTTTTTAAATATCGATCTACTGTTAAATCAATGTATCGGCGGAAAACAAAGTGTTACGTTGTACTGTAGTACAACTTGTAAGCTGGTTCGAGTAACTTTCTAAATATTTTAAATTCTCAATCTTAACTGTTGAAATATCGAGAACTTGACATGTTGGATCATAAGATCATGATAGGATGAAATACATGCAAACGAGGCAAAGCTTGTGATTGTGATCAATATGACGAATTTCAGAACGTCCCTGGTGTTACTGTATTCATGTTAACTCGCAGAATCCAACTGACTCCATCTGGAGGGCATACTAGCACCAGCTGAATTTTAACTAATGTGTGCAGCCAAGCCCAAACACATGGAATTAAAATTTGAGACGGGCTTATGGCTTGGAATCCACCACATAAGAACCTTATCTAATGGATACTGAAAACAAAAGATGTGCGCACATTCAAAGGTCCAAATATCGAGTCGAACTACTATCTTGACGAGCATTAGCGCCTTGATGCCTGAGCGATCTAATACATTGCGGAAGCTGGATGTCAAGAAATTGCAATTACAAAGAACAGCTCAACTTTCTAAGAAGATCCGTCAATCCCCATCTAATCTCAGCGACATTTGTGGGCTGTTGACCAACATTTCCCAGTCCTTGCAGACTACTACGGAAACAGTTCTTGGTTTCGAGCCACTACCTAAACGAAACAAATGGCAGGTGCAACGGAACGAAAAACACCGCACATAAGAAAAACGACGCAGCCCGCCGCTACGGGTGCCATTGTTGAGAACTACAGAGAGAAGAGATGGGATAAGAAAGCAAGAAAGGCGAGACCATTTTTTATTTTATATAATGGGTAACCTTTTTGCTATTTGGTTTCAGGTGTAAATTTTGGATTCTAAAAAAAGTGTCCTGTCATGTATAAATCGAAACATGCTTTCTAGATTTTGCCACTTACCATATTAAAACTAACTAAAAACGAAGGGTGCATTTCTATGTCAAAATTAATTTTTAGTTAAGTCTATTCTTGTCTCAATGAGTACGATAAAGAACATAATGATGTGACATAGGATGTGTTTCGATGTCTTCGAAGCATGACTTGTGTCCATCAGTCCGCTACCACAATATAGACCAGTTATACATTGAAAAGTGCTCCGTGAGTACGCTCTTTTGTGTACTCAAGTTTTCTTTAGTCAATACAAAAACATTCATGGTATTCTCTTTGTAATACTTTCTACATATTGTTACGTTTTTACCTTTTTAAAAACATTTAGAATCTGAGTTCGTTAATTGCATACCATAATATTTACATACCATATAATTTTAAAGTTTGGATTCTTTGTCGTTTTCCTCGCCTGAAATATAAATTTCAACTTTTGGTGTCTTAAAAATTACTTTTGGGTGTTTTCTAAAGTGATAATTAAAAATATGTTAATTGAATCTTCAACCTCAGCTTAGTTAGATTAATTTATGTTTTTGGGTTTTATGTGTAACTTGCGTTATTATTTTTAATTAATTTTCACGCGTAAGCCTATAAATTAAGGGATTTCGGGAAATATGTCGATAAATAGTTGTGAATAAAGCCAAATTAGGAAAAAAAATTTTTCTAAAAATATAAACGCTTTTGAAAATAATTATGAAAAAAATTTCTGCACTTTTTTGCACATTTTAAAATAAAAAGAAAATATATTGTTGCACCTACATATAAAAAGTTTATTTTTTATTTATTTTTTATGGAGAAAAACGCTTGAAAGTCAATCATAAGTTGGTCCTATCCATGATTGATGGAATGCACTCACAGAAACTACTAGTACACAAACATGCTTTTTATGTGGTGCTATTTAAAAAAAATTTAACAATATTGACAAAATGATTTCTTTGCAAGTAAAAATAGAAAATATGGAGATGGGTTTGTCAATTCTGCATGGATGAATCAGATTTTTTGAATGCCTGCTCCATTTGGCATATAAGCTTCCAATAAAGATCGAACATCGAAAAACAAGTTGTTGCAAAAAATAAAGCGCGTATGCGAGAGGAGTTCAAAAATAAAACTGGTCATATTATTGCTCATCAGAAACCTGGCTTTGGAAATTCGAATAATGACAACACAGCTCGGCGCTTCTTTCAAAATGCGGACATTTCAGCGCAAATTACAAAATTGGATGCAAAATGCATAAGACAACTGTATTCAATTACGGTTACAGTTTCTAATGGATTTCAAATAAACACTAACGCCTTTCGAGATTTCGCTCTTGATACCGCAAGGCATTTTGTACGACTGTATTATATGTCCCCAACTGTCCATAAATTTTTAGTCCATGAAAATAGGAAGAACCACAAGAAGCTCGAAACAAAGGTTTAAAAAATTTGACGGACAATTTTTCGAAGAAATGTTTTAGAGAAAAATCAAATGAAAATATGTATATTTAAAAGACTATTAGTTACTTTCGATCCAGTAATATCAAATATGAGAAAATTTAAAGAGAAAACCCCATAATTTTTGTATGGAAGCAATTCAACTGATGAGATTTGAATTAAATCTCGATGGTGAAGAAGATGACAATAATAATGATAATGATATACTAATTATAGTGATAATGATGATCATAATAATTGATGATGATGATGATGAAGAATCGGATAAGAAATAGAAATGTGAGAATAAATATTATTCTTATTATTTTTTTGGAAATATTGCAATTTTGTTTAAATAAATTAAAGGAAATTAGATAAAATTTGTACTAAATAATATTAAACAATTTATTAGTTTTACTTCTTAAAGTGAATTTGACTGAAACAAGTTAAAATAAGAAACAGGGTAAGTTACCTCGAATTAATTCCCACTTTTGGTATCAAAAACCCCACCGTGCGACAGTTTAAAGTCGACTCCGTATAAATTTTAGAAACTTTTTCATGGCAATTTTATTTACTCTCAGAGATTTTTGACAGAACGAGGTAACCGAAGGAACATTTTTTTCATTTTTTGCTATGTTGGATACGTCTGTCATGGGGTATGAACCACGAGCTCACATCTAAATAATAAACCAGCACACTACTAGATTATTTATTTATTTATATTTAATACACGTACGGTACGGAATAGAAAAACTAACGACGTAAACGTGATCCCCACATATAAAACAAAAACTGCTGATTCTGAACGTAACAAAACGTAAAAGTTCCGCGTAGTCAAATGTCGACGGAACGCTATGGAACATACTTTCGTTTGTAGCATATGAAGAGCAATGTAAATGCTTACCGAAATCACATTACGGTTCGGCCAGCGTTCTCATTGTTTTTCGTGTTATAAAAACGAATGTACGTACCGTAGACGTTTGGCTAACGGGGGCTAAAGTTGAAAAGCGCAAGACATAAAATATGTAATAATAAAAAAGTACTGAAAGCGTCGCGAGGGTACTGCGGAATTTTGGAAATGGAAAAGTACTGAAAAAAGTACTAAAGTACTGAACAACACTGATACGCACGTAATCAGTATGATGAACATTCTCGATGTGGAAGGTTCTTGTTCTCGCCTTCTCAAGAATTCTATCGCGACTGCATTGTGTTTGCGTATTTGGTTCACATTGGTTGTTGTTGCGTTCTCGCTTGTTTGTCTATCCTTTTTGTTTCATTTGTAGTTGTTAGTGTAGTTGTTAGTGTAGCTTGCCAAATGAACGTGGGCGAAAGTAGCATTCAACAATACGTGCGTATATTATGTTATTATTATGTTTTTTTATAAAGAAACATACAGCGTGCTTCATTTTACGGCCTTCATAATCGCCCTACTCAGAGGATTATTCTCGATGTGGTAGACAAATTCGAGTTTAATTTTGCTGTCAAAGAGCGATCAATACGATCTGTCGAAAACATCAAAGTTGTCAATTAAAGTGTACATTAGCATCCAAGGCAGACGATTGCTTGTTGATCTTAAAAAAGCGATCTTTTGTTTACCACAGTCTGGAAAACTTGAATTGTGACTAAACTGTTTAACTTTATGTAAAAATTAGCAGCACAATTTGTTAGTGTAGATAATGCACAAAATTAACACAGGTAACACACATAGCAGTCTGGTTGTAATCCTTACAAAAAGGTTTGTAATTTAGTAAGCATACCAATAGAACCTCAATTTAAGAGAAAAATAATGGATTTCTTGTTTACAATAATTTTTCGTACCTTCTGTTTTTAATAAATATGATTTATTTCAAAAAATTTAATTTTTTAAAAAGTATTGTTACGAAAATAAACATTGAATTTAACTTTTAACATTAAAATTATAAACAAAAGCTAAAAAACAAAACAATGAACATTTTTACAAATTATCGCGCTGCGTAATATACCAACAAACACCAGCATAAAAAAGTGTAATATCACTCATACGTGTGCTTGGTATTGAATTCAATATGGGATACATTACGCGGCCATAGTGCTTGTACTGCCATAATTGTCCTGAAAAGTATGCAATGAAATGTTTTTTTCTCATAACAAATTTTATTTACAATCTATCCTATATAGGATACTAAGCAAATTAGATAAATTTTAAAAATTCATCCGTTGTTGTGCTCCAGCCACATATTAAATTCAGGAAAAGTAAAAATAAAAATATTTACACAAAAGAAATATTATCAATAGTTAACATAATTGAGAAAATTAAAATTTTAAATTATTTGGAAAAAAGTCCATAACATCGCAAATATAAGGTTATCGGAAGGGTACATCAAGAATATGATGTCGCTTAAGCCTGATCACTTCATTAGTATCGTCTAGTTACAGTGATTACTTAATCGTTCAAGATAATTTGCGCTAAACTTCTTGATTTCATCTGTAATTTTTGGAATAAATAAATCGTTATGAATTGTTTTGTTAGATACATATTTTGGTGCGTTGACAATTAATCTCAAAGTATTATTTTGGTATCGTTGAAGAATTACAATGAAATATGAGTTGAATTATGTTGTATACGTCGTTGAATATCACTCATACGTTACATGTATATATTTCAGTATAAGTGTTTCAGTAATTTATACTCGTATTTGAAGAATTAATTATTAATTTATTATAATTAAACGAATGAACTATTAATTTATTGTAATTAATTTATAAATAACATGTGTACATTTATGGAGATTTCGTGAGGGCGATCTTAAGAACGTTCATTAATAGTAATTAATAGTATAGTTAACATAGTCAAAACTAATAAGCGGATACAAAATCTACTGGTTTAAAAATTTTGGACGTGGAAAAGGCATTTGATACCGTTTGGCATAATGGACTTGTATACAAATTGCTCCAGACTAATATAGCAAGATATCTGTGCATGCTTGCTGCAGATTTTCTTGATGACAGATCATTTGTTGTGGCAGTTAATGAAACTTTTTCCTCTTCAAAAGAGGTTTACCACAGGGTTCAATATTGTCACCTTTATTGTATTAAATTTATACGTCGGACTTTGCTCCCACCCTCATACTTGAAAACTGCATATTACGCGGATGATACTGCCCTTATTACTTCAAGCAAACTCACGAAAAGAAAATGGAAAAGGGATTGGCTGCCTGCAAAAAGTATTTATACAAGCGGAAACTTAAAATTAACGCAAGTCATTATATTTCCATACAATAACTCTCCCAAACGATTCAAAGAGAAGTACAATATCTGGGCATGGATTTGGATAAGAAACTCAATTTTGCAAAACATATTGACGAAACATGTAAAAAATCTCTTAAGACGCTCAAAGCTCTGCGGCCAGTGCTAAATAAACGTTCATTAGTTAATCAAAGCAACAACAATTTGTTATTCAAAAGTGTCTTATGTCCTACTTTAACATATGTATGCATGTTCCATTTAGTACAAAGCAGCAAAAGGTCATCTGAAGAAACTTCAGATAATTCAAAACAAATGTCTTAGATACTCGACACAGCTTCTACACAGTGAAACCGGTTATGAAAGAATTGAAGATTTTATCAAAACAATAAAAAATATTTTGAGAATGTGGAAAATTCTTCTTATCAACTGATAAGAGATTGCAGTGAGTCGGCTGTGTGCTAAAATTATGTGTGAAAAGTGATACATAAGCATGAATTAGGGAGTTTTTAAGGCTCGATCTACGGTCAAGAGCCTTTCAGTCAATTTAGTAGTTGAAATATCAAATTTTATTCGCTCTTAGATCTTTACAATCACCAATTCATATGAGAAATTAAAAATTAGCAAAAATTAAGCAAAATCTCACCACCATTCTTTTTGTTTATTTGTACTTATGTCTTTATTTAAAGTCAATAATAATTTCTTTAAATACTTCCACAAAAAATGTCATCTTTAAGTCAAGGCTATATTTAATTAAAATAAATGTCTCTCTCTCTCTTTATTTTTAAAGCGTCCACTTAATCTTTGAATTTCTTAAACAGATTTTAGGAAATAGAAAGGCAGCAAGTGTCAATATTTAAACACACTGAAGTACTTTCACATCAACGTTGGCGTTGTGTGTTAATCTTCTATTTAACTTTCCTATCCTTTTCACTTAAGAGCTTTTTTTTCTCTTCTATTATTTTACAGCTTTTTGTGGTTTTTCTTTCACTTGATTACCACGATTTCTCTTGAATTTTTTTTCTTTCTTGTTAAATAACCTGCTTAACTTTAACGAGATGTTGACACGGTGTATTCACAATATACAAACGCAAGAAAAATCTGTTCACAATACAAGTTTACGCGCTAAGCTCCCAAAATAACAAAGACATGAAATAAAGTAGAAAATTTAACCATAAAATTCATTCTACTACCATATAAAAAGTAAGGATGGGATTGGATGCATGCAAACAAGGTAAAGTTTCTGATTTTAGTCAACATGGCGACAGCCAGAACGACCAGCACCTGCTGTTTTCAAGTTGACACGCAGCTTTCTCTGGGCCTTCCTGGACTGCATATTAGCACTTGCTAGATGTTAACTAATGCGTGCATTGCAGTCCAATCCCTTGGACTTTAAATTAGGGTTGTGCGTAGAGCTTGGAACCCACCACGTAAAAACAGTATCCAATGAAAGCGATATAACAAGCTTCCAACAAGATCCCCTCAAAAGTGGATGACTACGGCAAACGGTCAGTATCTGTCGGTCAGATACCAGCACCTCTGGTTGGCTGTTGATCGATCAGAGACAACCAGGGGCTTTGTAACATCGAGATGTGCTACATACTACTATGTTAATCGCTACAACTGAGTTAGTAAAAGTTCTTGTGTGAAGACGCGGTGCGTTTGAAGAGAGTAATCGTCGTTTGAAGATCTCCGTTACAAATATATGTCGAACAATTGTTTAGTAATTGTTATTGTTAATGTAAAGTCTATAAACAGAGGAATAACAAACAAAGCAATTGTTGTTGTTACATCATGTTGTGGACATGTGTGAGAATAATAAAGAATTTTAATTAAAAATAAACACAAACTTATTTTTATTTTATTTGCAAGCTATGAGCTCATATTTAACTCACATTTATATATAAGACTTAGAGATCGGTTTAAACTACCAAATGTAACTAACTTTGGAGCGAAAAAAATTTATCAAGAGAGTGGCTCCAGGTTAAGAATATGTGAATTTGTCAGCGGAGCATACATGGTATATGTAGGACCCACAACCATAATAAGCTAAAATTTCAAAAATGTCGCTCATTGAATGGAACGGATACGGCTGAAAATACCAGAGGATACATATGCTTCGAGTGTGTGACCAAGTGAAGTTCTTATGGAGCGCGATTCTTTCTGGTGATCCCATTTTTCTTAACGTAGGTCAAAGTTTAAAGTAAATAAAAGTCAAAAAACTATGTTCACCTATAATTTTTATCCATATCAACTGTGTTATACTTTTACCATTTATATTGGAGTAGGGAATCAAATCATAAGGAACAACATTTATTTAGGCTTGTAAACATTGAAAATAATACCGTGGATACGTCCTTGATATAAGTCATGACGTACACAACTTTAGTTGATAAATGTTTTTATAAAGTTTTGCTTCCCTTTAATATTTTACTATTTTCAAGTTTACTCACGTACGTTAACATATGTGTTCAAACATAAGTAATATGGAAATGTAAAACAAATGGAAGTTTATTTTTTTTTACTTTTGTCCACAAAAGGGACTTAAGCGTAAAAAAAATTCAACACTGCAACAAAAAAAAAAAAAAAAAGACGGAAAGAAAATAAAGATGTAACCGACAGATTGTGGAGTAACATCGTTAAAATATTGTTAAGTTTTTACCTTTTTAAAAGCGTTTAGAATATGAGTTCGTTGATTGTAAACAAAGTAAAAACAAATATTTGTTCAGTTTCAATTAAACTATTTATTGTTCACACTACTTTTGTGTGCCACCGTATACAACTTGTCGTATGTAACAATAATCTGCTTGTTTAGTTCATTATTCTACTCTGCTTACAATCTTTTTGTAAGCAATACCGCTGTTCAGTAGATCTTCACAATAGCGATCTTCAAACTGTTTACTTCACACGCAACGTGTCGTCACACAAGACTGACTGAATTCTGACTGGTTGTCGGCTTTGTTTTGCCTTTTTATATGCTCGCGTATTCAGTCTGATGAAGGTGCTGGAAGTAGAATATTCTTGTCTTCACCTTCTTGAGAGTTCTATCGCGAATACATTGTTGTTTCTGTATTTTGTTCACGTTGTTTGTTGTTGCGTTATTGTTTACTTGCCTATCTCCTTTTCTTTCATACTTGTTGCTGTTGATTTACTTGGAACAAGTTCGTTGCATTTGTGTGTGTGTAGCTTTTGTTTATCGTTAATGTTTTCATTTTCGTAACAATATCTAATTTTACTCTTCTCGATTCAAAAACGTCAAGACAAAATAAATTGTGTACTAAAGAGTAGCAGCGTGAAGTTTTGAAGAAGCCAAACGACTATTGTTTGCCTCACATTTTTTCTGTTTAGGACTATTTGAAACTGGCTGAAGATGAGACTTTTTTTTATTGGTTTGAGCTGTTTACATCGATCCTTATTTCTTTTAACATGAGAACACAATTGCCGTTATATCAAATGCCGACAGCTGTCGCACCATGCTGAACAAATTTTTGTTTCCAAAAATTAATCAGACGGCGCAATTCGTCATACAGCGTGAGTTAACGTTCGAGTTAACGCCTCTGATTGACTTTTAATGGGGCGATGTAAAGTCACTCGTTTATATTATCGACCGCGATTGACGCTATACATTCAGATTTATTAAAAAAAATAATCAAAAATTGGACCGATTGGATATTATGTTTTAAATTCTCAAGCTTAAGATACAAATGTCTTCAGAGGGAATGAACAAGCCCCTATTTTTCTTGTGTTGGCGACGACATCTGCAAACAATATCATATTTCGTTAGTCTCATTCGTAAATGTATTAATTCCTTTTTTTCAAATTTTACAGCAGACACAAAAAACATTGCGGCTTCTTCAGTTTTTAAAATGTGTAAACTTTTTAAACGCAATTATTTTTACAAAATAGCTCTCTTTAAATGACCTAGATCAAAAATTAAGAATAATTAATAATTAATATTCGTGGAGTTAGCACGTGCTGTTAATATTTTTTGTAGTTTTATGGACTTAGCGTTTTTGCAAACCACAAAATTACAACAACTTTATACTACATACTGCCATTTTTTTATCGTTAAATATGTATTTGGTATAGTGTTATCGTTTTACATTAAAATCTCAGTTTTACTAATGATTTATTAATCGTGATAAAGATGAGGAATAAAAAATGATGATTTGCGGAAAGTTTAAAGTACCAAAGAGTCGCACCAAATAGTTGTCGAGACAAATGGTGATGATGATCTATCAAAACCAACATACAGATGATGATTTTAACGATTTGGATGGTAGAAATGAAGAAAGTGAAATACCATCAAAAAAGTTTGAAGACCCCAAATTCCAATCTATATTGGATGAAAATGACGCTTTGACAAAAAGATAAAGAAAAGTTAAAAGATACACAACAAAGAATTTCTGGCCGTTTAAAATATTTAGAAAATTGGTGTCACTTGAATTGAATGACAGACAGATGGAAAGGAGTGGTGTACCACGAGCTCCAAAAACCCAATACAGATCGCTACCGACAAAGAACACTTTAATTTAAACTAAATTGAGCAAAAAAAGACCAGAATGGGCAACAAGAGACGGCAAGGTAATTGTACGAAATGACAAAACACATGCATACAACAGGTTCATTAGGCTGTTAGTTGCAACCCCACCAGCCATATTCATCAGACTTGGCCCCTTGCGACAATTCTTTGTTTTCTACGATGGGACACGCATTGGCAGCACTTCGATTCCTACGAGGCAGTCGAAAATTCGGTGACTAATATGTTTGCCTTAAAAGAAGAACAGTTTTATTCACGTAGAATCCATAAATTACACTATGCGACAAAATATAAAAAATTAAATGCACCCGAGTAACCACCTAGTCTAAGTTGTGCAGTTAGTTGAGTAGAACTCAAAAATACTTTTTATAACGTTTTCTTTATTGATAATACTCACAAGTAATAACCGCAACAATAGAAAGGAAAAAATAAGAAAGTCACATAAATTCCAAGTATTTGCGGCCACCATCGCGACCAACATCTACTTAGAATTTGCAACCAATTGCATCTACAAAATAAGCAA
The DNA here is from genome assembly GCA_936449025.2 of Sarcophaga subvicina. Lineage (NCBI taxonomy): Eukaryota > Metazoa > Arthropoda > Insecta > Diptera > Sarcophagidae > Sarcophaga > Sarcophaga subvicina. The sequence goes on along the minus strand of OW388083.2, from coordinate 58,934,854 downwards.
CGGCAACCATCGCTGCCACGAAGCTTATAATGTACTTGCAATTGGTCGTACGACCACTCTCACCAGCCTGCAACAATAGAAAAGGACTGATTCCGTTGAGTGCACTGCTTTTATACCCTTTTCAATATCGGCGTTTTCCTAATATCAATCGCAGCAAGCGCTGCTATTTCAAATTCAGTTTCAAATTCAACGAAACAGTATTCCTCTATTGCAGCGTTGTATAAACTATTTACAGGGTTGCATTTAAACAAAATCACACATGCTAGTGACGTACAATTCAAAAGTAATCGGTATAATAATAATACTTATATATAAAAATATTCTACGCTACGTACAATTCAATAGTAATCGGTATAATAATAATATTTTTCTTATATATAAAAATATGCTACGCTACATTTTTTATTTTTCTCGAAACCTCCAAACTTGATTTATTTGATAAAAACTGTTTTTTTTTTTAATTTACGCACAAATTTACTGGTTACACAAACATTTCTGAACCGATATCCAAAATTTAAACCTTATTAAAAAGGAGAGAGATGGGCCTTTAAAACAATATATATATATATTATTTAACTTAATATGCTATGGGCTTTGATGTGATAAACTTGACGAATGCGATTTTTTTTTCATATTTTTTCAAAGTTTGTCAATTCATAGTAGCAAACTTTTATTTAAAAATATGAAAAGTGATAACATTCTGAAAGTGCATTATTTTGTGAAAATATTGACACTTCGTTTGATCAAATCGGACAAAAATTACCGTAGTTATTATTTAAAGAGTTAAAGAGTAAAGAGTTAGTCGTGTTATATTTTTTATATATAATTTTTTGCAAATGAACTTTTAGTTAAAAAATTTTCAGAATTTTTGACGGATCTTGATTTTTAATCGCAAAATGTGTCAATTTCACGTTTGAGCGACCACCAGAAGTTGAACAATGTTTGCGCAAATCGAAATAATAATATTTGCAAAAAACACAAATATTGGCCGACTTCTGGTAGTCGTACAAACGTGAAATTGACAGATTCTGCGATAAACAATCAAGATCCATCAAAAATTTTAAAATTTTTGAACTGAAAGTTCATTTGAAAAAATGACATTTATAAAAAATATAAGAAGATAAAATTATAACTACGGTAGCTTTTGTCTGATTTGATCAAACGAAGGGTCGATCTCTTTAAAAGATAATGCACTTTCAGAATATCATCACTTATTTTACATTTTTTAATTAAATTTTGCAATTTAGAATACCCCATCAAAACTCATAACATATAAGTTTGAACAAAACATTTATGCATACCGTTTCGCTTTCTAAAAAACTTTGGATTTTTAAAATAGGCTCAAATATTTTTGTGTAAACAAGAATTTTGTGTGAAAACATCAAAAACCCGTTTTTGTCAAATAAAACAAGTTTGGAGTGTTCGAGAAAAAAAAAGTATTTTTGAGTTCTACTCAACCTAGTGAATAACTTAGACTATGTAGTTATTCGGGTGTATTTTCACTGTCGCACCGTGTTATCTGAAAGATGAAAAAATGTATAGAGCGCAATGGCCAATTTTATGAATAAAATGTTTTTTACTTTCCCATTCAAATTTAATGTTTTATTTTCACAAAACAACGCTAATTTAATACCAGTACACCATATATTAAATTTGTTCATGCTGAGGAAATTTTTATTGAAAACAGACTTTAATCGAGCATTCATATTTGACTTAAAATCGGAATTATTTCATTCTCTACAATCAAAAGAAAAAAGAAAACAAATAATTTTGATCTTCATATAAATCATTTGGGGAATATTCCGATATTTTGTAGTCTAATAAAAACATTTTAAAGTTTTTGTTTCTTTTTATGCCATTTTACCATATTTATACTGTATTCGAAACTTTCTTTTATTGTAATGTTAGATGAAAGATTACAGAATGCAAGTCCTTGGGTATTCCAATAGTTGAACATTTATAGAAGTAAGTAAACAAGAAAGGAAATAAAAGCGGAAGTGAATTGTTAGGAAGAATGTGAATGTGTTGTATTAAAAAACATATTAAATTGAAGAAGAATCATACTAAACCGTGAAAGAGCATTACAATAAATAGTAGAATAAAGAAGTAAACATACTTGCGGCTCGTAATGCTGTGAAATATTGTCGAAGTCCTCCAAGGCGATCTTTACGTTCCGAGTGTGTTACGGTATCTCTTGATGTTGATAATCGCAATAATTTCTTTCAAGTTGCTTCGAAATCTCTGGATGTCACAGTATTTTACATCAACTAATATTCGAATGCTATTAGCGAAGAAATATTTACTACCGACTCTTATGTACGGATGTGAGCTGTTTGCTAGCTGCGATGCAGTTAGTAGACGAAGACTTAACGTAACTTACAACGCTATAGCACGATACATTTTTGGCATCAGGAGAAATAGTAGCATATCGCATTTCGCTCGACTAATTTATAATGTCACATTTGACAATTTATTGAATTGCCGGACTCTGCTATTTCTATACAAACTTATATATAGTCGACATCCACATTATTTGTGTGAGAGATTAATATTTTCTAGGTCGATTAGAGGGAACAGGATAAACTCTCTCAACAACATTTTTTTATTCACTCCATTCGTCTCTGGAACCAACTTCCCTCTCAAATACAAATGATCAGCAATGCAAAGCACTTCAAAACTGCCATTTTCAAGTACTTTACTTAGTTAATGTTCTCTAATTTTTGTAAATTTGTTTCCCCTTAGTTTTATTATAATTGTGATATTCTTTTTTTTAATACTTTTGTGACAATAATGTTTCTTTTCCCTTTCTTTACTTAAATTTCCTTTTTTTTTCTTAAATTTTAAGTTTATTTTCTTTTTAAATTAATTTTTTTTGTTAAATTGTGTTAATTTAGTTAAAATAAATGGTTCAGAATAAATGTTAATAACAATTGCTAAGCAATACTGTAATATAAGATTTATTCTTGTTGTATTGTTTTGAACAAATAAATAAATAAATAAATAAATGTTGCGCCGGCTCTAGAATTTGAAACTCGACTCCTTTTAATTCTGAGGCGAGCTTTAAAGTCTTCCGAAATTTCTCTAAGTGTTTGGAAATCTAAAGATACAACATTATTGGTGTGCTTTGAAAATTAAAATTTTTTGAAAGCATTTTTTAATAGCAACATTTTTATTTATTTGTTTCAAGTCTATGGAAAACCCTTGCAGACTATTATATATTACAATACAAAATTATTATTATTATGATTTCAATACAAAAAATAAGTTAAAAAATAAGTTAAAAAATAAAACAACATTGAAAATATTAACTAAATGAGTTTAATTGTAAAATTATAGCTGTTTTAACGGATCCAAATTTTTGTTAAAATCTATATGAAGGTAAAGATTATTAAAATCATTACAGATTCTACGAAATTGATCGAAATTCACATAGTTATTTGTGTAATATTTTATATTTATTAAATTATAGTATCTTGTTGGACGAACAGGTAAAGTTTTTCCAGAAGAAATTGAGAGTTGATAACACCATTAATCAGGAAAAAGACAGCATTTAGCATTTTACAACGGCTTTTTAAAGATGGTAGTATTTAATGAGTGATAGGCGTTTTTCATAAGATGGTAACCTTTTATTAGGATCCCATCCATTCCCTAAACCACGAAGACAAAGTAATAAGAACTGTATTTGGACTGATTCGATTTTGTGAGAGTGTACAGCGTATTGAGGGTCCCATGTTACTGATCCATATTCAAGAATTGGGCGAACCAGTGTGATAAACAATTGTTTGATAACATAAGGGTCAGAACATTCTTTAGTTAGATAAATCCCAGAATACATGTAGCTTTGCTAACAGTTGATGTAATATGATTCCTAAAGTCCAATTTACAATCGAAAATTATCCCTAAATCGTTAAAGGTATTGGCTAGTTCAAGAACAGCACCATTCATTGTATAAACTCCATTGGTTGGAGATAATCTAGTGAAGTGCATATATTTACATTTTTTAACATTCAGCTCCATTAAATTAATACTACACCAAGAGGTTAAGTAGTTAACATCCTCTTGTAAAAGTACTTGGTCTTAAATGTTATTAAATGATAAAAATATTTTAACATTGTCTGTACACATTAATGTGTTTGAATTTTTGATAACAGAAGGGAGATCATTTTTAAAAAGAGTAATTCCTGAATTTAAAGCACTGCTTCCTGTTTACTAAATACGTTTTAATTCGATTTAATAATGATGAACGAAAACCAAGTTGATTAAGCTTATGAACGAGTAAGTTATGATTTACTTTATTAAATGCCTTAACAAAATATTCATGAAGTTGGCTCAAAGTTCAGATTATAAATATTTGCTTTGTATGAGCGTAAGTCTCCCCCTGAAAAAAGTTAGGCTATTGAAAAATATTTAGCCAGGCATACAGAATGATGCAGTGAATATTTCAAACAAATTGTTGAAGCCGTTTGGCTGTCCATAGACTTCAAACATACATACATATATACGTACAAACAAATTCAAATTTATATTTATATTACATATGTATGTATATAATGATTATCTATATACCACTACATTCAAAATCAGTGGGAATTGAAAACGTGTAATACTTAATCATAGTAGCGTGACTTGATGGTCGTAATTGCCTATGCAATTATAAGTTATTGAGTTGTCGTAATTCACATGTCGCTGACCCAGGAGTAGCTGTACACAAACGCACAAACGTATACAATGTATAGTATTACGAATGAGAATACGTAAAAACAAACCCATTTATTCAGTATGTTTGCCACACTTCATATTACATATGTATGTATGGTACCCACATTTAATTATATTTAATAAGAATAATAGTAAGTTTCTTTTGTAAATAAATTGGGTAAAAGAATTGCTACAATCAACCTTTACAAATAAGCCGGACTTCCAGCTTAGTCTGCAAATAAATATAGAAGCTGAACTACTGGCATCAAACTAAATTTAAAATTCTTCTAATTTATCCGAACTGGATTTCAGTTTTCAGCCTTCTTGAGTTGTGATATGGACTTGGTATTAACTAACTTTTTTCGCGGGCATCTTCGCTTGTTTAAATACAAATGTGCATATACTTAAAAAAGTTGATTGCATTGAATATCAAAGGTGATCCCCATCTCTCTCTATAGATTAGACTAGTGTTGAACCCGTCTGAATAAGAACATTCATGAAGAATCCTCTAGTCCTGTATATTAGCAATAAGACTTCCTGAATAAACCAAGACCTCCACTCCAATTTTATCCCTCTACGACTGCAGTTAATACTTCTCTGTACAGTATAAAGTGCGTTAGCACTGCAATACATTAATACATCCTGACCTGTTTGTTTAGTTTCTTTACCTTTATCTCTCACGCACGTGGCAATGTTAAACAATTGGAGAGCACACAGACTGAAACTAAGTAAATGTTTCCTTTTTCCTGTGTCACCTCTATTACATCCGATATTGACAAAATTTGAAAAAAAGCAATTATTGTGACATACATAAGTGCTGTTTTCAAAAAAGTGCTTGCATGGGCATAAAATGGTTCGTAATTATTATTGTTTAGACCAGTAATCCTACGTCGATTGATACAGGTAATACGTATTTCATCGTTATTTAATTTATCCAACAGAAATAAGTCCTCCAGAAGACAATCCTCTTGGGAGTTAGTCAAACTTTTAGTCTGTTTGCCACTCCATGGTAGTTCTGTGATGTCCTCTTGCTATCCTCTCTTTGCCGCTCATCTTTGAAATTTTCTTCCCGAATTTTTGTTTCCTCTCTTTTATTTCGATATTCCAGCATATTTACCTACTTCTTCTTTCCAAATACATTTTCCTTACTTCATTTTTTTGTTTTATTAGATTACGTATCTACAATCCTCATCAGATTATTTTTTATTTTTGAATTACATTTGTCTTCTTTACAACCTTCGCAACATTTTTAATCGTATCCATTATAATCTACGAGATGTCTGGTACGTCTTTCTAGCCTTGTTTGTTGGACGAATTTACACTATTGCATCTTTATTTTTAATCAACAATTTGGTATTCAATTTAGTATGTCTACGATGCCATTATCTTCTTCTCTTTATTAATTTTCTTATAATTAAATAATGATTATAGTCATAGCCTTCATACCTACAATATGAACGAACGCTCGTTAAAGATGGCTTGGTTTGCACGTCGAAGTACTTTCCATGTTTGTAAGTGAATTTTCATATGATTGAATTCTGTACTTCCTTGTATCCATTGGTTATAGCAGGTTGTGAGGTTGCAAATTATTAAGTCGCTTTCACTAAAAAAAATAATAAAACTCATTACGTTACAATCCCACTTACACAATGGATATGAAACTGTTGCATCTCTTAACTGCCTTAAGTGCAGGATAACCAAATAGCGGGTTGTAAAGTGTATGAATGTTTAAGTTTTTCTTTCTTCAAGCTGCACAAAGTAGCGATACAGAAACGAATTGGTGCTACTATGCATTTTAAGAAATTGTCGCACACTGTCCCCTCTTTCCTTTCTTCTAGAAACAATATTTTCTGTATTCCAATGCAATGAACTGTCATCTCCTGAGTTTTGGCCTAAAAAAATGTCTAAGAAAGATACTTCGCATTATCTAACCTGATTAGATTAACAATAAATGCGAGTGCAGCAGATTCAGTTGAAATATAACTACGAAAATAAATTGGGTTGGTCCTATTTCCAGACATTACAAGTATAAATTGCCAGCGTAGTTTCTAAGTGAATCCTCAAGAACAGAGCCATCAATAAAGACTGCGTAATATTTGTATACGATGTACCAGAATAGAAATCGAACCACAGTTGTTTTATTATTTTTCCAGCACCACACCAATGGCAGTTTTAATATTTTCTTCCTGAGCTGGAATTGTTGCTTGTTTCTGTATACGAAATGTCGCTGTATTCTAGTAGTTAATGTGTTAGCTTATTAGACATGAGGCCTCGGTCCAAACCCAGGTCAGACATCAAAATGAGAACATGAAAAAATATATCTTCGGCGACTTCCTCTCAGCAGATTTCTGACAAAATCTCTGCCATGTAAAGTTTGTCAAAAAAAAACCTGTCGTTCGGAATCGGCTTTGAACTTCATGTCTCTCTACTCATGTATAAAATTAACGCACACAACATCAGTAGTGTGAGAAGATAGGTCGTAATCCTGACTAAAGGGTTGTAATGACCAGAGATCTGACAAAAACTTGTTCACTGGCGTCAAATGCTATGATCGTGGCGCCCAATTGGTTGGTCCAAAACGTGAGGTTAGTTGCGTGGGGCACCCTTTTTCTTGTTTGTGAAACGCTACTGAAGTTAATTTCTTTCATTTCGAATACATATAAAGTCAGTAATATTTCAAAAGTATTGCCTAACGATGTTGCCACTGCATCAAAAAGATTAAAATTATTGATCTGTCTGATAACTTTTTGATAAAAAAAAACACATTTCTCACACAACACGAGTTCTGATAATAAATTTCAGTGATTTGCAAGCGTTTTGCGTTTTTTAGTCTATTCATTTGGCATGGCTACATGCCACGAATGACTGATACTAAACACTGACGAAACAAGTACCAAAAATTCCTGCTCCATAATAAATTCCAATCATACAGACTGCGATAAGAAAATATTATTACAATAATATATACATATATATTTTTATGTGTACATAGTATACATATATAGACGGAGGAAAACAATGAAAAGAAGTAAAAATTGAAATGAACTCAAAGAATAATTGGAAGAAAACTGTGTAAGTGTGTAAAACGGAGCATATATTGGCTTCTATTCAGATTTATTCGTTTGTCAAAATAATAATGCATTGTTCCAGTTGAAATATTATGCAGAACAAAGAAAATAAATACGTATGTATGTACGTCATGTAATTGAGTATACGTGAGCACAATTATATGCAAGTAAGATACGAGTTGTTTTTTGTAATATTCCAGTATATTTGTAGGTGAGGGTGTACGTGCAATACTACTAACGAAATGTATCAGCATTACAAAAATAAAAACAAAGTTGCTGATGACAAAAATAATTTTCAGTCACATTTATGTACCTATGTATGTAAGTGTTAAATTTATGCATAACACTCATACCTTATTCACCCATACTTATCATACAGAAAGACACAAAAAAACTACGCTGAAATATTATTTTTCAGCTCTCGGTATGAGACAAAATAAATTTTATTTTTCTCCTTCCATATACATTAGGGTAACTCCGTCTAAAAATGTTCGTTACAGTTTAAAAATTCAATGTGTTGTGGCTTATCGACGTTAAAATTTGGCTGGAATAACCTCTTGAGACTTTGAGTACATAGACTGTCTGGACAAAAGTCTACATATTCCCAATATGTCTTAAAAGTCTCGAAAGTATATACTTTTTTTAAATCTAATGCAGATTTCTTTCAAATTCATTTTTATTAACAAAAAATATTTATAAACAAATGGGGAGAGAAAATACTTTTGTAAAAAATCCAGTGACAAGAGGGCTTTGTTTTCAGCTGCTAAAATCGTTTCCATTTTATAATCCTCGTACTGTTCGTTTATGTCAGACATTTCTCATCTTTCGGAAATGCATACATACATAATTGGTCATTGCAACCCTTCAGTCAGGATTACGACCTAGTTTCTCACACCACTTATGTTGTGTGTGTTAGTTTTATACATGGGTGGCGGGACCTACAGTTTCAAGTCGAATCCGAACGACAGATTTATGACAAACTTTTTCATGGCAATTTTTGTTTACTTTCAGAGTTTTTGCCAGAAATCTGCAGAGAGGAAGTCGCCGAAGAAATACTTTTTGTATTTTGTTCTGATGTCTAGCCTGGGGCTCGAACCCTGGCTTCTACGTCTAATAAGACAACACACTACCTACTAGACTACGGCAACTACAAGCATATTTCGGAAATGGCTTCAGCTAACTTTGAGGTATCTGTTCTTGGGTTTTGACGCAATTCGAGAAGAATAAGTTTGACATTTCTGCTAACAAACTTCCTGTGGCCGATATTGTGAAATTTGTTATCGACTGCAGCCTTGTAATTTAAATTTCTTATATCTAGTTTACACTGTCTGTCGATTTAAATTTCTAATGCTTGCTATTTGATTATAAGATTTTAAGTCATACCTTAATTAACCTCTAAATTTCTAACGTGGTACGATATTTCTGTTCTTGAACCCATTATCAATATTATTTTTCCACTTTTGGCGTTCAAAACCTTAAGTGATATTTACAATAATGGGGGGATGTGTGTCGGCACCAGGCGTGGCCAGTTTGAAATATATTGAGGAAATAATGAATAAGGGAGAGTATTTAAACATTTTAAAAAACAAATTCAGCCGAAGTCTGGAAGAGTTAACAATTTATAAAGGTTATTACTTCGAACGAGTAAAAAACCCAATCACACTGTTGCTAATGTAAAGATGTGATTTGCCGACCAAAGACCACACAAGCTTATACTCTTGCACAAAGCGCTGATATGTCTCCAAGGGAATATTTAGGAAATCATTTAGAAGAATTACGCAGTCCCTTAAACAAAAGGTAACTGAAAAACTTGCTCATTAGGGCATGGCAAAACAAACCAGGTACATTCAATTCCAAATGGGTTAATGTAGTGCTTGATCTTAAGAGATATCATAGTATATATAGGGCATAACATTTTTATATATTGGACCTTTGTATTTTAAGTATACTCTGAGTTCTTCTTGGGGGTTCTTCGACATCCAAAGGGAATGATGAAATTCTCCAGCTTATTCAATTCAAGAAGTTTTTGATAATCATCACATAGCATCACATTGCACTTCAAGACTTCAATTCATACAATTATTCTTGTTAATTTTATTCCAAGCATCTCTAAATATGCTGAATAATTCACCACTGGTCCTTGATAATGATTGTATTGTTCATTGAAAAAATTTTTTTAAATAATTTCATAGATGTGATGACGGCATTTAAAATCCAATGCCGCCGTAGTCTAGTATTTAGTGTATTATATACATAGCGCAGGTCAGACACTCCCAATAAAAATGAAATATGATAAATATATCTTCGACGACTTCCTCTCAGCAAATTTCTGTCAAATACTCTGAGGGCCACTATTACAACTTGCCGTTAAACTTGGATTTAGTTAAAGGTACCTTTAGCTAAAGGTAACTGTAAAGTTACCTTTAACTTCTCTTCGTTATTGCAACCTACAGATAAAATAAAGTAAACTTTTTCAAAAATATGGCAGTGCCGGAGCAATGTCGATAAAACTGCTCACTAAAACAAGTTTTTTTTAAACGCAGTGGCAACAAAGGGCCTCTTTTTTGTTGCTGTGTTTTCTCAGTTTGCTTATATTTGAAGTTGCCATATTGAAAATAATATACAACATGGTAAGTTCTAACATAAACTTAACTCTAAAATTTATAGGTTGGATGATCCTCCCTTTAGCTTAACGCTCACTTTTACCTTATTGTCCACTTAAATAATGAAAAATAATTTATCTGCCCGTTAGAATCCTCCATTTAGTTAACGGCAAGTTGTAATAATGGCCCTGAGAGTAAATAAATTTGCAATGAATCGTTTCTCAAAAATCTATCGTTCAGAGTCGACTTTAAACTTTAGGTCACACCACACATATTAAACATGGACAAATGGTGTGAGAAGCTAGATTGTAATCTTGACTAAAAGATTGTATTATTCAATTATGTATGTATGTATGCTAAATAATAAAAGACTCTTTTCGAAAATAATACAATAATAATTTCTAAAACAATACAAGCAACTTGCAGGCGACATAACATAAAGAAGATTAAGAATCCATTCCTCCAATAGATCAAAAACTATGTCTGCTTGTTGCTTTCTTGTTATAAATGCCATTATTGGAACTCCTACTGGAATTCAATATATGGACTCTTTTTTAATTAATGATAGCAAAATTTATTTTCTTCTTGAAACTATTATAAACACTTTGCTTGCTGCTGCAATATTTAAAATCTAATTTTATAATCAAGTGGCTTGCAACAAATCATAGAAGTTTTCAAAAATTTCATAAAAATTATTTTGCTGTCATATTCTAAAATAAAAAAATGTGTAATTTTACTTTTTCTTCTTAGTTCACATAGCTTTGTTCCCTTTACAAAATTTAAAAAATTTTCTTCCATGCATCTAAAAACTGACGACCCTAATGTACATAGTACATACGTATGTACATATGTCAGTATCTTTACGTGGGTGAGTGTAGTGAATGCAGTTTAACGTTAAAGGTGTAATGGGACTGAATATGAACAACTTCAAACAGTTATTAGAGCATGCAGGATATTAAAACAGAAAAATAAGTGAGACAAAGAGGAAGCAAAAACAGAATAAGCAGAAAATATAAAAAATGTTCGTAAGAAAGATTTTCTAAAAAAGGTGTTTCAGGAGCGTATTTGGTAAATTTTAAAATATAAAATGAAGTTTCAATAATTTCAAGAAATAATGCCAATTCAACTTTTTGATATATTTGATAATGACCTATTAAAAATCCAAGGCTACTCTACAAGCTGAAAGTGTTTACCCCGATGCTTTGCTCTGAATAATTCTAACAATTCGTATTTAACTTCACAGTTACTAACTACACTTAATTGGCTATTACAACTCTGTTACGACCTAACTTCTCAAACCACCAATATTGTGTGTGTTAATTTTATCTTTGAGTGTCGGGATCTATCATTTAACGTCAACTCTGCATGACAGATTTAAAAACCTTTTCATGGAAATTTTATTTTCCTCAAAAAATTTTTGCCAGATCGGTGAGTGGAAACTGCCGAAAGAAATTTTTTTTTACTTTTCGTTTTGTTTAAAATTTCAAAGCTTAAGTTTGAACTCAGCAGCTCTTGTCCAGTTAGTTAACACAGTACCTACTCTTTGCGCAATGTAATTCGTCCATATTTCACTTGGTACTTAAAGCCACTGCTAAACTGATGAACGCAGCATAACTTCAGGATTATAAACAGTTTGTACGTTTTATTTCTTTTCTTTCTTGTGTTTTTTACTATATTACTTTTTTCTGAGTTCACTAAAATGGTTGATTTCACACAGGTGTTTCTTCCGGGTCTGCATTAATGCTCCACAGATTTGAAGATTGAGTTCGGCTAATTCTTGGGCTTGGCCTAAACCCCATTCGTAATAAGAGTGCACTGATTACAGGAGAAAACTAGGTAGTAATCCTGACTGAAGGGTTGTAATGACCAATTATGTATGATTACAGGATTACTTTTGAAACATCCGCTCCAATTCCACAGAAGTTTTCTGTGTTTCTCATTGGTTCTGTTATGCCAACACACGCCAGGCAATGTATCTTGTAAATTTCCAATTGAACTATTTTATATTTGTTCAAACTGCCCAGACAATTGCCGCACTATTGATCTGACCATCATCGTATGCATGCTGCGCATAATTTTGAGTTCCATACTCAGGATTTCCTTAAAAGCATTCTGCATAACATCGTGACATCTGTGGCTTTTCCTGAGATGCTCTTTTTAATACATAATTTTCCAGTATTATTCCTTGATATTTAACTTAATTTTCTGCGATATCTCACCCAGGAGTGGAATAGTATTGCCCGAGGTCATTTCCAGGCCTACAGTCACGCACCAATTACTTTTAATCTAAATATCAGCATATCATTGGTAGTCAGTTAAAGCTTTAAATAGTTGCTCCAAATTTGCGAAATTAATTGAGCATGTCGGCCAAACAAATCGATTAGTAATTTATCGTTTTCAATCAAATATTACTATTCTCGCTCCACTCAAAACCATCAACAAAATAATGAAATGTGTGTACCAAAGATGATGACTATTTGGAAAATTCTAGCAACCGATTTATGGTTATAAAATTAACAGCGTACAAGAATTGAAACGACCATTGTTTGCTCTAAAATTTTGCTACAAGTTGAAAATGTTATCAATGAATTTCGTTTAATAATGGAACTCTGATGTAACGTGGTTCAACCCCCGGCTCAGACATCTCGAACATAACGAACTATCAAAAACTCTGAGAGTAAATTAAATTAGAATGAAAAGTTTCTCAAATATCTCGTCGACGTTAAACTATATGTCCCCACCACTCTTGTGTAAAATTAACGCACACAACACGCATGGTATGAGAACGAGGTTGTAATTCTGACGAAGTGTTAAATGGCTACGTTAATACGCAACACTGCACATATTTGGATCGCGATCATTGTCGAATTTCAGATTGACGAAGAAATTTCTTCGTGAACAAAATATAAGAAAGTGCGTCTAGTGTTAAAATAAAATATGAGCTGCCATCGATTTGAAAAAAAAAAACTGTTTTTCTTTTCCTATCGAAAACTAAGGTTATATCCGCCCCTGTTGCAAGTCATTATAGTATATGCGTGTGGTTGTGAATATATTTGTTTAGATTTAATTTTCATTATTTGTTTTGTCATCGTGGCTGATTTTTTATTCTGCTTTGCGTCATTTACTTCAACAACCTCCAAGGAGGTGTGAAGGGTTTATGCAATTTCAAGTCTTTTGTTTTTGTCTTCTGAACATTAGGGTCTTTAAACGTTCAACTGTAAATCAGTATGTACATATGCAGTAAGATTTTTCGTTCATTTAACTTTTCGATCAATTTACAAATTTCATGAAATATAGTAATTGCAACAGATAATTTATTATTGAACTGTTTTCAACCGAAAGATAATAACTAAATGCTACAATTGCATTAAATAGTCTCATAGGTTTTTTATGTTAAAAGTATGCTTTCCGAACAAAAGTTGTCGAAAATAATGTCTACTTGCTAAATAATTTGTTAAAGGCTTTACTTATGCGGTAATTTAGCTGGACTACAAGCTTACTTAGTTGGAGACGCAAATTGACGCAGACTTAACCAAGTCAATGAATACGATATTCCAGAATGAGTTATTGATGGTGTTATTGGTTTGGAAATCTCATTATAAACATTGGTCGGCGATAGAAGCGTTGTCAATTAATATTCATTGATTTTTTCAAGGAATTTGATGAACGTGGTTACTTTAAGACCGGATGATAGCAGCGATTTGAACTCCCCGTAGTCTAGTAGGTAGTGTTTTGGATAGTTCGACTTGAGCCTGTGGTTCAAACCCCATCTCAGACAACCTAAGCAAAACAAAATATGAAAATATATTGCTCAGAAAGTAAATAAAATTCTTAAAAATCTAACGTTTCGATTCAACTTTAAACTGAAAGTTCGGCCATTGATTTAACACAAACAACATAGGTGGTGTGAGAAGCTAGATCGTAATGTTGATTAAAGGACTGTAATGATCAATAAAGTATAGTAAGTGAGATAGCAGCGATTCAGCCTATATACTACACGAATTTTAATTTATGGTATTTAAACATAGGCTTTTCCTGTTGATAAGTTCAAATATAGGTTCTTCAAATATAGGGTATAAAAAGGGTATTCCTTCTCATTTAATCAGTCTGCTTTTTTAAGGCCCTTTTCATACAGTGCATTGCCTTGAAATGCCGGAAGGATAGTAAAATTTGTGCGAAAAATGTTGGAACATTTCGTTTTTTTCTTTTTCTTTCTTTTTCTCTATAATTTCTTTGTAAATAATACTTACTTTCTTTTTTATATCATAATACATCATATAATATGTCAGATTATCAATTAACCATCACAAACATCCAGAATGTCTGACGGAAATTAATACCTACTAGGCTATCGGGACATCCAACTCACCAGAGACAACCATAAACAACTGCGTATGTGCCCTGAATGTGATGTAGAGCAGTTGGCAAATAAACTAAATTTTCATCAAAAAATCAACTTCAGTAGTGGACTTATTTCTGATTCAATAGATACGTAAGCCTACAAAATTGTTGAATTTTGGGACGGTATCCGAGAACGTCCATAGTCATAGTCATCTCAGTTGGAGGTAATGTGAATTGCACACAGAGGTTGTATTTTGAACTCCTTTAGAATTTTTCTTGTGGGGTTTTCTTAAGCCGGATATGTATGCAAATTAGCCGCAAACCACAGCGGTTCTCAAAACCAACATAACCCATTCCGTCAAAATTCAAACTGATTTATGTGCAAAGAAGGCGTGGCAGACATTTGAACGATCGACATATATTGGCATCAATAGGTCTTTCAAATTTTTTTAAGCTTAAATATAGAATGTGCTTAAAAACAGGCCCTAACGTTGGTCAAAATGTTTTTACACGGTAATTTCTTTGATTTACTCTAGTGCCTCAGTGTTATCATATTTGCCGCACTTAGTTTTGTCCTAATTTTCTTTTACAACTAATTTCTATAGCACTCTGAGAATTTTCCCAATTACACAGTGGTTTGTAGTAGATTGCGTTGAGTTCAAATTTTAAATCAATTCTTAAAATTCTGCTTCCTTTGATCGCTTTGGTATCCATTATCCATTTCGTGGTTTCAAAAGTATGGGAAATTCGACATCTGTCAAACTAAGTTGTGAAACCAATTTTTTTCTTTTCAGTTAAAAGCCTGACATTGACGAAAATGGATCGCTTAACTATCACACAACGCATAAAAATTATCAAAACCTACTACAAAAATGGTGATTCTGCCACAGCCACGTACCGAACAAAATGTTCTTCAGCGATGAAGCACATTTCACACTCGGTGGGTATGTTAATAAACAAAATTGTCGTATTTGGAGTTCTGAAAATCCTCAAGAAATTGAAGAGAGGCCATTACATCCAGAAAAACTCACTGTTTGGTGCGCTCTTTGGTCCGAAGGTGTGATTGGGCCTTACTTTTTCGAAAACGACGATGGAACGACTGTCACCGTCCATTCGGAGCGTTATGGTCATATGATAACCGACTTTTTTTTGCTTGCTATTGAAGAATACGACTTGAAGAATATGTGGTTTCAACAAGACGGTGCCACATGCCACACAACTCGGGCCTTACAATATGGCTTTATTGCAAGAGTCATTTCCTGGCCCCGTAATTTCTCGTCGTGGCGATATCAACTAGCCACCAAGATCATGCGATTTGACACCACTAGACTTTTTTGTGAGGCTACGCGAAAGACGGTGTTTATGCAGATAAACCTTCAACTTTTGAGCACTTAAAAACCAACATTCGTCAAGTTGCGGCTGAGATACCGCCCAATATGTGTCAAAAAGTGGTCGAAAATTACCTCAAAAGAATCAAAGCTTGCAACACTTCGCTTGGAGGTCATTTAAACGATGTAGTGTTTCACACATAATGTCAACGTTCAAACTTTACAATAAAAAAGAAATATCATGAAAAAAATATTTTATATGTGTTTTATTTACGTTTTCTTTTGAAACCACGAAATGGTTTATTCGAAAATAATTGTAACGCAGGAGCTATTATAAATATTTCTTTGAATTTCTCATCAAACTTATAGCATTTATTTACGTAAAACAAAGTGCAAAAACACTACGACACTTGTGAAAACACAAACATACTGTAATTGAGCACCTTGTTGCTATGACAGGCTTGAGTAACGGTTATACATTACAAACATTACAGACTGTTGAATACTAAGTTCGTGAAGTCCTAGCACTTCTTGTTCTGCTTATTTTAATCCGCCTGTTATTTTTGTTTCGATCAAAATTTTTAGCGAAACTTAAAATCAACTTCAATTAAAGCGCAAATCTTCAAATAAATTTCTACTTTCGTATAATAAATATGGTTTATAGATGCCTCCCTTTATTGAACGCATGTACATTTTAAATACATCACTGCAAAGGATAAATGTCAAAAGTAATACGTTTCATCTTCTTTCAAATTGTCACAACTTCTTTGCAAGTGTTAATAATATTTTTATAAAGTGTACGTGCCAACAGTAGAAACGATCAACTAACGAGAAACGATTATCAACTAAAAGGACGTATATTCTAAAATAGGTGACATATAAAACATGCTGTTAAGTTTCTACCCTTTTAAAATCGTTTAAAATATGAGTTCGTAGAATGCAAATAAAAAAATAAATTGGTGATTAGTTTATATAAATTCTTTATTGTTCCGACATTTCTATGTGCCACTGTTCACAACTTGATGTAAACAACAACAATTGCTTTGTGTGTTATTCTTCTTTGCACTCTTTTGCTTAAACACTAACAATTGTTCGGCAGATCTTTATAACAAACCATGATAATTCTCTTCACACACAACGCGTCTTCACACAAGACTGACTGAATTTTTACTGACTCCGTTGCCTCCCTTGTCATGAATTTTATATTCCAACGTAAACAGTCTGATGAATGATCTTGAAGTCGATTGTTCGTGGTTCATTATTGTTGTTTGTGTATTTTTGTATACATTTATTCTTGCAGAGTTCGTTGTTGGTATATTTTTGTTTACTTGTTTATCCCCTTTTTTGTACTGGTTGTTGTTGTTATATTTTTGTTTACTTGTTTATCATGTCAACAAGTTCATTGTTTTTGTTTATGTAGCTTTTGTTCATCATTTTAATGTTACACGATGTAACATCATTTCCATTTTCGTAATAATACATATACCGTAATGATGAGGACTGTATATGTAACGATACTAGTGTCTCTGTAAATTTTGTTTTCTATTCAATAGTTTCCTGATATATTTAGTTAGTGTATTGAAAAGGTATACATTTCAATTGTGTTTAAAAGGTTCATTTTGAATAAACGAGGAATGTCAGAAAATATAAAAAAAAATGATGTATAATGTGCATATTGAGAATTTTCGTATGAGATCAAATATTATCTTACAGTGATGGACATATAACGAAATAACTCGTAGGGAAAGTAAATTATTCTTAAATCTAAACATTAAACGGTTTCCAATACAGGCATTAAATAGATAATTCAAAATTTTGTAAAAAAATATTAGAAAAAGTTTTTTTGGGTTGGCCATATAAGTAAAACATGTTCTAGTTCGATTTTAATTACAATATTTCGTAGGGGTAACCTTTATTTTTAATAACATGTCGATGTGCAAGTTTGGCAAACTCTGACTTACCGATAGAGAAATCGAGGAATAGCCCTCCAAATTGCCACAAATCGTCAAAATTTTTGGGAATTTTGGCTCCATCCTCTTCGGAACTTCAGTTCACAAGTTCTGAATTGGTATGAGATCAGGGGATTGAGCAGGCCACTTCAAAAAATTTACGTTTTGTTGCTCTAAACAGCTTTCTACAAGTAGTGTGCTTTGCGTTATTGGCGTGCATGAGCATGCCACATTAAAAATATATTTTTTCCGCGTTTGGCGTCATTGTAATTTGTCTAATGTTTTTGAAGTCGTCGTAGTCTAGTAAGTAGTGTGTTGTTGTATATTAAAACCCTAAGTTGTAGGTCTCGCAACTAGTGGATAAAATTAGAACACACAACATAAGTGCTGTGAGAAACTAGGTCGTAATCCTGACTGAAGGGTTGTAATAACCAATTATGTATGTATGTAACTATTTTCCACCGGAGACAGGTATACCGGTCTTAAACAGTGTAAAATGTTTCTGCGCGTAAAAGTAGGCAGTCATGACTAAAAAAAGAAAATATATTATTTAACTCATTGTTATTTATCTCATTGTTTACAGTTCAATACAAGCTATTGTTTATTAAAATAAATAAAACTGCCACACTACTGAATGCTGTAAAACTAAAACGTACATTTATTTGACCTTTCTCAGGGAAAAAAATTCCAGTAGATTCTTTGAATAATAATACGATTGAATTTTTTTTCAAGACCATTAACTGTTTATTTCGAGTACACTCGTCAGATCGAAATGAACATTTTTCGCATAATGCCGCGTATGCTCGGAATAAATGGTTAAAGGATTAAAAAATTTATTCAATCTGTGTAATAGTATATCCGTAACGAACAGTTTAGTTTAAATATTTAAATTTATTTCCTCAGTAATACAAATTATCAACTCATTAAACTAACATTATTTTCGATTAATTCTGACGATTAATTTAAAATGAATTTTTAACGGTTCACAACATTATTTCTTTAAAAGGGCTTGTAATCTTGATACATACACGTACATAATTGGTTATTACAACCCTCCAGTTAGGATTACGACCTAGTTTCTCACACCACGTAATCTTGATACACGTATGGGAATTCGTCTTCTAGTTGCAGTCCCTTTTCACCCATACTCACATTGGCCTCTATGGTATTGCTAATTACTTCCATTCCATGGCGTTAATCGCCATAGCGATCTTTCATTTGCACTATTTTTCAACCGTCAGAAATTCGTCAATCCCGGATTCATTACATATTATTGAATCACGATTATTTGTTCCACAGTTCTGCAATAGGGCACACGAGCAAGCCCAACGCGACTTAATTAACATTTATAGTAACTAAACTCTGGGAGTAATTATATTAAATAAATTACTATATGGTTGCTACACATGGTTAAATCCATTTCCACTAATGAATTCAAGTATGCGACAACCACTAGGAGTCAACATCTCTTCATAATCTCTTTGGAAACTTTCTTCCAGGTCTACTTACATAGTTCGCCTTAGACGTACATACTTTTCATTACCAAGTTGTGTAGTAACGGCAGGTATATCTGTGGATAAAATTACTGTCACGGCACTAGCCATTTCCAAAACTTTTTCTGAAAATGCATATCCAACCCACCCCTCTTAAATTGATTTTTTTTCCTAATTCTCTCCTCTACTGATGTACCGTACAGTAATATGGATTTGATTATCCTATCTGATACAAGTATTTGGAACTTACATACATACATACATAATTGGCCATTACAACCCTTCAGTCAGAATTACGACCTAGTTTCTCACACTACTTATGTTATGTGCGTTAATTTTATACATGAGCGGCGGGACCTATAATTTAAAGTCGACTCCGATTTTTAAGAAACTTTGCATGGCTGAGGGGAAGAGAGAGGAAGTCGCCGAAGAAATATTTTTCCATATTTCGTTTTGATGTCTGACCCGGGGTTTGGAACTTATGTACGTCAATATATGTACGTTAAAAATAAAATATATAGTGGTACAGACTTTACTTGGAACTGTGTCACCATAAAACACTTGTTATGGTATATTTAATAGCCTTCTAGGTGTTCTATTAACACTTCTAATATTTTCAGTCTAAACAGGCCGTCAGCAATGATATTTCACTATTGGGCAACAACGAAATTTTAGATTAAAGTATGGAAAGAAGTACAATGCTATGTATTCATTAATTAAAAATAATATGTCTTCTATAAATATAGATGTGGTTAGTATTGGGGAGACAAGAGCTTTTGATGTTATGGGCATGAAAATCCAACGCAATGTTCGCTGGAATCTCTTTAGCTTTTGCACCATTATATCCCAACGAAAATGGAATACAACTTTTATGTATGACTGATGCTTCTAGGTTTATATTCAGGCTTCTTGATTGCGTGCAGGACAGGCCGGTGGTGCTCATTAATGACGGTAAGCTATGATTCGTTGGAATACCACGCTTCCACAACCGATTGTTCTCTTAAATGTTTTGTTCATATTCTATTCTGTTTGCCTTACAGCTTCGATAACACGGTGCGACAGTCAAAATACACCCATCTAATGACATAGTCTAGGTTGTAAGTTTTGTTGAGTAGAGCTCAAAAATATTTTTTTATATTTCTCGTTTCTCTTGTTTTTTTTTTGACAAAAACCGTAATTATATTTTTTTTTCAAATGAACTTTCAGTTCAAAATTATTTAGAATTTATAATGGATCTTGATTGTTTATCGTAAAATGTGTCAATTTCGATCTAGTTTTTAATTCTAACCTCAGTTGAAAGATGTAACAACTAAAATTATATAAAATTTCTCGAAATGTAGTTTTAACAAGAGTTTGGAAGTGGATGTCACATATTTTCAAGAACTAATATTAGTACAGTTGCACTGTGTGTGATCATTTTTATCAAATTTGTTTCTGCATCTTCTGCTAAAATACGTACTTATTTGTCCGTATAACAATAAAATATGATGTTTTTCTTGTGCTATTTGTCATTCCTATCAAATTTGTTGGGAAATTTAGAATCATTTATTGCCACTTACAGAGTAAACAATTTTATAATTGAAAATATTAATATGCAATATACTATTGCCACAACAACATCTATGAAATAATTTTGTTATTCATGAAATTCTGAAAATAAAAGCACAAATAGTAGAAACTCGAACCACATCAAAACAAAAAAAAAAAACAAATTTAAACAAATAAACTACAATAAAATGTTTAGTTCAATACCTGAAGTCATTCCACATTCATTTAGAATTTTCCAATTAATATTGAAAATAAAACAACAACAAACAATTGAAAGACAAAAAAAAAACAATAAAATTGTACTTCAGAAATTGTGTTTATTTTTCTTGTGTAAACAATTTATAAAATAATGAAACCCATAAAAACTCATACAAATTAGATTTTTGTTTTTATCAAATAAGAAACATAGGGACCCCTTTTAAGTGATTCCTTTCTTTAAATTTAAATTAAATAATGTGTAAGATATTATAGAAATTTTGTATTTGTTTAAAAGACCTTTGGATGCCGTTATATGTTGAACATAACATCGTTAAAAATTAGACTACTTTGACTACGCCAGTAATCCTGATTGTTTTTTGATTATTTTGTAATCGTAATCAATTATTAACTATTTTAACCAAAAATAATCATATTGTAATCATTATTTTACCATTCAAAAAAGTAATCCATATAAGTAATCATTACGATTACTAATCATTACTTAACAGGTATGGTTCAAATGTCCGAATCGGCTTCTATGGGTTAAGCGTATCTGAAATCTCCAATTTTCTACGGCTCTGATGCATAACTCAGTATGAATTTGACGGAAAGCATGGGATACGTTGGTAATGAGGACATCTATAGTTTGTGGCTTACTTGCGAATAAAGAAACCTACAATAAACGGTTTAATTCCGTTAGATCTCTATGGCCAGTTCGCATAACCTCCACGTGAAATGAACAAATACTTTGGGTATTAGCAGTGTAGAGCTAGGCGGATGTCGTTGGTGTCAATTCATGTAGAAAGAAGTCGAGTTTTGGCACTTGACGTTTACAGTTATAACCAGACCTTTTCAAAAGTAATGATCGATATCGTCGTCAGAATGTATTAGATGCTTTTGGATCTCATGTGAATTGGTATTGTTACAATTTGAACAATTTTGTTTGTTCACGTACCCATTCATCTTGAACAGGGCGTCATCGCTTAAGATTCGGTGAAAAATTAGAGCAGTTGCCAACAAAATATGTATTTTGAATTTTTCAATTAGTTTTTCTCTCGATTGTATAAATATGCAAAAATCCTTTGAAATTATAATGAAGTCAGAATTTTAAACTGGCATCATCATTGAAGTCGCCATAGTCTAGTAGGTAGTGTGTTGGCTTATTAGGAGTAATTCCAGGGTTCAAGCCCCAGGCCAGACATCAAAACAAAATACAAAAAGTATTTCTTCGGCGACTTTCTCTCAGCAGATTTCTGGCAAAAACTCTGAGAGTAAATAAAAATTCCCATGAAAAGTTTCTCAAACATCTGTCGTTCGGAGTCGGCTTTAAACTGTAGGTATCACTACTCATGTATAAAATTAAAACTCACAACATAAGTAGTGTGAGAAACTAGGTCGTAACCCTGACTGAAGGGTTGTAATGACCAATTATTTATGTATGTGTCATCAATTAGAAGCACTTGCTTTAGGGAGGCCGTTGGAACCAGCAATCAAAAAACAATAATACGTCTTTGTTTCTTAGATCGATAATAGACGATCCTTTATATAAGACAAAAAAAGGCACCTCTCATGTATACGTACATTCCTAACGGAATGGTTTTAATTATATACATAAGTACATACATGTATGTACGTATGTATGTACGTATGTACGTATGTAAAACAATATATTTCATACTAACGACAGTCGTTGAAGACGAAAGGAAGTAAGGCTTCTTCCTCGAGGCAGAAACGTCGTTTCAAATGTTAACAGAAAGTCTACAGAGGATAAAGAAATTATCAAGAAATATTGTGGCGTAATTAACTTGGCGTTGCAGTAGTTACTAAGAGTGACTAGGTGATTTGCGTAATTAATAACAGTAACCAGTATTATACCAGGAGTTCCCTAGGGTTGTAACTGAACTGAGACTATCGAAATTGTTAATCCAATATAATAATAAGTAAAGGATAAAGATTTGTTACTCCTATTTCTCTTTTAAGAAATATTTAAAATCAACATTGTAAATAACTTGCAAAATCTGTGGTAAATAATTGAAATATTCGTTGTAGTATCCTTAGATAGAATCTCGAAACAAAAACGTAGATATGTATATGTAATATTTGAATAGAGATAAAATTTTAAATAAAAAAGGCTATAGATTCCACCACTCACGTATAAAATTAACACGCCCAACATAAATGTTGTGGGAAGGCAGGTAGTAATCCTGACTGAAGGGTTGTTATGATCAATTATATACATATGTATGTATAAGTAAGTGATGTCGAACAAAATGAGGCAATCGAATTTTTAGCTGTGTATTTCCAATAACTTCTCAGCAGCCGTAATTTATAAAATCCACCCCCTCATAAAACTTTAAGGATATAGTCATGCGGCGAAATGGGCATAAAAACGGGCTCTAATACGATACAAATTCACCCTGCGATTTTAGAGCAAAAGCGAATTTAATCTAACCTAACCTAAGGAATGTTTTGCTGTTAAATTTTTCATTTCCAAAGCGTATAGAACTTTAAAATATTTTGCTTTCAAAGAAGCAAAAAATTTCATAAACGGACGTAAAATGCAAGACATGTGAGAAACTACGACTTTGTCAATTCGACCTTCGGGTACTGTACTTGTCTTAATTGACAAGTACACGTCCTCTAACCTAACATAACCTAACCTAACCTAACCTAACCTAACCTACATTGAATTGAGGGTGGACATATTGTATTCTGCCAATTTAAAAATATTTTATTTTTATTTGATATTTTATTCTATTTGAAACCATAGCACCTTAATTAAAAACAATAAGCAATACATACAATTAATATATTTGCGTTTACTTGCTCGCTTAAATATTGGAATACAAGACTTTGAAACAGAGTGAAACACCAGATTCATATTTAATTTAATTAAATCAAGCTTTTGTTTTCCAGTCAATTTATTTTTAAACACTCTAATTGGTATTCATAAGGCTTGAATAACATCTTTTAGTTTTCTTTTTTTTTCAATTGACAACAAAAGTATAATAATAAAAATTGTAATTGGCCTAGAAATCCAACAAATTGCTGCCCGAAAAGGAATATGATATAAAATTCTTGGAAAACTATACGAACAATTGCCATTGCACTTAGGGATACGAAGAAAAAGTAGCCATTTTGCTCATACCAGTGCTAGTTCAAAGTTTTACAGCCATGTTTGCTTAAGTACTAATACTGTTTTATAAAATTAAAAAATAAGCGAAATCCAACTTCTAATTACATCATAGTTAGTTGAATGTAAATCATAAAAAATATAATAAATGCGATAAAGGGTTATCCATTTCATGGTTTCAAAAGTAAACGTTAATAAAACACATACAAAATATTTTTTTCATGATATTTCTTTTTTATTGTAAAGTTTAAACGTTGACATTATGTGTGAAACACTACATCGTTTAAATGACCTCCAAGCGAAGTGTTGCAAGCTTTGATTTTTTGAGTTAATTTTCGACCACTTTTTGACACATATTGGGCGGTATCTCAGCCACAACTTGACGAATGTTGGTTTTTAAGTGCTCAAGAGTTGAAGGTTTATCTGCATAAACACGGTCTTTCGCGTAGCCCCACAAAAAAAGTCTAAGTCTAGTTGATATCGCCGCGACTAGAAATTACGGGGCCAGGAAATGACTCTTCCAATAAAGCCATGTTGTAAGGTTCGAGTTGTGTGGCATGTGGCACCGTCTTGTTGAAACCACATATTCTTCAAGTCGTATTCTTCAATAGCAGGCAAAAAAAGTCGGTTATCATATGACCATAACGCTCCGAATTGACGGTGACAGTCGTTCCATCCTCGTTTTCGAAGAAGTAAGGCCCAATCACACCTTCGGACCAAAGAGCGCACCAAACAGTGACTTTTTCTGTAATGGCCTCTCTTCAATTACTTGAGGATTTTCAGAACTCCAAATACGACAATTTTGTTTATTAACATACCCACCGAGTGTGAAATGTCCTTCATCGCTGATGAAAATTTTGTTCGATACGTGGCTGTGGCAAAATCACCATTTTTGTAGTAGATTTTAATAATTTTTATGCGTTGTGTAATAGTTAAGCGATCCATTTTCGTCAATGTCAGACTTTCAACTAAAAAGAAAAAATTGGTTTCACAACTTAATTCGACAGATGTCGAATTCCAGTCCCATACTTTTGAAACCACGAAATGGATAGCCCTTCATGTCTTTTGGACGTCTAATGAATCATCCTAAATAGACAAAATGATAACTTTGCCTCTCATAAACTTATGGTTGCGAAAGGATTAACGATAAAAAATTCTTACTAATCAATGTATTGGTACGAAATGTTACTTTTACATCACTTAGCAATAAAATTATAAACAAAAGCTACAAAGACAAAACAATGAAGTAAACAAACCTGTTTACAAATTATCGTCAGTCTTGAAATCTCCGTCACAAAGATCTGTGGAATAATTGTCTAGAATTTTTATTGTTTATGCAGAGGGTATAGACTTCGGCGACTTCCTCTCAGCAGACTTCTGGCAATATTTCTGAGAGTAAATAAAATTGTCATGAAAAGGTTCTCAAAAAATCTGTAGTTCGAAGTCGACTTTAAATTGTAGGTCCCGCCACTCTTGTATAAAATTAACACACACAACATAAGTGGTGTGAGAAACAAGGTAGTAATCCTGACTGAAGGGTTGTAATGACCAATTATTACATGTTATGATAGCGTAGTATATTCATGTACTCATTGGTTCTTATCTCAGATCTGATATTTTGAAAAAAAAATCTTTTAGCAACGCTCTATCAACAGTCCTCTGCAAAAACTCTGAGAGTGACTAATTGCCATGAAACAGCTTCTCAATTCTGAAGTTTATAATCCTCGGTTAAATAAAGGTCACGCCAGTAATGGCACGTACAACTTGGGTGCTGTGAGAAGCTAGACTGTAATCTTGACTAAAAGCTTGTTACAGCCAATAATTTATGTATTTTCGTATATGTGTCATGATATAAAGATACAATGGTAAAAGAATTCAGGGATTAAAAAATTATGAAAGTCACAAGATTTCAAGAATAGCTCTGACAATCTCCTAATGTAGCAAATACAAAAGAAAAAATCTTCTCAATAAAAAGTATCAAGAAGGTTTTCAATATGTCAAAGCAGTTGGAAGAATACGTTTTAAAAACCGATCAAATATCGCAAAATATTTGGAAGAAATTTTGAAGACATCTCGCTATCAAAAAATGTATAAAGGGTTACGAAACAAGAGCAAACATCATCAAGAGCAGACATCAATAAGTGATTTTTATAACCTGTGGTCGTCGAAAGGGTATTCGAATCTGACAGTGTATCCAGCTCTGATCATAATTTAGCACGACTACAAACAAAATGTTCGACACAGACTTAAATCTTAATAAGTGATGAGGAAGCCTAAGATTTGTTTAAGTAATCCTCGTAACATCGCTAAGATCTTTCGTTCAAGCACGATTACTTAAAAATTTTATTTCGATGAACAAACGACTGTTGTTTGATGTACAATGCGTTTTTCTGAAAAATATTTGTTTAAATATAAAATTTACAAATTCTTTTCCATTATTGCTTCGATCTATTTTCATTTAGCGGACCATCTGCTTCTCTGCGATCCCAGAAAAATAGACGAATGCATTAAAATTATTCCCTATGATGCTCCAATAGATTTAATACCAACAGGTGCACAAAATTCCATATGCACCAATTATAAAATATTTTTTGTCTGTATGCTAGTCAGCGTTGGCACAAAGAAAAATTTTTCCCTACCAATATTCTTTCCAAAACCTACCAAAATTATTCCAATCCTACCAAAATTTGAATTTAATAAATTATAGATTATTCAGTATGAAATTAAAGTTTTATTGCTAAAATTAACAAAAAAAATTTCATATATGTATGTATATCACATTTAATGTGTTAAAAACAAAACAATTCATTTAGAAAATATAAAAATAAAGGAACATAAACATAGTGTATAAAATTAAAGCTAAAAACATAAAAAATGCATCTTTAACATTTAAAAAATTAACATAAATAATTTGTTTAAAAATGTTTAATATACTAAATATAGTACATTATATAACAAAAATTATATTTATAATATTGTGGTATCATTGAGATCTTATTTTGCAGACCACAGACTTTTATCTAACTTATTTCTTAGTTTTGATTTTATTAAATTTAATTATGAAAATTTTCGGTATGCAAATGCAGAACTATGTGGAATAGAAAGCATATTAAAAATAAAATTACATAAATCACCATAATAAAATTCATTTAAACCATTTTAAATGTGCTTACATTGTCCCAACATTCATTTATCCTAAGTGTTATATCTAAGGATATACCTAAGGATATATCACTTAGTCGAAGTAAGTTCCATTGCATTTCGATTTTATCTGTATCACAATTCACTAAATTCTTAAATTTCAATATCAAGGGCAATATATTTACTTATTCTTTGGGAATAACATTTCTGGGTGTTATTATTTGTATTAATTTTACATCTTCTCTTCCAAGGTTAGGCTGAGGTTAGGTTAGATTAGAGGACATGTACTTGTCAATTAAGACAAGTACAGTAGCCGGAGGTCGAATTGACCCATTGTACAACATCCTAGTTTCTCACACCACTTATGCCGTGTAGCGGCGTTAAGTATTCCGACACCGATAGGTGTCAAACGAAAAGAAAAAATATTTAAATTGCAGATTAATTTATTTAAATTAAATATTACATACATTTTAATAAATTAACAGAAGGTGTTAGTGAAAGTAAATTAATTGTATTATTGAAAACTAATGAAGAAAGTAAATAAGCAACAGGTAAGACAATAAAGGGCAGCCTCCCTACCCCAACAATAACAAAAAAAATATCATAAAAACGTATATTGCAGTACAAAATGCCACGCCCACGTGCAAATATTGGTCGCCGTACACGACACACAAATCATATGAGAGTGCTGCGTTCACAGCAGACACAAGAGGAGCGCGCAGAAGACAACGAACTAGCCAGGAATCGAATGTTAGTTTTACACCAAAATTATTCACAAGAAAATCGCGAAATACGCATCGAACAACAACGTGCTGTGAGAAGAGCCTCCAGAGCAGCGATACACAATACTAATCGCATTTCTTTTATGCGTCTTGCATTTAATTATGATCCGACAATGGATTATAATGTACATCCCAGTATTAATATCGGTAGCATGGATCAATTATGCGTCCATTGCAAAGCATTTAAATATAAAAAGGAAGCACCTGGCTTATGTTGCGCAAATGGCAAAGTAAAGTTGCCACAACTAAGCCAACCACCGGAACCATTACTTTCATTGGTGTCTGGAACAACACCACAATCAAAACATTTCTTAACCCATATACGAGGTTATAATAATTGCTTTCAAATGACGTCATTTGGTGCTGACAATATAGTTAGTGGAAGTTTCATGCCAACATTTAAAGTACAAGGACAAATATATCACAAAGCAGAATCCTTATTGCCTATTCCTAATGAATAATACAAATTTCTGCAGCTATTTTTCCTTGGAAATTCTGAAACAGAAGTCTCCACCAGATGTGCAATTGGTACGGGACTACGCCGCAACATTGTTGAATCATTACAAAATGTATTCCATCAGCATAACGAATTGGTGAAATTATTTAAAGTTGCAATAGACCGAATGCCATCCGATAATCACAAAATAGTCATAAAAGCTGATAAAACACCAGTAGGTGAGCATCCACGACGATTCAATGCACCAACAATAAATGAAGTCGCTGTTGTAATTGTTGGTGATCAGTTCGAGCCAAGAGATATAATTTTACATCGAAGAAATAATCAATTGCAACGAGTACCTGAAACACATCGCTCATATGATGCGCTTCAGTATCCAATACTGTTTTGGCAAGGAGTAGATGGCTACCATTTTCAATTAAAAATGTTAAACCCAACTACTGGTAAATTTTAAATAATTTTATTGCTCACAAAAATTTTATTTATTAGGTTTTTTATTATAGGTGAAGAAACAAATAAAAAGATAAGTAGCATGAATTACTATGCGTACAGACTCATGATTCGGGAGAATATGGAAAATCATATTTTGAAATGCCGCCAACTGTATCATCAGTATGTTGTAGATATGTATGCAAAAATAGAATCAGAGCGGCTTTTATTTATTCGCCTAAATCAACGTCAATTACGATCGGAGGAATATATTCATCTACGTGATGCAATTAATAATGATGGCAATTTAAATGATCTTGACCAATTAAAAATTCTACCGGCAGCCCACGTCATATGCATGAATATTCACAAGATGCTATGACATACGTTCGCAATTATGGTCGTCCTGATCTATTCATCACATTTACTTGCAACCCTATTTGGAATGAAATTAAAAAATGTTTATTGCCGGGACAATCGCAAACTGGTCGTCATGACATCATAGCACGCGTATTTAACCAGAAATGAAAGTCTCTGATGGATTTAATTGTAAAATCTAATGTTTTTGGCTTAGTTCGTTGCTGGATGTATTCGATCGAATGGCAGAAAAGAGGATTGCCACATGCTCACATTCTAATTTGGTGTGTTGATAAAATTCAGCCAAACGAAATCGATAATATTATTTCTGCTGAAATCCCAGACCCAACAATTGATCAAGAATTGTTCGAAATAATAACGAAGAATATGATACATGGCCCATGTGGTACCTTTAATATGCATTCACCATGCATGATTAATGGCAGGTGTTCTAAGCGATATCCAAGACAATTGATTCCAGAAACAATAACAGGCAATGATCGATACCCCCAATATCGCCGACGTTCACCAGATAACAATGGTAGATCCATTACATTAAAAGTACAAAACATTGAAATCGAAATTGATAATAGGTGGGTAGTGCCATATTCACCATTATTATCGAAAATATATAAAGCACATATAAACGTTGAATATTGCAATTCCGTTAAATCAATCAAATATATTTGTAAATATGTAAACAAAGTCAGTGATATGGCCATTTATGGACTGGCACCTGAAGATAAGCTAGATGAAATAAAACAATATCAAATGGGAAGATACATTAGCAGCAACGAAGCAATTTGGCGCATTTTCTCTTTTCCAATTCATGAGAGGTATCCGACTGTAGTTCATTTGGCAGATCATTTAGAAAATGGGCAGCGAGTATATTTTACAGCAGAAAATGTGATCGAGCGAGCAGCACAACCACCAGCAACAACATTGACTGCATTTTTTTCATTGTGCCAAATTGATGACTTCGCTAAGACGCTACTGTATAATGAGGTACCGCGATATTTTACATGGAATGTATCCACAAAACAATTCCAACGTCGCAAACGAGGAAAATAGTAGCTGACCACCCAAATGTATTTTCAAGTGATGCTTTAGGTCGACTATACACTGTACATCCAAATAATGATGAATGCTATTACTTGCGTTTGCTTTTGATTCATATACGTGGTCCGACATCATTTCAAAATTTGAAAACTATAAATAATATATTGTGTGAATCATATCGGGACGCCTGCCAAAAATTAAATTTACTAGAGAACGATGACCATTGGGAAAATTCACTTGCGGATGCTTCACTGGCTGATTCTCCATGTCAAATTCGTATATTATTTGCAATTATAATATCCACATGCAGTCCATCAAAACCTTTAGAACTGTGGGAAAAATATAAAAATACCATGACAGATGACATTTCATATCAAGCGCGTAATGCAACTGCAAGTCCAGGATTAGAATACTCTCCTGAGATGTATAATCAAGCATTAATATACATTGAGGATATTTGTTTAGTAATGGTGAATAAAGCTTTGAATACATTGGGAATGACATCTCCAAATCGAGCCGCTGCGGATGCTATTAATCGTGAAATACAACGTGAGCAAAATTACGATGCCAATGCATTAAACACATTTGTTCAGCATAATTTACCAAACTTAAATAAACAGCAAAAACACGTCTACGACACTATTATGAAAACTGACCATGCAGAAACTGGTGCAATTTATTTTCTAGATGCTCCAGGTGGTACTGGTGAAACTTATCTAATTTCGATAATTTTGGCAAAAATACGGTCTGTCGGTAATATTGCGTTAGCTATAGCCTCATCGGGAATTGCTGCTAACCTATTAGATGGTGGAAGAACGGCACATTCTGCGTTAAAATTACCATTGAATATGCAACTGACCGAAACACCAACATGTAATATTTCAAAAACATCTGGGATGTCAAAGGTACTTCAACAATGCAAGATTATTATATGGGATGAATGCACAATGGCGCATAAAAAATCTCTAGAGGCATTGGATCGAACATTGCAAGATTTACGTGGCAATCAACAACCATTTGGGGGTGCTCTTATATTATTGGCGGGCGATTTTAGAAAAACCTTGCCAGTTATATCACGATCAACACCAGCAGATGAACTAAATGCGTGTTTAAAAGCATCACATTTGTGGCGATATGTTAAAAAACTTTCACTAACGGTAAATATGCGCATACAATTACAAAATCATGCATTAGCCCGTTTATTTGCACGTCAATTATTGGATATTGGAAATGGAAAAATTGCTATGGACAACGCAACAAGACTCATCACATTGCCTGCAGATTGTTGTGTTTTAAATGAATCAAAAGAAGCCTTAATTTCAAGTGTATATCCCAATATTGAGCGCAATTTTACCAATCACCAATGGCTAAGTGATCGCGCTATATTGGCAGCCAAAAACAAAGATGTTTGTGATATTAATGTTGATATTCAAAGTAAAATAAGTGGAGAAATAAGAACATATAAATCCATTGATAGTGTTAATGATCCTGACGAAATTGTTAATTACCCAACTGAATTCTTAAATTCGCTTGATTTGCCGAGAACTCCGCCTCACATGCTGCAATTAAAAGTTGGTGTACCAATAATTCTATTACGCAATTTAAATCCACCACAGCTTTGTAATGGAACAAGATTAGCTACAAAAAAATTATTAAATAACATTATAGAAGCAACTATATTAACTGGTAAGTACAAAGGTGAAGTCGTATTGATTCCACGTATACCAAGATATGCCGTTTTCATTTAAAATTTCCAGTACGTCTGTCATTTGCTATGACCATAAATAAATCTCAAGGTCAATCGCTGCAAGTACGTGGATTATGTCTTGAAACACCATGCTTCTCACATGGACAACTATACGTTGGATGCTCGCTCATTATTCGTATTCGCTAAACGTAGTTTATCAAAAAGCATTGCAGTAAATATGTAGTTATAATTCAAATAAAATATGTAAAACATAATTTATAATTATAAAAATTTTAATTTATGCATTTTAAAACATGTACATAAAATATAAAAAAAAAATAAGCTGTGTCCTTTATTCCAATTTTGGTTTTTGAATAAAACATTTTTTTCTATTATAAATAACTAAAAACACTGATTTTGATTTTCTTCGAGAGGCAGTTCAAAATAAAAGAAAAATTTGGGGCCAGCAACGCGGATCGGGCCCAGCTATCAAAAATATATAATTCCATTTGAACAAAAATTGCTATGTCGATTTAGTGCACCTTTCATTCTTCTTCTAAATATCAATCAGCCATGACTTTGCATGGAAACCAGACTTACAGTGAAAACAAAATTCGAAGGCAAAACAACGTTTGCCCGGGTCTGCTAGTTCTATATAAAATTGTAGAATATTTGATTTAATTTCCACTATATCTTCCTGATCTAGATTATTTTCAGTTAATATTTGGTTATCTTCATTAGAATTAGTTGCTTCCAGTTTTAGAGTTTTTGAGATATATCTAAAAACACTACTCGTTTTAACCATTAAATAAACCAAAAAAAAAAACATTAAAATTACCTGTCCATAACTTTTTTGTGGCTTTTTGCTTAAAAACTACTAGTAACAAATAGTTTATTTACATTTCTTTTACGCTGACACTTTATTCACATTTCGTTGTTTCTTATGTAAACACAAATATGTTAAACATTAAGGTACGTTAAAACAGGGCTTCCAACTATTTTCTTACTTAAACATTTTGTTTTCATTTTTAGACCTAAAAATAAATAATAATTCCAACTTTAAATCTTACAGATATTACATAATTGTATTTTCCTACCAAAAAATAAATGAAATTTGAACAAACCAACCAAACTACCAATCGTAGCATTTTTAAATAAAAACTACCAATTTTGGTCCAATTGGACCAGAACGGCAACGCTGATGCTAGTACACCAATACCTCACTTTGCGTTGTGATTACGTTCCAAAAACACACGCCGCAAAGTGAATTATGATTTTTTATAGTAATCCATTTAAATATCGAAGATAGGTTCCAAGGTTACGAAAATACTAATTTTGAAAAAGAAAATTTAACAAAGTAAACATTTAAAAAACAAAAAAAATATAACTTTTTGTTACAATTAAAACAAAATAAAATATTCATTTAATTTGTAAAAAACAAAATAAAAAATAAAAACTATCTGATGAGTCCATAGTGGCTGTTATAGTAAGTCGGCTTTCTTTCACAAAAAAATGGTCCAATGTTTGCTCAACTGCTCCTTTTTCAACGAAAATAAATTTCCTTGTAGCAGTTGATATACGTAGCTACCACCAGGAACACTATAAAGCTCATTTCGCTGTCAATATCGTTTTTTTACAAAAATCTTCCTAGCTTCATCAATCAAACACATCGCTTTGGAAATTTATTTGGATGTCAAATTTTGTTCTTCGGAGATTTCTATTGAACGGTCGCTGTCATCTTCTTCACTAGCAAATTACAATTCCGGTTGCAATAGAAAGAGAGTCGAGAGTTTTGACGGATTGGATTAAAAGCAAAAGTGGTGTCCTCTTTTAGAAAAAAAGAAAGAAAATTAAAAAAAAATAAAAACTCGTACCGAAAACAGCCCAATTTTAAAAATCTAACGACGGACAGTGCAAATTACTACTAATTCAGCAACACAAAGCCAGGTATTGGTGTATAATTTTTGAATGGTGCAGGGGATATTTTGTTTTGTCACAGGTAACATATTCAATATTTTTGTGGCATTTTTATTTTCAGACCTTTTACCATATGTTTTTTATTAATTTTGTCCAGATTTACAATGAATATAGCATTTATCAGATCGGTTTTTAAAATATTTATGTTTTGTTTACTTTTCACTAAAGCTTTATTTGCAACAATTTTAATAATGTGACCAGATAAGAAATTTGTATGTAATTACAAACAACTAAATAAGAACAAATACAAAAAAACCACATTTTCACTCACATAGCTGGAAAGATTAAAACTACAAAAAGTACAGCATTTTCTAAAAAAAAAGTAAAAGTTTATCACTAACACACCAACAATCATAAACATTTTATAGTCTTTGTAAACTATTCTTTTGTTTATATGTACATTTCGCATACATACTTACATACAATAAGTACATATATACAAAATGTATGTCCCGACATTTTGCTTTTCACTTTTCTCTATAATCTATTTGTTTTTGTTGTTATAGTTTGTTTTTATAAAAGCGAAAACTATATAGTTTTTATCCCTTTTTGTTCATTACAGCACGTTGTAACCTTAACATATATTCCCAATTTCAATATTTTTAAAGGATATTTTATTTCCATTTATAATCATTTTTGTTTATCTCGTCCCACACCATCCTGTGATATTGATCCTTGTAAAACAAGTCTACATATTTAAGCATTTAATTTCTTATATTTTTTATTTTATTTTTTCAATTTTTTACATTAAATTCATTTTAATCATAGATTTATCCACCACTATCAGGTTTAGTTTATTAGCAATTATTAAAGCAACGTATAGAACGTAAAGGAACTTTTTTGTTTTAAAGATAGGATTAAAAAAATAGAATATTTTATGGTATATTTTTCATTAAGTAACAATTTTATTTAAGACTTAAAATGGTTGTAAATATTCAAATCTAATTGAATTAACAATTTTTATTTAAATTATAAATTAAACGTTGTTACTTGCCTTTTAAATAATTTTCGTTCATTGGCTTTTCTGCAAACATAATTAAAAAGTTTTTAATTACCTTAAAGTGTCATTCCTAATTTTAATTAATTTCTTTAGAATTTCTATAAAATTCAATGAAAATATAAAATCTAATAGCTTTTGTACTACTTGTAAAATTCTAACAAAATTATTTATGATATTTGAATAGTTGAAATAGCACACATATGCTTAGCATTAAATATCCAATACTTCAACTTGATTACATTATTTTTTGCTATGCTAATCTTCATCAATTAAAACTTATAATACAACACGATGATTATCATTGCTTGAGAATAGCATTGCTTGAACATAGAGCACATAGGGATCTAAGCAAAATTTCATCATCTAATTATTCTGTTGGTATTCCCTTATCTGTAATAAATTTTAATACAATATAATTAAACCGGTAAAAACTTTTGAATTTTCAAATCGCAGCAAGAAATCCCTGCGATTTTGTAAAATTTAGACAAACTGTTTTGTAAGTTAAAATAATGTGAATAGATAAGACATGAATTAAATGATATGTTCATTTGTCAATTACTTGCCCCGATATATAGTGTTTATTGACACAGTATATGGTATATATTTTAGAATATAATTTACTAACATGTCACTATTCATTGAAGTGGAGTTATACGCATTGGGACATGGCTGCTTACCAAATTATTTGAGAAAAAGAATACATATATTTCTCAGTATAACTTCCAAACGAAACTGCTACCGAAATTCGTTTATTTATTTAAATTCGAAATGCAAATTAACTTCACAATATTAGAGACTACAATATTTCACAAATCACTCACCCTCCGTTTACATCATTAAAATTAAAAATATTTCAACTTTTTATACATAAAAATATGCGTGAAAAAAGAAAATTGTAAATTTTTTATATACAATTTCGGAATTAAAAGACGATGTTAAATTTTTTTTACTTATTTATTGTATATTTTTCTTAAAAAAGTTTATTGCCACTTACTTACTATTCTATATACATATACTTACAAGTATACAAATTAAATATATACTGAATTAATAAGAATTAATTAATAAGAATTATGGTACATGCATACAATGTTCAAAGTGAGATAATAAAACGATGGTTTAATTTTAACATTTCCAACACCTGAAGCGTAGATTATGGCTAATGTTTGAGCAAAGAGAAATGATATGATATTTGTGAAAAATATCAAATATCAAATGTCAAACATTAGTCGATTTTTAGTAATAGCTCAAACGTGAAAATGGCAAATTTTTCGATAAACAATTAAGATCCATCAAAAATCTTGAAAATCATCATTTGATAAAATGACAAATATAAAAAATATAACACCACTGTTAATTATTTATTTATTATTCTTTATAAAAGAATGCACTTTAGGAATGTCCTAACGTATTTTATATTTTTTAATTAAATCTTGCAATTAAGAATGGCCAAACTTGAAAAAATAATGAAAATAATATTTTCTAAGTTTATAACATGTAAGTTTGAATCATACTGTTACGAAAATGGAAATGGTTTTACATCGTTTAACATTAAAATGATAAACAAAAGCTATAAGAACAAAAACAATGGACTTGTTTACATGATCAACAAATAAACAAAAATATAGCAACAACATTAGTATAAAAAAGGGATAAACAAGTAAACAAAAAAGCAACAACAACACTGCAAGACAAACGTAAACAAAATACACAAACAACAATGATACAACGATGCTTACATTTATGGAGACGTAGAGAAGGCGAAGCCATGAACATTCGACTTCAAGAACATTCATCAGACTGTTTACGTTGGCATATAAAAGGCAAGGCAAAGCAGGCAACGGAGTCAGTAAAAATTCTGACAGTCTTGTGTGAAGACGCTTTACGTGTAAAGAGAATAATCGTGGTTTGAAGATCTCCGTTATAAAAATCTTTAGAGCAATTGTTAGTGCTTACGCAGAAGAGTGTAAAGAAGAATAACAAACAAAGCAAATTGTTGTTGTTTACATCAAGTTGTGAACAGTGACATACAGAATTTTGCGAACAATAAAGGATTTTAATTAAAACTAAACACAAGTTCATTTTTGTTTTATTTGCAATCTACGAGCTCATATTTTAAACGTTTTTAAAAGGGTAAAAACGTAACAATGTGTTCATGTATACCGTTTTAAAGGCTCATCTCTCCCCTTTTCCAAAAATTTTGGATTTTGAAAATAGGATAAAAAATGTTTAGTGATGAATAATTTTGTGTGAAAAGATCAAAAACCAGTTTTTGTTAAATAAAACAAGTTAGAAGGGTTTGAGAAACATAAAAAAATATATTTTTGAGTTCTACTCATGGAAACTCACAACCTACTCTATGTCATTAGCTGGTGGTATTTTGACTGTCGCTCCTTGTTATTAATGCTTGTGATCGATTTTCTAAAATAAATTTCATGAGAAATTAAAGAAATTTTGTTAACTGCAAAAACCTCAGAATAATCAAACAGAACAAAAAGAAAATAAATAAATATGTAATGGTTATTAATTTCTCTCCAATCCACGTCGAAGATTTTCCGCAACTAGACTATAGAGCAGGAATCGGTCAGGAAGAATTATTTAATTATTTTGGAAATTTCAATTAAGATGCTGATAATGGTTGGACATCTATTGAACTATGCAGCTGTGTTTACTTCGTTACTCAGTTATTTAATTGTCTATTAACAACCCTATTAACGGATTGCGGTCTGTTTCAACACTGCTTTCCAGGTGCCACTGATTCTTGCGCACCTTCGCCAGTTGGTCACACCAATCGATGACAGAGCTTGTAAAGCAGCAAGGTCGTTCTCTACGCCGACTTCCGCTAATAAGCACATCAAAAAACCGCCGTGCCGGAATAGCCTTTGGTTGTTCAGTTGTTTTTACTTTGTTAAAAACAAAATCATATCATTTCAACCAAACCCGCCCTGAAAGCAATATCTTTAAAAAACACGATTTGATTAAAAAAATTTATTTTTAAAACGAAGAAACTTCAATCTCCCACAAATAATTCAATCAGATAAGAGGATGAATATGGTATTCCACGAAATAATAGACGTATTTATTCATAGAGTCTTTTTGTTGGTTCCCATTAACAGTATATGAGAATATTTTTGTTATTTGCCAAAAATTAAAACAATTATATTCTCGAGTGGGTAACATCTGCATTTTATTTCATCACCATGCATTTGAACACATTCCATACGGTTGATTTAGATTTTTCGTTTTTGTGTTTTAACATCTAAAATTACAATTTTTTTTGCAAAATATCGTCTGCATGTGTCTACATAAAACCAAGCAAAATGCAACTTTATTAAAATAGATAAATCCATAGACATTACGTCATATTTCTCTTTACGGAAATACACTGACATGTTTAGTTTGAAGTGTTGAGTGTATGCTATAAATACACTGGGGCGTATGCAAACTGATAACATTTTTTAATGAAGTTTTTAGCGTAATTTGAATATTTTAGTGCGTTATTATATACTGTCGGTTATTTTGGGTTCATTTAGTATTCAATGTCTGCTCATTATGAATTTATTATATTTTGAGCATAGGAGTTAAATTGTTTCTGCATTAGTAGACAGACAGTAGTCGTTCTGAGTAGAGTTAAAAGTGTTGGTATTAAAGTATAAAAAAAATAAACACGCTTTAAAAATGAAACGGTGAAAAAATGAAGGGGCTTAGGTGACATTTGCAATTCCTTCAATTTTATGAAAAATTTCTTGAAGAGACAATAAGAATACACACGAGTAGATTGTTTGTTTAGTTGAATATAATTCAAAAATATTTTTTTTATATTTCTCGTATAATCCAAACTTGTTTTATTTGTAGAAAACTGTATTTTCTTTTGAACGTTTCATACAGATTTATTGATAACTCAAACCGATTTAAAACAATATAAAAACACATATTCGAAATAAGGTGCTATGAGTTTTTATCTTGTAAACTTGAAAAAGGCCATATTTTTTCAAGTTTACCTATTCTTGGCTACAAAAATTATTTAAAAATGTATTTCATAACAAGAACAGAGTACTACTATTTCGACATACATATTTCCAAAATAATTTCGTACGAAATATTTTTATTTGACAGCATTTCATACGAAGTTTTGAGCAGAGAACGTGGCTTTAGTCAGAATTACGGCCTAGATTATTAATGAGTGGCGGGATATACAGATTTCAGAAGCGTTTGAACTTTTGTCACGTGACTACTGCTGCTTTCATTTTCTGACGATATCAGAATTAAGATTTGAACGATGAACTTTCGTCTCTATACACTGTGCTTCCGGGGGTTGCAGGGTAAATTAAACAAAATATTTTAATTTAAGTCGAAAGAGAAAATAACAAATGTATTAGAAAAATACACAATAATTAATCAAATAATTAATTCGACGTACCTTCGGGTTTGGGGTTGATCAAGAATATCGAATCAATCCTTTTTTTATTTTCTTCTCTTTTCATTTTTATAATCCACATACGCGTATTTACACAATTAACTTATATCTAGCGTGACCAGCGTAAACATCCCGCCCCCCTTGCAACACGGCAACAAGGGAGAACAGGAATCTCGATGGTGAGCAAAGTATTTACAATTCAAAAAAAAAGAAAAATTCATTTACAATTCATTAATCCATGTGAGTTATTAGGTAAGAGAATACATAATATCAAAAAATAATAACAATGAATGACAAAGGGAAAATAGAGATTATTTGCTGACGACATTAATTACAATCGTCGCCCCTGCTGTGTTTGGGGTCGCAACCACATCCTTCTTGTGGCTTCGAGAACGGCAGGAACATTCAGGAGCTTGGCTGCGGGTTGCGCTCCTATTGTTGCGTTTGATGACCTTAATCGCTTTGTTGTTGTTGTTGTTGTGTGATTGTTGAGGTTTATTGATGTGACTAGGCCGAAGATGCAGCATAGTGTGATGGTGTCCCAGACACTCCATGCCTCGCTCCCTACTTCTACAGTTCCTTAAAAAGTGCGATTGGGCCAAGCAATTTATGCAATACTTATATTTCCTGACGACACCCAATCGCTTATAGGGTTTTAAGCGGCGGAATTCCGGGCACCTTTGCAGCGTGTGATTTCCTTTGCACAATCGGCATTTGGAGGTGGAACCGGCAATTACTTCGTCCAGACTTCTATTTCCTGGACGCTCGACGGTGAGTCTTCGGGGTGCAACTTCGGACATCTGTAAATAAAGGACAAAACAGATATATAGAAAAGGGAGAACGAATTAGTTTTGATTCGGTTGGGAAGCAGTACGAGCTTCACAATAGGCCGCGTTAGAACCCCATTGGCAGTTCGAACATCAGCCACTCGTACTCTAGAATCGGAGCCAATGTACACGCGAAAGATACGACCGAGCTTCCATTCGTTTGGAGGTAAGTTATCATGCCGAATAACCACAAAATCGCCAATCGCGAAATCGCGTTGGGGAAATTTCCATATGTTGCGCTTATGGAGTTCAACCAAGTACTCGTCCTTCCAGCGACGGGCAAACAAATGAAGAAGAACCCTTAATTTCCGCCACCTATTAACGTAGTTGAGATATTCCATCGAGGAATCAGGTTCAGGGGGTGAGAGGAACGCACCTCCCACAAGGAAATGGCCTGGAGTCAAGGGGTTAATATCCTAAGGGTTATCCGTCATGGGACAAAGAGGACGAGAGTTCAAGCAAGCTTCTATTCTTGCCAGCGTAGTAGCGAACTACTCAAAAGTGAATTTTTGAGCATTTGATAGCTTCCGCAAATGGGTCTTGAAGCTTTTAACACTGGCCTCCCAGTGGCTGCCCATATGTGGAGCTCCAGGGGGAATGAAATGCCATTCAACCGATTGGAAAATGTTTTCCGACACAACCTTATGCCTCAGCTCAGTAAGGAACTTAGCCTGGTTCTTCTTCATTATATTGGCGGCGCCAACGAAAGCGGTTCCATTGTCCGAATAGATATGTGCGGGGCAACCTCGTCTACAGGAAAAACGGATAAACGCTGCCAAAAAACATTCCGTAGATATTTCATTGAATGAATTGTCTTCGTAGCAAAGCATACGAACATTAGCACATATCCTTTAGTGATTCGGCAACCACGTCCAATATACGATTTAATTTCAAAAGGTCCAGCGAAATCTAGACCAGTGTGGGTGAAAGGACGAGTTGACGTGGTTCTTTCCGTGGTTCTTTGTCGACCCAAATTCTTCCGATAGATCATACAGATCTTGCAGTTATGAATGACGGTTCGAACCAGTGTTCTAAGTTTAGGGACCCAAAACTCTTGCCGCATGAGGCGCAGCGTCAGGGACAATTCTGCATGTACTGAGCACCTATGAAGGTGCTCCAAATACAATCGGGTAAAAAGCCCAATGTAGGGGAGTAATTTGGGGAAGCGTTCATCGTACGTCAAAGTCGGTGATCGAGAGAGTCTTCCATTGACTCTCAAGAAAAGGTCAGCAGAGAGCTCTTACGAGACAAAGTAGCTCCGTCTTTCAAAATTGAGTACTCAGGAAAATGAGAAGTTTGACACAAAACAATCAACCGACGATTCACGAAACTAATCTCATCTTGAGTGAGTTCCATGGACAAGTATCCGTGAGATAAACGGTGGGTCTTATCAGCAGAATGATAAAAACGAAACACGTACGACAACACTCGTAACACACGAGGCAAATCAGAAAATCTGCTCAAAAATTTCCTCCGTGGGCGTTGTCGTGTTAAGATTCACTTGAACCAAACGTGTTTCAAGCTAGTACAGGGCTTGAATGATGATTTAGGCTATTCTGAGCTCGGTCGACTTAGCCAAGTAGGACCCCTCCACCACAGGTCAGAATTAACGAGCTCTCTGGCTGTCATACCTCGACTAGCCAGATCAGCAGGGTTACAATGAGACTCTACATGATTCCCATTATCGATGCCAATAGTATCCAAAACATACGAAACTCTATTCGCCACTAAAGTTGGCCAATGGCACGGGGGTTTCTGAAACCAGGACAGAACTATTGTCGAGTCTGTCCAATAGAAAATTTCCGAATTGGTAAGATTCAGCTCCGAGAGGAGTGAGTGTACCATTTTCGCCAATAGAGTTGCACTGCAGAGCTCTAAACGGGGTAAGGTCTGCACCTTTACTGGCGCAACCTTTGTCTTGGCAGCGAGCAAATTGGTGAATATTTCACCTGACGGGGTTTTGATTCTGCTATAGAGGGTGGC
Source organism: Sarcophaga subvicina (assembly GCA_936449025.2). Classification (NCBI taxonomy): domain Eukaryota; kingdom Metazoa; phylum Arthropoda; class Insecta; order Diptera; family Sarcophagidae; genus Sarcophaga; species Sarcophaga subvicina. The sequence continues at coordinate 58,892,379 of OW388083.2, read as the reverse complement.
AGCATATGCTTTCTTAGAAGCATCACAAAATTTATGAAGTTGCACTTCATACTCAGGGTTAAAATTAACCCAGCGGGGGATGTTAATCCGTTCGATGAAAGAGTAGTCATCGACAAATTCGCGCCACCTGTATAACGTCATGGGTTTCAAACAATCGTCTCATTCGGTTCGGTCTTTCCAAATTCGTTGCATAAGAATCTTAGCGACAATTATTTTGGGTGCTAACCACCCAACAGGGTCAAATAGCTTGGCTATTTGAGAAAGGAAAGAATGTTTGGTGACTTGGGTAATATCGGGCGTTGGAGATGGCATGAAGAAGAATGTGTCCAAGCTCGCGTTCCAACGTAAACCCAACATTTTAGCAGTACTAGCATCTGAAAATTTCAGAAAATTGGAATCCAATAAATGTTCGGGGGGTAAGTCTCAAATAAGACACTGTTCGTTCGAAGTCCATTTCCGCAACGAGAAACCAGCCGACTTCAAAACGTGAATTAATTCATCGCGATTATGAATTGCCTCTTCAATAGAATGTGCACCCGACAAAATATCGTCTACGTACATTTGAGTACGCAATATAGTGGACGTAGAAGGGTAGCTTGACTCACAGTCGCTAGCTAATTGGTGCAACGTTATAATTGCCAAATAAGGAGCACAGTTCACTCCGAATGTAACTGTTCTTAATTCATAATCCTCTATATTCCCTTCGGGATTTCGACGAAATAATATTCGTTGAAAACGTGCCTGATCCGGTCTGATCAGTATCTGCCTATACATCTTCTCTATGTCGGCATTAAAGACATATCTGAACAGCCTCCAACGCAAAACCAGGATAGTGAGATTAGACTGTAAAATTGGTCCGGGGTGTAGGACATTGTTAAGACTAACACCATTTGAGGACGGACTTGAGGCATTAAAGACTACCCGAAGTTTAGTGGTAGTACTATCGGGTTTAAAAACAGCGTGATGTGGCAACTAATAACCAGAGTTGGGAGAATGAGGCAAATCCGCGCTGACCTTTGTCATATGACCCAAGGTAGAATACTCCTCAATAACCGAGTCATATTGACTCTTAACCTCCGGGGATCTCAGTAATCTCGCTTCATTCCTCATGAACTGCGAGAGGGCTATTTTCCGGGAGAACCAAAGGTTCAAACTGGTCGGAAATTCGGACCTAAAGGGTAACCACATATCGACCCTCTCTATTCCTAGTGGTGGTACAACGGTACAAGTCTCACAAAATTTGTCCTCAGCCGACACTTTCTTAAATTTGGGAACTTCTTCGACTTCCCAGAACCGGGTGATTTGGTCATTCAAGTCCAAGTGACTGAAAAACGAAACTATAGAATTCAACGAATTCGGCTGAGGAATCTTACCAGTTAGAACCCAACCAAACACTGTCCGTTGTGCTATGAGCGAACCCCTAGGGTTCTGTTTGACATCGGTCAACATAATCTGTGAATATATATCTGCTCCTAATAGCAGTTCCATATGACAGCATTTGAGGTCAGAAAACTGGGATTTCGGACAAATCGAAATCACTTACGTCTGTTAGAGAGCAGGTGGGTAGACGACCAGTAAGTTGCTCGACCACATAAGCATCCGTTTCCAAGTGAAACTCTGGGTCAATAGATGAACTCAAGGAAATCGAGCAGATTTTGGTGGAATTGGCTGCTATAGATCCGTTCAAGCCGAGTATCGCAGCAGTAGGGGCAGAGAATGTTGGAAGATCTAACTTTCTCTGAAGTCTTCTCGAGACAAAGGAGGCCTGAGAGGCAGGATCAATCAATGCTCTAGCAGAATATCTTACGTCGTTGAGCATGACATCCACTACAGTCGTGGCCAACAAGACTGTAGAATACGGGGTGGACTGTAATCGTGTAGCAAAATTTTTAAACGAGGGAGCTTCGGCAGAAGTCGATGGTCTCTCCACCAAATTTTTCTCAGAACGAGAAGGGTGCTCCGGAACAAGAGCAGAGTGATGTGATGTCGCGGGGGTTTCTAACCTATTTTCCAATGGTCGAGAATGACTAGGGGCTTCAAAGCGATGAAGCAGCGAATGATGCTTTTGCTTGCACATATAACAAACATTAGTGCTCTGGCATCTTCTAAATTCATGCGAGGTTGCCAAGCAATTTGTACAAATCTTGTTCCTTTTGGCAACGTTTATCCTTTCGGTTACCGACATCCTGAGAAACGTGGAGCACAATCGAAGGGGATGATTATCCGAACACAGTGGGCATTTTTTCGGGGGTAAAGTAGGGGTCACTGTCGTTCCAAAACTCATAAACTTTCGTTTCTCCTGAGGAGAATTTTTCAAGCATCGAGTACTATTACTCGCTTGATTCGGGTTGTGACTGCCGATAATATCTGAAACTGATTCCAGAGTTCGGTATCTTGCAGTCGAAAATTCGTCCATGGCACTCCACTTCGGCAAGCACGAATTAGGGCCCTGTTCCCAAAGGCCAAAAGTGTTCTCAGGCAATCGAGTGGAACAAATATATACGAATATGATGTCCCAATTCTGTGTCCCAATTCCAAGCAAGGATAAATTAGTTATACAATCATTGATTGTCCTCTGCAATTGTTTAATGCAGGTCCCGATTCTCTTTCAATAACAGAAAGATTGAACAGAGTTTTCAATTGGGAATTTACCGGTACTCGCTTGTTCTCATACCGGTCTATAAGATTTTTCCACGCCATGTCGAAACCGTCATTTGTAATAGGGCAAGTTCGGTTTATATCCCTCGCCTCACCTTCCGTTTTCTGTAGAAGATAATACATCTTTTGAATATTACTAATGTGGTGATTCGTTCCGTAAAAAGCCGAAACATGTCCCTAAAAGTAGGCCAAGAAGCGTAATCCCCAGAAAATGTTAGGGTGTCGCACGGGGGAAGGTGTATAGGGATACCACTAGGGGATGGGCTAGCGGATTTCGATTTCAAACTGTCAATTAACTCATCAAGGTACGATAGCAATTCAAAATATAAAGTATACCCCGACATATACTTTGTCTTGACATCTTTCGTCGATATCTTAGTGTCCTCGGCAGTCTCTAGACGGTCTTCGTAACTATCGCGGAAGACCTCCCACAACTCCTGCCGATGTGTGGCGAGGGAATGCACCGAATGTCCATCCTGGGGAATAGCCCGAACAAAAGTTTCAAACTCCGCGAAACGATTGAAATTTTTACTAAAATTCCTCAAATTACGTTCCATTATATAACAATAAGGGACTTTTCTTCTAATAAATCAAGTTAAATAATTGAAAAGAAAGAAAGAAAAGAGATCTCAAAAGGTTACAAAAACTTTTCCCAAAAGTAACAAATCAATCGCAGTACGCAACGATAATTACGCGAAATTCCGCCACGAGATATTTAAAAAAAAAAACAAAAACGATTTTAAAATATTCAACCGAACAACGAAATAACGTTCGAAATCGACACTATTAAAATTGGCAAGTGGTATATAAATATATTACTATATATACTACTATAATATATAATATACTATAATATAAAAAATATACTATATATATATACAGAGGTAGTCATAAGTATTTACACAAAAGAGTATTTTTACGTTTCTCTTAAAAAAGCCTCAGTTTTTTTACTGGAAGTAAATTATGGAAAAAAATTTTTACTATTGCCTAGCCTAGAATATGCAGAAGAAAATAAAATAAAATTGGAAAATATAACGGTTCTTAGTACTAAAGAAAAAACAAATAACCATATGCTTATAAGTTGTCAAAATTATTTACACACGTTTTATTCTTTTCAAAAGTATTTACACAAGACTTAAGTCCGGTCGCAATCTTTATTTCGATTATTTTTTTATTTTTACATAAACTTAACTAGTACTTTGTAATACCGCCTTTTGAATCAATGACCGCCTGAATCTTTCTGGAATTGAGTAATTAAGTTTTGGGCAAATTCGGGAGTCAATTTAGACCAAATTTCAAAACGCTAAAAATAATATCAATAATCAACCAACTTATTGAAAATTGACAACTACGCGTGGAAAGCAATAATATGTTTACTTACAAAAGAAGTAAACAAACAACAACACTTACTTACTTACAATACTTACTGCCTTCACAGAGGGAGTAACAACATTGTTTATATTGCTTTCAAGCAAAGGGCAACAACAATGTACACTTTTGGCTCTTTTTTTTTCGTTTACACAATATTTTATATTCTTACACTTTTTATAATTCTTCAATCACTTTCACACTTAAAATTCAAATATGTACATACCTTTGAATTTATTTTTAATTTAATTTATGTTTTTCTAGGGTTAGAGGATAAATTTCCAAAATAATACCATATAAATCCGTGTAATAAAATTTCAATATGGAACCAATATGGCTGTCTCTTCGATTCTGAAATGAGAGACTTAAATTAAAATATTTTATTTTGAGTAATCTGGCTCGAATAGTACCAAATGTTTCCGGGGGTTGCAGGGTAAATTAAACAAAATATTTTAATTTAAGTCGAAAGAGAAAATAACAAATGTATTAGAAAAATACACAATAATTAATCAAATAATTAATTAGACGTACCTTCGGGTTTGGGGGTTGATCGAGAATAACGAATCAATCCTTTTTTTATTTTCTTCTCTTTTCATTTTTATAATCCACATAAGCGTATTTACACAATTAACTTATATGTAGAGTGACTAGCGTAAACACTGACTACGGCGATCTCATCACCGATATGTTTTTGTATAGAAGGAGTTTCTTATAAGCACTGAGAAACATTGATGTGTATATAAACACTCATGTGCTTATATACACTGATATACTTATAAAAACTGATGTGCTTATAAACATTTTGTGGTTATAAACAATAATATGTTCCTAAAGACGAAAGTGCTTATAAACACCGAAGTGCTATTAAGCACTGATATGATTATAGTCACCAAAGTGTATATAAACACTGATGTGCTTATAAGTAGTAATTAGCTTATATACACTGATGTTCTTATAAACACTAATCTGCATATAAACTCTGATATGCTTATAAACACTGACGTGCTTATAAACACTGTTGTATGTACTTATAACCACCGATGTGCTAATCTGTATATAAACACTGATGTGCTTATAAGCACTCATGTGCTGATATACCTATAAACACTGATGTGCTTATAAACATTTTGTGGTTATAATCACTAACATGTTTATAAAGACGAATGTGCTTATAAACACCGAAGTGGATATAAACACTGCTATGTTTATAAACACTAATCTGCATATAAACACTGATGTGCTTATATACACTGATGTGCTTATAAACACTGTTGTATGTACTTATAGCCGCTGATGTGCTTAAATACATTAATCTGCATATAAACAATGATGTGCTTATAAACACTAATTTGCTAATAAACATTGATGTGTTTTTAAACTCTGATGTGTTTATAAACACTGATGTGCTTTTTAAGATTTATGTCCTGATAAAACTGATACAACCCATCGGCTATAGTTTATTATTCGTTCTAGTTGAGAGTGGAGGCTTAAGGCTGTCGATAGGTATTTGCTATAAACATTTTTATCGAAGATATTTAGTAAGCAATTCCCAGTTGTATTTGTGAACTTAAATTACATCTCTGTTTGTATTTATTTTTTATCTGCATTAGGGTTTTAAAAATTGCATGGGTGTAGTTAAAATATGTGTATCTGAATCTAACATAAACACCAAAAACCTATTTCGTATATTCTTATTTTAATCAGAGTAACACCCCAAAAATAACCAAACAAAGTGTAAAATACAGCAAATATACAAAGTTTTTCAAACCCCAATCATCCACTAGCATTTAATTAACAGAAGCCATCTAAGATCGTGTTGAGAGGTCAAACATTTTTTACAAATCTTACACTAGCTAGGAAACCCCGCCAATTATTTTGTACAACACAAAGTGATATAAGTATTGTATTATTACGAAAATTGAAATTGTGTTACATCGTTTAACATTAAAATGATAAACAAAAGCTACAAAAACAAACACAATGAACTTGTTTACATGATAAACAACTAAAAAAAATAACCAACAAACAATTTACACAAACAACAATGAAACAACGATGTTTACGTTTACGGAGATCTCGAGAAGGCGAAGCTACGAACATTCGACTTCAAAAACATTTATCTGTTTACGTTGGCATATAAAAGGCAAGGCATGCGACGAATCAGTAAAAATTCAGCCATTCTTGTGTGAAAACGCGTTGCGTGTGAAAAGAATAATCGTGGTTTGAGGATCCCCGTTATAAAAATCTGCCGAACAATTGTAAGTGCGTACGTAAAAGAGTGTAAAGAAGAATAACAAACTAAAGAACTATTGTTGTTTACATCAAGTTGTGAACAGTGACACATAGCATTATCCAAAATATAAAGAATTTTTCTAAAACTAAACACAAATTCATTTTTATTTTATTTGCAATCTACGAACTTGTATTTTAAATGCTTTTAAAAGGGTAAAAACGTAATAGTAGTTTATTTCACGTATATTTTGTAGTAGAAGTATTTTAAGCTCCCTCAAAAATTTCTTTTCTAATGCTTCAATATTTAAATCATTTTAACAATTATTTGCATACTTGAAGGAGAATGAAGAAATGCGATGTGCTTCCCATAAACACTAGAATTTTCGTACAGTTTTATTATTTACCACAATTTTTTACTTTAAGTGTACAGGGTTGTGTATTTGTAAATTTGCATCGTCTGCATTATAATTTTCTCTAATTATGTTATCAAAATTCATTAGGGTTTGCGTAAAGTATTTATTTATTTATATATTTATTTATTGTATTGTAATTAATAATAATAATAAATTACGAATTATATTTTAATTATATACGAGCTGAGTAACTTTGACCATATGCTCGTTGTAGTGTCACAGACCAGAGTCTCTGGTGGGAATCGAACCCATGAACCTTACGCTAATAGCATAGCACACTACCCACTAGACTACCAGGGCACTCTGCTTGAAGTAAAATTGGTATTTTATATGGAAACATATTTATTGGGTGAACGAGTTGTAAATGATATAGTGATATGATATATTGAGTCTAATTTACCATGTGTACCGAAATAAAATGAGCGTCAAGGTATAAATGTCTCATTTTTTATGGTTTGACGATGTCCTCTGTTAAAACTATTCAGTTTACATCAAATCAGTAAACAAACAACATTATATTTAAAGCATTAATTTTTTGTGTTCATTTGAAGAAAATCTCTAATGGAAATTAGTCCAAAACTATTAACAGAAATATTAAATGTTGCACAACAAACAAAGATCCAAAAAGTCTAAAAAATGGGTGTTTAATACAGCGAGAATTTGAAATACCATATGAAGTGAACATCACTTTAGAACAGGGTTAACAAAAAAATTTTTGGTTATGTATTAGTGAGTAAGAGAGAAAATAAGTTGAGCGAATTTATTTATTTACAGCCATAGAAAAGTGTTAGTAATATACGCTATTTTTATTTTCATTTCATCAACATACATATGTAAAGCTATCTATCCTTGACTAAATAATTTTAGATAAAAAAATTATATAAAAAATCCATTTTTTATTAAAAAACATAAAGCTATCCATCTTTTTCTTAAAAATTAGGCCATGTTTTTTAGATAAATAAAAATAAAAATAATAAACAAACCCATTTTTTATTAAAAGAAAAAAGCAAGCATTCCAAAGCATTTTAAAAAAATTATACTATGCGACAAAATAAAAAAGAATGTGAAATACGCCCAGCTAATGACATAGACCATTTTTAACATAAAATATTTTTTGAGTGTCATTCTGAAGTAAAATGATAAAGCATTCGCCGCACATGTGTTCTTGTCGCAGTCTGATCGACAACTAACTGAAAAAACACAAGAATGCGTGTAAATTCTCTCTGCACAACTGTGCTATGAAATGGTAAACGCTGCTTTAGAAGCACTTGTGTTTACGAATATATATTTATATGAGTTCGTTTTTTGCATAAGTGGCTTCGGATAAATTCGTAGTGTCTTTGTTGAGCAAACATTCTCTTCATTTTAATATTCTTTTTAATCAACAACGAGTTGAACATATTGTTACGTTTTTACTTTTTGAAAACGTTTAAAATATGAGCTCGTATATTGCAAATAAAATAAAAATAAATTTGTGTTTAGTGTTAAATAAAATTCTTTATTATTCGCACAATTCTGTGTGCTACTGTTCACAACTTGATGTAACAACAACAAGTGATTTGCTTTGTTATTCCTCAGTTTATACCCTTTGCATAAACAATTGGGCAATTCACACGACTTTGTATCGTGTATGTTGTATTGAATACACTTGGTTGTTTGTGAACGATCAATGCTATGCTATATTGTGTATTTCGACAGATCTTTGTAACGGAGATCTTCAAACCACTATCACTCTCTTCAAACGCAACGCATCTTCACACAAGACTGACTGAACTTCACTATCTCACTCGGCTGCTTTGCCTTGCCCAAGGCGAATTCATAGAAGGTGGGAGCGAAAGACCAGCCGATGGAAATAAAAAGGAAAAAAATTTTGTTTTTTGTGTATTTTTTTTTTTGATAATCAATTTCGTTTTTCCTTATTGTGTCAGAAGTTTGTATATTTTTATTCTTTTTCTTTTAAAATCATTTACATTTTTTAGCATTTTCCTTCCCATCGTCATTCTTTAGCCAGCTGTTTGTATATTTTTTTTCTTTTTCTTTTAAAATCATTTACTTTTTTTAACATTTTTCTTCCCATCGTCATTCTCTAGTCAACTGTTTTTGGCAAGATGACCACTTCTCAACAACAAAAAATTCCTGTTGTTTTTGTATTGTTGTACTTTGTAACATAAGTCCCACCTCCTATGAATTCGCCTTGGCCTTGCCTTTTATATGGCAGATTAAACAGTCTGATGAATTTTCTTGAAGGCGTGTGTTCATGACTTCGCCTTCTCAAAATCTCTATAAATGTAAACATCGTTGTTTACGTTTATTCTTGTAGAGTTTGTTTTTGTAATTTTTTTACTTGTTTACCATTTTCTGCTGTTGTTTGTTGTTATATTCAGCAGTACGAAAATTTTTAAACAGCATTGTTTTGTTTTTGTGGCTTTTGTTCATAATTTTAATGTTAAGCAATGTAAAACCAAAACAGAATTTTCATTTTCTTAACACTGCCGCCCACTTAAGCCTGTTCATTCCGAATAGGCTCACTATCTCTTCTCCCATATTTCGCCAATCGCTCTATGTGTACGACTATCATTTTTGCTCGGGTGCTGTTATCATTGTGTATCCTGTACACGATATCGTTTAATCCTTTAATTATTTTATAAGGTCCATCCCAGCTAGTTTGTAGCTTGGGAGATTATTCTTTCTTGCGATTTGGGTTGTAGAGTAGAACCAGTTGTCCCTCATGGAAGCCGTCAGTATTTGCTTCACGATCATACCGGGCTTTCATTCTATCGGTGACCATTTTTATAAGTATGCGCACAGATTCGTGAAGTGCATTCAGGCTTTCCTGTGTTCCAGCGTATGTGGCATTTTCGTAACAATATGAAGCAAAAAATTATCCATTGTAAGTCTTTAAACATCGATTTTTTTTATTCGATGCATTGAAGTTTAAACCTTTATACAAATACAATGATATGAATGATATGGCATATAATCGATTCATAAATGTAGGAAAGTGTTGGATAAGATAAAACGACAGGCTTGCTCGCCTTGGTATTGTGCAAACCACAGCCATGAAGACTGATATATTAATGAGAAATAATCCGAACGCGAGATGCATTAGGGGTTATCGTATTCTCGCAAAGCGAATGACTAACAGTTTGCTTCTTAATTATCTCCTATACAATACCAGTAAACACGATGAGTTTTTGAAATGATTCCCAATGATAAACTCTTTTAAGAAAGGTAAGAGTTGAGTCGACATATAGTTGGACAGAAGAGGAATATTTCCTCCTAGAGTTAAATACTCAGAGCTCATGGAGAAACTCACAAAATGCTAAATAGCGAAACTTAACGTCATTGAAAGATGGGCATGATTTACATATGATGGTAAACAGCAGTAATACCTGACAGGTTCGAAGAGGTTGACAAGATATTTAATAGAATGCATAGTTGAAGCGGCTAGACAGACCTGGATCACAGATCATGGGGAATTCGTGGCAATGAGCAGGCAAATCAGATCACGAGGAGAGAAGTTTCTACGACGCTAATGATGCCACCTCCTTTGAGCGGAGTTTAAAGATATGTATGGATATACTTGACAAAAAGAAAGATGAAAAGATGCAGATATCCTTTTCATATCAATAGGGTTTGAGACAGTATAAACTTTTGTTGCCTAATTACAATGAGAAATGATTTGAGTTATGCAGCAGAGTACCGAAAAACAGACTTAGTAACCGACAATTTTCCGTTAATGTATTTAAGAAACATCAATGTATTTATCAAATAATAGGCAGGCAGTTATACTTAACGACGCCTAACAACATAGTGAAATTTGACAGGGCAAATTTTGAACGTACATATATAGAAACAGTACAATAAATCGTTACATTTGATTTTTTTACTTCTACTTTATTATGAAAATCAATCGGTGCACAAAAACATCAACGTATTTTGTGATAAATCGATGTATATCGATGCTTTTTTACGACGCATTAAATTGAAAAGAAAATATCGATGTTTTACTTTAATGCTCATCGCTATAACAGACTAAGATTCCTTGATGGAAGCGAACTCACACTCCTTACGCTAATAGTCTAGCATATTATACACTAGACTAACAGGGCACTCAATATCCCCTGTGTTCGCTTACCGTCAAGTATTGTATTATTAGCGGGTATTTTCACATCGTTTTCTATAATAGTATCAGATGATTTTCTGCGATTAAAAGTCGGAAACTTCATAATTCTAGCTCACGTATCACTTTTGATACATACTTGTAGTAATATAGAATTTTCGCAATTATTGATAAATTTTTTAAAAAAATTTAAATATTTTTATCTATTTTCATTCATTTCAACAAAATTATTTTATATTATTACATTTTATTATCACTTTTATGAAATTTACGCAAATATTTTTGACATTATATACATTGTAGCATGGTTTATTACGTAAAAATCAAACATTTCATGTCAGCTTGGTTTTATTTTTTTAATGGTAATAATTAGACATCTAGCGCCCTTGCTTTATAGCAACGTCATGTGGGGTAAAAGAGTTTCCCGTTGCAATAGAACATCGGTTATGTCTATAACAATGCTCTCCCTTCGATTCTTCTCTGGTTGCCCGGGTACTGGTTTCCCCAAATACGGATGTAAGTAGTTTCTAAGCACATGTACTTGAATCTAAAACTGTGACAAAATTATTGGGAATTTCAATAATGTCAGCCACTTTTTTGAAAAGGCGTAATAAATGTAAATTTATCATCATTTTTGAGTAGCACATTATGAAAGCGATTGATTCTGTTCGTCATACTTATGTAGTTGACCAAAATATTAACTTTTGTAATATCTATGAAATAAAACATAAGACGAAACATTTTTTTAATGTTTGTTTGTCAAGTGAAACAGTTATGAGAAGAGCAGTAAGAAAGACTCTACAACATTTCAACAAACAACTGCAGGCAAACTGTGTGAAAACTGGTAATATTTTCTCTTCCCAAACTACTAAAGGCTATAAACATCCTATTGTCATGTTTGTTGCTGCGAATACTTTCGTCAGTTCATGAGACGAGCCTCTGCTTTCTTCCTCTTCAGAGTCTTCAGCAGCAGAAATATTACATACACATACACATAATTGGTCATTACAACGTAAATTGGAAATGTCTTACCTGAGGTTTGAAACTCGGTCTGACGCTACATAACAGACCTACATACTACATACTAGACCACGACTAATTCAATCAATACCAAGAACAGAAAATTCAACCTTATCACTGCCATTCAACACTTAACTTTCAATTCCATCTCAAATACCATAAATAATGTATTATTTACGATAAAACTTAAAAAATTGAAACTTGAAAACTTAAAAAATTTCCAACACAAAACCAAAGAATCCCTGGGAAAGTCGTATGTATCAAAAATGGTACATAAGCCAGAATAATGAAGTTTTTGAATTTTTTGAGTCCTGTTTAAAATCTTCTATTTGTATTTGGTCTAAAATAATGGCGACAACAATGCTAACGAATTAAAAAATATGAGGAATTTAAGCTTTTCTGAATTAAAATTATATGATCTGAAAAATTGAAATGTATCATTTTTGACACAAATCTCGATCTACGGTTAAATGAATTCAATAGGAGTCTATTCAAACTACCCCTTGCAATTAGAAATATAACGTCCGCACAGCCTTAACAATCAATGCCCTTCTGACCGTTTAACTTATTAATTAATTAAAATATTTTTTCCTTTGTAAAATGTAACGGTTTTTAAATAAATTTCCACTGATTTTATTTACACTGTTGTTTATAAGCGTCTATATTAGGGCAGACTTTAATTGTTAATTAATATGCACCCGTTTTCGTGATAAATTTTTTGATTGTATAAGGAGAATAACTATATACTTGAGTCCATTCCTTTGTTTGCTGTGCTTACCAACACATCTAACCTTACCATTACAAAAATACTGATTAATTCTGTTGTGGTGCGGAATAATTTGTGGTACTCTTCAATTTGTTACGTTTCTGGTTTATGCAGTGGTGGATTTGCTTATATTTGTTGTTGTTTTCATATGTAGGTCTGCCTGTATACACATGATATGTATGAATATCTGCCAGTTTACTTGTGTTCTATTCATTCTATTCAAAAATTAATGGCTTTCAATTTCAACAACAGAAACGAAACAAAACATATAAACAACAGATCACGTAATATTGCAATTGCGGCTAAAGTGTTCTATAATATCCATCTACGTTTATAGTATGTTTGTCTGTTACAATTGTGTCTGACACAATAAATTACACCAATTTTAAAAGAAAAATAAATTTTTTTTGCGATGTATATTTTTGCCGCCGTATTGTTATTTTTCTATTATTTTTTGGATAAAATGTTACATATTTTTTGGACATGTAGTTCCAAAGATATTAAAGTTTTGGATGAATATACACATTTTACACTCGTAAAATGTAAAAAATATAACAGAATAAATAATAAAAAAAATACAAACAATGAAAGTGAATGTGAAATAAATGTTAAGCTGTTGGCTGTCAAAGTTAAAATATTAAAATTTTTAAAATTGCTTTTAATAAAATGTTTTTTATTAAATTTTCATTGAACCCATTTTAGTAGTATTTTTACCAATTCCCAGTGAAAAAATTATTTTATTGCCATTGAGGAGCTGGCGAACAAAACCAGATATGGCAGACTGAACTGCTTAAATAGAGACTAGCGAGGTTTTCTTTTTTCATAGAAAAACTTTATCTAACCTTGAAAACAGAACTAGTTTCCTATTTTTTTTTAATATTTGCTAGCATTTTTTTATTTCAATTTTTAAAATGAACACTTCTGGATTTGTATTAAAATGTCTGATTATGATTAAATATCTGATGGACACGACAAATTGCAGAGGACACCATTGGAACACAGGAACAATAATTTGACAAATTTCATTGGACAAGTAATTGCTCTGTTTCAAAACAAGCCGCAGTATTTGTATGCTATGAGATTTTGTTTAGTTTTGATTGATAATAAAAAAAAGAAAGTATTTCGTGGCTGCTGAAATAAACTTTTATTTTGGAATTGTCTGGTTTTGTTCGTTAGCTCTGCAATTAATTTTATTTATTGAACTTTTAATTTTTAACCGGAATAAGAACAAGTTTATGACCAATTATACATATATATTATGCAAAAATGCAAAATGGATACATAATATTAAATAAAATATAAACCTTATATTTATACTTTATATATTAAAACAAAAAAAAAAAAAAAAAAAAAAACAATCCATATGTTAAACATTTGTTTAGACTATCATCTAATTAAAACAAAAACTTTTCAGTAATATTATTTCCTTTTAATTATAAAATACAGCTTAAATATTATTTAGTAACATTTATTCAATTTTGCTCGTTTCGTTTCAAACGAAAAATTCAGTATTTTGTCCATAATCCTTTATTCTTTATTACTGATTTAATGCTTTTTGGTAACCTTTCTGCCAGTTTTTTGATGGTTTCCCTTCGTTCGTTAAGGTTATTTGGAGGGTTTCCATACTGTGCCAATCTTCATTTTACAATTGCCCACAAATACTCGATCGGATTTAAATCCTGGCTTTGTCTGAAATTTTTTATTTGCAATTTCTTACTTACTGCAATAAATACAAAAAATATTGGATTTAAAATATTTTGTTAATATTATGTACCCATTTTTGCTCGCCAGTGTATGTACAAGTGTTACAATTTTTTAAGCAATTTACTACCAACTAACAACATGAATAAAATATTCTTTCATCTTTAATTGTATTTCAACGCATTTAGAAGATGAAAACTGCAATAATTATTAGGAGTTGAGTAACTTAGACCACATGTCCAGTGTAGTGGAACAGATCAGAGTTTCTGGTGTGCAAATCGAACCCACGATTCTAACGATTCTGACTACCCACTAGACTACCAGGGCACCTCCAATGAAAGATTATTAAATATTGTATTTGCAAGCAAGCACGCGCCTTTGTACATCTCAATATTATCGCTTGGTTTAGGTGAACGGGCTTTCAACTGCTAGACAGATGGTCATCTATTATGATGGAAGTAAATTCAAGAATGTAATCCAAAGATTTTGCGTTGATCTAACTACTTAGTTGCTTACCTCAAAACACTCCTTTGGTGAAAGATATAAAATCGGAATCTATCTGGTTTCACATTTAACATTGCGTCTCTTGTGTTTATGGCATGAGAATGTCACACTGCACAAATGTAGACCACGTAGAAAATTTTTCGTAGGGATTTTCTATACAAAAATACAAATGGAAATCGTTTGTGTCGTATTTTTACTGAAGATAATCCTTTTTAGTAAATAATTATGCATAGGAATGAAGTGTATTTAGTAAAGGAATAGGCTAATATATAGTGTGTTGGCTTATTATACGAATGGCTATGGTTGAAATCTCAGCTCAGACATATGGGACAATAAAAAGTATATCTTTCAGCGACTTCCTGTGAATAGCCTTCTGTGAAAAACTCTGAGAGTAAATAAAACTGCCATGAAAAGTTTCTCAAATATGTCGTTCGGTGTCAACTTTAAACTATAGATGTAGAATAAAATTAAATCAGCTAACCTGTGTGGTGTGTGAAGCTAGGTCGAATGGTCACGTCGATAAGCAAAACCGAATTACTAAAATGGAGATCAAACAAGACGGCGCAACTCGCCATCTACTTAACAATGGATTTAAAACAAAATCAATTTCGTTAAAATGTTCTGTTCAGTTCCTACGATAAACGCTTTTCGATTACTTTTTGTGGAGGTACATTGTTAAGTAATTAATTTATGCCAGCAAACTAACAACTCTTGAAGCATTAGAAGACATTTTCGTCATACGCTCAGATTTATGGGAAAAGATTGTCAAGGATTGGTGTGATAGAGTAGAGAAAGCAGCGGACATACATATACTGAAAATCATAATTCAAAATAAATTGCCTTAAAATTATTTACCTGATTATAATAAAAAAATGCATACCAATAATATTTTTCTCCTCTATTAATATTTGAAATTCCCAAACACTAAATTTTACTTCAAATTTATTACTCTTTATAATTTTGTCCTTTTCATTACTTTCACTTTAGAAATTTCTGAAAATAATTTCATATGAATCTAAAATATTTAGCCTGACACAAATGCGACATTCATTATGATACATCACAACGATTCCAACAATTATCACAATGCACACCAAACCATTTTCCAATCGCATCACAATTGTATGCTATGAACCACATTTTTATTAATAAAAGAGCTATAACAGCACATAATAGGAAAGAGTGTGAAAAAACGAAGAACGTATGTATGTATATCTATTGTATATGAACGAAATCATGAAAGCAGATTTCGTATAAAGAAATTAACTTTTGTGTGTGAATTTTATTTTCTCTTGTTTCTCTGTCGCTGAAATTTTTGATAAGAATTTTAATTTATTGTTGGTTTTGAAACCATAAACCTACATGAGTACATGAATGCATAAACGTCTAAAATAAGTTGGTGCGAATACCGTACTTACGATATCATACTACGTTACGATCGCAAAGTACTACACTTTTATGCTGTTGAAATGAAAGTAAATGTTAGCGCTCATATAAATGTTTATTAAATGTATTTTCCCTATTAGATGTTTTTGTATTTATATGAACAACCTTCTTATTTCCAAAACTTGTATAAGTTAACGAAGAAATTGTACAGCGCTGCTCTTAAGCCACCAACCAAATAACGTGGAATACAACACAATATCTGAGCACAATGGTTGCATTATTTTGCCAGTCATAAGTTAAGGACGAAGGAAAATGTGCACTTACAAGAGTGCTAAATACAAGCTACTTACATATATATTTCGCCTTTGTTTGTCGTATATGCAGTATTTGGAATTATAAATCAGTCCTCAAGTTATACATGCAAAGAGATTACAATTACATAATTGGTCATTACTACCCTTCAGTCAGGATTTTATACATGAGTGGCGGGACCTACAGTTTAAAGTTGACTCCGAACGACAGATTTTTGAGAAACTTTTCATGGCAATTTTATTTACTCTCAGAGTTTTTGCCAGAAATCTGCTGAGAAGAAGTCGCCGAAGAAATACTTTTTGTATTTTATTTCGATTTCTACCCTAAGGCTCCAACCCTGGCTTTTCGTCTAATAAGCCAACCTACTAGACCACGGCAACTTCGATATATAGACAATGGAAATTGATGTGCGTCAGACAGACTGTTAAATAAACTGCTGTTAAATAAACTTAGTTTGGTTTGGCTTCTAATGTTGGTCCATCTGCGCCTTATGTATAGCCTGAAGGGTTACTTTTGCCTTGTTTATACTATAGACCTCAATGTCAATTTCAAATATGTTGTCTTTAGGTATTGTGCTCTTAACTTATCAGATTTAGTCCAAAATGTGTTGTTATATTTGTTTGTCTCATCAAAATATTCCCTTCGTTAAGCTAATAAGATAGTTATAACGCAGATAATGGTGATGTCACCTACATACATAGACAATGTCGTTTAAACGCTCATATATGCTCCTATATTCCCTATGGGGATTCACTATTCGTATTTATAACTCTTATAAATTGGTTTAAAACCTTGTTTTACCTCAAAGGAAAACGTAAAAGTTAAGCTTTCAGTTCCATTATCCTGACTGGGTTTGGCAAATTATCCAAGCTTATGGCATTATCGATTTCCAATATTATGTGTACGGTTTCATACCATGAGTAATTGTTAATCATCTTTCTGCATTTCAGGCTGGTTATTGATCTCGTATCGTGTTGTTGGCCTAAGCAGTGTTTGACTATATAGTATGTCAATACAATCTGGCAAAGATAATAATTACCGATTGAGCTATAAAGGCAAAAATAAAATTTACAAAAAAAAAATAATTAAATTTATAGGAAAGTTTGAGTAAAAATTGCCCGATCCATCATTCTTTTAGACCGGCATCATATACAGTATTGGTCACGAATTCAAGACAGGATTTGGAGCTTATTTGGAGAATTTTGCCAACCCTGTAATATTAAATTATATATTTTTTTTATTTTTCAGTGTTCCCCGTAATGTTAAGAAAAATTACAGTTAATTTGTTTTGTTTTTTTTAATAGTTTGTTATTATACTGTTATACTGGATGCGAATTTAAAACATTTAATAAATATTCAGTTTTTAAGCGGGCGTTTGGTGTTTTTTTAAATTGGCTTTACAGTGACTACCTCAAGGCCAGGATAACAATAAACATCTGATATTGATTGGCATACACAAAATTTATGGAATATACTGGAAAAGAAAATAATAAAACAAGATCGTCAGTTTCACAAAATCTGGAAGAGCTTTGGGTAGATATAAATGAAGAATGGGGAAAAGTTGAAGTGTCTATTTAACGAAATTTAAACAATGGTATGCCAAAAAGGCAGTATTCAAAGGCTTCAAGTATTTACAATGTCTTAAATTTATTTTATTTCCTTTCTTCAAAAAATTTAAGTTTTTGTCACCTCTTTAATTTGATATCAAGCAAGATATATGTATAGTACATACTAATAATTTTTATTACCAACATTGTGTTATGAAATATAGTACTCATTGTAGTTATCATAAGCAGTTGTTATCCCAGTACAATGTAAAAAATGTAAGTTAGAGGACTAAGTATTGTTACGAAAATGGAAATGGTGTTATATTTTAACATTGAAATAATAAACAAAAGCTGTAAAAACAAAGGATTTTTGTTGAATAAACAAAAATTTAGCAACAACGTAAGTATAAAAAAGGGGTTTAAAAAGTAAACAAGAAGCAACAACAACACTGAAAGGACAAACGCAAACAAAATAAACAAACAACAATAACGCAAACAACATGTTTACATTTATTGAGATTTCACGAAGGCTTCAACAGCACCCATCAGACTGTTTACCCAGCGGTATAAAAGGAAACACAAAGCAGGCAACAGGGTCAGAAGGGCTCTTGTCGTCCCGGTACTGCAACCCGGAACTGACCCTAGAATGGGGGTAACTATGGACCAATCTATCTTCTCTCTCCATTCGGGAAGCTATTGGAGAGGATTATACTAGATAGGATTAATGACGCGCTAATGGTGTTTTCAGACTACGTCTCCCGTGGTCTGAACCGAAGATGCCCAACGACTTCGGTCGGCCTTGATTTTTCTAGGGCGTTTGACTCTACTTGGCAGGACGGCATTGTGTACAAGATGATGGACATGGGCTTTGACAGGGGTACCTGTAGGATTGTATGTGACTTTCTTACGGACCGTTTTTTCAGCGTCAGGGTGGGTGATGCTCATTCCGACGAAGGGACCGCGACCGCGGGTGTACCACAGGGGTCTCTATTGGGGCCCGTATTGTATAACATATTTCTGTCTGATATCTCCAAGCCACCGGAGAGTGATCTCCTGTTCATATATGCGGATGATATATTGATCGCGTCATTTGAACCTCGGGCTAGGGCGATTAACGATCGTGTCAACGAGTATTTCACCTCATTGGCTCCTACTTTGCGGAGTGGAAACTTCGCCTTAATATGGATAAAACGGTGGCGGTTATCATTAATGGGAAACGTAAATACCTGTACCCTAATAGCAGATCTTCCATACCTTCCATTTGGATGGGGGAGGACTGTGTAAGGGTATCTGATAGGATGAAGTACCTGGGGGTCATCTTTCATGATAACTTCAAGTTCTACCGGCACGTGGACCACGTCGACAAAGCGCACGTACGCTATGTATAGGGGTATTCTGGGCCGGCGTGGTTTGAAAAGGAGGATTGGTCTTCTACTCTATCGCCAGATAATTCGACCTCTCATGTCCTACGCCTTCCCTGTCTGATCAAGAATTTCTTCTGCCCAGATGGAGAGGCTTAGCAGATGGGAGAGGCGGATACTGGTTGGTTGTCTGGGTCTAAGGCGTAACCTTGGGCCTGGCAGCATCTACCGGCGTCCTTCCTGTAAGGCGGTATATAAAGCTATAGTTTTCCGGAGGATCGATGCTTTTAGGATTGAGAGGGGGATCAAATTTCTTGAGAGGGCTCGTTCTCTGCAGAACAGCCTTGTTGAGGGTTGTTTTGCTCCGATGCGTGTATGGAGATCATCCGGAGGTCTCACTATTTGTTTGTCTTTCTCTGAATTAGTCAAATTTACTCTACGAGGGTACAAACCTCATCTTCTATCATAGGAGGATACATTCCTTGGTTATGGAGAACGTAGTTTATAACACTGCGCAGTAGGCCATATGTCTATCTTCTTTTGTATATAGCTCTCCTATCTATTCCTTCTTTTTAAATATTTTTATTTAGTTTGTAAGTCTAGCTTTAAGTCACATGAGAGCTTTCCGTTTTACCTTTTTTTGGGGAATATATAATAAGACAAACTCATTTAATTGATTTATTATTATACAGTATGTATATGCTGTAAATATGTATAATGCCTTAGATGATAAGTCCTTGGAAAATACTGCTTAGTATATAAGGAAAAATTATCTGTAAGAATTTAGTTTTAAGAAAAATGTGTAAATGAATTTTTTGGGAATAAATGAAATAAACGAATAAACGAATAATCGGATACGGGATCAGAAAGAATTCACGTTACGTGTGAAGAGCATAATTGGGGTTTGAAGATCTCTGTTATAAAGATCTATTGAACAATTGTTGTTGTGTACGCGGGAGAGTGTAAAGAAGAATACAAATTAAAGCAAATTGTTGTTTAAATCAAGTCGGGAAAGGTGGCACACGGAATTGTGCGAACAATAAAGAATTTATTTAAAACTAAACACAAATTTATATTTATTTTATTTTAAATCTACGAATTCATATTTTTAACGGTTTTAAAGGGTTAAAAATGTAACAGTATCTTTTAGATAAAACTTACTTAATTGGTCATTACAACACTTCAGTCAAGACTACGACCTAGTTTATCACACCGTTTATGGTGTGTGTGTTTTTTAATCCATAAATGGCGGGACTTGCAGTTGACTCCGAAAGACGGATTTTTGAGAAACTTTATCATTGCTATTTTATTTACTCTCAGAGTTTTTGTCAGAAATCTGCTGATTGGAAATCACCGAAGAAATGCCCTGACCTAGAGATTGGCCTTACTTCAATAAACCAACACACTACCTACTAGACTACGGCGACTAGATTACGACCAACTCGGATTTAGTTTATAAAAAAACATTGAAATAATACAATGTGTACCTGGTTTCATCAGGTTTTAGAAGCTAGTGCTACACCACCTATTTCAGGTCTTACCAGACACTATGCATTGGTCCCTTGCCGAATTGATTCACTTTTACAGCCGAACCAAGTGATTGTCTCCGATTAAGTCATGATTTTTTCCTTGTAGGATTTTAAAATGAAATCCATTTTTCATTGACAATAACAATTCTATACAAAACTAATTTTCTGTCGCGTCCGAAGCAAAATTTTACAAAGTTTTTGGTTTTCCATCTGTCTATCAATCAATGCATGTGGCATCCATTTTCTCGACTTGGATCTTGTTGTACAAACATTTAACATTTCTGCCCTTTGTTCCTGATCCAAATTGTCATTTTCAATTTTATTGCGGTAGATTCAAACTTTTTGGTGGTTCTCCATGTTCTTCATTTCGTTATCTCTGGACGGTCGAAACCATTTTCCGAATGTTGCCTTGGATAGAGCATTATGACCATATGCCTCCATAAGCATTCGATGCGACTCTCTATCACTTTTCTTCAAATGAAAACAAAAAATTAATATTTTTCGCATATCATAAAATTTGAGTGTAAGACAGAACTCTCATATTTTATTCTACCAATTTTTTCTTTTCTAATATATTTTACTCTTATATTCTATTCAATTCACCAGCCTTCTATTGTACTAGAATATTCATTTCATCCAAATTTACTTATATTTCAATTTCATTTTTCATTAAATTATTAAATTTGATTAAATTCTTGAAAAGTATACATATTTGAATTCGCTGTTTGGCACTGTTTCTTGTTTTCTGTTCTTTTTTAAAGCCTGCAATATCATAAAAAAGCAAGAAGTGAACGTTCTACATGCATTTCAAAAATTTATGTGTTCCACTAACAGAAAACTGAATAAAAGTAACAAAACAATTTTTATGTACAGTTACCAAAAAATAACAGAACGCAATGAAATGAAAAAGCTGAAAAAATATATAAAAATATGTAAATAAAAGTATCAAAAACATTATACATACATACGAACACAGATATGAAAAAATCTTTAAAAACCTACAAACCTTGTGACTTAAAAATACGACAAACAAATTTTTTTCCATTCACATTCTTTCTCTTCATCTTTTTTTTATAGTTTAAGCATCTTTTTATGCTGGTACTTTGATTTTTTCCAGTTTTATTGTATGATATTACACCATTTTCAGAAGCAAAGAAATACGGAAATAGCATTGAAGTAGTTGCCTCAAATTTAGCTCCCTTCGTATACGTCAGCTTTTTTATGTTGCCATTATGACTATTTTACCATGCTTTACTATTCTTTGCTGGCATTTCTCATGCATTATGAAAATTTCAAGGAGTTGATTTTACCCCAATCACCTCTACCGAAACAAATTATCGAGATAAATTCTGTGTGCCCAAAATGCTTTTTATCTGGCTCACAAGTGCCAGACAATAACAATGAAAATAATCAGTGGCTTCCTCCATTTTTACAACTTTTGCAATACGTTTGGTTTACCTGTCAGACGCCTCATTTGGTACATTTAGTCCTATAAGCTCCCGTTGTGTCATATAATTATAGCTCTTGGTTGGCATCTCTTTGCCATTCCTAAAGCCTTATGAAACAGTGAATTGTACTCAAATCGTCATATAAAATGTTTTGTCACTAAATTTTGGGTGTGCAAGAATTCTTTTTTTTAGATTCCCTAGAGTCGGTCAATGTCACAGAAGATGTCCTGTGATCTGCTCTTTTTCCTTGTCTTTACAACTTCCGCAGAAGTGGTTATGAGGTATTCCTAGTCTCCTGGCGTTAACAACCAGAGGACAGTATCTCGTTATCACTGTTATGAGGTTCCCAATATATAATCTTATTAGGTTCAATTCAAATTCAGTTCTGTATTGCCTCTGTGTTGCGTCTCTACTAGTGGATTCATTATACCATCTTACCTTTGATAAAGAATGGAGTTTTTGTGAGACCATTTGTGTGCCTCTCTGTAGAGGAACGATATTTTAATGTAGGAATTCAAATAAATTTTCCGAAGTGACAGCTTTAGCAAGTGTGTTGTCCTTTTTGCTGCCTTCGATGTCCACGTGTCCAGGAAACGAAATGAGGTTAACCGTCCAATGCTCTGCTATCTTCTTCAGAGACACCCGGTATTCTTGAACACTCTTTGGTGTAGTATACACATTATCTGGGGATTTAATGGCCGCTTTCTAATATCGTAATCGCTCGGCGGCAATTTTAATAACCATTATTTCAGCATGAAAAGTATTACAAAAATCTAGTAGTCGAAGGGACAATCGAATATTCAGCGTTCCGAGAAGATTAGACATCAGATTTTGTTGCGTGATCTGCATTCATCAGAGAAATATTGGACGACTATTCCTGGGAGGTGGAAACTATTATCATAAAATAATCTTTTCGATATCTATGTCGCAGAAGCAGACTCGAGGGCAGGTATCGGGTAGCCGATAGGAACATTTACACCAATCTTAGCTAAGATTTTGGCCTGACCATACCATACTCTTCTTCACTTGTTTCGTAAAAATGTCTAATGGTCTTAAGGACAAAATCACATAAAAGTTGTTGAAGTGTGAACATTTTTGAAAAATTGTATACCATTTAGCTTAAAGGCAATACTGCGTTAAGAAATCGAAGCGTGGACATCCGCAATTAACTTTTTGCCAAAAATTTTAAAGAGTAAAAAGACAAGTTGTAGCAGAAAGCTCTAAAAGTCAAAATAATGAAATTGAACCACTAGTTCTTGCTACATCTGCAGCTGCACGTAAATGTAACCAATTAGATTTAGCGGTGAATTTAGAAGAGAATGTCTTTAGTCTAACTAGAGCATAACTTTGTTCGTTATTCTTTTAAAATGGTAAGATCAATTGCTACTTTTATATTTGAAAATTAGTGTACACTCAAAAAAATTTAAAAAAACACAGTTTAGGAAACCAGGTAATCTCTCAAAGATCTAAAAAAATCATTTATGCAGTAACCAATAACCCTGTAGACCCGTTTGGAACCAATTATTAGTTTATTTTTTGTTAAATATACTACCTTTTTTTGTATAGGAAAAACTTTAAGGATACTTTCCTCCCTCTTAATAGTCTTCCAAAAGTCATGTTCATCTTGAGAACATCATGAATTTTACTCAAACTTCAAAAATTGTACGTTTCTCTTTTTCTGTTACCTCTATTTTTTGTCCGTAACTATACATATAAATCAGAGATCAGTAACGAATTTTGTTTTCGCTACTCATAAGTACTCATGAAATTTTGAGTATGAGTGAGTCAACAGTATTGAAATTCAACTACTCTGATTCATTCGTACTCACTACAACATTGATTTATAAGTACAGGTTGAAATGACTATCAGTACAACGTTGATTTCAAACTCTTAACATTCGAAATATGGTTGATTCATACGCCTACTCATTTAGATTCATAAATTTAGAAAAATACTATAATACTCGACTGACTCGAATCATTCATCAAAATTAACAGTCTTAGGGCCAATATTACAACTTGCCTTTAACTAAAGGGAGGATTTTAACGGGCAAATAAATTGTTTTTCGTTATTATGAGTACCCAATAAGATAGAAGTGATCGTTAAGCTAAAGGGAGGATCATCCTACCTTTAACATTTATAGGTCACTTTATGTTTGAACTTGCCATATTATATATTATTTTCAATATGGCAACTTCAAATTTAAACAAAATGAACATATACAACAAAAAAACGAAGCCCGCGGTTGCCACTGCCTTGAAAAAAAAACTTGTATAATTGAGCAGTTTTATCGACATTGCTCCGGCACTGCCATATTTTCGAAAAATTTTATCTGTAAGTTGTAATAACGAAAATAAGTTAAAGGTAACTTTACAGTTCCCTTTAGCTAAAGATACCTTTAACTAAACCCAAGTTTAACGGCAAGTTTTAATAATGGCCCTTAGTTGTTTTGCATTTACAACAAAAGAAAAAAGAAAAAGACCAAGTCAGCGAGCAAAGCAAACACACAACCTTCTAGTGAGTATTGTAGTGTTCGTACGTGAATCGTACTTACGAATGTTTTTTGGTTTTTGCAAATGTTGAGTATTGTTTAGTATGAGTACGATAAGTACTTCAAACTTTGAATATGAGTAATATGAGTATAATATTAAAATAAGTATGAATGCATATCAGAAGTTATGAGTATGATTCAAATCTACTCATCATTTTGAATACTCATTGCTGATCACTGATATATATTCCCATACACCCCATTCACTCAAAAAAGTCCACAGCAATTGGTCCGACCAAGTGGGGTACTGTGACATCAGCTTTAGCCTTATAAATGAAATAATATTCCATTTCTAACAACAGCAATTGTACTTCACAACAAAAAAATAAATTTACCAAAACTTCAAATAATTTCTGTTTTATTGCATTTTTAATTTTAAACTTTTGAATGACCCACCCTTTGGCAATTACTTGTTTGGACTGTAGTATTTTACAACATACATATTTTAAAGAATATATGTAGAGATTAAATTTTATTATAATTTCTATAGGAAACACTGCTTTCATTGAAAAATGTTTCTTTGCCAGAAAGTAGAATGTGTAGCTCTGTTGCTGGTTGGAAAACTAAGAATAGCTGTGCATTTATAAGTATGAGTGTAGCACTGTTTTTAGCTTTTGACAATGAATTTAAATAAACTTGAAAACTAACTTTTGCATGGCTTTGCTAATGGTTGAAAAATTATTTTACGGAAGTATAATAAGAACCCAAAAACTAAAGCGAAACACTTGCTTTCATAAAAAAAATTTAAATAAAATATAATTGTATAATAATTTGCTTAAAGAGTTTGTAACATTGAAAGCATACATTTAATATTTATATGTTTAAAGTATTAATAATACTCATTATTAGTCTTTAAGTATTCGTATATACATATAAGATCAGTCATAAAATTTTATTGTAAATTTTCCACACATTTTTTTTATTGTAATATTATTTGCAATCTACTTTACAATAATAAGCAAATTTGATCATAAGTAAATATTAACGGAATCTGTTGAATCCCATCAGAAACAACAATATAAAATATTTATATAAGAACAATATAAAAGTTTTAACAGTACAGGAGAATTTAGAAAAAATTTATAAAGAACAAAAGTTTGACTAATATCAAAAGAAAAGGTGATTTAATTAAACATATGTTATAGAAATAGTAGGTCTAATGTATGATTTCTTTTAAGTCTACGGGTCTCATCTGTGTCATCCAGTAGTGCGATTGCCAAAACATTAGAATGATTACTAAGTCTATTTAAATAATTATTACAAAATTTTTTGATTTCAGATTTCACAAATGGTATTTGAAGATCATTATGTAAAGTATTATTGGTGACATAGTATGGAGCGTTTGTAAGTGATCTGAGGGCTTTTGACTGATATCTTTGTAAAATTTCTATATTAGAATTGCTTGCAGTTCCCCAGAACTCTATTCCGTAGGTCCAAATTGTCTTTGAAATAGCTTTCAGAAGTAGCACTTTGTTTTCCAGAGAAATCTGAGATTTCCATCCTAGTAACCAGTACATTTGTTTAAATTTAGCATCAAGTTGTTTTCTTCTGGCCTTAATGTGACTACTCCATGTGAATCGTCTATCCAGGTGAAGCCCAAGATATTTGATTTCATTTTTACTAGGAATTTCGATACCATTTAAAAACACAGGAGGACAGGAATGTTTCCTTAATGTAAATGTGATATGATAAAATTTTTGTGTGTTGACAACAATATTCCATTTATTGAGCCAAGATTGAAGGATATCTAGCTGTATTTGTAGTCTATTTGAAGCTTCGGATGCTATTAAATGTGATGATAAAAAGGCTGTGTCATCAGCGTATGTTGCTATCGTTACATCTTCTGTAAATGGCATATCATATGTAAAAATGTTATATAAAACAGGACCAAAAACGCTGCCCTGAGGAATACCGGCTTCAATTTGATGCATTTGTGACATATTGTTGTTAATTTTGACGTAAAAATATCTATTACTCAAATACGATAAGAAAAACATATAAAATGGGGCAGGGAACAGCAGCTTTAACTTATATAACAACCCCACATGCCAGACTATCGAATGCCTCTTGTATATCTAAAAATACAGCGGAACAGTATTTCTTCTTTTCAAGAGCATCAAAAATATATCTTTACAAATACGGTGGCATTGTTCAGGAGTACCATGCTGTAGTCGAAAGCCAAATTGATGATCCGGAATTATCTTGTTTTTTTCCAGAATCGGTAGTAAGCGTTTTAGTAGAAGTCTTTCAAATATTTTTGAAGAAATTGGCAGTAGGCTATAAGATGATATATTATTTATTGCCTTTCCTGGTTTCAAAACCATTATTATCTCAGCAACTTTCCATTGGGATGGAAAATGCTGCAATCTTAATATTGCGTTAAATATTAATGTCAGGAAAATTATTCCTTTTCTTGGTAAGCATTTGATAGCAGTTGCATCTATTTTATCATAACCTGGGCTCTTTTTGTTGTTCAACGCCATTTCTTCCGCTTTGGTTTCATTTGGAGATATACTTTTTTTTTGTCAGTTGGATTTCTTGTACGATGCCAAATTTTTCTCAACCACCTCGATTGTCTTATCAGTTCCCTTGCTGTTGCTGAACTCGAACTTTAGATCCCATATTCTGAGAAAACTGCAAATTGGGAGCTGATAAAACAGCAGCTTCGTGTATGGAGGAAGTGAGTATTTCAACTGCGTCATACAAATCATCCCCGGATTTGATCGCCATGTTGAGGCTTACATTATTTTCTATTAGCCGACTAAATAGGTCCAAATTAGTGTGTCTCTTAATTAATTTAATCTTATTTGGAACTATCTTTACGTTGGCATTGTAGTTGACAATGAGTGGAGTGTGATCGGAACTAAGACTATCATCGTTTAAGATATCAAGAGAGTACCTGGAAATACCATCATAAACTACGAAATCAAGTAGATCCGGAATTTTGGTGGGGTCTGAGGGCCAGTAAGTTGGACTATTTCCTGATAAGGTTTTAAGGTTGTTTCGTAAAATACATTCATATAGATTTTTACCTTTAGGATTAATTAGTCTAGAGCCCCACCAGGGATGTTTAGCATTGAAATCCCCGGCAACTATGAAACAATGTCCTAAACTTTTGAAAAAACTTTCTTAATCATCAGATTTTACGCTATGCTTAGGTGAAAAATATATGGAATAAATATTTGTAGGCCTACTGTTGCAGACTATTTTTACACCAGCGGCTTGCAAAAAGTTTTTACAGGTTTCTACAGCAACTTCGTAATGGATAGTCGATTTTATAAATAAGCGAGCTCCAGCATGAGATTTGTTATCAGGATGGTTGGTGAAAACAAAATCGTATCCTTTAATTCTAACGTAAGATCTGTCAGTTAAATGCGTTTCAGATATAAGAAAAATGTCAACGTGTTTAGACTTCATAAAAAATTCGATTTAATTTAGTTTATTTATAACTCCATTCCATACAGCTAATCTCAGGTTTACTTGTATAATTTGTTTATAAGGAGTGACATCATGTTCATTAGCGTATTGGTTAATTCAATCTGCTTATTTAAAAGATTTTCTATGTTTTTAAAAATACTGTTGTTTACATTCTGGATTCCAACATTTGCATATGTTTCACCAGGTGTAAAATTATTGGGATTGGTATAAGTCCTACTTTGTGACTGTTTATAGTTTGGGTGTAAACTAGGAAAGTCATTATCATTAAGTGAAAATTGGTTATGTACAGCTGGCCGCCTATCAGCTAACCTCTTCTTTAAAAGCTTTTGGTAAATTTAGCACCCTCTATAGCTTGACCTTTAAGTAGAAGGTCGGCTTTTATATCTTCTACATTAGTAGTACAATGCAGACCCTTGATGACGAATCTGTAAGCGCGATCACTTTTTAACTGGTAGGTATGGTAACTTAATTTGTTGGAGTCAAAATATTTGGTTAACTTCCGATACGCATCAACAGACTTTATATTAAGTTTAACCTGACCATCATTTAAACTTTTATAATTAAAATCACTACCAGAAACCACACTACAAATGCATTTGATCATTTTATTTATATTTGTCACATTATTCACAAACATAGGTGGCGGTTTAATTATTTGTTCATTTTTAATATTATCATTATCATTTTCTTCATCATCTTGCAAGTGTAGCAAATTTATTTACATTCGAAGAACCAGACGCATAAATCTCTTATGCCTTTTTTCAAAATTTGTTGGTTTTAAGAATTTTTTTCGATTTGTTATTACATTTTGTCAGTTAAGCAAATTATCCTCACTTGAACTGGAATCATCATTACAGGTTGTTTTCATTCTTAATCCCTAATAAGGTTAATCCCTAATTAAGAAACTTGATTGACCAGTTAGTGTATTTGTTTTTTATTTAATCTTCTTTCTTGTTTGTTTTTAGCTAATTGTTTACAAATTGTTTTTAATTATCAAACTGTTCTTTTTTTATTTAGTAAATTGTTTGTATATTTTAGAATGAAAATACTAAAGTTGCAGAAGACTTCTGTTCACTTTGAATGTACAATCACGAATGATTTCCACACATAGAGTTGAATTAAAATAAAGAAGAAGAAAACCGGCTAAATGGAAAATATTTGACCCCTGGATAAGATAATATCACCGATAATGTAGGCGAAATATCTAGGAATAGCATACATCATTACAAGCCTTCAGTCAGGATTATGGGCCTAGTTTCTCACACCACTTATGTCGCGTGTGTTAATTTTATACATGAGTGGCGGGACCTACAGTATAAAGTCGATTCCGAACGACAGATTTTTTGAGAAACTTTTCATGGCAATTTTATTTGGTCTCAGAGTTTTTGCCAGGAATCTGCTGAGAGGAAGTCACCGAAGATATATTTTTTTTATATTTTTGTTTTCATATCTGACCTGGGGTTAGAACCGCGGCCTTACGTCTAATAAGCCAACACACTACCTACTAGACTAGGTCGACTTCTAGGAATAACACTGGACAGAATTGATATGGCGGAAATGTTGAAGGCTTGCTGGGAAAACGTGGGAATGCAACCCTGGAATTATGAACTGGATGTATACCATAATGGTCTGGGGAAAAAGAACAAATCTGAAAAGAGCTCAAAAGGACTTGAATACAGGACTAGCGTGTGTTGGCATAACAGGGGCAATGAAAATCTGTCTTATAGCTTGTACTATACTTCCTTGGCAAAAATAATATCTTGCTGATACAGAAATATAAGAGATCTCTACCAATGTTATAAAAAACTTTGCATCACAAGATACGTAACGAGGCAATATCCGGCCAATAACAAAATCAAATTTAAAAACAAACAAATAAATTTCATTTAAAAGAAAATCCACTTGTAAGACTATTGTAGTTTAAGTCAACATGTGTGTATTGTTCCATTTAAAAATATCATTTTTATACGCCATTAGTATCTCATATTTCACAATAAAATTTCGTAAAGTATATTTGAAACGACATGCACTATAAAAATATAAACGACTGTAATCAAGCGCTCAATTGTTAAAAATATGTTGACAATATCTATTACGTTAATGTTTTTAAATTCTTCTAAAGACATCCTCAAAAAGACCCTCACGTTAAACAGCATTAAAATACGACGTGTGTTTATTTCATGAAGCAGAACGAAATCCATGCTCATAACCAAGAAGATTTCCTTTAATCATAAAGAAGAATTCATAAATGAAAATGGCAGCAGTATTAAAATTCCTTGAATAAGACAAGGTCAACGTATATTAACGTTGCAGCACTATGTCATCCGTTCATTCATATGATGTCATGCCGAAAGCAAAAAATTTTGCAACAAAAGCACAGAAAAAATGAAGAAAAACAATAAAAGTGAATATATGGCCACGATTTCAGATTTAAATGAACGTATCGTAGTCAAATTAAAATAACTCAAATACGAATATGCGTAATATTAACAGTAATAGGGAAGTTCTGAGGCTGGTAACTAACATATACAATCTAACTATACAATCGATCGATGGATGAAAAAAACGTGAAATTTCGAAAGAGAAAATTTCAGTTTCAGGAACTAAAAAGAGAACTTCTAGTATGGATGAAGCCAGTGACAAAATGCTTACAAAACTGTTCCCTATAGCTATTATGATGCTTGTCTTCGTTTTTAATGCGATTTAAATAATGTTCATAAGAAATAATAACTAGCAATTATTCCTTGAAGTCGCTGTAATCTAGTAGGTAGTGTGTTGGCTTATTAGACGTAAGGCCACGGTTCAAAACCCAAGTCAGGCATAAAAACGAAATATGAAAAAATATATCTTCGGAGACTTCCTCTCAACAGATTTCTGGCAAAAACTCTGAGAGCAAATAAAATTACCATGAAAAGTTTCTCAAAAATTTGTCGTTCGGAGTCGACTTTAAACTGTTGGTCCCGCCACTCATGTATAAAATTAACGCACACAACATAAGTGGTGAGAAAAGCTAGGCCGTAATTCTGACTGAAGTAATGGTCAATTATGTATGTATTCCTCTAATGTTTAATTTTAATTAACAGTAAAATAGCAGTTTAATAAAATATTGATTCGTAAATTTGTTGCAGTTTTTAAATTAGATCAACCGCAGTAATCAGAGAGCTCTTTAGTTTGTGACACTGATAACAAATTACCAAAAACAAGGTAAACAATAATAAACGCTTACCGAAAAGATATGTTCAAAAAAATATACGTTGGTTCGACGTAACATAATTAAGAATTGTTTATCATATAGACTAGTAAAGGAAAGAATTACATTCTTCAAGATCGAATGTAACGACGGTAGTCTAAGATGTTACTAGTCAAATGCTTGCAGAGCATCGATAAAAAAGCCGAGCAGTAGTGTTTCTCTTCGAATGTCCTTCGCATGACTTACGGGCGTACAATTGCGTTGAAAATAAAAAGAACAGTCCTCATTGCTATACGGATCATCTCTGTAAGTATCTTGTAGCTAATTTTATCAATTCTAGCAGCTCTTTTTGGCTTAAGATGGACAATAGCTCCCTGAATATCTCGAAACTCAAATCTTAGCGCAACGTTAGGTATGGTAACCATAGGAGGCAGATCAATCACATCGATCCTCGAATTAAGAGTGAAGACGAGCTTAAGAGGTCCTTTCTCAACAGCATTTCATGTCCAATCGCAGTTGGAGCTTCGTAAAGTAAAAGGAAAGGGTCCTCTTAAGATTCCTAACTGCGCGCCACAATGAGTTATTCGAATTTTCAATTCTATCGCAATTCCGGTTTTATATTGAGGGGAGCAACTAAACTTTCAACGTCAACAGGAAGAATTCTCTTATTCTCGAACTGCGTCATTGTGTATGTGGCGCGGTGAGTAGCCTGTTTGAGATCTTCAGTGAAATTGCAGATTGATACTCTGAAGTTCTTAGCCGTATATTTGCTGTACAATGTGCATTGGGGTACCTTTTAAACTTCTACCCATTAACACTCGACATCTAAGTGTAATTTCCCGGGATCTCCAGAATGTATTTTCAACGCTATAAACACAATCTGCCAAAAAGGAACATGTCCCTGGAGACTTTTAGAAGCTCCTATATTTGCGTTCAGTAATCAAAATCCTAAGAAGTGAGCGCACAGATGACAAGACAAAATTTTGGAAAAAGTCATGAATGCAGATGATTACTTACAGATCGCTCAAAAAATTGTGTTTAATATTGGATTTTATTAGAATACCTGAACTTCCACATCCTCTACCCCAAGGATTCTCATAAAGTGTAACCATAAATCCTAAAAATTGTAATAAAAAACCCGATCCATAAAAAAATTAAAATTTGGAATTACATACATACAGTGGTGGTCTTATAATTAGCACCACCACCAAAAAAATATTTTTTTTTGTTACATGCTATTTAAAATACCTTACCGACTGTAACTAACCTAGTAAATAAACAAGAACGATTATTAAAGTTATTTTGCTTTCTTTGAAATGATCAAAAATTTGCTGGACATATAATTAGCAGACCACGTATTTTTTGTTATTATTTTCTCAATGAGATGAAAACCATTAGACGTTTTTATATGCCCACGTAATCAGTCTGATGAAGGTTCTTGAAGTCGAGCGATCGGGATTTTGCCTTCTCGAGAACTTTTTCTCTTGGTATATTTTGTTCACATTGCTTGTTGTTGCGTTCTCGCTTTCTTGTCTATCCCCTTTCCTTTCATACTGATGTTGTTGGTTTACATGTAACAAGTTCATTGTATTTGTTTGTTTAGCTTTTGCTCATTTTAATGTTAAACGATGTACACCGTTTCCATTTTCGTAACAATATATTTCATATTAAACTTGGTAAAAATGTTTTCTTTACAACTAGGTTTCGCAAAATTATAATAAATATGCAAAAAAATATAAAAATAAAAAATAAATTTCTGTAATTGCAAGTACTAGTGGCACACATCTAAAAAATCTCCAATAAATGTATCAAATTTATCGCAGACAACAGCGGCCCTTAGATAAAATCGTCGACCAAAAAGCACTGTTTGTATCGCAGAAAGTCTAATAATTACAAAAACTCAGTCAACAATACAACATATTAATTTTGACAAAAATCATCCGCCGCAAACTAAATGAAAACCACTCATTTGGATGTGTAGTTCAACACAAGCCTATGGTATCAAAAAATAATGTTTGACTCATCTCTACATAACATAATTGGCCATTACAACTCTTTAATCAGGTTTACGACCTAGTTTCTCACACCACTTATATTATGTGCGTATACATTAGTGGCGGGAGCTACAGTTTAAAGT
Organism: Sarcophaga subvicina; assembly: GCA_936449025.2. Lineage (NCBI taxonomy): Eukaryota > Metazoa > Arthropoda > Insecta > Diptera > Sarcophagidae > Sarcophaga > Sarcophaga subvicina. The sequence goes on along the minus strand of OW388083.2, from coordinate 58,858,694 downwards.
CGACTCCGAACGACAGATTTTTGAGAAACTTTTCATGGCAATTTTATTTACTCTCAGAGTTTTTGCCAGAAATCTGCTGAGGGGAAATCGACAAAGAAATATTTTTTTATATTTCGTTTAGTTGGAGATGTCAGACCTGAGATTTGAACCGAGGCCTCATGTCTAATAAGCCAACACACTACTAGACCACGGCGGCTTCATAACTCATTGACTCATCTCTCCTTCGATAAAATATAAAGACATAAGCAATCTTTATTCAAGAACAACTTTGAAGCAATCGATTTAATTCGTACACGAAGGAAGATTTAAATCCATTCTACACTTTGAGGGCAACTAAGCATAAAGAAGTTCCAATAATGGAAGGACCAGCTAACATACAGCTTACTCTGGATCCTATCATAAAGACTGGTCCCGTGATGGATCAACATTTAACCAGACGTAAAAGTGTTTGGATGATATTACATATTGGCCACCATAAAGCTCTGGTTCAAATCCAAATCATGGAACGATTGCAAAAAAAAAAAAACTAAAAACATCTTTAAGACCTGTGGAAATTAAATAACATAAAACACGGAAGATCGCAGAAACTTCTTGAAAATCTTACTGGTAGTTTATAATTGGTTACATTATGTGACAAAATACAAAAAATTATATATGCCCGAGTAACTATTTACCTAGACAGCATATATAAAAATATAACACGACTGTTATACTCTTTAAATAATAACTACGGTAATTTTTGTCCAATTTTATCAAACGAAGTGTCAAACTCTTGACAAGAGAATGCACTTAAAAACTGTCTCCACTTATTTCATATTTTTTAATAAAATTTTCCAATTAAGAATGGCCAAACTTGAAAAAATACGGAAAAAATAATGTTTTCCAAGTTTACCCCATCAAATCTCATAACATATAAGTTTGAACAAAATGTTTATTTATACTGTTTTAAAGGCAAATTTCTCCCCTTTCTAAAAAACTTTGGATTTTTAGAATAGGTTCAAACATATTGGAGTAATCAATAATTTTGTGTGAAAAGATCAAAAAAAAAACTGTTTTTGTCAAATAAAACAAATTTGGAGGGTTTGAGAAAAATAAAAAGAGGATTTTTGTGTTCTACTCAACCTAGTGAATAACTATGTAGTTACTTCGGTGTATTTTTCACTGTCGCACCGTGTTATTAAAGCGAACGAGTGCCTTCACAAAGTATTAAGAAGAATTAAGTCCAAATGATGATTCTGTCCACCTTTAATATTGGTGTGCTAATCACGTGACCAAGGAATTTTTTGCTGTTATGATTTAAAGTGTCATTTATTGTTAAATTCCTTTACTTCTTTCACTGTCCTCAAATAAATTTAAAAAGAAAATATATCATCTGTGTTTGTTATTGGAAAAAGGCCATATAGATGGATGTGCTGATTATAAGATCATCCCTGTGCATATATTTGAAAAGGAATGGCATGGCAACCTTAAATGTGATTGTGTTGAAATATTAAATTATGTTTCATAAAACACCAGCAGAAAAATATTCAGCCAAAAAAGACAACATCTGCATAGAACAAGACAATAAACAATGATGGCCATGAATACTAATCCTTTTACTACATCATAAACATCACACTGAGGATTCGCAAAACTAAATAATTTACAAACAGAAAAAGCTCGGAAATAAAACAATATTCTCTCAACAGGTCATATAAGAATGTCTCTTTTATCTTTGAAAACCGCAAGCAATTTTTTATATACATACATATGTATGTATGTGTGGTAGAATAAATATAAAAATCTGTGTTAAAAAATTCTTTTATAGAAGTGTGACTTTAAATTCTATTCGTGAAAGTGGTGCAGATCCCACAGAATCTCTTATAAAAAATGTTCATATGCTGGAAATAGTAATTTTATGCACGAATTTATGCATTTTTCATCATGTATGAACAATAGATGAAATGAAATAAGTCGCCGTAGTGTAGTAGGTAGTGTGTTGGCTTATTAGACGTAAGGCCACGGTTCAAACTCCAGGTTAGAAATCAAAACGAAAACATGAAAAACTATTCCTTCGGTGACTTACTTTCAGCCGTCTTCTGATAAGAACTTTGAGAGTAAATAAAATTGCCATAAAAAGTTTTTCAAAAAGTTTGTACTCAAGGAGTACAAACTATGCATAATTCCTTCACCACTATAGGCAATAAAAAAGTCAAAGTTATATTATTAAAGAACGTTACCGCATTACCTACCAAAGATATAAATACTCTCTTGGCATATTTAAATGGTTGTAAGTTTCTTATATATAGATTTACAAACACAATACAAATATCTATTAAGATCAAGAGTGTAGAGATATTAAAACGGCTATATGAATGTAATAATATCTGTATGTACCTTTTAACATTGAATAACATTATCGATATAAATCTATCGTTATTGTTTCATTCACTAGCAACAACAATGACTGACATTAAAACCAATAAGAACAACGTCAGAAACCATATTCTCGATGGGCATTAAATGTAATGCCCATGAAAGATAAATAGTGAAGGGGTTACCAGTTTTCCATTTGAAACGCAATTAAATTAAATTCCTTCTTAGGTTTGCTAATTTGTCTAGAAGTGTTGTTAGTACGAGCAGTGTATACCACATACTGAACAATACCGTAAACATAATTTTACAATATTTCGTGAACACAAACAATGTAAATCTAAAACTTTTGTTTTGATTGTGTCCTGCCATGTGCCATGTTGCAAAGTTACCTTGCAGTCTCTTGTGACTCAGTCTGTTCGTTTTTTGATAAATACATGGTTCACATTGATCAATAACACGGCGCGACAGTCATATTACACCCAGCTAACGACATAGTGTAGGTTGTGAATTTTTTGGAGTAGAACTGAAAAAAATTTTTATATTTCTCGAACCCTCCAAATTTGTTTTATTTGACAAAACAAAATTATTGATTGTCTAAATATTTTTCGAACTATTTTCAAAATCAAAAGTTTTTTGGAAAGGGGACGGATAAGCCTTTAAAATGGTATACATAAATATATGGTTCAAATATACATGTTATGAGTTTTGATCGGGTAAACTTGGGAAATATGATTTCTTTTTCATTTTTTTAGGTTTAGCTATCCTTAATTGCAAAATTTAAATAAAAACTATAAAATAAGTGATGACATTCTGAAAGTGCATTAATTTGTGAATAGATTGACACTTCTTTTGATCAAATCGGACAAAAATTACCGTAGTTATTATTGAAAGAGTCAACAGTCGAGTCTCGTCTTTCCATTCATGTAGCACCGATTTTCGAGACTTTCGGATATTTTCCATATCTTTTAAACGATCTGTTATTTGTTTCTGACTCAAAGTGTCATCATCATCCAATATTGTTTGCAATAAGGCGTCTTCAAACATTATTGACGGTATTCGACGTTCTTCATTTTCCAAATCATAGTCACTATCTCTGAACCATCGAAAACATTTTCTGCATGTTGCTTCTAATAGAGCTTGATCATCATGTGGATAAATATTCGATGTGACTCTCCACAAATCGTCATTTTCTGGTACAAAGTTCGCCATCACGATGAAAAAGTATGATGTTGTTGTTCTATCCACAACTACTAATCGTGCTGTTTCGACATTGTTTAACTAACTGGACTTATTTCCGCACACAGAGCTCAAACGATTTTGGTTATATTAGTCGAATAGCGTCGACACAAAGGAATTAAAATATCTTCGCTGATAGTCAAATGACTATGTGGGCAATAACAGGACACAGAATTAAAGACTGCCCTGGAATGTACAAAGTCGATTAACAATTACTCCAAGTATGGAACGATATAATTCATATAGGCACATAGCCGTCAAGGAGTGATTGGAAATGAGGAAGGATATAGACACTGAATGCTGCATACATAGGCTTGGATAATCCAATGCCTTTCGTTGTATTGAAGACCAATCCGAGAAAGTAGCAGAATGTGACACATTAGGAAAAATTGTGAAGATGATCTAGAGCGATACTGAAGAGTAGAAAAACTGAATAAGGCCGACTTTAGTGGCGTACACTTTCTGCACAATTCGTGCTAAAATATCCTTCATAGCAATTAAACATCAACCGATCCACATTAATAAGATCCAGCCAGCCCAAGAACTAAAACCAGCAGACAAAGAAGTCAAGAAGAATATGTGAATTTTTTTTAGCAAAATAATCTTCACCGACGAATACCCTTTAAAGATCAATGACTACCTCAACGAGTAGAACTGCTGTATTTGGGACGAAGAGAACTTATCTTACATACATTCATAATTGGTCATTACAAGTCTTCAGTCAGGATTACGAACCAGCTTCTCACACCACCTATGTTGTGTGCGTTAATTTTATACATGAGTGGCGGGACCTACAGTTTAAAGTCGATTCCGAATGACAGGTTTTGAGAAACTTTTTCATGGCAATTTTACTCTCATTCCTTTTGGGCAGAGATCTGCTGAGAGGCAGTAGCCGAAGAAATATTTTCTTATATTTCGATTTGATCAAAATATCTAACCTGGGGGTTGAACCGTGGCCTCACGTCTAATAAGCCAACACACTACCTTCTAGACTACAGCTAATTATTTTAGAGCAACCATTACATCTACAAATAGTTACGGTTTGGTGTGGTTTAATTCGAAACTTTTTGTGTAGGAAAATTGACGATTTAGACGTAGAGAAGAATAATTTTAAGACGATGGTGCCACATGTCACACAGTAAGATGTTTTTAAGGAAGCTTCGAAAGTCGGATTGGTCTTCGTAGAGGACCCATCAATATCGTGCGATTTCACACTATCAATTTTTTTTGTAGGATTTCTTGCAATCGAAACTGCACAGAAATAATTCCACAACATATCAAAAGTTTAAAACCAACATTATCGAGCATGTATAAAACAATGACAACAGTTCATTGAAAAACATGAGAATTTTGGTAAAATTGTAGAATGGGAGCCTGTCGAGCCAGTAGAGAGGTCACTTAACCGGCATTTGGCCTCAAATTTGGGCCACCCTATTTAAATTGTTTATTTTATAGAGTCGAAAACATTGTATAAAATAATAAAATTAAATCAACATGTAGTTTGTTTGTTATTCCTTTTATATTTATATTATTGCACAACATGAATTTCATAACGTTAACGGTAATTATTTTAACACTAGAAATACGGGAGAATTAATACACCTTAAAAGACGGGTAGGGGTCATTTGACTCCATTTAAGTCTTAGTAGCAAAAATCTACATTTGAATTTCAAAATTTAATTTTAAAATTGCTTATTTATTTAAAATAAAAAAAAATTAAATTGTACATTGTGTATTCTTAGTTTATAACAAAAAAATAAACATTTAATAATACGTATTTGAAAAGAAATCAAGTTTATAGGTGTACGTACATACATATAATAAAAATACGTACATTCGAAAAAGTAACAGTACTTGTTGTTTTTGCATTGAATGTATTTATGCAAGATCGAGGTATATCGAGATCGTGAAACAGGTCAATAATGATGCATTGCATACAAAATGTTTTGATATATTACAGGTTCCGCATAGGGGTTTCTGGCATATTTCACACTTTTTATTTGTTTTGTTTTTGGAGCCAGTTGTATGACAATATCGTCTTTTTATGGATTGCATATGTTAAACTTGTGGTTGAACTAAGTCACACGCTACTTATAAAATAAATTCTATTCTCCGAATTTTTTTGTCTGTTACTTCTTGAGTGGTAAATGCAGTACTGGCCATCGTCTTGCACTTGACTGCTATATTTTCTATACATTTGGTCAACAACATCAACAGCAACTTTGGTTGAATTATAAAGAGTTACGGTATTAGGTTTGTGTTTGCTATTACCTTTATCGATTTCAACCACAACGAGCAAAGTACTCAGCAATAAAACATTTTTTGTCTCTTTGCTTGGTAAACTGTCAAGAGGCTCCTATTATTTTCGGTTTTTAGAACTTCATGGGCATGCAAATTTAATTTAAATTTTTTCACATATGGTGGAACATCCCGTCTTGCTTTATTAACTGCCCCAACTAGAGTTGTACGTTTGAAGAGCAATCTGCCTGCCACCGATACTGAGGTAAAAAAGTTGTCAGTCGTCACATTTCTCCCTTTGTTTACGAAAGGTTCCATTAGACGCATTACAATGTCTCTCCAAGCGTAATGTTATGTGGACGATTGTCATCTTTTCCCAAGTACAGGAAGCCGTTGAGCAGCTATTTCGATTTGACATCTACGCAAAGCTAATATTTTATACCAAATTTGTCGAGTTTATTCGCCGTGTATTGTGTAAATTTTGCATCTTGCTTTTGTAGTAAAGAGTTGTTCGTCAACAGCGATGTTTTCACCTGGTCTATAATAAGATTTGCAATTTTCAATAAAACGGCTCCAAACATACGAAATTAAGGTGAACTTCTTCTGTTTTGTGTGAGAAACTAGGTCGTTATCCTGACTGAAGGGGTGTAGTAGATTTTCTTCTCACACGTGAAAATGAATATATTTCATTATTTCTTTGCATCAGTCTCTAGACATAGTTTGTGAAGAAAAATCAACTCCCCATTTTTTGTTCCATAACTCATTTACATATATATTATTGAATCCACAAGCACCACCTAGCGTACAAAACTAAGATGAATTTGTCCAGTTCTTGTAAAGCCATAATCCAAATACGCTTCAATATCTTTGTTCCGAAGAGATCTAGTCATAAAAAATCTTTTGAAAAACTGACAAAAATAAGTAAAAGCAATGTGCGCGTTGGTTGAAATTACATAACGGCATACTAGAGAAAACTTAAACAAAAAATAACTGCATTTTAATAACTTCATGAAATAAAAATTGGGAAAAGTAATTGATAAAATAAATGGATATGTGAAGGGTCAGATGACCCCTCTCCGCCTTTTTAGGTAGTTGCTCTAATAATTGCAATTTGGAATACCTTAATAAAAAAAAATTACTTTTAAATTAAATTATATGGAATATTATTAAAAGTCACGAAATATCTGTGCTATAATTCATAAAAGAAATATTAGCAGTTAGATTTGTAAATGGGTCAAATGACCCCTGTCCGTCTTTCTAGTGTTAAATCTTCATAATTTGTTGTGTGTACAGCCAGGACCCCTCTTTACGCTTCATGAAAATGTTTTTGTTATTATAATTACTGTTATGTTAAAACTTTTTATTGTATAATTAAATATTATTTCAATTATTTTTCTAACATTACCACTTTATAACCAACAGCCAGTCAGTTAGCCAGTAAGTGAACAAGCCAAGCCACAGTGTTGTGACATTACATATACTATAAATACGTACAAAAATAAAATGAAAATAAAATAAATTTAATAAAAATATATTTTTGCACCCATACTAATTTACAGTTATATTTTAATAGTTCAGTTATACAATTTTTGCATTCTCTCTGGTGGTTATTTTATTTTAATTGATTGCATGATTTCTGTAATTTAGTTCGAGAAGTGGGTCGATGAGAGAATAAAACCGTTTTTATAGCGCAAAACTAATTGCCGAATAGTCAAACGTGCACGGGACATAACGTAACGTATGTTCGTTTTTAGTATATGGAAGACAATGGGAACGTTTAGCCAAATTCAATATAATTTTGCATTAGTATATATATATAAACGAAAGTAAGTTCTGTGAATGATCCGCTAATTCTAGCTTAAGTTTTTATCAATAGTTAGTACGAAGATTACGTACAAAAAAGGGTCCTTAAATTCTGCCCATAAAATCAGTATTACGTTTTTCCATAATTATGAACTTATAGCTTATATTATCACTTCATCTCTTTCCAGTACAGTTTATAAAGTAATTATAAACTGTTGTGGTGCCACCAGCCAGTACATTAGAAAAATCATGGTATTGTAAAATTTTTCATGCCGCTTAATACAATTAAGTATAATCCATGCTTTGAAGTAAAAAATATATCATTCTTTTCAAATAATTATTCTTTTCAAAAATGTTAAAACATATATTTGAGTTCTATTCAACTAAATCTACAACCCACTCCATGTCGTTACTCGAGTGTATTTAACTGTCGCACTGTCTTTTAATTTTTCCCCATTCATCGATTAAATAGATTTTACCACATGAACAAATTTTTTGATTCTGTTGTCAAATTGTGTTTATTTCGCTAATTTTATTTACTGTGCTGTTTTAATTGCTCAATTTTGTATTCTAGCCATTATTTTTCGTTATTTTATTATCCAAATACTCAGATATTTAGATCATGCATTTATATTATTAAGTGTAAATAAACAATATGTCAATTTTAAGAATTTTTTGTGATATGAAACTTTTATATGTACCTCATAAATCTTATGTTCGTTTATTTAATGTTGTCTATTGAAAACAGAATAAAATATTTTTTAATTAAAAATTATTCATGTCTTTTTCGTCTGTTTGAAATATTCACATCTTTTATACGGATTATACTATGCGACAAAATGATAAAAAAAATAAATAAATATACCCAACAAATGACATATTGTAAGTTGTTGGTTTTGTTGAGTAGAACCCAAAAATATATTTTTATATTTCTTGAACCCTCCAAACTTGTTTTATTTGACAAAAACTGTTTTTTTAGACTTTATGCACAAATTTATTGATTACACAAATATTTCTGAACCGATGTCCAAAATTTAAACCTTGATAGAAAGGAGAGGGATGAGCTTTTACCTACATATATATACGAGTGTATTATTTGACTTAATATGCTATGGGGTTTGATAAGCTAAACTTGACAAACTCGTATTTTTTCATATTTTTTCATGCTTGTCCGTTCATAGTAGCAAACTTTAATTAAAAAATATGAGATAAGTGATGACATTCTGAAAGTGCGTTATCTTGTGAGGAGATTGACATTTCGTTTGAAATGGGACAAAAATTACCGTGGTTATTATTTAAAGAGCCTAACAGTCGAGTTATATTTTCCATATATATATTTTTTCAAGTGAAGTTTTAGTTAAAAAATTTCCAGAATTTTTGTTGAATCTTGATTGTTTATCGCAAAATGTGTCAATTTCACGTTTGAGCGACCACCAGAAGTTGGCCAATATTAGCGCAAAGCGAAATAAAAATATTTGCAAAAAAAAAAACAAATATTAGCCGCCTTCTGGTAGTCGTGCAAACGTGAAATTGACACATTTTGCGATAAGCAATCAAGAGCCATCAACACTTTTCAAAATTTTTGAACTGAAAGTTCATTTGATAAGATGACATACGAGTATATAAGAAATATAACAAGACTGTTATACTATTTAAATAATAACAACGGTAACTTTTGAACGAGTTGATCAAACGGAGTGTCAACTTCTTCACAAGATAATGCACTTTCAGAATATCATCACTTATTTTATATTTTTTAATTAAATTTTGTAATTAAGAATAGCTAAACTTGAAAAAATGACAAAAAATCAAATTTTCCAAGTTCGCCCGATCAAAACTCATAATATGTAATATGAACCTTTGAATTTCGCTAATGGGGTAAAAAATATTAGGGTAATTAATAATTTTGTGTGAAAAGATCAAAAATACCGTTTTTGTTAACTAAAACAAGTTTGGAGGTTTCGAGAAATATAAAAAAAATATTTTTGAGTTTTACACAACAAAACTCACAACCTACACTATGTATGTCATTAGTATGGGTGTATTTTGACTGTCGCACGGTGTTATTATATCTTAATGCAATCTCATGTCAATATCATAATTTATTGTCCAAAAAGTAATGTCCGAGCAGTAATAGTTTGTTGATGCATATTAAATTGTCCTGTATACAAATTCTACAGTCCTCAATGCAAGTCTCACCATAGTTTATATATAAAATAAATAAATCAACAATCATATGTTTACAGTCTGCAACATGTAAAACCATAAAATCAAATAACAAGTAGCGTTCAGTCCAGTATCCCGACTTGAACATCTTTCAAGCGACATAAAAAAGTTTTACACAACAAAAATAGTTTTAAAAGTTGATGTTAAAGCTTGGAAGGACAACGCTAACCAATAGTTAATCAACTTAGTGCCTTAGCGACAAAATACAAAAAAATTAAATACACCCGGTAGTTACTCGGGTTGTTCAATTAGTTGAGTGAAACTCAATAATACTTTTTTTTAAAGTTTTTAATTAAATTTTGCAATTAAGTATGGCCAAACTTGAAAAAATAAGAAAAAAATAATATTTTCCAAGTTTACCCCATCAAACCTCATAACATATAAGTTGAAACAAAATGTTTATGTATATCGTTTTAAAGGCTAATCGCTCCCTTTCTAAAAAACTTTGGATTTTTAAAATAAGTTCAAACATGTATTTGTATTCAATAATTTGGTGTGAAAAGAACAAAAAAAAAAACGTTTTTGTTAAATAAATGAAGTTTGGAGGGCTCGAGAAATATAAAAAAATATTTTTGAATTCCACTCAGCCTAGTGTACTAGACTAGACTAGACTATGTAGTTACTCGGGTGCATTTTCATGGTCGCGTCGTGTTATTTGATGTAATATATACATATTAGCACTGCCATTGTTATGCAAGGAATGAATTACGTGTTTTACTTAAAATTTTAGTTTTCGTGCACGAAAATGGAATTTTTAATTAAGTTTTAATTGTAGTTCTGAAGTATAAAAATACAACTTTCCAACTTATAAAATATTTGAAATTGTAGTGTTTCTACTACTTTAATGTGCTCCACTGTACTTACTTATTAAGTTCTATATACCGAAATTATTTATCTCCTCCTCCTATGATTCGCCCACTGAATTAATTCACATCCTACCATATAATACTGCGAATAACATTAATTGTAAACGTTATGGTCTTTCTGAACATTAAATAAATAAAACTGTTATGTTTGTTTACGTCTTTCGTAATTAAACACAAGCCATCTTATTCTAATAAATACGATAAAAAATTCAAAAGGAATAGAGAGGAAAATTTTTTTTTTGATTTTGTTTATAAAATATTCTAAATATATGAGCAATTAGGTTTCCTGAAGGCACAAATACGAACATAAAAACTGACCATCCGTTTGCCGTTGTGGAGCCTTTAATGAGCCAAATCGCGTTATTTGGCAGAAATGAAAACCAATGACCACAAACACCAAGGAAAGGGACGGAAGAAAATTTTTTATAAATTAGTTTTATACACAGCAATTTTTACCACAAAAAGCAGCAAACAAAACTTTTTTTCTATACCGCAAACCAATGTAGTGACAACTACTCACATCTACAAATACATAATGACTAACACACTTATATGGTTCATATAATTGCTGTAAACAAACGACTACTAAAATGAAGTTATACTTCTAAAAGCAACATGTTATAGAGAAAAAATTATTTAAAAAGCCAACATGCAACATGAGTTAGATGAGTTGAACTGGTTTACAGCAGAACTATAATTGTATGTAGTTTGCAGCTTGTTTTAAAGTTTAAAATTTTTCTATGAATAGGCCCTATCATTCTCAATTAACTTAATTTCACTTGACTTTTTCAAATAAAACGAAAACAACGATCATATGTAAAAAACGATACTTTTATAAAATTATTACAAAATTATTAAACGTTGCGAGAGTCAAATACATCCAGAGCAGAACTCAAAAATAATTTTTTTATTTCTCGAACACTCCAAACTTGTTTTATTTGACAAAAATGGTATTTTTGAAATTATGCACAAAATTATAGATTATCCAAATATTTTTTAACCTATTTTCAAAATCCAATGTTTTTTGAAAAGGGGATAAGTATACAAACCTCATTGTTCAAACTTATATTTTATAAGTTTTAATCCAGTAACCTTAAAAAATTGTTTCCATTTTTTCTCATTTTTTCAAGTTTAGCTATTCTTAATTGCAAAATGTAATTAAAAAATATAGAATAAGTGATGACAATCTGAAAGTACCTTATCTTTTGAAGAGATGAACACTTCGTTTGATCAAATCGGACAAAAATTACCGTTGTTATTATTTAAATAGTATAACAGTCGTGTTATATTTCTTATGTACTCGTATGTCATCTTATCAAATGAACTTCCAGCTCAAAAATTTTCAAAAGTTTTGCTGGATCTTGATTGTTTAACCCAAAATGTGTCCATTTCACGTTTGAGCGACTACCAGAAGTCGGCTAATATTTGTGTTTTTTGCAAATATTATTAATTATCTTTGCGCAAACATAGGCCAACTTCTGGTGGTCGCTCAAACGTCGCTCATGAATAACGTTTTCTTGTACATTGAATTCCAATTAGTTTTACTAATTGAGAGATAAGAATTTTACACTGGAATTGTAATTTCTGAAATAAATAAGATATTTGATTTAAAAAAATTTTGAATAGTTACAGTATATTTATATTTAAGCGTATATTTTTAGCTTTCCTTCTCGTACGCAGATTTATGCTGCCAAGTGTAGCTGTGATTTTTTAATGGATTGTACAGAACACAAGTTGCTTATAAGTATGAAATAAAATATACTTCAAATGGCTGCCACAGATGTGTTAATAGGCAACTACACTTTTCAAGTAATTCACCATAACATTTTTATGAAGAAGTCACTGTAACTCACCGATTACAAGTTTGATTTCGAATTCAAGATTAAGAATTGTCTCTGGTTTATTGACGTACAAACACAAAGCGAAAAAATCAATCGACGTTACTTTAATCTCATGTTCTTGGTGGCCAATTGACATAAGAATTTCTAGAGAAAACTTGATCTGGAAATAGTTTCTACAGTAAATGAATTATAGCACGCAGGGTGTGGACCCATCTTTTTGAATCCAAAATTCGACCGGATCTATTCCATCCAGTTGAAACCACAAAATTTGTGTATAATTATATTATGAATGATGTTCACAGTAACTTCAATTACGGATTCATCTTCAAAAACATAAATCTCACTTACGCCGGCTGACCAAAATCTGCATTTGCTTTCCATGAATTGCTTGAAGATTTTTTAAGCCTTAATCTCGATAATTTTGTGTATTCACTAAGCTAATCAGATATAAATGCATTTAATCGCCATCAAGCAGCCATTAATCAAAAAATAAACCAATATTTGATAGAGGTAACAAGAATAGCAAGCCGCCATTGAGCAGCCATTAATTCGAACAAAAAACAACAGTTTATAGTAGTAACAAGGATAGGAACCCGCCATCAACACCCTTAGTCTCTTTGCATAGTCTGCTGGCTTCTGTCCCTGAGTAAGTTGAATTTTTGTAGTTGTCTTTTGCCAAAATATTGTTTGCAGAGCTACGCGAAAATTAAAGTTGTTAAAAACGATATCGAATTAATATTTCCGAATTTCTGGAGGCTCAATCGTTTACATCGTGCAGCACCTTCGCTGATCAAATTCTTCAATAAAATTGGTGGAATTTTGTCAGTGCCGCTATGTGTGCTTTAGTAATCAAAGCTGTCACTCCAACCTATCTATCTACCTCGTTTACAGCAGCAATATTTTCAAGAGATCGACCTATACATCGGCGCACATACTCAATTCCTTCAAAGTTTTTAAATGGTTGAAAATTATTTGAAATTTGTGAGCGGTCACAAAATTTTTTTTCTCAATATTAATACCTTTTTTTTTGTACAGCGGGCTATGTATGTCATAACTGACACACCATATATATACTTACTTACTTAATTAGTCCTTACAACCCTTCAGTCGGGATTACGACCTAGCTTCTCACACCACTTATGTTGTGTGCAATAATTTTATACATGTGTAGCTGAGTAGCTACAGTTTAAAGTCGTCTCCGAACGACAGATTTTTGAAAAATTTTCATGGCAATTTTATTAACTCTCAGAATTTTTGCCAGAAGAAGAAATATTTTTTTCATGTTTCGTTTTGTTCTGGATTTTTGACCTGGAGTGTGATTTATGACCTCACGTGACCTCACGATGACACCCTATATATCTCATTATTTTATTACACTTTCCTTTAGAATGATCGTAGTAGTAGTTAGTAGAAGTTAGAAAATTAATGGTCGTGAAGGGTCAAATTTATATTTATTAAAATTTATGTTTAATCAATAATTTATAAACCTCTTCCCATTTTAACAAATAGTAACGTTTAATTCTTAAAAAAAACTTGGTTAAATAGTTCAATGTTTAAATAATTCAAAAATGTAGGCAAATATCAACCCCAACGCCAGATAAAGAGACAAGCAAGATGATGTGTGTTATAGTAACAGAAGCCAAACTCTAATATAATATTGTGGTATTCTCTTGTACCAGTTACCAGTAGATTCTGTGTTTCTGCTTTTGCTAACGAAAATCCAAAAAAAATTGTTATTTTCTGTTTTTAAACATTTTCATTAAAAATTTATACGTAATCTTAGTATATACGCATAGACATATTTCGTAACAAAAAAGTTTTCCTTTAAAAACTTATTTCCAGGCTAAAAAGCACTTAAAAACGTTAGACAATGAAGTGGGGAAAGATAAAAAAAAGAAAAAAATATTCTAGCACTTGAAAATTAATGACTGTTTTTGTTTTGTTTTTTTTTCTGTGGTATTCAAAGTAAATTGTATTGTTGTTGATGTTGTTTTTGTTTTTACGTATACGAATATCTTTATAAATATTTTATGACTTTAAATGTATGTTGTTCTCTGTGTAAAATACTTTATTTAACACTAAAATCTTGCGAAAACATGAACACCAGCTAAAAACACTTTAAATGCCTGAAAACAGCCATGAACTTAAGGGCGACTTTTTGCATTTAAATTTCGTATTGAAGGGAATTTTTTCAAAGTTTTTGCGCATAAACCACGAGTCACATATACTGAGTAGAGAAATTTACTCTCTTGATTCTCTTCAGCGTGCAGACGACACACATACAACTGTTCCTAAAGAGAATTGTATCACTTTAAAGAGTTTTAGATCAGTTAAAAAGAGTTTTAGTTCATTTCGTTTGTGTCGGTTTTCTAAGGATAATTTACCCACAGCTGTGTGTTTAAATTCAAATGTATGTAAATTCCTTCTTTGGCGCTTTAATTTATATATGTTAGTTTGTATCCACAATCCACAGAAGGTCGACAAAAATTTCAAGGTTATTTGGGTGATGCATGTTTTTTCATAATATCGATATAGTTTTCCGTTGGTCCTAGGACAACATATTTCTTTTGTTCGATTGCTTACAAAAGTAGCAAAAGTAATAGCTGCCTGGATTTGTCTTTTTTACATTCACATTCTATTCATTTTTATTTTTTAATTTGGAAATTGCTTGAGGTTCTTTTGTTTTAAAATAGAAAATTCATTTTTAGCAAAAAGAACTCTATTTTCAGTAAAATTACTAGCAAACCTTTAAATATTGAAGTAAATGATTTAATGTATATATGTAGATACATATAATAGCCTATTAAATGCATAAAATTAACTTATTTTTATGTTAAGGATGGCGTTTTTAAGGAAAGAAATTAAAAAAAAATAAATATTTCAAACAATTGTATGGTATAATACTTTATATCGCTTCAGTTAAGATTACGACCTAGCTTCTCACACCAGTTATTTTGTGTGTGTGTAATTTTATCCATAAGTTGTGGAACCCACATTTTACCCTTAGAGTTTTTGCCAGAAATCTGCTGAGAGAAAGTCGACGAAGAAATAAATTTTCATATTTCGTTTAGTTGAAGATGCCTGACCTGGGGTTTGAACAGTGGCCTCATGTCTAATAAGCCAACACAGCAACCATTACAAAAACATTCGCTATTTACTATATATATAAAACTTCACCAAAAAATTTATATATTTAGAAACGCACACGTTTTGGAACTTCTTTCATTGAGGACTAGCTAAAACCCGATATGCTTCGCTACTCCTATCGATATGAAATATAAATATTCAAAATATATTGATATGCATTTTTTCTTATGTATATTTTTATTTGTTTTAATCAATAACCTCAGCGTAATAAAATAAGAAGAAGTCTGGATTTAAAAATATTTATTTTGATACTCATCAGTTCTTGATCTTGATGATTGGGATCGTTTTCTTCTAAAACGTACATCACGTTCATCTGGTGTCTCCGCAGCTCTAGATGTTGATGCTCGTAGTCTCTGTTTTTCTACACGTACATCTCGTTGATCTGGTGTTTCTGTAGCTACTGCTCTTTGCGATCATATTCTTTCCCTTCCTAAATGTTCATCACGTTGAACTGGAGTCTCAGCAGCTCTAGATGTGGAGGCTCTAGACCTTTCAACACTCAGACGAACATCACGGGAGTTTCGTCACCCCTTTGTGATTGTAAATTAACTGCATTTTTGGTGCTTTTAGAAAGCGAAAATTTTTTAGGTGGCATTTTTTTGTTTTTAATTTATTACAATATGATCACCCACAATATAAATGTTTAACTCGTTTAGAATGCGGGATTCAAATGATTTGCTAAAAAGATTGTAAGTACTATTTAAGTACTTCCTTTCAATCATTATTAGGCAAATATACCATAACAGATCAATTTTTTTTATTTAAAATTTTTTTTATTAGGGTAACCATAAATGACCTGACCACAAAGGTTTGGTCTGTATTATATAACCACAGGTAACAATTGGTTATTTAAAAAATTATGTATGCTGTAGGTAGTTAATAAAAAAATAAGGCAGTATAGTGTTATCAATGGTCTGTGTCTACTGTTAATGATACCTAAGTTACACATGTCCCTCTATGCGTATTTTTACAAACATAAAATAAAACAGGTATTGGAATGAACAGGCAATACACATGACTTTAGCCGCAATAGTTTATCAGATATATGATGTTTAGTATATACATTCTGTCTAAGAATTCATATAAAATTAGAGTCCTTTTTTCCCTAATCCGAAATGTTCATATGTGTGTCAAAGTGGTTCATGCTAGATTCTAGCTCTAATAGTTTTCCATGTACACGAACTTTTGTATCATATTTATATGGGAGGGTCTCGCTCTTATTGCTAGTCCGGCAATTATTTCACAAATTATTCATATGGATTTCAGTGTTGCCCGTGTAAAATTTGGTGATTTTATTTATAATGATTTCCCAGATATAAGAAGTTTTAAATTTAATTCATATGGGAAGTACCACGCTCCCTTTTCCTAGTCAGCCCATTTTTGTCTAAAATATTCATATTGATACTAAAGTTGATTCGTCAAAAATCTTGGACTTTAAGGGTCATTATTACCACTTGCCGTTAACTAAAGGGAGGATTTTAACGGGCAGATAAATTGTTTTTCGTTATGAGTACCCAATAAGACAGAAGTGATCGTTAAGCTAAAGGGAGGATCATCCTACCTTTAACATTTAAAGGTCACTTTATATTTCAGCTTGTCATATTATATATTATTTTCATTATGGCAACTTCAAATTTAAACAAAATGACCATATACAACAAAAAAACGAAACCCGCGGTTGCCACTGCGTTAAAAAAAACTTGTATAATTGAGCAGATTTTTCGACACTGCTCCGGCACTGCCATATTTTTGAAAAATTGTATCTGTAAGTTGTAGTAACGAAAATAAGTTAAAGGTAACTTTACAGTTCCCTTTAGCTAAAGGTACCTTTAACTAAACCCAAGTTTAACGGTAAGTTGTAATAATGGCCCTAACTGTTGTATTTCCTTAGATATATGAATTTAATATTTTTATAGAAGGTGACATTTGAGGAATCTAGCTGTTGCAGTTTATGAGATATGCGACATTAAATACTTATTGGGTATGTGGGCATGGCACCTCGCCTGCTTGAAATTTTAAAATAAAAAGTAGCCTATAGTTCCTTCCAGACATCTAGGAATGTACTATTAAAATTTAAAGAAAATCGGTCCAGCCGTTTAGCGGTCTATAGACTTCAAACAAACAAACCCACAAACAAATAAACACACATTCATTTTTATATATACATATAGACGTATTTGAATTACTGTCGTGTATAAAATATTACATAGAGCTGACGGTTGACGTATACGTAATATTTTGTTAGACAATAACACTCATACTTTTTTATTTATTTTATTTTATTTGCCTATTTCAACATAAAAAGTAGCCAATAACTCCTTCCAGACATACAGGAAGATACTGTGAAAATTTCAAGAAAATCGGTTCAGCCGTTTAGTCGTCTATAAAGTTCAAACATACAAACATACAAACAAACACACATTCACTTTTATATATATAGATTATGATGTTTTAATGTAAATTAAACAACGCTTATCTGAGTATTAATATACAGTGGACACCAAAACTCTAGTTACCCCAATATTTGTAAGCAATTTTATGCATATTTAATAATAATAAGTGATATCTTTTATATTTATTTTTTATGTTTATTTCTATTTTTAAAAATTTAACAAATTTTTAAGGTTTTTCACAAATCATAAGAAAGATTAGGAAAACTTTTTGGTGACTATATTTATGCACAGCAAAAGTTTAGGTATCCCCAAGAGCTCAGAGTAAATTTAAAATTCAAGGGCCCAATATATTCAAATGTTATACCCAATATTTAGGTGGCTATCCTTTAACATCAAGAAACATATTCCAACAATTTGACAATTATTGCACCAGACTTGTTTAACGTTTTCAATTAATATTTGACGCTTGCTCCTGAAGTTTTTCAGTTGACTTTTGTTTCAGATTTTGCAACTATGTAACCGTTCTTCAAAAATTATCTCTTAAATACACTCTTGCAGTTATATCGGGACTTTGTGCAATAGTATTAAGGCGGGTGTCGCGGCAAATCACATTCTCACAGTGGCAGCAGTATGATTAGCTTCATTGACTTTAAGGTACTAACCACTACGAATTCTTAATTCTTTTCAACAGATGAAATTTCGAGTGAATGTTTACTTCCTCTTTGAATTTGAAATTTACTCTGAGTTCTTCTTGCCACATTTGCGGTGCAAAAATACGCAGTCACCATAAAGTTTCTCTTATTTTTTTGTGAAAAACATTAAATTTTATTTTATTTTATAATAACAAATAATAGGAATAAATGAATAAAAGGAATAAAAAAACCTCAATTGTTTTTACATATTATTGCTTAATACTCCTGAATTTAATAAAATATTGTTACGTTTTTACCCTTTTAAAAACGGTTAAAATATGAGTTCGTAGATTGTAAATAAAAATAAAAATAATTTTGTGTTTAGTTTCAATTAAACACTTTATTGTTCACACAATTGCGTGTGCTAATGTTCACAACTTGATTTGAATAACAACAATGTGCTTTATTTGTTATTCTTCTTTACACTCTTCCGCTTACACACTGACAGTTGTTTTGTTCGTTAGATCTTTACAATGGAGATCTTCGAACCACGATTATTCTCTTCAAACGCAACGCGGCCGTTGCCTGCTTTGTCTTGCCTTTTATATCGAAGGGTAAACAGTCTTTTGGATGCTCTTGAAGGAGAATGACTATAAATATAAACATGTTGTTTACGTTATTGTTGTTTGTGTATTTTGTTTACGTTTGTCCTTGCAGAGTTGCTGTCGCCTGTTTGTTTTCTTGTTTATCCTTTTTTATATTGATGTTGTTGCTATATTTTTGTTTATTCGTTGGTCATGTAAACAAACCCATTGTTTTTGTAGCTTTTTCTATTTTCGTAACAATATATTGGGCTACCTAGAATTTTGCTGTCCACTGTATGTATGTATATATGAACTTTGTATAATATACCAAACTGAATGACTTAACAATTAAATTTCTCTTGATTAGATTATGAAAACAAATGAACACAATATGCATTCATAATTGAAAGTAATACGTGCATGAGCATATTTTTTTCATATACAAATTATTTTATTTCAAATCATAAACTGGATAATTCATATACAACCACATCACTGCAATTAACTTTCACATAAATGATTTGAGGAAAGAAAATGAAAATTTTTTTAAAGCAATCTAGAACGGAAAATTACCTTGAAATAAAAATGCGTCAAAGAACCAAATATATTATGGTTTTCACTAATTTACAAATAAAAGCCAAAACTTGTACATACATACGTATGCATATACATATGGTATGTACATGAAAAGAAAGAAAATTTCGTTAATTTGCTTTCATTTTAAACGTCATAGCAAGTCAGAATAAAAAACATGCAAATAATATTTTTTTAAGAAATCTTTGGCAGTAATTTTTTCATGATTTGAATAATTTTAATAAGCATTTCACTTTTTATTTTCATAATTAAAACGTAAAAATAAATTACAAAATAAAAAAATTTTACATTTAATTTTTTTCATTAAAACTGTAACCAATTTTGATATTGGTTTGGATATTATTTCTTTGAATTTGGTTTCACAACAAACAATTTCTGACCGTTTAATAAATATGGGAAAGAATCAAAAGTCTGGAAAACGGATACCACATGAATTGAATAACAGACAGATGGAAACAGTAAAATCACTTCCGAAATTTTTCTTCATAGACACGATAGAGATCAGTGTTGTATAATAATTAAAACGTCTTACTATTTTTCTATTTGAAAAGTGCGACTGGAACGCACTGTTTGACGTTTATTTTCTGATTGATTCTTTGAGGGAAAATGTCCCTTCTTTTAAACTAAAATTTGGCTGATTTAGCATTTCTAAATCAACCCCTTAATTCTAATACATTTCTTATATTTACTTTACCATTTACTAGAACTTATGTACATCCAAACAGTATTGTACCACTCTCTCTTATTCATTATTTCCTCAATAAATTCCCTATTGCCCAGAGCATTGTACTACCACCAAGGCAGTCGATTGCTTGTTGATCTTAAAAAAGCGATCTTTTGTTTACCACAGTCTGGCAAACTTGAATTGTGACTAAACTGTTTAACTTTATGTAAAAATTAGCAGCACAATTTGTTAGTGTACATAATACTTCAACACAAAATTAACACACGTAACACACATAGCACAGTCTGGTTGTAATCCTTACAAAAGGTTTGTAATTTAGTAAGCATACCAATAGAACCACAATTTAATAGAAAAATAATGGATTTCATGTTTACAATAATTTTTCGTACCTTCTGTTTTTAATAAATATGATTTAATTCAAAAATTAAATTTTTTTAAAAAGTATTTTTAAGAAAATTAATGATTAAGACAATGGTGTTTTGCTTTTATATCGCTTAACATTAAAATTATAAACAAAAGCTAAAAAACAAAACAATGAACATGTTTACAAATTATCGTACTGCGTGATATACTAACAAACACCAGCATAGAAAAAATGTTAAAAAGTAAACAATAATACAACAACAAATGCTACAAGAATAAATGTAAACAATAAAAATTAAACAAAATTTTTTAATTATTTATTTTTATTCACTACTAAGTTCATATTGAGAGTATACTTAATACTTAATTCTATGTAAAATATATTCCTCATACGCACCCATACCCATACTACCTGTAGTGGAACAATTACTCTGAAAACTATGCAATAAAATATGAGTTTAATTTTGTCGTATAACGAATTAATGGAATGTTATCAGTCTTAGGTATGCTTGGTATTGAATTACGTTAAATGCACAGTAGCGAGAAAAAAAATGCAACGCTAAACCGATTGATCTTTATGTACGCCTCTATCAAAAAAACAGTACGGAAATTAAATACTTCTTTTTTTAATTTTATGCTCCACAAACTTAGTTAACAAATGCAGGTTGCAATATCAAAATTTTTCTATCCACTTATTTTTATTTTAACATTTAAGAAAAAAAGTGACAAATTTCAGCGAGCAAAAAAAATGCAACGCAGTGAATTATTAGTGAAAGTAAGCAGATAAAATTATTTATACAAAATTTTTGTTAATAATTTTTACAATATTTATTAACTATTAGAAACAGTTATCAACTGATAGCAAGGTAGCCATTATTAAGGCTCTGGAAGGGTGTAAAAACATGTGAGAAATTGAGAAAATATTCGGCGTAAACAAATCAACTGTGTGCCGAATTGGTCTAAATTTCGAACAATAGCGTGGAAGGAAAGTGGCGGTTGCCCAAGAAAATCTACCCAGCGCGAAGATCGCCAAATGATTAGACTGGTTGATCCAAGAATGACAGTTGTGGACGTTACTAAATTTGCTAATGAGCAAATGGCTATTTCCATTTGTGTCCATACTGTTCGCCGCAGATTGAATGATGCCAATTTATTTGCCAGACGTGCCGCAAAGAAACCGCTAATAACTAATGCCAATAAAATCAAGTGCCTTGATTTTGCGAAGTGGTATCAAAATTGGTCAAGTGAACAGTGGGCAAAAGTGCTGTGGAGTGATGAGAGTAAATTTAATCTTTTTGTTTCTGATGGTATAAAATATATTCGAAGACCACCTAAGCAGATATATTCTCCCAGATATCAACTACCAATAGTAAAACATGGCCGATGTTCACTAATGGTGTGGGTAAGTTACTTTTGTTTTTCACCGAAATTCTTTATTTTATGTAATTTATTGGTAGGTACACAGAGAAAACTGAACCTAATAAATACATAGTAAATTAGAACAAACTTTATAAGATTTCTCTATGGTTTCTTTTCAAGAAGAGATTCCTATTATTTTTATAAGAAAAACCTTTTTGAAAAAATCAAGAAGACTACTTAGGGATTTTACTAGATAGTCTTCTTGATTTTTTTAAAAAGGTTTTCTCCTTAATTTTATTAAGCTTTCTTTTTGTTTTTTCAAAAAGGTTTTCTTCTTAATTTTATTAGGCCCTCTTCTTAATTTTATAAGATTATCCTTTTATTTTTATAAATAATACTTATTGATTTTGCTTGATATTATTATAGATTTTTTA
This sequence comes from Sarcophaga subvicina, assembly GCA_936449025.2. Classification (NCBI taxonomy): domain Eukaryota; kingdom Metazoa; phylum Arthropoda; class Insecta; order Diptera; family Sarcophagidae; genus Sarcophaga; species Sarcophaga subvicina. The sequence goes on along the minus strand of OW388083.2, from coordinate 58,835,938 downwards.
TTGATATATTTAATTAGAAACTAATTTAATATTTGATTTATTAATAATAATTTTGCACGAACAATATTTCTTCTCCATTCCTTAGTCCTGCTTTGAATTTAATCAACTCCCCAGTATATTTTTGGTCCACCTTCTTGAATAAATTTTCAACGTCTTCGATTTCCATTTAATATGTTTCTTGATGTAATTCCAGAACTTAAAAGAATGTAGCACGTTTCATCACGGGGCTCCCACATACATACACATACATAATTGGTCATTACAACTCTTCAGTCAGGATTACGACCTAGTTTCTCACACTACTTATGTTGTGTGTGTTAATTTTATACATGAGTGGCGGGACCTACAGTTTAAAGTCGACTCCGAACGACAGATTATTGAGGAACTTTTCATGGCAATTTTATTTACTCTCAGAGTTTTTGCCAGAAATCTTCTGGGGCTCCCAGGATTTAAAAATTGGGTCATTACTCAAAATTTTATTTGTTTTTTATAACACTTTTTTTTGAAATTAAAACAATTCAATTTTTTTTATTTAAGTTTACTTTGTTTTTCTAAGAAGGAGTATTTTTATTACTTTTTTCCACTTCTTTACTTGCCACTTGTTCACTTTTTTTTTTAACAAGTCAGCTAATATAATCAAGAAGATATTCTTATTAATACATTAATAAGATAATTTACACATGATCAAATAGAAACCTAATGAAATCAATAAGGAATACTCCCTAAAAAAAATTATTAAGTAGCCTAATGAAATCTATAAGAAAAACCTTTTTGAAAAAATTGATTAGGTAGCCCAATGAAATTAATAAGAAATTCATGTTTTATACAATTTGGAAGAAAACCAAATGGAATCAATAAGTTTTTCTCTATGGATTGAATTTTTTGTGGCAAAAATGACGGAATTTGAGTAAAAAAATGGTAAATAACAAGTTTTCTTCTTATATGTATGTGTTTTACGTCTTGAAAAAATTAAAAAGATTTATCACATAAAAATAATAAGAAATCTCTACGAAAAAATCTTCGTTTCTTTCTGCTGTAATACCCCTCACTCCAAAAACGTTTCGTAGAGAAAATCTTCTTGATTTTATTAAGCAGTTTTCCCTTTGTGTATGTTTTCTCGTGACGGAGTTCGTCCGCTGGTGAAAATCGATGGAATTATGAATGCCACTAAATATAGTGTGATCCTAGAAGAAAATATGCTCCCGCATCTTCTGGAAAAAATGCCCACAACAGCATATTCCAACAACACAATGACCCGAAGCACTCTAGTCGCTTGTTTCGTAACTACCCAAGCGACCATGATGTGCAAGTTTTGGAATGGCCGTCACAATCTCGCGATCTAAACCCCATAGAAAACCTATGAGAGATTTTAGATCGGAAAGTTAAGAAGAAAATTTGGCGAAATTAGAAAAAAATTTTGTCAGAATGACACCACCGTGTCTCTTGTGGATTCTATGCCCTCCAGACTGCAAGCGGCGGTAGAAAATAAAGGCTATTTTTATAATTTTATAATTTATTATAATTAAAAGAATGAACTATTAATTCATGGTAGTTAATTTATAAGTAACATGTGTACATTTATGGAGATTTCGTGAGGGCGATGTTAAGAATGTGAAGGACGTGAAGTCGCCGTAGTCTAGTAGGTAGTGTGTTGGCTTTTTAGACGTAAAGCCAGGGTTCGAGCCCCAGGCTAGACATCAAAACAAAATACAAAAAGTATATCTTCGGCGCCTCAGCAGATTTCTGGCAAAAACTCTGAGAGTAAATAAAATTGCCATGAAAAGTTTCTCAAAAACCTGTCGTTCGGAGTCGACTTTAAACTGCAGTCCCACCACTCATGTATAAAATTAACACACACAACATAAGTGGTGTGATAAACTAGGTCGTAACCTTGACTGAAGGGTTGTAATGACCAATTATGTATGTATGTATGTATGTACTACCACCACGACGTTTAACCCTTTTTTGAGATCGTGGTCTTCATTTCGCACTTTCCTACATACTAAAGTACATTCACACCAGTAAAATTGATATAGTTTGACTCGTCGGAAGAAAACACATTTTTTTTAAAACTCATTTGATTCAAAGTTTGAAGTACTCATCATACTTAACAACACGTATACTGTTGTTGATTTCGACTCTTCATGACTCAACATTTACAAGAATCACAAAATAGATATGATTCGCGTACGAACACTACATTACTCACTAGAAGGTTGTGTATTTGCTTTGCTTTCTGTCTTTGGCTTAGTTTGTAAATGCAACAACAACTAAGACTGTAAATTTTGACGAATGATTCGGGTCACTCAATTATTTATAAGTATTATAAGTATTTTCCTAAAGTTATGAACCTGAATGAGTAGGCATATGAATCAAACATATTTCGAGTGGTAATGAGTTTGATGTCAACGTTGTACTCATACTCATACTTATAAATCAACGTTGTAGTGACACGAATGAATCAGAGTAGTTAAATTTCAATATTGGTGACTCACTTACATATATTCTATATTAAAAATATTGCATTTGTTTGTGTGTATTTACTAAAGGGCAAGTGGATGTAATTCAAAACTTGCCCATTGTCCATCTATAAGAACAATAATTCTTACGATAAAGTGTGAAGAGAGGCACACATGATCACCAGCAATACAATACAACAACAACACACATTGTGCCTATTATATGCAAACCAATGCAGCCGGCGCCCTGACAACAACGTATCAAATGATCGCCGCATGTGCACATTACTATAGTTGTATTATACGCTTCAGCGACGGTCAGCAACATTGAGTCAAGCGGTCGCTTCTCATATGCAATCGGATATTCTTTTGTTTATGCACATGAAATGTTGTGTTAGTATTGATGACTGTAAAATCATGCTACAGTTGAATTGAACTGTTACTGGCGATAATACACCTGCACATAAAGAAAAATCAGTTCAGGATACAATCACAGCTGGGAACTGCTCCCCCACCTGTATTATTCACAAGACTTGGTTGTTGCCGACTACTATTTGTTTCCATCGATGGTGAGAAGATGGGCTTAAATCTGCAGTTACTGCTATTTTTATCAATATCACTTTTACTACTATTTCTATTTGTACTGTTAGTTACTACTCTGTTACATATAACAAACTCTGATTGTCATTTATACAGGCTCAGTTCTTTCTAGTATATTCGACTGTTCATATTGTTGTAAACTGAATTCTACTATTAATAAAATTACATTAAAATAATAAAATTACATTAAACAAATTATTTATTTTGTTTACATGGTGCCGAAACCCGTAGTGGAAAAAATAACAAATACAGCAATAAGAATAATTTAAGAACTCATTGTTTGACCTATATTTTAAAATGGCAGACGCCTACAATTTTTTAAGACCGCCGAAGTCATTAGTGATAGAACACGACAAAGATATGGCCAAAGAATGGAAACTGTGGAAGCAGCAGTATGAATATTTTGAGGTTGCAACAGGATTAGATAAAAAACCCGAAAATATACAATTTGCAATATTTATGTCATCCATTGGCTACTCGGCAATACAAACTTACAATTCGTTGCCGGCGACAACTAACGAAACGCTAGCCGTCGTTAAAGGAAAGTTCGAGAAATATTTTACACCAAAGCTGAACACAACCTTTGAACGATATAAGTTTCATAAAATTATGCAAAATGATGGAGAAACCGTTGATGAGTATATCACCAGATTAAGACTACAGGTAAAAAATTGCAATTTCGAAGCATTAACTGATAGTATTCTACGGGATCAACTCATTCTTGGCATTAAAAGTGACACCATCCGTACAAAGCTGCTGTCAGAAGACATAACCTTAGAAAAAGCCCTTCAAATCTGTCAGGCCACCGAATTAGCACAAAAACAAACTGCAGAAATACATAGCGAAAGCGATAAAAATGTAAATATCGTACAAAAATTTAATAAATCCAAAAGCTTTGATTGTCACAATTGCGGTAAAAATCACACAGTTCGCAATTGTCCAGCTTTTCGTCATAAGTGCAAGAAATGCAAAAGAAAAAACCATTATGAAAGCATGTGTAAGACAAAGGCAAAATATAAGTTTGATATGAACAGAAATATTGATTTTTGTGAACAAAAAGAATTTAAAGGTAGCGACAGTGACGCCGACAGCGCTGCTCACAGCGACGTGGAGCTATTCATTGGTTGTGTTACGAAAAATAATAGACAAGAAAAAGAGAAATTTACAGAAACTTTAACTATCGGAGAGAAAAATTACGATATTAAACTTGATACTGGTGCTCAGTGTAATGTTCTGCCAAAAAGTGTGATCGATGAGCTTAAAACATTTAATAAAGAAATAAGCATTAAGCCTTGCCGCGTGAAAAATCTAGTGTCCTTTGGAAACCATAAAATGAATGTTGTAGGTGAGGTTTTGTTGACATGCAAAATAGGCCAGAAAAAATGCAAAATTTATTTCAAGATAGTGAACGAAAACGTAAAACCAATACTCGGAGCAAACTCGTGTGAGAAACTACACTTAGTAAAAAGAATACAAGAACTGGAAATTGCCGAAAACTTATTTGAAGGCCTTGGGTGCATTAAAAATTTTGTTTACGATATAGACTTAGTTGAAAACCCACGTTTTGAAATTTCCCCCGCCAGGCGAATAGCATTTAAAATTCAAGAACAGGTAGAAGCCGAACTTGACAAAATGGTAAGCATGGGAGTAATAGAACCTACTAATGAACCAACACCCGCAGTATCTCCAATGGTAGTAGTACGTAAAAATAACAAAATTAGGATTTGTATAGACCCTACCAGCGTTAACAAAAATATTAAACGTCGCCACTACCCCATGAACACTCTAGAAGAAATTGCCGTTCAATTGAAAGGTGCAAAATTTTTCTCAGTTCTTGACTGTAAAAAGGGGTTTTGGCAAATTCCGGTCACAGACCGAACGAAAAAAATACTAACGTTCTCTACTCCTTGGGGTCGGTATTCCTGTAAAAGGTTACCATTTGGAATTTCATCAGCACCCGAAATCTTTCAATGTGTTATGCAACAACTCTTCACACGTTTACCAAACGTGAAAGTTGCTATAGATGACATCTTAATACACGCTAACAACCTAGATGAACTTCGTGCAACTACAAAAAAGGTTATTGATATAATTAAATCAAATGGATTAAAATTAAATAAAGAAAAATGCAAATTTGAGCAAAGAAAAATCAAATTCCTAGGTAATGTTATAAGCGAAGCAGGTTTGTCTCCAGACCCAGAAAAAATAGACGCTGTCAATCGACTCAAGCCACCAAATAACAAGAAGGAGTTGCAAAGGGTCTTAGGTAACTTTACATATTTGAGTAAATTCATTAAACATTTTTCACATATTACTGCGCCATTACGAGCATTACTAGAAAAATCAACCTCGTTTTACTGGGATACAACACAACAACAAGCATTTGACAAATTAAAAGAAGCTATTAGCAAACCACCAGTTTTGAAATTGTACGATGTCAACAAAGATGTCAAGCTACAGGTTGACTCTAGCTCTTACGCCATGGGTGCAGTACTGCTACAGAACGATCAGCCTGTAGCTTATGCTTCCAAATCCTTATCAGACACTCAGTCGAGGTATTCCCAAATCGAAAAAGAGGCACTTGCCGTAAAATTTGGATGCGACAAATTTCACCAATATGTCTGGGGCAAAGACATCGTTATCGAATCTGATCATAAGCCGTTGGAGTCCATTTTCAAAAAACCTCTACATTCGTCTCCATCGCGACTGCTGAAGATCAGGTTAAGTTTGTTAACGTACAACCCAAAAATAGTATACAAACCTGGCATCAAAATGTCGTTAGCAGATCCTCTGAGTCGAGATTGCATTAATAAAGTTAACAAAGAAGAGGACGAGAATCTGGAAATTCAGACAATATTGTCAATTTGTGACAAGGAATTAGAAACGTTAAAACAAGAAACAGTTTCTGATAATATCTGCCAAAAGTTGATAAAGCTGATACGAACTGGTTGGCCAAAGTCTAAAGAAAATCTGCCGATTGAGTTGAAACAATATTGGGATTTTAGAGATGAGCTATCAATAAATGACGACGGTATAATTTTTAAAGCCTCTAAAGTTTTCGTACCTAAAAAACTGAGAGAGAAATTTTTAAGAGATATTCACACTGGTTATTTCAGTTATGCTAAGTGTGTAGGTATGGCACGAGAATCAGTATTTTGGCCTCGTATGAGTCAGGACATTCATAATTTTATTCAAAAATGTGCAGCGTGCCAAGTTTACCAACGGAAAAATACGAAAATTAAAATCGGAGAAAAACAGATACCATCCCATGGGTTTGAAATAGGCGCAACCGACCTGTTTCACTTCAATAACGACGAGTATGTTGTTTTCATTGACAGCTACTCGGGCTACCTCAAATTTAAAAAACTTAGCGAAACAACTTCAAAGCAAGTAATTTCATTCCTAAAAGAGATTTTCTCCACGTTTGGTCCCCCTCTTACTTTAGAAACTGACAATGGTCCTCAATTTTCAAGCAGTGAATTTAAACTTTTTTCATCAACTTGGAAATTCAATCATCGCACCAGTTCGCCGTATCACCCAAGTGGAAACGGATTGGCAGAAAAGGCAGTGCAGATTGCAAAAAATATCCTCAAAAAATCAACATATGACAACAGCGATTACTATTTAGGACTTCTAAACTACATGAACACGCCACGAGGCAATCTTGGTTCACCATCTCAACGCCTCTTTGGCCATGCCACGAGAAGTATACTACCAACATCAAAAGACACACTTCTTTCATCAGAAAGCCAAAGAATATCAAAATATTTGAAAGATGAAAGAGATAAGCAAAGCGAGTACGCAAATCGTGGTGCAAGAGTCAGTCCTCCCCAATTTACTGAAGGTGATACAGTAGTCACTAGAACGCAAACCCAAAGTACTTGGAATCCAGCAGTAGTTAAGGCACAGATCCATCCTCGTTCTTATGTCATTGAAGATGCAAATGGAAATCAGTATCGTAGAAATTCGCAAGACATCAGACTATCTCAAGCTAAAATTGCGCCTACAGCCGATGTTGTTGCTGATTCTTCAAGTCCATCCAATGTCTTTCAACCACCGAGCCCCAAAAAGGAACCACCTCTCGTCCTTAGAAGATCCTCCAGAATAAAAACTCAACCACAACGTCTTCAGTATAGTTAATTCGTATTAAAAGAAGAGGGATGAGAAGATGGGCTTAAATCTGCAGTTACTGCTATTTTTATCAATATCACTTTTACTACTATTTCTATTTGTACTGTTAGTTACTACTCTGTTACATATAACAAACTCTGATTGTCATTTATACAGGCTCAGTTCTTTCTAGTATATTCGACTGTTCATATTGTTGTAAACTGAATTCTACTATTAATAAAATTACATTAAAATAATAAAATTACATTAAACAAATTATTTATTTTGTTTACAGATGGGACCACTTCGATTTCTACAAGGAAGTCAAAAACCGAGTGACTAATTGGTTGGCTTCAAAAGGCGAACAGTTTTATTGGCGTGGAATCCACAAATAGCCTGAAAGAGCAATGCCTTATTTTTAAGGAAGTATTTATTACTCTTCTTTTTATACCGTCCTATCACTTTATATGATCCGCCTATAGTTAAGATAGTCCGGCATACAATAATTTTTCTTGAGTGAAAAAATAACATGAAATAAAAATTAGAGGTTTCTCCTATTAAAAAAAGAGAAGTGGTGCAGAAAAACAGGAAAACAAAAAGTGTACATCCTTGTTTCTTTAGCTTTAATAATATTTAGTAATTTCCTTATTCAAATTATTATGAAATTACCAGAAATATGAGGAAATAACGAAAACAACAGCAATAACATTAATATTTTCACATTTTCTTGCTGTCATTTTATTCTAATTCTCTTGCCCTAGATTACTTCCCCTTCCCTAATAAAATGCAAACAAGGCAACATACAGGAGAAGACTAAAATCCTTACGGCGTTGTTGTTATTCCCGCCTTTTGTTTCACTTGAACTCTTGTGTATAAGCCTGCGAATCTCACAAGAACTTTTGTTAGAAGACAGTGACAGCAACCTGTATGCAAAAGTATAATACCTATAGTATGTGAAATAAGAAAATATTTTAGAATGAAAAACATAGCAACAGTATTAATACAACATTAGCCCTCACAATCAGCATCATATTGTTACGTTTTTACCCTTTTAAAAACTTTTAAAATATGAGGTCGTAGATTGCACACAAATCTGTGTGTTACTGTTCACAACTTGATGTAAACAACAACAATTGCTTTGTTTGTTATTCTTCTTTACACTCTTTTGCGTAAACACTAATAATTGTGTGGCAGATCTTTATAAAGGAGATCTTCAAACCACAATTATTCTCTTCACTGGCAACGCGTTTTCATACAAGACTGACTGAATTTTTACTGACTCCGTTGTCTGCTTTGTCTTGCCTTTTATATGACAACGTAAACAGTCTTATGAATGATCTTGAAGTCGAATGTTCGTGGCTTCGCCTTCTCGAGATCTCCATAAATGTAAACATCGTCGTTTCATTGTTGTTTGTGTATTTTGTTTACATTGTTTGTTGTTGCATTTTTTGTTTACTTGTTTTTCTTTTTTTCTTACTGATAGCCTTGGTATATTTTTGTTTACTTGTTTATCATGCTAACTAGTTCATTGTTTTTGTTTTTGTAGTTTTTGTTTATCATTTTAATATTAAACGATGTAACACCGTTTCCATTTCCGTAACAATATTATTACGGTGCGTGTAAAAGTAAAGCTTTATTCTAAACTCAGTTTGACAGAATCAGAATATGTTTGAGAATATGTATGTATATAGAGTGATGTGGAAAGAAATAAGGACATCCATGTAATATCGCAGTAAGATAATTAGTTAAAAACGACAATATTATTACCTTCACCATGCTTTATCGAGTTGAGATCTATAATTTATTTAATAATTAATTTATCGAGGCTGTCTTACTCCAAGAAGATCATTAAACACAGTTAACAATCATCAGTCCAATCCCATACAAACTTCCTTAACTGATACAAGCCTTTGCTTAAAAAGTGCTTCGTCGTTTCCATTTCTTTATCACATACTCTACTTTAGTTATCATCTATGTATCTATCTATGCCTATCAGCTGTGAATATGAGGCTGAGTATCCTTTAAAGATGTTCATCAAGTCGCTTTACTTGCATCACTCAAAAATTTCTCTTGATGACTACGTAATCATATAAGGCGGGCTGTGTCATACTGAGAGAAATTGTTAATCAATTTTTCACAATTTATGACAATACTTGATCCCATTTTCCTTATTGCGCTAATTGCCAAATTTGCAAAATTATTATTAGCCCAGGTCAGCCACTAGGGAAATGGCAGTATGATCCTGTAGTCAGAGACCATCGTAGGTTTCTGTTTATTATAAATAGAGGCTCAGGTCCATCCTATCTCCATATTTTGAGCCATCCGTGAATCAACTCTGTGTTAAATTAGTATCCGTTCAGTGTCTCAATTATATCGTAGATGATACGCTGTAAGTGCCACTTCATATTGAGCCCGCATATTGCATTGTTTTCCATGTTCTTATAGGTGATGTTTTCATAACATTACTTAACTCTAATTCTTTGAGCCTGGTGAATTATTCTAAAGAAGATTTCCTATCCACCGATATCCACCACACTACTGAAGAAGTTAGGGTAGGTCTAATTACGCTCCTGTAGAACATGTGTGTCATTATCGCAGTGAGGACTCGTTTGGAATGTATATCTGGTCACTGCGATTTGACCCCTCTGAGTTTTTCTTGTGGGATTTTTAAAATCGTACCAGTGTTATCAAAGCCAACCTAACCCATGTATACATATATACATACATAATTGGTCATTATAATCCTTCAGTCAGGACTACGACCTAACTTCTCACATCATTTATGTTGTGTGTGTTAATTTTATACATGAGTGGCGGGACCTACAGTTTTTTAAAGGCGACTCCGAACGTGAGATTTTTTTAAAAACTTTACATGGCAATTTTATTTGCTCCCAGAGTTTTTGCAGAATTCTACTGGGAGAAAGTCGCCGATGAAATATTTTTTCATATTTTCGTTTTGATGTCTGACCTGGGGTTTGAACCATGGCCTTACGTCTAATAAGCCAACACACTTCCACTAGGCTACGGCTACTTCTACTCAGATGTATCCTTCTAGGATGTATCATTCCCATCATCCCAGAATCAACAAGTTGGGTTTAGGACGTTCCCCACGGTGCACAACTGAACTTTGAGTCTACCGTGGCCCATTAACAAACCTAAAATGTAGCTTATATGTGGCCACTCTATATCCTCCTTTGTACTACACATAATATAATTTGGAAAATATTCTGGCAAATAATTGCAAAAATTATTGCCCTAATGTCGACATTTAACTCTGAGTGTCTACGAGAAAGCATTTCTAATTCTTATGGCATTTTAGCACAATATTTATATTTTTCTGTTTTCTTCTCAAAAGACCGAAAAATCTTTAGCCTTTAATGCTTGTCAAAAGGAAATTAAACTATTTTTACGGTAGTCAACTAACATTTGGTTGTTAATCTAATCACCTTATCAGTGGGGGGAGTAGAATTGAATACATTACGAACTTATTGACCAACCCTCTTACATTAACACTCTCAGTCATTTCGTTTACATTTCCTCACCCATTCAGAAATATTGATTTTCTCTATATAAACTACACGCTTACGTTTGAATTCATAGAAAAAAGTTCTTTATATATCGACGCCTCCATTCTATAACGTTCTAAGTGTACTTAGAACGTTTTTAATGTTCCTGCATTTTTAAATTCTACGTTCTCTAACTTAAATACTATTAAAATTTGGTTAAGATGCGCCGATCCGTTCCGAAGTTATAGGGAAAAATCTACCTAAATTACACATACAGTCTTATGTCGCGTGAAAACTTTGAGACTTCATAACTCAAAACACACTTTTTATAGAACGGAGGCGTCGATACGTACACTGAAGAACAAAAAAGGTTGGATATAGAATCGTTTTACCTAAAGTTAGACGACTAATAACAGAAAAATTGTTTAAAATATTCAAAAGGTATTGTTTAAATAATAAACAAATAAAACACAAAAATATTCAATGTAATAACATAAGATAACTCAATTTATAGAGTTTTGTGTAAAACTTCTCTTAAAGAAATATCAATTACAGTATTTCCCGCATATAAGCACTTTCAAAAATACTTTCAGGACAGTTCTTATAAGCAGGCATTTTTTTGATCAAAATCCCGAAGCTGGGAGCAAATAGCCTCGTGTCATTCAATATGATAAAATTCTATTTGTCTCATTGACAGTACAAGATGGAAAGTAGGCTGGTCGGAGAAAGCTTTGATCATTTACTACAACTCGGTGTGGAGAACAAAGTTGTAATTTGGAGAACCCCCAGAATTCGAGATGACTGTGAAGAAATTGATGAAGGTGATGTATCCGGAACAGACTTTATACTCATAATCAAGAGTACTATTCTAGTGGACTTGCCTAAGATTGTTGCTGGTGAGATTAATTTTTATCAGGAATCAATTATCTGAGATTGCGTTGCCTCAGTTGAATTGGAGACAATGCAGTTTCTGCCATAAGGAACCTTCTATGAAATTGCATTCCGCTGTCCAGTTTTTCAATACAGAAAATTGCTCATGTGTTACTATTTCATCAGTATAATGCAATGACAACATAAAAAGAAATCTAGAAACATTTAAACACACCAACAAGGGAACTAGTGACCAGGACCAATTTTAGAAAGAAAGTTGCCACAAAGCGGTACATTGTTTAACATTAAAATGTGCAAATTTGTACAAACAAATACAACGAACTTGTTACAAGTAAACCAACAACATCAGTATAAAAGAAAAGGGGATAGACAGGGGATAGCAATGTGAACAAAATACACAAACAAATGCGATAGAGTTCTCGAGAAGGCGAAAAAACGAACGTTCGACTTCAAGAACCTTCATCAGACTGATTACGTGGGCAAATAAAAAGGCAAGACAAAGCAAGCAACTAGTAGTAAGAATTCAGTCGGTCTTGTGTGAAGACGCGTTGCGTCTGAAGAGAACAGTCGTGGTTTGAATAGAAAGAAGAATAGCGAACAAGCAATTGCAGTGCGAGTAATAAAGAGTTTAAGTGAAACTAAACACAAATTTGTTTTTATTTTATTTGCAATCAACTAGCTCATATTTTAAACGTTTTTAAATTTAAAAAAGTAACAATATTAACGAATTCTTTTAGGTAAATTTAAAGTATTTTTCGCGATTATAAGCAGGGAATGCTTAAAAGCGGAATGCATATATTGAAATAGTTTCAGTATATTTTTTTAAGAAAAAGTTAAGATTGCTTAAGTTTCAGAGCTACTAAGCAAGGAGTTATTATATCCGGGGTGCTTATACCCCGGGATAATAATAATAAAATAATAATAATAAAATATCCTTTATTTACAGTCAGCATTCATTCTTCTTATTAAACATTCCCTCGATTTTACTTTCCAGTGTAAGTAGTATTAAAGGAGGGTACACGTGAGTGTGTGTTATATATGTACATATACATATCATAAATTAGGTGTTGGCTGTAACTTGCAGTAATTTCACACAAATTACCAAAAGCAACGTGCGATCATCAACCTCATAATCAACCACTTCCAACTGTATTAATTTAGAAATGTGTGTACAGAAGCATATTCTTTTAAATCCCACTAATGTATGAAGAATTTGTTACAAACGAGGTGAAATCGCGAGTGATATAAGGAGCTGAAATGAATTCATCGAATGTATTCCAACGCTCACACACATAAAGTTTTCTTAAATAAAGCCTGTGTCTTATAAAATCAAACAAATAAACACGTACATATTCACAGAGGTGTGATTATGTTTGTGTTAGTACTGTAAAGCTAATTGTGTGGCTAAGTGGTAACTGACTGAGACAGAAGAATTAGCTAATTTTTTTTTTGAAAAATATATTAAATTAGTGCCACTACATAAATTCCAGGCATTAAAAGTACTTACCTGCGTAAAGGCATTAAAAGGAATATCTTCTTGGTTTTCATTTAATTAATCTGGTTTTTCCAGCAAAACCTGTGCAGGCTGTCTACTGCAGCAGATCCTACGACGATGGCATTGTCAACTCTCCTTTCCTATAAAACGCTAACACATGTGAAAATGTATTGATTTTGTGTTCTGGGTGGTGTAGTGGATAGGAACTTTTGTATACCTATTCTTTCCCAAAAGGTGCTGCCCGTTCGCGCTGTGTTATTCTTTATTGATTGGTCCTTCAAAGGCGATTAACAGAGCCTAGCAAATGTTGCAGTTTGAAAATCATGGCAAAGGGTTTTCCGCCTCCTTTATTGCTTGTACCTTGGTAGGTTGCTATCAAACACCTTAGTCCCTATGTCATGTCAATTATATCACGTGTAAATAAATGTTGTGGTATTTGATTGAATGACTAGACATGTTACTTTGTAATAGTAAAAGTAGGCAGTCTTTTACATCATCCTCAGTTCAGTTGCAAACATTTTGACTGTTAAACTATGGACTTCAATTTTATGTACGAATAAATATACCAATAAGGAGTTTTATTTTATAAAAGCGTAAGTAAAGCAAGTGAGAGATTGAATGTAATTGGTTTGAAGCATCTTGGGGTGAACACTATCATTGCTTTGGTTACTACGGCATATATTTATTATATCTGGCAAAATTTCCCGTATGCGTTTTTATAGTAGAACAAAAAAAATTCCATCTATTTCTCAGAGTTTTGTACTGTAAAAATATGCTTAAAGCCCATTTTAGTTGTTCTCTGGTACAGGCATAAGCCGCAACGCATGTGTTTATACTGCCAGAATTACTATCATATCTGTCATCATCCCTTCTCATTGAAGTACTATTCTTTGCAGGTGTTTGGTATACTCTTACTACCACCGGTATGTTTTTTTCCTCTATCGGATTTCCCGATTTTGACAGTTGATAACGGCCATCTGGGCTACTTTAGACAACGACATAGAGTAGTAGGCAACTGATCATAATTTTCTGTGAAAAATCAAATTCAGCGATGAGGCCAATTTCTGAATGAATGGGTATGTGAACAAACAAAATTGTCGATTTTAGATGCAAACAACCCTCATGATATCCGAGAGCAATGAATGAGTCTCGAAAAATGCATTGTGTGGTGTGGAATAAAAATAAAATGGTTTAAATAAAAATGTGCCAGGTTGACCGCTTAGAAGATGGCGAGATCTTCAGAAGTAGATTCGTAAGATGTTCAAAGAGACTCAGAAGAAGAGATCGAATCAAGTTGCGTTACAAGAACGCCGATTTAAAGATATGGAGAACATGTACTATAGAAAAAAGGTACAATGGAGGAAGTAAGAGCCGTAATTAAAGTTTGATAACTGTTTGAATGTAACATGTTTTGAAATTTTTTTTTGTAGTCACCGTAGGTTATTAGTTAGATGTGCGCTTATTATACGAGAGGCCACGGTTCAAGCCCCAGATCAGTCATCTCGAATAAAACCAAATATGAAAAAAAGGAAATATTTCTTTAGTGTCATCCTTTCAGCAGCTTTTTGGCAAAAACTCTGGTAGTAAATAAAATTGCAATAAAATGCTTCCCAAAAATTTTGTCGTTCGGAATGGACTTCAAATGATAAGTCCCACCACTCATGTAAAAAAATAACGCACATAATATAGGTGGTGGGAAAGTTAGGTCGTAAACCTGACTGAAGGGTTGTAATGTGTGTATGTATTTGTGTGTTAAAATTCGTTCAATGTATTTGTTGTTACAATATAGCAACTTCGGCCCAACTAGAGTATAGAATTAGTAGAACCATATAAAGTTCAATCAAACATGACAGATTTACTCAATTTCTAAGTTTGAGGCCATAGAATTAAAGAAGGTCTTAAAGTTATGCATCGCTTGTATGGAAAAATGTGATCCTCATTATCTTGAAACAACACTTGAAATATGTTCTTGTTACAATTATAGTTTGAGATTCGATGCTTAACGTTCTTAATGAATCCTATTCAATCGCCAAAATAATATATGTAAAACATTCAGGGTGTTTAAATAAGTTCGACAAATGTCATATATTGCATTTTGAAAACAAAAGTTTATCAAACCAAGTACGTGTCGGTTGGACCTTTAACATTTAGGGTCATTATTGAAACTTGCCGTTAAAGATGGGTTTAGTTAAAGTTAACTTTAGCTAAAGTGAACTTTAAAGTTAACTTTAACTTGTTTTCGTTATTACAACCTAAAATATAATACAATAAAGTTAACTTTTCCAAAAATATAGCAGTGCCGGAGCAATGTCGATAACATTGTTCAATTAAACAAGTTTTTTTTAAACGCAGTGGCATCGACGGGCATCTTTTTTTGTAGAGTTTCATCGTTTTGCTTATATTTGAAGTTGCCATATTGAAAATAATATATAATATAGCAGGTTCAAACATAAACTGAACTTTAAAACTTACAAGTAGAATGATCTTCCCTTAGCTTAACGCTGCCTTACTGTCCAGTTATAGTAATGAAAAACAGTTTATCTGTCCGTTAAAATCTCCCCTTTAGTTAACGGCAAGTTGTAGTAATGGCCCTAAAGGGAATATTTTAACTGGCAGATAAATTGTTTTTCATTATTATGAGTTGGGTACTCAGAGATACCCATAAGATAAGATAGAAGTGATCGTTAAGCTAAAGGGAGGATCATCATACCTTTAACATTTAAAGTTCACTTTATATTTGAACTTGCCATATTGCATATTATTTTCATTATGGCGACTTAAAATTTTAACAAAATGAGCATATACAACAAAAAAAAAAAAAACGAAACCCGCGGTTGCCACTGCGTTAAAAAAACTTGTATAATTGCGGTAAGCTTTCCAGTTCCCTTTAGCTAAAGGTACCTTTAACTAACCCCAAGTTTAACGACAAGTTGTAATAATGATGATAATTTAATAATTTTTAGGGCAAAATGTGAAGAAGCAATGTCCGTCATCAAAAATATGAGTGGTTTAACCCTTTACTGACTAAACACAACATATTTTCTATTGATCACTTCTTACGTAATACACTTTTAATCAGCAGCATATTTAAGCCGTGCAATGCAAATTGAAATTCATGTGTCTCCCAAACATCAAACTTTATTCAAATGTTTGACAACCTAATTATACTATGCGGCAAAATAAAAAAAAATTAAATATACCCAGCTAATGACAAGCAAGGCAAGTTGTGAGTTTTGTAAAACTCAAAAATATTTTTTTTATATTTCTTGAACCCTCTAAACTGTTTTTTTTTTTGACAAAACAGTTTTTTGGACTTTACGCACAAATTTGTTGATTACACAAACACTTCTGAACTGATTTCCAAATTTTAAACTTTCTTAGAAAGGAGAGAAATGGGCTTTTAAAACGGTATACATATATATTATTCGACCTAATATTCTATGAGGTTTGATGATGTAACTTGGCAAATGCGAATTTTTTTTCATACTTTTACAAGTTTGTCCATTCATAGTAGCAAACTTTTATTAAAAAATGCAAAATGAGTTGGGAAATTCTTAAAGTGCATTCTGTTGTGAAGAGATTAACATATCGTTTGGAAAAATCATACAAAAATTACGTAACAGTCGAGTTATATTTTTCATATACACTCAGGTGTCGTTTTATGCGATAGATGCGTACCAAAAAAATCGCATATTTTGAATTCGAATAAAACGATACTCTAGCTTGATATGAAAATTAATTATACGTTCCAAAATCTTGAAAAACCGCATAAATTCAAATTTTAATTGAAAAATCAAAGCAAAATAGCATTAAAAAAATTAACAAAAGTATATTTAATTCAAAAATTCAAAAAATAAACAGAAAAAACGAAATGATCCAAAAAGTAATAAACTGAAGTCTTTAATTATGAATGTACGATCAATCATTCTGCATCGTTCATTACATACCTATCAGGTAGTGCATATGAAGGGGACTGGATCAACGAATTTTTAGAAAGTTTAATTATTTCTTTTAGTGCAGGATTTGTAGCCAGTTATTAAACTTTGTTACTGAGTTTTTAAGTTGCCTATGCAACCCATGATATCCGGAAAACAGATCAGTCAATCCGCGTTGAATCTTCAGTGCTCTTTCGGTATCTGGGTCCATACTAAGAATAAGATTTTGTAAATCATTAACTTTGCTGAGGATATCACCAATTTATTTTGAATTGAATTGTACAATACTGTTCATGTTTTTCTCATTGTCGGTGATTAAACTAATGACGTCGATATCGGCTAATGGTTCGTTAGCTTTCTACATCATCCTGCTTCAGTGAGTCAAATCTACCTCCTCCAATTTGATTAATAAATAAGTTATTTCTGTGGTCAGTGTTCTGCACCACAATGCACCATGATGATTATATCAATGATGCGAAAATTTAAAGTATCATAACATTTTATTTATAAAAAATCTAAAATAAATTTTCATTTAAAATCGCACAAATTCGAATTCGCATAAAAAAATCCGCATAAAACGAGACCCGAGTGTATACATATGTATGTATATATTTTGTTCAAATGAACTTTAAGTTATAAAATTTTCAGAATATTTGATGGATCTTGATTGTTTGTTGGAAAATGTGTCAATTTCACATTTGTGAGACCACCAAAAGTTGACCAATGTTTGCTCGAAGCGAAATAATAATATTTGCACAAAACACAAATATTAGCAGTCTTATGGTAGTCGCCCTAAGATTTAAAAACCAATAAATTCAACTGTATTATACTATTTTTATATACAACAACTAAAATCTAAATCTTATTTCATAATACTAAATTGTGTGAATAAAACGGAATAGCCACCAGTAAAATCTCTAGGCCAAAGAGGCTTAAACTAACTGTTTGCCTAATGTTGTTTTGAAAACAAATCTACATTTGTTGTCTTAAGTTTTCTGTTTATGCGATTATTGTTGTTCCAGTTATCATCATCACTGCTGATGATCATTGGTGGGAGTTTTACTTGGTTTTTGGTTTGTGTACTTCGTTGTAAATTCATAAATAATCTGCAATTCTACAAATCTTTAAAAAAGCACAATATGGTACAGATTATGAACAACCAACGAAACTGCAATAACAATACCAACAAGGATAAGGCTGGGAAAAGAATATTGGATATGACCACACACTCTCACTATAACACATCCAAAGAGGAGAAACTAAAAGTTAACAATAGCAATACAAAAAGCAACACACAAAAAAACAAATCCAATTCATTTCATTCCAAATGCAAATGTAATCAGTGGTAATAATTGTACTCATGGCTGTGTTCGAGTGAAGAATATTATGTAACTTTACACTCACACACAGCATTATATAGGAAGCTAGCTACTGCCAAGTCAGACTGACTGACAGAATGACTGCTTGCTTGCTTGGTTAGCTTGGCAGGAGGTAGGCCATGTCATTGAAATTCATAGAAATCAAAACATAGCCTCAGTTGGCAGCAACAAGGCTTGAAATGGGAACAGCAGCTGCTCTTAAGCAAAGAACAACAACGAGAAACAATCAACAAAGTCAAGAAATACAAACTCAAATGTGATAGTTTTCCTTTGTTCTCCAACCCTGTCTATACCCCTTTCCAATATTTTATTCGTCACTCAACATAAGTATGTATGTACAGTTGAACTTTTATTTATTTTCAAGCTTTTAGCTTCAAGCATCATTTTGTTGTTTTTGAATTGGAAACCATTAAACAAACCTTTCGTTAGCAATGAACATTTACAACAACAAAAACAACGACGCAGATAGTAAACTGGAATAGAATGAAATACGTATGGAACATGGAAAACTACTACTATATCGGATCTTTCATTAAGACCCGTATATTTAAATTTAAATAAAACAAAGTCTGTATGACACATGATTGAAATTTTGTTTCGTTTGAAAGACCTATTGATGCCATTATGTCTGGAATATAATGTTCGCCACAGCTTCGAAAGGTGGAGCTCATTCGAAAAGTTCAACTTTCCATGACTCAAGCTCATAAATCAGGCAGAATTAGGCCAATACATACGTACATACATAATTGGTCATTACAACCCTTCAATCAGGATTATGGACCTAGTTTCTCACACCACTTAAGTTGTGTGTGTTAGTATTATACGTAAGTGGCGAGACTAAACTATAAGTCGACTCCGAACGACAGATTTTTTGATGAACTTTTATTTACTCTAAGAGTTTTGCCAGAAATCTGCTGAGAGCAAACCGCCGAAGAAATATTTTTCCATATTTCGTTTTGACGTCTGACCTGGGGTTTTGAACCGTGGCCTTTTTTTTTTTTTTTTTTTTTTTTTTTTTTTTTTCGCCGAGGAGGGGCAAATGTACCTAACCGCACCATAGAGGAAGTCGTCACATCCTCCGTGTGTGGGGCCCTCACCCACTAAATCCCCCCCTCGTCTCCTGTGGACTTGTTTGTACCCACTCCGGAACTACGGTGGTATTACTTCGGAGTGGAGTCCTTTTGGCCCTTTGGCCCCTTCATGTTCATATCCGCGTCCGGATTGCGAATCGAAAGTTGAGGAGTCATCTAAGCGTCTCCACTATTCCTTTCGTCTAGATCATCGTCTCGGTTACGCCCGGCACGTGTGACAGTATCACCTATGCCGACATGCTTACTCGTTCTGCAGCTTCAAGATCTATCTTCTTCCGTCTCAGAATGCGCTCTATGTAATTCACTACGGAGGTCCAATTTTCACTACTCGCAGTCATAACGCCGACAATATTAGCGGCTGTGATCGTTCCGACTATTGACGTCAGTACAGAGCGATAGCTCTGCCAGCGTGCACACTCGAAAACAGTGTGCTCTGCGTCATCAATTACCTCCCCTTCCTCGTACAGGCAGTAAGGGGAGGCGGCCTTGCCCATTCTGTGCAGATATTTCCTAAAATATCCGTGACCCGATAGCATCTGTGTAACGTAGTAGTTTATCTCTCCAGATTTCCGACCGATCCATGGCCTTATGTCCGGGATAAGTCTCGCGGTCCATCTTCCTCTATCCTCCTCGTTCCATCGTTGTTGCCATTTTGAGATGGTGCTTTCCCTGAAGTAACCGGTTATATGATTTCCAGCCGATTTCGCCTTATAAATCTCCATCCGCTCTGCCGCCAGCAGATCCACAGGGATTATACCCGCTATCACCAGTACGGCCGGAGCGGACACTGTACGGTACGCCGACGCGACACGCAATGCAGCCGTTCTCTGTACCGATACGAGTGAGTTTGCCCTCTTCTTGACGTCTAGTGTTTCGGCCCAAATTTCGCTCCCATAAAGCATAATGCTGTTTCCAACATCCATCAGGAGTCTCCGTCTCGCCGGTAGCGGTCCTCCAATGTTCGCCATTAATCTGCTGAGCTGTCCGACGATCTTCTGAGCCTTGTTAGCCGAGTACTGAATCTGATACGAGAATGTCAGTCTGGGGTCCAGCCTTATTCCTAGGTATTTCACCGAGCTCTCGGTCCTAATTGTCTCGTTTCCAATGCTCATGTCCACATGCAAGGGGATACGACGACCAGTGATTAGCAGCAATTCCGTTTTATGCATGGCCAGGTCTAGGCCGTGGGAATCCAACCATGCTTTTGTCCTTAGCATAACGCGTCTCAATTTTCGTTGTGCCTCTTCCGTGTTCCTGGCCGTGATAACAGCTGCGATATCGTCTGCGTATCCAACCAAGAAAGTTCCGTCCGGCATATCCTCCCTCAGAATTCCATCATAGCTAACGTTCCACAGGTGAGGGCCGAGGATAGATCCTTGTGCCGCTCCAGATGTTATTTGTTTCACTCTTGATCCCGAGCTTGTGTTATACACAAGCTGCCTGTTACTCAAATAACTACTTATCATGGCCAGAATGTAATGTGGCACAGAGAAATTGTTCTCCAAAGCATCCAGTACATCGCTCCATCTAAGGCTGTTGAACGCGTTTTTGACGTCCAAGGTGGCAAGCAGTACCACAGGCCTCGTAAAGTGACTCCCACGCTGTGTGACCATAGCTGCTTCAGTCACCTCTCTCAAAGCGCCAATTGTTGACCGACCGGGTCGAAAACCATATTGCCGGGCAGACAGTCCTCCTCTATTCTCAATAGCAGCGGTAAGCCGTGGCTTCAAAAGCCTCTCGAGCAGCTTTCCTGACGTATCCAGCATGCACAGTGGCCTGTACGCGGATGGGTGCTCCGGGTCGCCCTTTCCCTTGCTTATTAAGACCAGTCGTTGTTTCTTCCATATTTCGGGGAAAATACATTCTCTTAGGCACGCGTTGTACATTCCCAGTAAGAGTTGCGGTCTTTGATCGGCAATTTCCCGCACTACCTCAGGCGGGATGCCATCGGGCCCCGGTGCTTTGCCGGGTTTTAGTCCGGCTGCAGCTATTTTCAGCTCCTCTTCGGTAAATGGTAAGAATTCTATACCGAGTGTATTCTGCCG
This sequence comes from Sarcophaga subvicina, assembly GCA_936449025.2. Lineage (NCBI taxonomy): Eukaryota > Metazoa > Arthropoda > Insecta > Diptera > Sarcophagidae > Sarcophaga > Sarcophaga subvicina. The sequence goes on along the minus strand of OW388083.2, from coordinate 58,814,427 downwards.
TTGTTCGATCCTCGATTCATGAGTAGGGAATAGTGTATCCACTATATTTCTCATAACTCGTTCGTCCATAATTCCCACTGGTTTCCTCCTGTTCAGTTTGTCCATTACAATTTTGTATCCTAATCCGTAAGGGTTTAGGTTTATGTCATCGCGTAGTTCCTGGAACGCCTGTTTTTTCTTGCGCGATATCGCCTCCTTCAGAGATTTCTTTGCCTCTTTGTATAATCGCATTTTGTCAACGGCCGGTCCGTTGGGTCTAGCTCTAGTGTACCTCCGTCGTAGTCGTAGACACTCTCGCCTGAGTGCTGCAATATTTTCGTCCCACCAGTACACAGCCTTCCTCCTGCTATTCGAGGGTCTCAACAAGGGCATTGCCTTCCTACACCCGCGTCCTATTATCCTCATAGTTTGTTCTACTCTCGTCCTCGCGTCGTCCGAGAGCTCAATGCTGCCACACAATCTGTCAACCTCCAAGATCAGCCGATTTTTATCCAATTTTCGTGCATCCCATCCTCTACTGTTCGGAGTGTAATTGTTCTCCTCTCCTCTATTTCTCGAAGCAAAGGTGTACGATATGTACTGATGATCACTACCCGTATATATTTCCAATACCTTCCAGTCCCTGACTCTGTGACATATGCTCTCCGAGACCATAGTTATATCAGGGATAGTTCCCTCGCATCCCGGTCGTCTAAAGGTAGATACGTTCCCCAAATTCGCGAAGATCAGGCCGGTTCGAGCTGCCATCTCCACAATTCGTCTGCCTCTTGGGTTGGTATTCTGCATTCCCCACTCTACAGCTCTGGAGTTAAAGTCGCCTGCCACTATGAGGTTGCCGCCAATCTGCGTTATTGTATCCTCGATTCTGGCCAATTTCTCCTCAAAGGTTCCCACGTCATCATTGGGAGTCAGATAACAACTCATTAGAGTAATATCGTCAAACTGTATCCAGGTGAAACAATCCCCCCTACCAGATCTTCTCGGTCGGGGGCCCTGGTTATCCGTTATCCATATAGCCGCTGTAGATGTTTCATCACCCAGCCAGAATCCGCTATTTTTAGCTGCATACTGTTCGCTTATGACAGCTACGTCAACTTCCTGCTCCCTGACTATCTGCGATAGCAAAGAAAAAGCCACCCTCCCTCTATGCATATTTAGCTGCAATATCTTCATGCTGCCTTCCGTAAGGTCCTCTCACAACACCGCGATCCCGGGAGGTGATCCAGAGATCTTCCCGACTCGGCAGAGCAAATACAACATTTCATTTCGTTTCGGCATTCTTTTCTCTTATGCCCCTTTTCTCCACATTTCATACATAGGTCTGACCTGTCCGGTCCACCACACTCCCACCGTCTGTGACCTATTCCGAAGCATCGAAAACAGCGTGTCGGTTCTTCCCTGATAGTTATTCTACAGCTTGTCCAGCCTATTTTGATCCTCTGTAGTTTCAGAAGCGCATTCGCACAACCTGCAGAGGTTGTTACGAAGGCTCTTTTCTGCTCACGGCTGTTCGCCCCGGTTATACGGACGGATATATCCGGATTCATTTCGCCCGCTTCTCTTTGTACCGCTGCCAAAACTTCCTCAGTGGTTGTGAGGGCATCCAGGTCCCGAATTTCTAAAGTGACCGTAGGCACAAGGTCCTTTACGGTTGCCTCTTGATTTAGGACGCTTTTTAGGTTCTCCCTAAACTCGTCTCTTTTGCCTCCTTTACCCATTTCAATGAGAATAGCACCTGTTTTCGTCTTCCGGACGGCTCGTATCGCTATCTCCGATTCCTCTGGTTTTATTTTGCTTCGTATGTTCCTCAGAACGTCAGCGTAACTGCGCCCCTCGGTTGGGTGGATGATTACAGCCTCTGGACGTTCTTTCACAATTTTTTGCCGCTCCTTTTTCTCCTTCCTTGCCGTTTTCTTGCTCTTCACTGTCTTCCATTCCTCGTTCACTGTTTCCTTGAGCTGTGCCGTGTCCGTCGGTTTTCCTCTCGGCCTCTTTTCTGGGCGGGTATCCGCGGGGCTTGAGGCGCCTCTCTTATTGAGGGAACTAACAGGTGTGGAGACATCGTCGTTCCTGTTATTCCTGGTAATCTCAAGAGCCCTACTCGCTTCCTTTTCCATTTCTGCAGCCTTCCAGTTTTCCCTGTAGCTCTTCATTATATCGATGAGTTCCTCTAATTCTGATACTCCGCTCTGAACATCCATGCTGATGTTCCTTGCTCTCGTCATTGCCGCTCTTATCCTGCGGATAACACTTTGGCACTTAGTAAAGGTCTCCTCCTCTGAGTTCCTCATCTTACATATGAACTCCTGTCTAGGGGAACTGTGCCCCAAAAGCGGTTCTTCTGTTCCACCATGCACTGGTTGTGGTGCATGCGATTGCGCACCCTCTTGCGCAGATTTTGGTGTCGTGCCACCCTTCTCCAGCCCAGTGCTCCTCGCAGATGTGCTCTGAGAGTTCGCCGTTGTCTGGGATTTTTTCACCGGTGATCGCCTGATTTTCGGACTGCTCATAAAGCCAACCTCACCTTGCATCATCTCTTCCACTTCTAATATTTTCTTATTCATTTTTTTTTCTTTTCGGGTTCCATCTTCAAGCCGCTATCTCATATCGACTATGCAGTTGTCCCTTAAAGACCCCGAGGGTGCCTATGGTGATCAGTGAGGTCCTCGCGAGGGTTGACGCAGATCTTCATGGGAGTCTGCGTTCAGAGCCAGGTCGGACACTAATTAGGAGTCATCTCAACTAAACCTGCATCACCAACTAAATGGCGACGATAATCGAACGTACTTGAAGCCCTGCCACGGATTTAACGGAACGGAGGCGTCTGCAACATTAGCCTGAAAGCCATTTCGACCGGTTTTCATTCGGTGTACTCAGGTAACAGAATGCAACAAACGTCAGCCCACTTGCGTCATCTTCAAAATCGATTTTCCATTCATAGTCCAGGTCGAATTGCCGAATCGCCAATCTTGCCTTCTCACATTAGCAAGTACCCAGCGGATGCTGAGTACCAGTACCCGGGGAGCGCCTGATCTAAGATACGGAGGCTGTGAGCTGCTTGGCATGTACTTGCAAGGATAGCCCCGGGCTTCGCCATGTTGAAGCCAATCAGTAGCGTTGCCTTGTAGTTACATACCCGCTCCCCAGAACCGTGGCCTTACGTCTAATAAGTCAACACAATACCTACTAGACTACGGCGACTTCATTTCACCAATAACATGCGTTAACATGTCACTTTAATTTTTTTATTTTTATATTTATTTTTAAACATAAACTTTTTCAATTTTGTTGTATTTTTTTGGAAGTAAAAAAGACTCGCAATTTACGTACATACATGTTTCAATACTTATACAAATTTGTCGTTCTCCTCAGCTTCTTTCATGGACTATAAGTTTACTGGAGTTAGAAGTCGTTTAAAGTACCGCTTAACAGTTTAATTTATTGCCACGAAGTGGAGGCAATATATTTCTTCACTGCTAAATATTAGGGTTGTACTTTAGTTATAAAGTAAAGTTATCAAAAAAGTTAGCTTTACCAAATATTGGCCACCTTAAGTGTTTACATTATAAGTGCTTCGTTTACGCAAGCAGTTATGATAAGTTCAACTAAAGAAATCAATTGTACTAAATTTGAATTCGTTAGCGTCATACATAATTGTTCAATACAAACTTTGAGGCAGAATTACGACCTAGCTTTTCCCACCACTTATGTTGTGTGAGTTAATTTTATACATGAGTGGCGGGACCTACAGTACAAAGTCGACTCTGAACGAAAGATTTTTTGAGAAACTTTTCATGGCAATTTTATATACTGTCAGGGTTTTGGCCAGAAATCGCCGAAGAAATCTTTTTTATATTTCGTTTGTTGGAGATGTCTGACTTAGGGTTTATAGCCAATTCAGATTTTTGAGAATTTTTTTCTCATTTTGAGAATTTTAGGCCAGAAATCTGCTGAGAGGAAGTCGCCGAAGAAATATTTTTTCATATTTCATTTAGTTGGAGATGTCTGACCTGGGGTTTGAACCGTGGCCTCACGAACACACTGCCAACTAGACTACGGCGATTTCAATTCGTGAGAAAAATTTTCAGTAAGGTTTGTCATTTCACCGTGAATACTATGTTCAGGCGTGAATTTTAATTGAGTCAATATTCGTTTAATCGACAAAATTATTTTAAGTGTTCAGGCATACGCAAATCAGTTTATTCAATAACCATTTGACAGCTGGAAAACAACAAGATTTTTTTTATTTTTTTCGCATAATTTGTAACGTTCTCAATGAACAGTGCTGCATTTTAAAATTTACTCAATATTATAACAATTTGCGTATATATTGCGCAATTGTTAATTGAAACTTTATATGAAATATTGAGCTCAATAATGACGTTCATTGCTATTTACGGAATAATGGTGCATATCTGAGCACCGTATAACAAGCGAACAACGTTTGAAAAATTTTATAAACAAAATTCGTATTGTGTGAGAAATGTGTTTCTGCCAAAAGTTATATTCAGTGAAGAAATTCATTTTTGATTAAATGGCTATGACAATGGACAGCTAGATATAATTCAAAAGCTGCAGTTCTTGTACCGAAAGCATCATTGAGCAATAGTTCTCACTAACGGATGAAAATGATAAAGTTACAGTCGATGCTCAAAGTACCATGCGAGAATTGCTGATTTTGTGCCCGACATGGAAGAATTAGTCTTAAATACAACATTTCGCTTGGGGCGCGATACCAAGAAGCAATTGCGAGGTACGATTGAGAGGTAATATGTGTAGTCTATTGGCCGCCAAGATCCTACAATTTGACCTCTCTAGACAATTTGTGTGGAGATACGTGTTGCCTCCCTCTTTCAAATTTAAATGCGCTCATATAAACATTCATTCCATTAGAGAGAAAAATTAATATTTTTTGAAAAGGAAACTTAAACCTGAAAGCCCTTATAGAACAATGTGCTTTTCACAATTTTTTCTTGTGCACCGTTACCTAAACAAGGTCATACAAAATTTTGTACGTACAAGTAAAAACTTTAAAAATTATATACAAAAAACTAACATAAGATTTAATATTCATGAACTTGTTCGTTGGTAGCAGTCTTTGCATTCAAAATAAAAGAACATGTGGACAAACTAAATGTAATGCCAATATTTTCTTGTATTTAATATGTATTTTTCATAAGGAATCTATACCACCATATTAATTTGTATTACTTTCACAAATGTCACATCCATACATATATCTGCAACAGAAAATCGATGGCACACTTATTGCTGACGCTGTTGTTATTGTCGTAGTCGTTGTCGTTGCTGCCATTTAATTTCTAATAGTTTTGTTCAGTTCACTCGGTACGGTGTGAACAAAATATTGGCAGCAGACACAGCTTGTTCAGCTACAACTTGAAACGGAAACCCCAATAACAATAAGAGAATCCAGAATCATCATTATCCTGAGGCATATAAATACATACATAAGTAAATGTGTACATTGTACATATAAGTTAGACGGTGATAAGTGTTAAAGATGGACATTACGTTCTCGTATTGGTTTATAAATACATTGAAAATTGTATTGCATAGCAAGCAAATATAGCAGACGATACTGTGCTAAAGGAGGTCTCAATAAGAGTGTTCTTTTTGAATTCAGTACAATACATTATAATTGCAAAAACTTATTAAAAAAAATTGGAAAGTTATGCTAAGACCTCTCACAAACTTTAATGATTTTTCAGCTCATAATTGGTAGAAACTAAGTCGTTCTTGTAGTCAGAGTAGTCTAGTAGGTAGTGTGTTGGTTTATTAGACGTAAGGCCACGGTTCATATCAGATATCAAAACGAAATATGAAAAAATATTTCTTCGGTGACTTCCTCTCAGCAGATTTCTATCAAAAACTCTGGGAGCAAATAAAATTGCCATGAAAAGTTTCTCAAAAATCTGTCATTCGAAGTCGGCTTTAAACTGTAGCAACATGAATGGTATTGAGAAGCTCGGCCGTAATCCTGACTGAAAGGTTGTAATGGCCAATTATGTATGTGTAAGTCTTCTTTGGACAGTAATACTCCTGCGCATCAACGTACTTATTGCTGTCTTAAAAACCTTGCTTATGCAAGCAAAACTGTCGCCGAAAACCAGAAAACATCAATACGACATCGTCACCAACAACCTCAAATTCTTCGACGTGCTACACATAGAATTTTTACAAAAGACCTCCACAAAATTCAGCACACCATGGAAACTGCACGTAATTCATTTAATGATAATGGAGCAAGATAATGTTAATGTAAATTTTCCATGATGAAGTACATTTTCATCCAACTGATTTCGGTAATACGCAAACTGGAGCTCAGAAAATTCTAGCGCAATTTAAGAGAATCATAGGCACCTACAACAAGCAACTTTCTCGTTGGATTTTGATCAGGCAATGTACGCATTAATTTGTAAGCCCAAAATTGCAGTAACTGTGAACGGTATACGTTACTGATTGACGATAACGGAGTTGTCGTTGCCTCAACTGGATAGCATTGATCTGAATGAAACGTTTCGAAAATTCTCATACAGTCCATGACAACCAAATGAAAACAAACGACGAGACAACTGTCAAGTTTGAATTTTGTTTAGGTAGCGTGACAGTGCTCAACCGTTTTGGATATAAGGTCGCAATCGTAATGTCTTAAAAGGTATTCATTGTCGGAATAATGTAACTAGACGTCATGTATCTGTGGCTTTAGGAAGACTTTGCCATCTGCCATACAGCGGGCGATTTATTGCAGAACAAATACTTTCAAGACTGTCACCAAGATCATAGGACGTCGTATAATTTTACTTTTTTTCGTCTTTTGTAAAATATCTGTTTAATGCGAATAAACTGTAAAGAATTTTTGAGCTCAAATCCGGCATTCAACTCGTTTTCGTGTTTGTCACCCGAATCGTCAAAAAGTACGCGTTTTCATTTTAAATTTCTTAAATTGTATACTTACTGATGAGACACCCTTTACATACTCGTGTTAAAGATTCAACGAAGCAAAACATTAAATGTGTTACATACGTTGTTGCGGGCAAATGCTGTTTATTGAATGCTTTGGGGAGTTTTGTTGTCGGTTACGCCTAAAATTTACAAAATCAAAAGCGAATTTGCTTTGTTGATAAATCATCTATAAAATAGGCTGTACTTTATTAAATGAGTCAACACAGATGCAGTACCACTTTACTACAGGAATACGTATATCTATGTATACATACATGTACTTTCTCCGTAAAACTCCTTATACTATCTGTTTTTCTCTTTGTTAATATCGTGTACACTTTCTCTATTAAATTTTATAAACATTTTGTCAAGGCTATGGCATTTAACGAACTTTAACTCTGTGTCTACATAAAAAAGTGAGGAGCATCATTTGCTGTTAACTGGCGTATTTTTTCTTTTTTGGCGTAATTACATCATAATAATACCGCCAAAAATGTTGGGTTCATATTTGATAAACACCTAACCGGAACTTGACTACACAATTCAGAACCGCTAAAGCGGCTACATACATAATTGGTCATTACAACCCTTCAGTCAGGATTACGACCTAGTTTCTCTTTATTATTGCAAGAGGAATTAACTTAACGTATGCTAGCTACACAACTTCGTACGAGACCGTAGTTTAGTAGTTGGCTTTAAAGAAAAGGAAGCATCAAACGCGGTTTGAAAGGATTATGAAAATGGTGGCGATCGTGATAACAGGTGCCTTTAGAAGTACATCATCCAATGCATTGATTATTATTGTTAACTCGCTAACACTAGAAATTTCATTTAAACGCGGCAATGAGACTAAGCACTATGACATCAAGGTATTACAGAAGCTATGGTCATGACAAAACCTTCGATATCGGTAGTCTGGACAGGCATATCGACTATCAGATCGAACAACAAAATCAGATTCGTAATCTTTTGTGAACAATTGAACATTTGGTCGTCCGTTGCACTACCAGATTATTATAATACTGTTATGTTTTTACATTTTAAAAACGTTTAAAATATGAGTTCGTAGATTGGAAATAAAATAATAATGAATTTGTGTTTAGTTTTAATTAAATTATTTATTGTTCGCACAATTCTGTGTGCCACTGTTCACAACTCGATGTAAACAACAACAATTGCTTTATTTGTTATTCTTCTCTACACTCTTTTGCGTAAACAATAAAGTTGGATTAACCCATTGTTTCGGAACAAAATGCTTGTTCCGGAACAAATTCAGTTCTTTGAGAATTTGTTCTGAAACGATTCACCCACTTCGAGCAATTGTTCTGTAAAAACAAGGCTACCATATGAAATATTTTTGTAAACGATGTGTGTTGGTTTTACAATTAGGCAGCACAGTAGCAGATGATTCCAATTCGTTTGTTTTCTAGGCTTGAGAGTGATCATATTTTTTTTATTGTGTTACAAAGAAATTGTAAATTAAAACAAATCTGAAATTGTTGAAGTGAAATAAATGGGTAATAATGGATATTATAAATACATAAATAGATACATACAAATGTACATATAATATGATGTGGCAGCTCAGTTCAACTTTACTTAAAAAATTAAAGTAGCTGGCAGGACAGTTCGATTGTTTCGGAACAAAAATTAAAATTAAACCAATTCGAGCTGAAAATGTTCCGAAGCAAGCTTACTCTCTTTCGCTCTCTCTCTCAAAAACAGAAACGTCAAACTACATATAAAAAAAATTCAGCTTAACAATTGTTCGACAGATCTTTGTAACGGAGATCTTCAAACCACGAATATTCTCTTCAAACACCGCGCATCTTCGCACAAGACTGCCTAAATTTTTACTAACACCATTGCCTGCTTTGCCTTTCCTTTTCTATGACGACGTAAACAGTCGAATGATTTTAAAGTCGAATGTTCTTAGCTTCGCCTTCTCGAGATCTCTATAAATGTAAACATCGTTGTTTCATTATTGTTGTTTGTGTATTTTTGTTTACATTTGTTCTAACAGTGTGTGTTGTTGCATTTTTGTTTACTTGTTTATCACCTAAACAATTTCATTATTTTAGTTTTTGCAGCTTTTGTTTATAATTTTAATGTTAAACAATATAAAAGCAAAGCACCATTTATATTTTCGGAAGAATACTCGAGTAGCACAGGCTGAAATAATGGCTGTTAAAATTCTAGCCGTGTATAAGAATTAGACCCCTGGAAAAATATTGTGCAAGAATGCCGGTTGTCTTTGGAGGACGGTTACGAGAAATTTGTATTACTTGACACGGAGAACAAGTTCGATGCACTTCCAAAGACTAGCACCACGGAAAGTTCAAATAATTTCTTACATGTGACAGGAGAGCAGCACAGAGGCAAACAAATGGTTTTACAAAACTCCATTCATCGGCAAAGGTAAGATGGGATAATGAACCCAAAAGAAAACAGGAGGCAGGCCTCTGAATGTTTACGCCAGGAGACTAGGAATATCTCATAACGACTTATACAAAAGCAGAAACGACAAGGAAAAAGAGGAGACCACAGAATCTGTCTTTGACAGGTGGTAACGGACGTCTTTTTGAAGTTGCGAATTAGTTGTCATTTATTCAATATGGCGGCGTAGGTTCTGTGGAAGGCTTGAAAGCATCTTCAGCGATGAAGACTATTTTTGTATGAATGGGAACGTGAACAAACAAAATTTTCAAATTTGAAACTATACCAACCTAATATAAAAGTGTCCAATGCATGCCGTCACTGTCTGGTGTGGATTTTGGGATGACGTCGTCATCGGTCCACATTTTTTGGAAAACGACGTAGGCTAGGCTATAACTGTAAGCGGCGAACACTTCTTTTGGTCGGATTTGGATGATATGAATATTTGCGACATTCGGTTTCAACTGGGTGGCACTACATAGCACAATAAAGTCACATTGGATATTCTACATGAGCAATTTCAGAAATCATTTCACGAAGGGGTGTTGAAAACTGGCCTCCAATATTGTAGAATTTGACACTGTTAGTTAGAGATTTTAATGTGAGGTTTTCTTACAGGTCACAGGTATATATGAATTCGAAACAAGTCACAGATATCTTCAAAGCAAATTCAGTCCGATTGATGCGGCAAGGTCATGGAAATAAGATATTTCGAATGCACTGTATTCAGTGAAGCCGTGGCGATGTTATATACCACACATAATGGCATCAATAGGTCTTTCAGATGAATAAAAAATTCGATGATATCTCACACACATTTTATTTTATTTTAATTTAAAAGTAAGAAGCGCTTAAAAATGATAACATATTAATGAATTACATAGATGGGCTCCGTTTTAAAAATGTATACAAATTTTCATTTAAAAGACAACTTTAACAATCGATAAGGGTACACTAGTGGGTAGTGTGCTAGATTATTAGTATGAGGGTTGTGGGTTCGATTCCCACCAGAGACTCTGGTCTGTGACACTACACCGAGGATATGGTCAAGTTACTCAGCTCTTATATAATTAGAATATAATTTGTAATTGTATTGTAATTAATAAATAAATAAATAACAATCGATAATGAAATGCATTCTATGGATTTGAAATGCCCCTGGGTAATTTATTTATTTTTAATTTTGTGCCGACTCTAATGAAATATTATTTCCAAGATATACAAAATAATTCTGATTTGTATAACGACTATGTACCTGAATATAATTCACTAGAATTTAATTTTTTATTTTTAAAATTTGTACATATATGTACAAGTACAAGTACATATATGTACAAGTATGTATAGCAAACTGTTAAAGTACTTATTCATTTAAAACTCTCCTCCTTTTTATATGGATTTACAGGTAAAACTAAATTTAATTTCACATATTTTTTTCTATTCGTACACCAAACTGTAATAACTGATTTTTTTTAATAGTACTTTTGCATGTTTGACTGTGGACTTCAAACAAAACTGTTGCGTTATTATTCCTTAAACCAAGTGCCTTGAAATGGAACTTTTATTACAAAAGAGCTGTTTTCAGTCTTGCGCAGATTTAAGAGAATTTATGTGCAGAAGGAAGAGTTTTTATATTGTTTTAGTAAAAATAGGGGGAAAATGTCCGTTAATATGAATTTTTAAATGTTTTGTGTTGATGTAATGGTATTAGTGACTTGAAAAATTTGAATTTGTAACGATTTCTTGTTCGTTAATTTAAAAATGTTGGTGACTTGAAAAATTTATTATTTTTCTTTTATTTTTTTATATCAATTACCATAATTAAACAATTATTTTAGTATGTGATTTAAAGGTAATACATTTTAGAAAAAAAAAAAATAAATAAATAAATTTACATTATAATTCAACCATCTATCCCTCCCAGTTGCTTCAATCCAGATCTACTCAGGTAATTTCCCTTCAATCATACCTAATACGGTGTTCAGATATGATATATATTGCGTAAATCGCAATAAGTTTCCATTAATAATTGCGCAACATAATATTGAGTAAAATTTAAAATGCAGCACTGTCATAAGTGTGTTTAGTGAGCACAATTACAATTACAATTAACCGAACAGTTTTTGTTGATATTTGACAACTTAAATGTCAACATAGGCAAACCTAAACAAAAAAAAAATAAAAACCATGTTGTTGAAACAACCAGCAGTTTTGTTTACCAGCTGTCAAATAGTTATTGCGTATATTATGCCTGAACACTTAAAATATTGTACTTAATAAACCGAATGTTGACTCAATAAAAGGGCATATCTGAACATAGTATAAGCAAGTTAGTAATAAGAAGCCATACAGAGGTATAAGCTTCCTACGAGCGCACTGTTTGAACGACTGAAGTCACTCGGCAAAATACTGATTGAACCTTATCAGCGCAGCTTCAAACCTCGTAATTCTAACATCGATCATATTTTCGCATAAAAAGTAAGTCGACACACATAACCTTTTTATCGACTACAGGGCAGCCTTCGATTGCTTTATAGGAATTTTATTTTGCTGCAATCTCAGAGTTCGGAATTCGTGAGAAACTGATAACCATGCGCAGAATCACGTTATGCAACTCCTGCAGATCCGACTTTGTAGGAATGGTCCTCTCTGAACCTTGGATTTTTTTTTTTTTTTTTTTTTTTTTTTTTTTGGTAAAACCAGCACTCAGGGGATGGCCCCTACTCATGCAGTGCATTGTGCAGGTTTAGGAAAATAGATTATAGGAAGGTGGAAAGAGGGAGTAGCGTTTGTGGATACTATTTTCCACAAGTGTCCAGTTGCTTGCGTACGCTGGCAACATAGGGCTTACCAAGCGAGAAGTCACTGCTGCCTTTAGCGCTATTGAACGGAAGTCTATCAAGATGGGTCTGGCAGTAAAGGAGGGCAAAACGACAAAATGACGACAAGTAGGGACATGCTGTGCTATCGGGTCCCAAATTACGACCGATGGCTATACTTTTGAAGTTGTCAGGGACTTGCTGCGTATTGAATTTCAGATTACTATACACACTATACTTTTGATTTTGACTTTACACTATACTTTTGATGTTAGCAGTGAATTTGTTTAGCTTGGCTCCCCCGTTACCAACAAAAATTATATTAGGTTTGGGATGTGGTGTAGTACAACTTTTGCCAAAAGATTTTAGTATTATATCAACAGGCAATTGAGTAGTAGACTAGTAAAGCAGAGTAAACTAATACTTTACATATCGCTCACCCCTCGCATTTTTTTTAGGACACAGAAGTATAGACGCTATTAAATACCAATGCAGCGCCGAGTATTCGAGAGAAAAGTCCTGCGTAGAAGTTTCGGTTCAGTGCAAGTTGGCGATGATTTTCGCATCCGGTCCAACAATGAGCTGTATGTTCTCTTCAACGACATGGACATTGTGCAGTACATTAACGTCCAGCGGCTAAGATGGCTTACTAGTAACCTTGTCTGGAAAGAACGATTGCTCTAAAGGACGGTATATCAGAGTTGACAGCCAAGAATATTAGCATTTAATAGAATTGGCGAGATCTACAACACGTTGCTCGCATACAAAAAAAAAAATAATTAGTTTCACCAAATAAGTTTAAATTTTTTTAAAGGATATGTGGGACATGTGTTTAATAAAAGCAGTCGTCAGTAGTGAGTAGCTTGAAACACCTGGAGGTAGTTTGATGAATTTTATATCAAACTAATTGCAGTACATTTCTATTCAATAGAAATTTTTTGAAAATAAATTGTTCCAGATTTTTGTTAATAATAATAATAAGTGTTTTGTTTGCACAAAATCATACTGACAAATTATCGAACAGAATGCTGCATATTTGATTCAAATTAAATTGTTCTGAATTTTTTCAGATTTAAATTTCATGCATAAGTAATGAATTTCTATTTACTACTACTACTACTACTATTGTTATTATTTGCAATTTATTATTAAATTTTTTAATCTTATTGTTTACAAATCCAACTAAAAACATTTTCGTTGAAATTGCTTAAAGATATCCTGAATTAAAATGAAACAATTGAATTCATATTAAATTTAATTTTTGTCTGTATTTATTTAAAATTAGCTTTATTAATTCTAAGAATCATTTTAAAATCGTAAGTTTTCTATTTACGATTATGTTAAACCGAAACGTGTTCTGGAAATTGAAATCGAGTATTTCATTAAATGATTTCTGTCTTCAAATTTCAACAAAGTGTGTGAGCCATCATTGAAATTTTGTAGACATTTGAAAGACCAATTGATGCCACTATATGTGGAACATAATATTGTTCAAATAACCGCCAAGGCGTCTATGGGTCGACAGCAGCGTAAATGTTAAATTTTCCATAACCCTGGTGCATACATAAATCATATCGAATTTGACAGATGACATAGGTTATTCGCATACACCAGCGACTTAAGACAATGTTCAAATTTCATGATCTCGGTGGCAAGTTCACATTAACTTCACGTGAGTGGATCGTGCTCTCAAACCGTTGATGCAGGATATTCAATGTTGCATAAACTGTGTGGCACGTAGTGCAGTTCTATTGAAATCAAGTGTGTCCGCTGTCCAGATCATCCAATTCAGAAGCTATGGTGGCGATCTCTGTTGCAATAGATTTTCGAAACGGGTAAATTATTATATAGGGGATGCAGATCTGCTTATACATATTTGATAATCATAGATTTTGTCAGGGAATTCAATACCAAAAGCGAACAAGCGATCTGGAATGCACTACATTAAAGTTGCTGTTAAAATGGTTGATCGCATCAATGTTCTTAAAAAAAAACACAACACGCCGCGTGATGCACGAGGGATTGTTAGTCAATCCAGCTGATATTTTTATCAGCGTTCCTATGAAATCCTAGGATAATGAACGTATACTTTATCTCTTTAATGGTAAATTTCTCCTGTGAGGTGATTTTCAATCATATATTTTAGTCAGTAGTTTAAAGAAATCTCTTACAAAAAAACTTTAAAGCTCTGTTACACATGGGATGCACTTGTGTATACATCAGCTACACAATGGAGTAGAAAACAATGAGCAGCTCCGCTTATATAATACTTATTTGCGTTGGCACGTTCACACGCTTTACTACTACTCAGTTATGTGTCAGGAAACCTGTGTTAGATGACGAATCACTCGCAGTGTAAATGGCTGTCTAAAGGAACTATCCCACGCTGACGACACACTCGCTCATAACTTTTCTAATATATTCTCTATTTTAAATAAGTTGATCTACATTCTAACACCAGCGAGACTATGGCTCTGAAAATGAATTTCGACAATACTTTCATATTGACGGCCTGGACCAGGGGCTATCCTGAAATTTGTATATCTGGGGAGCTTTATATCTGCTACGTACTGTTTACGTGATTTCAATTTCATTTCGCTTCGCATTCAAGATTCAAATTAGCCATTTAAAGTTCTGCGAAGGTTCACCTCAGAAAAAATGAACTTCTTCTCCAAAACGTGGAGACTACTTTACTGTAGGTAAGTAGATTGATGGAGAGGACACCAAACGAGCGTTTTATAACTATCGACATACTCTTAAGCCATAATGTGGGGTTATTATGCTGTCACCATTAGGAATGTCACCTTAATTAAATGTAAGAACTATGTATCTTGTTCAAACTTTCTTAACTTCTCTGAGACGAGTTATGTGTGTTTTAGTGCCAGGGTTCTTGAACTTGCAAATGTTGGACAATGACCATATGTCCTGAATTCATTGTTTTCCATCACGCCAATTCAGTTAAGGTGTATATAAAGGGTGAGCCATTACAAAGTTCAAATTTAGAAATTCAATAAAATAAAAACGGTACGAAATTTTACGCAATTTTTTTTGTGGAGAACAATTGTTCCTTCCGGTTAGAAATAGAATATTATTTCCTTCATATGGTTGCCGCGGCTGGCCTCACAGTACCTCATTCGATCGAACCCATTTTCGTGCACTTTTTCTAGTGAAAATTATCATCTAAATTGTGATGTATCATATACATATTACATACATATATATTTTGTGTGTATCATTATCATTGTGGCATGAGATGTGGGGCAAGTTGCATCATCCTGTTGAAACCAGACATCGTTCACATTAATACCATGTAGAGCGGATATAAAAAAATCGGTTATCATGGTGCGACAGGTGTCTTCATTTTGTAAGAAATATGCGCCACAAACTGCTCCAAACCGTAATGGTTGCATTGGCTTCTATAAGACCACGTGTGGGTTTTCGGAGTTCCAAATATGACAATTTTTCTTACTAACGTACCCACAAAGATGAAAATGAATACCGGGCACTGTTGGTTTTTTTCTGCGACCGAATTTTGTTCTACATTTTTGTGAAGCTTTCGACCAATTGTCTTTGTTTTGAAATTAAAATTTCCAATAAATCCCTACGTTGCTCAATCGTAAATCGATTCAACACGTTCAGTGGAGATAAAATACTTAATTTTGCGGCAGAAGATGTGAAAAACCAATGGTTGAAAGTTTAACTTCTTATTTAGTTTTAAAAGTGTTAATCCCCTTTCACAATGCGGGACGGTCTTTGATCACGTATTCGTGGATGTTATTGACCTAATTGTCATTAGCCTATCTGTAAAGATATGTAAACCTCTAAACGTCAAGTTTACCAGATGTTTACTAGCCCTGATCATACATTCGCTGATCGCGCATACCTCAGCTTAAAAAACTATATTATGGTCCAATAGCCGGAAGCAAAATTTGACTGCTGGTTCTTTTATAGAGAGACTCAGACCCGCCCCATCTCCATGTTTAGAGTTTACTGTTGGTTTTTCCTAATCTTTGTTTCAGGAAAATATTGAAAATGTTTTGATTAA
Source organism: Sarcophaga subvicina (assembly GCA_936449025.2). NCBI lineage: Eukaryota > Metazoa > Arthropoda > Insecta > Diptera > Sarcophagidae > Sarcophaga > Sarcophaga subvicina. Next base: position 58,798,164 of record OW388083.2, on the reverse strand, counting down.
TGGCACTACTGGAATCAGTTAATCCGAATCGGAGCAACTTGAACCAAAGTAGAACTAATGAAAATAATGACTAATGAAAGTCAGATCAAAGTCGAAGAATCTTACAGTGGAATTTTGAAGCAACTCGAAATTAGAAGAATCGTTTTATCAAGTATATACTATTTATTAATGTCCAGAATACATAAATTGTAAATATACTTCTACATTTTATATATATGTATATACCATATTAATTAATTTTGTGTTTATGTTTTACTCCAAAGGTATTTAGGTTTTTTTCCTTCCTGTTAGATTTCCTAAATTATGTGTAAATTCTTTAAAAATTCGTTAGATTTTTTAAAATCTTCTCCTCTCTTTCTCTTTTTCTTTAAAGGAATATAATTAATTTTAAACTGACATTTTTATAATATTGGGAGAAATGGAAAAAAAAAATCATTTCCCCCTGATAAAGAAGAATGATGAAAAATACAATATGAAAAGTATAATTTTTTTCTTTCGCAAAAAACACCCTCATTATGACCTGAAAATTTGTCATACTGCAACGCATTTTTATACATTGCTTCGGAGGCATGTTCTACTGACGATTTAGTGGTATTATGAGTTCATTCCTACGTATTGCGGAGTAAAAAATAAAAGATGTGGAAAAATTATAGTGAAAATGTATTCATTCTTTAGCATGAAATTTAAGAAATCACACATTGTTTCAGTGAAAGGCAGTTAATACAACGCTTTCTTGACTTACAATACAATTACAAACTAAAACCAATTATGTATTATGATCTGAGTAACTTAGACCTCGTACTCGAACTGTTACACTACAAACCAAAGTCTGTAATGAGAATCGAACATTTTTCATTCACATAAAATTTTATATTTCTAATCTAAGCTCCCTTAAACAACCATATTTTGTAATAATTAGCTCACTTCCAGAGGCATCAGACAGACAGGGCTATATGCAGAACAGAATTTGGATTGAAGTTGTCAAGATTCCATCTGAGGAACCTCACTGCAGTGAAAAGGGGATACCGACCTGTGAGTGTATACACTAGGAGACTGGGAGTATCTTATAACAACTACTGCAGAAGCTAAAACGACGAAGAACAAGAAGAGACCACGGAAATGAAGTCTTCTTGAACATCTTGAAACATGTTTACCCAAAGGTGATCTGAGATACCTACCAGAAGCAACATTAGAATAATTTTGATTGGAATTACTTGAAGCTATTTTATTCACGCTGTTTTTTCTATTTCTACAAAAATTTCTAGGTATAAACGTACATTCAAAAGAAAATAAGAAACTTCCCAAATAGTGTGCTTACTAGTCGTCTAAATTTTTCGCAGTAAAACTTTTATCAAAAGTAGTAAAACAAAAAACCTTTACGTAGGTTCATTAGAATCTCTATAAACGACAGACAGTTAAAAAGTGTGAAATAGAATAGTGAAAAAAATGACAATAATACTGAAAAAAACGAAATCTCAGTAACTGAAATATGTACACGTAAAAAGTATTACGCTTAATTAAAGAAGAAATGCAATTCTTTTTTTTTTCTCAGTCACTGAAGCGCAAGTTTCACTGACATTTTCAGCGCTAAATAAACCCGGCAATACCAGTATAACAGTTTTTTTTATAATATATTCACATAGGAGAGCAAGCACTAGGATGACTAAAGCAAAAAATAATTTTTATTTTATGTTTTATAAGTTCTCAAACACTTTTAAGCGCCGGTGGTGGAACCAGGTAAATCACGTTTCCGTTAAATTTGTAAAAGGGAAAAGTGAAAAAATTTTCATATTTACAGGAATGGAAAAGTCTTTGGAAAGTAAAATTTAAAAATCTTAGGGGAAAGTGAAATGAGTAGCGTTGGAGTTTATTTCCTGCTTTCATGAATTTCTCCTTCTAAACTGATATTTCTAAGTAAACGTGCACAATATATATGTGTATAAGATTATACATGTAAGTAAGTATATAAAGCAGAATACAATGTTGCAGTTTGATTGTTTTTAAATTTTGTTTATTTCTACTTTTAAATTATTAAAGGAACATATTTTAAATTGCAAATTAAAATGTGTTATAAATGGACTGTCGTTAAATTTTTATTACAACAATTTTAAGTAAAAAATTTCGGTTTCAAAAACATAAATACTGTTACGAAAATGGAAACGGTGTAACATCGTTTAACATTAAAATGAGACCTACAGCTACACAAACAAATACAACGAACTTGTTGACAAGTAAACCAACAACATCAGTATGAAAGAAAAGGGGAAAGACAAGTAAGCGAGAACGAGCAACAACAAACAACGTGAAAAAAATACACAAACAACAATGTAACCGCGATAAAGTTCTCGAGAAGGCGAAACCACTAATGTTCGACTTCAAGAACCTTCATCAGACTGTTTACGTGGGCATATAAAAAGGCATGACAAAGCATGCAGCGAGCAGTAGGAATACAGCACAATGTACACAGTGGCGACACGGGAAGTTGACAATTAACCGTGTATAGAGAAAGAGACAGCAAATATTACAAAAAGTATTGCTGTCCCTCTCTGATTGTCTGTCTGTTTTGTTTATTTATTTTTTTTTAGTTTTTGGGGTGGGCTTTTTATATTGGAGAGAGTTAATAAAAAAATGGAATTTTTGTGTAAAACTATTAATAAATAATAAAAACAACTAATAAAAATAACAATTTTTAACATTTTCTTTCAAGAAATTAAAAAATATTGGCAACTTTAAGCAAGAAAAATATTTTATGAGCAGTACGTCTTATTTTGATCTTGTAATATTTAGCTTCTTAATTACCTCTTGCACAAGAAACTATATTCATTGTAACCGAAAATTACTCACATTTCGATTCATATTTAAATATTTAAGTATCTTTAAACTTTTCATTGAAGAAATTAAAAAATATTTTAAATTTTCCCTTTTTTAACACAAAATAAATGTTTGTTTACATTTAATTTTTCTACTTTATCCGCCAGTTTTCACTCTGTACATCTGTTACTTCCAACACATTTGCTTCGCAAAACTTTTGACATTTTCTTTCTTCCTCCAAGAAAAACGTTTTTAGCATATGAAAGCAATGCAAACGAAATTACATTACGGTTCGGCAAGCGTTTTCACTGCTTTTCTTGTTCGAAAAACGTTCCGTAGACGTTTGGCTAAGCGGGGCCAAAGCCTAATTCTACCTTTAGCGTCTACGAAAAACGCAAGACATAAAATATGTAATAATAAAAAAGTACTGACCATGTCGCGGGGGTACTGCGGTATTTTTGAAATGAAAAAGTACTGAAAAAAGTACCAAAGTACTGAATTTTTCAACACTGGTCTGTCTTCACACACATTCTTGTGTGAAGACGCGGTGCGTGTGAAAAGAACAGTCGTGGTTTGAATATCGCCGTTGTAAATTTTTACCGAACAGTTACGCAAGCAGAAGAATAACGAACTAAGCAAATTGCTGTTGTAACACCAAGTTGTGATCAGTGGCACATAAAATAGTGCAAACAGTAAAGAATTTATCTAAAGCTGAACACAAATTTATTTTTATTTTGTTTGCAATCAAAGAACTCATATTCTAAACGTTTTTAAAAAGTAAAAACGTAACAGTATTGTAAATCAATAAATTTAAAACCATAATTTATGACGATTTTAGTCGGTTCTGCAAAATAATTTTTTTTTTTTCGGTTGGCAAGCCATCATGATTAACTATATCGCCGAATGTTGTTTCCCTTCTTCCAGTCTGCCGCCCCTATGGAATAGATGCATCAATCCTAGATGGATTGACCGTATAGTCTTTGGCTATCTATAAATTGTGGTGGCAGGCTTCCTACTGCTACTCTACAACCCTTTGGGGACTTATAGCCAAATTCCATAAAGGATATTGAGATGTCAGATTGCTACTGGAAAACTCTGATAAATCTTTCTTTCTGAGATGTGAAATTGAGAACTAGTTGAAAATGATAGCACATCTTCTCCATGTATGTACTACTTTTGGTTTGTTTGAAGATTAAAAACTCTGAAGAGAAGATACTTTGAAGATGTAAACACTGTGTTAAATAACTCCTCAAGTTTAATATGAGATTACGATGGTTGAGGAATATCTTTCTATTCTTGCGAAGCTTTTTCTTCTGCTTTTCCATTTTATTTTTACTCTCTCTCTCTCTCCATCTCACACAATTATTTGATTTCTTTATATTTCCCCACCTCTAGGACGAAAATAAAGGGTCCCATGACATCCGGTTTTCTTGTCTTCCTTAAGCGTACCTACCTACCTAATCTATAGACAAAGGCAAGTCACCAAAAAGTTATGGAATTGAGTTTAACAATAAGCATCTATGGATACAGTGAACAACAAATTTTTAAGGGTTTTCACAAACCATAAGAAAAATTAGGTAAACATTCTGGTGACCCCATATTTTTACACCGCAAAAGTGTTGGTAAACACAAGAACTCAGAGTATATTTAAAATTCAAAGGCCCAATATATTAAAATGTACTGTACTCAATACTTTTAAAAATGTAAAAACGTAACAATACTCTTATGAATTTATTGGGAAGAGATAAATAGTCACAAAAAGGATGCCTAAGTAAGGCTCCCAAATACATTCACATATCCGTAGTATTTTCTAAAAGACATCTAGAAAGGGTTAGAAACGTTTGGTATGCCCGTAAATTTTCTTTTGTCAAACCTTATGCTTATTAGGAGGGCAAGCTGAAATCTCTAGGAAATTTTGTAAATAAGTATCCCAAATGGCATTAAAAATACTTAGAAAGAAAAAAGGCACAAAGTAAAGACAAAACAAAAAAAAAGAACGACTGTATTATTTACCTTTTTCATACCCAAAACGCAAATTTTTTTGAGAATATTTTAAACATAATTTCAAAGAAAAACGAAAAAGAGTAGTTGGAAACACTTGGGGTATACATATGTATGTGCCCCAATATTCTCTAAGCCCATAGAAATCCAAACCAAAATGGAATGGAAATCTTTGGAAAATTCTTTGTCTTAATAAAATTCCGAGTAGGAAAATATGGGAAATTAAAAAAAGTATAAAAAAAAAATTTGAGCACGTAAAAGGGGCTGCACCCAAATTGGCGCAGTGGTCACATGTTAGTGAAATTTTAAAAAGCACCCTTTGTCAATGTAAAGTATTTTCTTACATGCCTCCTACTATTGCAAGTTACCACATGTATGCTGTGGAACCTTATCGAGGACGTGATCGGAGCTTTCTAGCTGTATGTCAATCACTATTAAAAGACGAGGATATATGTATATAATAAGAATCTAGGGTTTTTACTAATTTTACTTTGTGCCTTTTTTTCTTTCTAATTTTGCTGCTTCAATCAAATCCCCTTATCTCATTATAACCAACTAATGTAACACTTCCTTCATAAAAATCATTTCCTCTTGAGATGGTTAAGCATATCTATATTACACCGTTCGCTAACCCTAGCGTAAGGGAATATTTTGTGCACCAGAAGTCGGCTTCGGCTTCCTATCGCTATTATTGTGATGCTAATAGGCTTTCCATGGATTGTATTGTCGACCAACTTCCATGTTCTGCGCTTATTTCTTTCAGTTTGTGTTGTGAGGACTATATTACTGGTACTGGGGCAGAATATAATACATACATATGTTGTATTTGGTATTTGTTCAATGTCACAAGTTATCCTTCAATGTCACTATACTGTCTGTATAGGAATAGAAACTGAACGGAGCTGGCAATATCCGACATCTTACAGCGTATAGGTATTCCTATTGCTTCGGCTAATTTAGATATTGTGCTCTCGTTTTAGGAGCGGGAAGGTGCCTGAAATATTGTCAGACTCTACTGAATACGTATGGACAAGAAGAGGAATGACTCACTTTCATTCTTAAATCGTATGACCATCCATCACACAATAGCGATTCTTATAGGGCCACTGTCCTTTTGGTAGGCATGCCAAAATTCTAACCTATGACTTTTGCAGGAGCTGTGCTTCCGAAGAGGAGGAATAAACTGTGTTTTACCTCATGTGTCAATGACCTGATCTTATCAGGAAGAAACGGAAACTTATGGCCTTCCATTTTCTGACATCGTTGACCAAAATTTATTTTGGACTCGGAATGGATTGCTCTAGGAAATGTTTACCTCCGGGTGTAATTAAATGTGGTATCACAATGGCCCTTAATGCTGGCTTCAGTGAACCTCTTTCTTCCAGGGGGTCAGCCAACTAACGTAACCTAACCTACGTCCAAGGTATTTTATTTTTGCTTGTACGTTAGAAGTCTTGTGAAAAATAAGAAATTATGACTCCAGAGGATGACAATATTACCTGAAAAATTGCTTATGACGTCGTGTAACACGATGGTGAACATTTGAGTTGATAGGGGAATCCTGGTTATCATCTTGATTATTCAATTATTCTGATGATTTGGATTTAAGGATTCCCATACAACAAACCCTCTTTTCCTGTCATGGGCCAACACTTCATCATATCGATGTCGAAAAAGCTGATATATTAGTGCAACATTTAGCCTACAGCCAAGTATTTGGTCCACTATGCTTGTTTCCGGAGATCGTGTGTTTTATGTCATAATAATTTATTCGATTTTCTTGGCTGATATTTTACACAGAAATCTCTAGGTTTTAACGATTTAACATCTAAAAATTTTGACTACTCTGATTAGAAGTAGAAAATTAATAAACCTATAAGATTGCAGTTTTGAAAGGTGTGTAATAGGCAGGCCCTTAAAATAAAAACTCAGATTTTTTGCAGTCTCTGGTAAATATTGATCAAAAGATGACTCTGTTGTTTAAATCAAGAGTAATTAACTAAAATTTTAATATGACCATGGATTTTTAGGTCCCAAGTCTGTGTGGCGTTAAGCCTCACTGTGGATTGTCTTGGTATGAGAGAGAGTGCCAGCTTTTTTAAAATCAAACCTTAGTTGAGCATACCGTTGTGATATTATATGGCTAAATAACATGTTCTGAATAAGGGATTTCGGGAATCTACATTGCAGCCTGAAACTTTAATAAATCAATTGAGCGATCTGATATGATATAAAAGTCTTTCCGTTATATTATCGGGAAGGTATTTCAAAAAAGGGGATACTTTCCTTATCCTTAACTTATCTAAAAGCTCTGTAGATGTCAATTTAAGGTAATGAAAGTTATTTCGCTGGCCTTGTTGTGCTTGTGAACTGGCACACAAGAATGAATATAGTGACAGATACATATGTCATAACGATTAAGTTGATTGGTATGCTTCTTATACAATTTAGACTGGGTGAGTCTGAAGCAATATTTTTCCTAAGTCCATGATTCTTCCGTAGGCTTTGGAATACCTTTTCATAATGGAAAGTCTAACCAAATGCAGAATGAAAGCGATAACAATTCCAAAAAAAGCATCTATTGTTATGTTTATTACAACCAGTATTAGATTAATTTTTTTTAATAGATTTTATTTTTTAAACCATTGTTGTGAGTTCCAATTCCCAATTATTAATTTTGTTGATATACATTTTTTGCTAAAAAAATATCGCTGAAGTTACTTAACCTAGATATGTATGCCCAATGACCTATATATAGTACACCGGTACATTTTTGTTTACATGATACGTCACGTTTATCAACGTACCGTTTTTTTGCTGACATACTCAGTACTCATCAATACCTCGAGGGAGATCACAATATTTTTTGCTACTATTTTTGAGTTATTGAATTATTAATTAGTGATATTTTCATAATGACTGAATATGGGGCCACGTTTGTGCGGTAAGTAAAATTTTGTACATTTATAAGTGAATAAATAATATATCATGTTTGAATTTATATTTATGAAGAGTACCTTGATTGTTATATGTATAAAAGTTTAGTTATTGAGTTTAAGTTTTGTTGTTGTACACCTTAAAGTTTGGTGACCTATATATGGACATTGGGAATACAATATGCTAGGTATTTTATGTATTTTCCATAGAGAATTTTCTCTTCATGAATCTTTGGCGTTGATACAGGATGAGGACCTAAATGTGTGTAATATAACTACATTTCCACCCAATAATGCTTGTAAAGTGGATCGCTCTGAACAGAACATAAGCTTATATCGTACTGCTATAAGAGGAAAAAATGGTATTTTCCCATCATAGCACACTGTGTGGATATGGCGGTACATAATGCTTGGCAGATTCACAAGCATAATGGAGGAACTATGGATCAATTGTCTTTCAGAAGAAGTATCGCCAATACTCTACTTTTTCACAATAAAAACATTCCGGTTCACCAAAGGGCTCATCCATAGCTTAGCCTAAATAATGAATTGCGTTATGATCGATTGGACCATTGGGTAATTTCGCAGGAAAAACAAACAAGATGTGGAGCCTGCCATCAAAAAACCTTAACTAGATGCCGAAAATGTGACATAGGATTACATGTAAAATATTTTGTGTCGTATCACACCCAATAAGTCATGTCCCAATGTCCTATATATAGGACGGCTTCAAAAACCACTTTTTTCAATAAATCTTTAAAAACTTATAAATGTACTGTTTTTATTTCTCATTTTCTTCCAAACTAATATAACAATATTTGGTCATGATCAAGCAGTGGGCATATCTGGGTTAAGCTAGGATTTTAAATAAATGAGCACAACTAAAAATTTTTCTTGCTTAATAACCTGGTGGACCACATTACAACTCTATAGTCAGAATAACAACATAGCGTCTCACATAACGCCTGCAAATTTCATCCACACCTGATGGGACCTACAAATTGATGTCGAAAATGTTTATGGCAGTTTTAATTATTCTTAGAGATATTGCCAGAAAACTGCTGCCCAGAGGAAGTTTCCGATAGATATATGATGTCTGAGCCGGGGGTTGAACCACGATCGCTCGTCTAATATACCAAATGACGACCTACTAGACTATGGCAACTTCAATTAAAAAAATACTGTCCGTATTATTGGTGTTATATAAATGTTTATAGTCGTAACGTATACAAGCATTGGTTGCATTACAAAAAGTAATAAGAACCACAAATATGTGTACATAGATGAGTAAAAATGACATACAAATATAATTGCTAAAGCGGTGTGCTTGTGCATGTTCTGAGCTTAATTTGTTAGCGGCACTCATTTAAAAAGTTTCGCCACAAAATCCTCAAAAATGAAAAACAAAAAAACAATACAAGTAATTAAAACAAAATACCAAAAGTTGGAGGAAGAGTTAGTTAAAGTAGCACAATGAAGGATCATTATAACGACTTCCCGTTAAAGTTGAGTTTAGTTAAAGTTAACTTTAGCTAAAGTGAACTTTGCAGTCACCTTTAACTTCTTTTCGTTATTACAACCTAATGATTAAATAAAGTTAACTTTTTCAAAAATATGGTAGTGCCGGTAACACCGCTCAATTATACAATTTTTTTTAAATGCGGTCGTTATTTTTGTTGTATATGCTATTTTGTCTATATTTGAAAATGTCATGTTGAAAATAATATATTTGTATCGCAAGTTCAAACATAAACTTAACTCTAAAAGTTACCAGTAGGATGATCCCCCTTTTAGCTTAATGCTCACTTCTATCTTATTGTTCACTTATAATAATGAAAAACAATTTATCTACTCATCAAAATCCTCCTTTTAGTTAACGGCAAGTATAATAATGGCCATAAAAATATTTTGGGTGCCCAGGAAGTCTAATAGCGAGACTAGCGAGTCTGTCAGCGTGATGGTTGAGGATTCGATTCCCACCAGAGGCTCTAGTCTATTACACTACACCGAACAAATGGTCGAAGTTACTTAGATCGTATATATTTAAATATAATTTGTAATTGTAATGTAATAATAATAATAATAAAATGATTTTTTTTTTGAATTTATAATTTCTTTAAGGGCCATTATTACAACCTGCCGTTAACTAAAGGGATGATTTTAACGGGCAGATAAATTGTTTTTCATTATTATAAGTACACAATATGGTAGAAGTGAGCGTTAAGATAAAAGCAGGATCATCCTATCCGTAACTGTTAAAGTTAAGTTTATGTAGGATCTTGACATATTATATATTGTTTTCAATATGGCAATTTCATATATAAACAAAATGAGCATATACAAGAAAAAAACGAAGCTCGTCATTGCCACTGCGTTTAAAAAACTTGTTTAATTGAGCAGTGTTACCGACCAGTGCTCCGGCACTGTCCTATTTTTTAAAAAGTTAAAATTATTTTATGATTACTTTGTAATAACGAAGAGAAGTTAAAGGTGACTTTAAAGTTCACTTTAGCTAAAGTTACCTTTAACTACACCCAACTTTAACGGAAAGTTGTAATAATGGCCCTAAATCATATTATTTAAATTTATTTAATATTTAATAACAACACTTTCACTAAATAATCAATTATTTTGTAAGAAAATTGAGTAGAATTTCTAGTAAAAAATTCGGTTCAAATATCAAGAAATCATATAAAAAACCTTACAAATGAGATATCATTCTTATGTTAGTTACTGTATTGGACAGACTTGCCATAGTTTTATAATCATTATTTTTCTTGGAATAACTAGCCGTCAGATTACACAGATCTGGTAAGTATTGTAACTTTTGAATAGATATGTATGTGACAAATAGCAAGAGTTTTGCAATAAAACTTCTCAAAAGGAAAGATTTACAGCATTGACGTCACGTATTATTTTTTTAATAATTCGAGTGCAATATTTTTTTTTATCCATATCTGTCATTCGTTTACAGATCGGCTTAAACAATTTTATGCTATTCTCCTAAATTAAAACTTTTTGTACAAGCTTACATTTACAAGTAAAATGGAATTGAATTATAGGCAGATGTCTCATTCCTTGTATAAATTTCTATCTTTGTTGAAAATATTAATTTTTACTCTCCTAATGTGTACGTTTTTCACTGGAATTAAAATTTAATTAAAGAAAAATACTTCGATGCCTTACACTTGCGTGTTTTATGCTACACAAAAAAATCTAAAACTACTGAAAAATCAAGTAAACAAAAAGTAACAAAAACAAAATTCTTGCAGTCGTTCTCATTTTCGTAATTCCATAATATCCGTTTTTGTGTTTGTAAAACTTTTTTCGTTCTGTTCGATAATTTTTGGTTGTTTATTATACTGCCTTTCACTTGAATATTTTTTAGATTTTACAGGTTATTTAAAGTTCGAGTTTTATACGTTTTCACAAATTTTTAAAACTGCATCACAAAACTAATGGATGCTTGAATATTGTCATTCAAATAATATATGTTTTAATTCTCGCAAATGACGATATATGTATGTCAATTCTGTTTCGAAATATGTGTAGCAAACTAATACCGCAGACGTTCCTTAAATACCTATCAAACGGCCTACCATACAATAAAGATCAATTGTTTGTTTGTTAAAAAGCATGTTTTGTGAAAGCCTAGAAAATGTAGATAGTGCTAGCCCTCAAACCTATTTTCAAGTTAGATTAAATTAGGTTAGGAATACCAGCATTTAAAAAAAAGAGAAAACCATTCTGGTACAACATAAATCTCTTTACTGCAGCAATCTTTTTGTCTGAGAGCTAGGTCAAGCATATCAGAAAGACAGTCTCTTTCTTATCTACAGCTCCCGCAGAAGTCATTTGCCGTAATGCCAACTCTTACGGCATGCCTTTGCAGTGGGTTGTTGGAATCGATATTGTGCGATGAATTGGCATGTGATTTATGGATAGAAGTGAGTCAGTCCTCTTTTTATTCATATGTGTCCATCAGAGTCTAGCAATATTGCATGTATTTTCCTCCTGTCAACGAGATTGAGTCTCGCTCTAAAAAGAGTAAACAATAATCAAATTAACCGCGGAAATCGTAGTAATCGTGGAGATTGTGAGCTCTGTACCGGATCAGACCAGTACATCAGCAATGTAATTTCCAACGATGTGACTATGTCTTGGAACTCTAATAAGAGTTACCTTTGAATGATCTGAAATGTCCGTGTGAAATCCTCGAATATCATCACAAGCGAAAAAGTTCTTTGCATTCTCTCGAGATTATTAAATATTTCGGGGGAACCGATAATTACTACTAAGACACAGAGAGCCGTTATATACATACATAATTGGCCATTACAACCCTTCATTCAGGATTATGGACCTAGTTTTGCACACCACTTATATTGGGACCTACAGTTTGAAGTCGACTCCGAACGACAGATTTTTTGAGAAACTTTTCATGGCAATTTCATTTACTCTTAGAATATTTGCCAGAAGACTGCCGAGAGGAAGTCACTGAAGAAATATTTTTTTTATATTTTCGTTTTGATGTCTGACCTTGTGTTTGAACCTCGGCTTTACGTCTAATAAGCCAACGCACTACCTACTAGATTACGGCGACTTCTGCATATAGTTAATTTAAAGTGTGGTCTTTTCTCTTGGGCCAAATTACTGCTGAGAAAAGCGAGCACTGCAGAACTAAGTTTACTTCTTCAACTTAATGAGTTGATACTAAAGAATATTTGCTTTTAATTGGATGAAGAAAGGGTGCGTACTGTAATATAATTTGGTTTAAAATTATCTTTAATTTACTTTAGAAAAAGAAATTCGAAATTGGAGAACTCGGTAGTAGAGAGTTCTTTTAATAAAAAGTTTTAACTTGTGTTTTTCAATTTCGTTAAAAATAAATTTGAAATGAATTTTTGATATTTCATGTTGCATAAACAAAATAAGCTTATTTATCTGAATTATTGTTGGTTGGTTGTTTTGTCTTTAATACATGAAAGTGCATTATCTTGTGAAGAAATTGACACTTCATTTGATAAAATCAGACAAAAATTATCGTAGTTATTATTTGGACATCGGTTCGGAAATGTTTGTGTAATCAATAAATTTGTGCGTAAAGTCAAAAAAAAAAACAATTTTTGTCAAATAAAACAAGTTTGACATAATATGTATTTAATTTTTTTTATTTTGTCGCATAGTGTAATTTTCCATATCTGGCTCTTCGAGATCTTTATATATGTTCGAGTTTCTCGTATATCAATGTTCTGTTGTATTTATAGAGGCTGCCTAACCACTTGTTTTCCAAGCAGGGGTTATAACAACTTTCAAAACGCCGTAATGCTTATTGGGTGACGTAATTTTCTTTGAAAATGTCTAGATTTGCTCGCACAGCCAGGATGTGAATTAATCCTTGTCCATGAATTTCGAGCATTTTTCAGAGAAATTTCGGATCATTCAAAGGTAACTCTTATATTGCTGACGTGCTGGCTAGGCCAGTACGAATCTCTGACATGTTATAGGCCATAGGTATTCCGATTGCCTGAGTTGACTTGGGAAATAATCACGCAATTTTAACAGAGGTGTACTATAATTCTGGAAAGGATAATAAGATACCAAATCTAAGTCGATATTAAATACCATAAGTCGCCGTAGTCTAGTAGGGAATGTGTTGGCTTATTAGACGAAAAGCCAGGTTCATATCCCAGGTCAGAGATTAAAATAAAATACAAAAAGTATTTCTTCGGCGACTTCCTCTCAACAGATTTCTGGCAAAACCTCTGAGAGTAAATAAACTTGCCATGAAAAGTTTCTCAAAAATGTGCCGTTCGGAGTCGACTTTAAATTGTAGGCCCCGCCACTCATGTTTAAAATTAACACACACAACATAAATGGTGTGAGAAACTTGGTCGTAATCCTGACTGAAGAATTGTAATGACCAATTATGTATGTATGTACGTATGTATGTATTAAATGGCATATAAAGTAGAATAATGTGGTAGCTGATAATAAAAAGAGTGAATAAATTTTAACATTGCCTAAGAAAGTGCACCAGGTGTGGGCAGTTTGGGGTTTATTGAGGAAATAATGGAAAAAAGAGAGTATTTGAACATTCTAATCATAAATTCACTAAAAGTTCGAAAGAATCAGGAATTCGTAATAGTTATTACTTCCAGCAAGTCAATGAATTCAATAATTCTGCTGTTAAAGTGAAGATGTAATTTGCCTACCGATGTCCCCAAAGGCTTAATACTCTTGCACAAAGCCCCTATATATGTATCTCCAAGAGTGTATTTACGAGATCATTCGGAAGAACGACTAGTCGCTAAGCATCAAACAAAAGTCAACCAAAAAACTTGCTCGTGAGTGCATGATGTCAAATATCAACAGAAAACTCTAAAAAAAACTGGTATATTTAATGTCAAATGGAGTGCTTGACCTTAAGGGATATCGTACAAAAATTAAACTGTGAGTTGTTCTTCGGGGTATCTACACTTAAGCGGTGATTAAATAAGGAGTCACCAGAAAGTTTCCCCCATTTTTCTTATGGTTTGTAAAAACCCTTAAAAATTTGTTTGTTTTTTTATTAAATAGAAATAAATTAATAAAAATAAGTATAAAAACATCAATTATTTGTTTATGGGATACCTAAACTTTCGCTGACAGTGGCCATCCATAGATGTTTGTTATAAACTGAAGTTCATAACTTTTTGTTGACTTGACAATGTCTATAGATACCTACCTACTTAGGTTCGTTTGAGGACGATAAGAAAACTGGAGGTCATGAGACTCTCTATATTCATCCTAAAAGCGGAAAAATATAAAGAAAGGAAATAAAGATGTTACATAGAAAGAGATTAAAAATAAAATGAAAAAGCAGAAGAAAAAGCTTCGAGAGAGTAGAGAGACATTCCTCAACCATCTTATTTCCATATTAAACTTGAGTAGAGCCTTAACATCGATACAGTGTTTACATCTTTAAAGAAACTTCTCTTCAGAGAATTCAACCTTCAAGCTAACCAAAAACGATACATTCATGGAGAAGATCGTTTCAACTAGTTTTTAATTTATACACATTCACATAAACTACTTTTGTTTTTGGGGAAGTGAACCCAGAGAGAACAGAAAATTGCTTTTAGGCACTCATCTGGTCTTTCATACAAAGGATTCGAGTTTTTTAAATATGAAAAATTGTTTTGACAGTTCCGTATGGCCTGACAAGCCATCATGAATTGTTTAATAAAAAAAAACCAGTTGACCAAATTGTCGAAATTTATTTTGTTCATAGAGCACTTCGACCATTTTGCGGTAAGCATGCAATTCAAAGAGTAATTGATCGTTTTCATGTGCTATCATTTTAATTTCTATCTTGAAAAAATGTCACTATAGTTACAGGGCATTTTAAATTGTAACTCCTTAACATTGGAAGTCAGTCTTGTTAGCTTTTTAGCAAGAAGAAAAATCTGTGAATCATAAGGACTCTGCATTGCACTGGACAAATATCGTGTTATGAGTGGACATATTGCAGTTCTGAATTTAAGTTTTTTTTCATAGAAAGTTTAAGCACAAAAAAACAATTTTTGAACAGATGCAGACCCGACTAGAGTTGTCGTAAAAGTATAGTATAGTACATCATATTGTCGTATTGACTGACTTATTTGTGTTCTAATCGTTCTTGAGTTTGATAAGGCAAAAAATTATATGTTTTTAACAATTTGTGTGAAGCCATAAAATGTCATTAATTTTAAAATTTCACTTCCTTTATTTCTCTTCAATGATATTATTTCTACAACATTTTCCCCATATTTTGTAAATTAATACGTTGTCGACCTTTGCCTTCCATAATAACAGGCAAAAATCATCATTTATATAATGCTCCTCATCGTCGTTTTTATTCTGTTGAATTGGTAACAAATTTTCTATGTTTTCTTTGCGTAAAATTAAAAAGGTTAAACGAGCTTTTTTATAATATTAAAAAAAAAATTAAAAAGTTATCATACGTTTTTTTTTAATTTCTATTGTTGTTGGTTATTTATTTTTAATTTGAAAAAAGGTTTAATTATCCCATTTATCATGGTTGTTATTCTGTTCTTTGTTTTGCCTTACTTTTTGCAAAGTTTGAAATATTAGTACGAATTTTCAATGTTTAAGCGATTGAATGTGTTCAATGGTCGTAATTACATATTTTTTAATCGTTTATGGATGTCAATGTCAAGTTTTCTATGCAGTAGTAGTGCAAAAGGTACTCCAATTGTGTTTAATTCTAATTACTGCCCAGACCAGAGATCAGCAATGAGTTTTCAAAAAGATGAGTAGAATCGAATCATACTCATAATTTCTCATATTCAAAGTTTGAAGTACTCATCGTATTCATACTTAACAATACGTATAATGTTGTTGATTTCGATTTTCCTCTACTCAACATTTACAAGAATTACAAAATAAGTATGGTTCGCGTATGAACACAACAATACTCACTAGAGAGTTGTGTGTTTGCTTGGCTTGCTGTCTTTATTTTGTTCTTTTTTTTTAAATGCAAGAACTAAGACTGTAAATTTTGATGAATGATTCGAGTCACACGAATCATTTATGAGTATTATAAGTATTTTTCTAAAGTTATGAATCGGAATGAGTGGGCATATGGATCAAGCATATTTCGAATGGTATGAGCTCGATGTCAATGTTGTACTCATACTCATTGTACTCATACTTATAAATCAACGTTGTAGTGAATACGAATGAATCAGAGTAGTTATATTTCAATATTGTTGACTCACTTATATTCGAAATTTCATGAGTGCTTATGAGTAGCGAAAAAACGCTTCATTGCTGATTTCTGCTCTAGACATGGCTATGAATCTATAAATTAATCGGAAGTTTCTTTTATAATATGTCTGCTTTACGCTCAAACTTTTCTTCTGCACGATTATTTTGAACGTATGGTCATCTCACGTGGAGGTCACGTGGCCATCGAGATCGTGCAATATTACTCCGTAAGACTTTTTTGTGGGATTTTCTTAAGTCGCAGGCGAATTACTGTGGTCCTCAAGTACAGTAGAATCTATTCTATCGGCTAAATTTCAGCGTGATTTATGCGTCAAAGTAATGGAAAAGTAAACATTTCGGACCCTCTCCACCCAGAGAAGTTCTGTCTGATATTTGAACGACCTTATATTTCCGACGTAAAGTAAAATACTGTATATAAAGAATAATAAATTTCGATGATATCTTACACACAGCTTATTTTATTTAAATATAACGATATGAAGTCGCCGTGGTGTAGTAGGTAGTGTGTTGGCTTACTATTCGTAAAGCCCGGGTTCGTATCCCAGGTCAGACATCAAAAATGAAATATGAAAAAAAAAAAAAAAAATATTTCTTCGGCGACTTCCTCTCAGCAGATTTCTGGCAAAAACTATGAGAGTAAATAAAATTGCCATGAAAAGTTTCTCAAAAATCTGTCGTTCGGAGTCGACGTTAAACAGTAGGTCCCGCCACTCACGTATAAAATTAACGCACACAACATGAGTGGTGTGAGAAGCTAGGCCGTAATCCTGACTGAAGGGTTGTAATGGCCAATTATGTATGTATGTGATAAGAATCGTTTATAAAAAAATGCTTTAAAATACAAATGTGACTTCACTGTACATGTTCAAAATTAAAACAATCGAACTAGAATAGACTGCTTGTTTGCATTAGAAAAGCTTGAAAATATTGGGTTGGCTAACTTTGATTACAGAAGGCTAGCAAATATTTGTTCTGTTGTTTCAATAACATATTAAATATCATAGCAGAAGGGCAGTAGTTTAATGTCTAGGTTCCCTTATACTGGTTCACCAAATATGAGAAACTAGGTCGCAAAGGCTTGTAATGATAAATTATGTATATACATATGTATGTAAAGATGAATAGGCACACCATTCCACCTGGAAAACAGACGCCATGTGTATTTGTGTATTGCTCTGAAGTACTCTTAGCTTTGAAGGGCTTACCAGTAGCTATGCTATCCAGTATCGCTCTCCGCTTTAAAGCATACTAAGCTCCCTAATAGTGTTGCGACAAGGATAAATACCCAAATGGTAAGTTCGGTATTTAAAGGTAAATACCCAAGCACCTGTGTATTTACCCAAAATGTGGGTATAAATCAAATTAAAGAAAAATTTATATAAATTAAAAGAATTAAATTTTTTATTATGAATTAACTTTTTAATGATAAATGAAATAACTCATAAGTTTAGTCATAATCGCTGTCGCTGGCCGTATGCGATAAAAACTCAATCGAGTAGAGTGCGTGATTCCTGCTGAAGTTGAAGGGGTATCGTCTTGAGTACATTCTTCATATTATTTTTAAATTGAGTGGAGTGCTGAAGGTTGTAAACTATTTTTAAAAAGCAAGTTCCAGTGGCACGATATATATGTTATTTTTCCTGGTCTGTGTGTCCTTAAACGGTTTCTATCCTTTAAGTGAATGATGCTGTTGGTGCTAAAGGAATGTTCAACAGCAGCTGAAGTACAGGGAGCTGTTAAAATTCAAACAGCTAATTTGCTTAATTGCGTACTTCCACAAATTCCTTTCCACCAAGTTACTGGAGAAATCTCAACCAAACAGTTCCAGGCAAAAGATTGTGCCCAGAAACCAATTTTGGGCTTGTAATTGGCAAAATCTGGCATTACATTTATGTTTACCGCCTGTGACCTTGTGTGAATGAATTCCAATGCATCTACCTACTCAGGCGGATCAAGATCACTTCCTTTTGCCTTAGGATCTAGCAAGTTCGCAGCTAAATGTATCGGTTTTATAGTTTTTTTTTTTTTTAAATCGTGTATTGAATTTGGTTGACAGCTCAGTTTTTTCGGCATCACGCAGCATCAAAGTTGTAGCAAACTCTAATTTAAGCTTATTTTTAATTTCTTTAAACGCGAAATATACCCTGTGTATATTATATTCATTTGATTCGAGCTTATAAATCCATTCTTCAATGCAACCAAATATATTAGAGCTTAAATTTCATTGATCCCAAAACATTTCACTAAGTAGCTGTGATTTTATATCCGCCCGTAGATTAATGAGTTCATGAACACAAGACCTGAAGGGATACTTTAGTTTTTATTACAGTCTGCATTGAATAGAAGTAACTTCCTCAACTTGTTTTGGCTGGCAGTTTTAATTGTTCAGCAATTCCAAAATACACATGTTCAAAATAAATTTCTAAATGTCCACATTTCTGTTACGTTACGTAACAGCGAGTATTCGTTATTCAAATAAGTATTTACACGAAATTAGGTAAATACCCGGGTATGAAAGTGGATATAAATGGGTAAATACCCAGCGTTGGGTAAATACCCAGGTGTAAACCCATATCTACTCCCTAATCACAACAAAACGGAATTTCTCGAAAGGGCCGAAACCAACGAGTCGAATTTCTAGACGCTGGCTAAAAATTAATGCGAATTGAAAGAATTTTGTGTGGCACTTTTTCCGCTTTAAATGCAGCCACAGCATAATTCACCATTTATTGATTTAGAAAAACACCCAAATTGGGAGCAATTACAACAAACGTCTTTAACCTCCTTCTTGGTATTATTTATTTTAAAAGCATTATTTGGTTTATGATTGTATTCTTTTATATGATTTTCTTTATAAACGATGATTGCATTTCATTTGCTAATAAATTTTAAGAATTCTGTGTCCTTCAAATACGAAATTTCCAAAAGCACAAGTCCTTTTTAAAAGCCAAAGTGGAATACAATTGTTGGTTTATTTAAGTAACCGAAGAAAGAAATATTAAATAATTGCCAATTATTTGTTAAAAGACCAATTTTATTAAAAAAAAAAACACTTTAAGACCCTAAGACTTTGAATAACAAACAAGTTGAGTTTTACAGAAGTTTATTTCCTTTTCTCATGCTTATGATTTCCAAATGCAAAATATATTTATTTACCTATACAGTGGCAAACAAAACTGAGTTGTAGATGATTTTAATAATAAATAAAATTTTATAAAACTGTCATTAAACTTACATTTCAATTTAATGAAAATTAATTTAATTTGTTTGTCACAAAATTGTCATTAAATTTAAAATTATTCTCAACGCCCAACAACATTTGCTTGCCGGTGTTTGTTTTTTACGAATATATTTATAAAGTTTTCTTTTTTTTTTGCTTCATTTCATTCAATACTCGTATACCAGAGATCATTATTCCGTTTATTTTGCAAAATTGAGAAATCATTTTAGAATTTTGAAGAATACTTACAAACAATAACATCTGACTGGAATAAAACCCATGCATTGAATTTATCCTTTTTACACAGCATTTTGTTTTATACACATTGCTGGCATTGCTGTAGTCAACAATCATGGTTTGGTATATGAATAGAATTCAGAATGAGTGGTCAAATAATGCTGATGAGCCTACACATACATACATATATGGTATAAGAAGTATATGAAATAATTTTTAATAAATTTTTTAGTTTCATTTGATCTTAATCGATTTTATTAAAGTCAACTACATATCGATTTTTAAAAATGTTGGTATAGTCTCAAATGTTTTTGAGGAACTTGTTTAATTATAATATAATTAATTATAATAATTAACATTTTATTTGTAATTGTAATTATATTTTAATAAAGGGTGGTCCAATCATAATGCACGATGTTAAAGGCGAGTCATACCTTAACGTCAATTTTTTTACTCAACTTATGACCATTATTACAACTTGTCGTTAATGTTGGCTTTAGTTAAAGGTAACTTTAGCTAAAGTAAACTTTGAAGTCACCTTTATCTTCTTTTCGTTATTATAATCTATTGATAAAAGAGCAATTTTTAAATAGTGTCGGAGCAATGTCGCACTGCTCAATTAAAAGTTTTTTTAAAAGCAGTGCCATCGACGGGCTTCTTTTTATGTTGTATTTGCTCATTTTGTTTACATTTGAAGTTGCTCTATTGAAAATAGTCAATTTCAAACATAAACTTAACTTTAAAAGTTAAAAGTATGATAATCCTCCCTTTAGCTGAACGCCCAATTGTCAATTTATCTGCCCGTTAAAATCCTCGATTTAGTTAACGGCAAGTTCTAATAATGGCCCTTAGTTTGACATTTTTTTGCATCAGTGTTTGACAAAAACGCTGCATACAAGAAAACGTTGTAGTCAGCCGCTACGTGAGCCATTGTCGAGAACCATAGAGAGAGGAGAAGGGATGAGAGACGGTTTTTCAGACGCAAGAAGAGGGAGCAGGAAAGGCGTGAGCGTGAGGAAGTCGAGATGTATAGAAATAACGCTCGAAAATTCTATTAAAAGGTTAAGCGTCTAACCGAAGGGTTTAAGCCCAGAGCGTCTTTCTGCAAAGTTGGGAATGAAAACCTGGAGTGCCGAACCCAATCGATGATGACGGCCTGGAGATTCCGCCGCCTAGCCATTAAGATCAAGATCAAAGTCGTGTCTTAAAAACAATAAAGCTCCAGGTCCAGATGGCCTACCCGTTGAATTGTTTAAGACCGGAAGTAGGGCCCATGCACCATCTTATTTACAAAATATGGCTAGAGGAAAGTATGCCCAACGATTGGAACCATAGTGTCCTCTGTCCTATCATGAAAAAGTGAGACCGTACTATATTCGCTATCTACAATGGTATAAGTCTTTTCCCCATCGCATCTTCTTACGGGCGTATTGTGTAAACGTCTGAAGCCAGTCGTCAAAACTTATCCTTATCAGTGCGGCCTCAGACTTGGCACGTCCACCATCGACAAGATCTTTAAACTACGTTAAATCCTGGAGAAGACCCATAAAGAACCAGTCGACACACCATCTTTTTGTCGACTATAAGGCAGCCTTCCATAGCCCCAAAAGCGATCGTATTTTTGCCGCAATGTCTGAGATTAGTATATGCGAAGCTAATATGGCTTTGCCGAATGACGTTGAGCATTTGCTGTATCTCCGTCAAGGTAGAAATGGACCTCTCCCAACGCTTTGATGCCGTGCGAGGTTTCAGACAAGGCGATCTCTTATCATGCGACCACTTCAACTTCGTCATGGAGAGTGTTTTGCGGAAGACAGGGATGCATTGCAATGGCACTATTTTTCAAATAAGCGTCCAATTGCTTGCGTATGCTGACGATATTGACAACATAGGGTAGTCGGGAGTCATAGGGTCACGGGAGTCTACTAAGATAGGTCTGGCAGTAAATGAGGGGAAAACTAAGTATATGTTATAGACAGCTTGGGACATGAGTTAGCGATGATTTCCGCATCCGATCCAACGTCAACGACGTGGCTGTTGTGCAGCGTATTAACATCCGTTCGAATGGAGGTATTTGATGCGGGTATCTGCTGAATTCTGCGAAGAGAACAACCTTGCTTGCGTTGGAAGGACCAGATCGAGGTAGCCCTGTCATCGATTGGTGTTACCAACTGGCGCGAAAGAGGCAGAGTCGTCTGCAAGGATGTGTTGCGGCAGGCCGATATCCGTTAATGGCTGAAAATTTAATGGGCAATTAAGTAAGTAAATAAGTCAAGATTGTTAAAACCTTTTACTGTAATGGACATTCAAATCAAAATGCTTTTTTTGCTCGTCATAATCGACCAAATAAGTTCACAATTGGAAGAATTGAGCACAAATTTCAGTAAACCGGGCCTATAGGAAATGTAAAACCACCTCTACATTAGAAGCCTGCATTCACTTCATTCATTCTTAGTGAATTAAAATTATACTGTGATGACGTGTGCTATAGAACGTACTAATGTAATCAGCAATGTTTCAATCTCTATAACATGAATGCTCTTATAACTCTCACTCGTTTGTCTGTTTATATGGAAAACATAAACTAAAACAGACAATTACTGAACACAGAATTACTGACCGTTATTTGCCATTCTTTGAATTCATACTAAGGTATTCAAACTGACCAGCTTTAATGAATTTTTAAAAATTTACGTGGAAAGTATAAAATATGTATGTGCGGAAAAGGAAATGGTTGAACTAACGTAGAATATTAACAGATAACGTCTGTCTGGAATGTGAACACAGTACACTTACAATACCACAGTTTCCTGATCATCCACCACTGCTAGATGCATTCGATGCAGTTTTTCAACCAAACAGTTGGTTGGCTGTTGGTACGTTTTCCTCTGGCACAAGAATATTTAGTCATGCAAGCAATGTGCGTTGATGTGAGTGCTCTTGGTTACGTTAATAAATTGTCAAATATGAATATTGTTAATTTCTTACACTCGGTGTTTACGTCCATCGACAAATAATTGCAGCACATGATATTTGTTACTAGCCACTCGAATTGAGGTGTTAACATTTACCCGTTTTGGGTAAAACTTTGAACGCAGAGAAGAATTTTTTTTTTTTGACGAGAAAAACAATTAACGTTCTATAAATCAAGGGAATCAAGGTGGTTACTTGGAAATTAACACATACTGCATTTGTTTAATTTTAATTATAATTTTCTGATACATTGATAAACAAAAAATGAATAATAAAGAATCTTTTTCTTTTTCATTCCACAAAAAAATAACGAAAATCAGAATTTAAAAACGTTGATAATAGTAAATTATTTGCTACGTAGTTGTTCTTTATTTACACCTGTAAAGTACCATTTGGTCTTATTTTTAATAGTTTTAGGGCCATTATTGCAATGAATTATTATTAATTATTTTTTATTTATTTTTTTTTTATATATTATTTTTTTATTATTAATTATTATTATTATTAATTATTATTAATAATTATTAACTAAAGGCAGGATTTTAACGGACAGATAAAGGGTTAAGCTAAAGGGAAAATCATCCTACTGGTAACTTTTACAGTTAAGTTTATGTCTGAATATTATATGCCATATTATATATTATTTTCAATACGGCAACTTCAAATATAAACAAAGTGAGCAACTACAACAAAAAAAGAAGTCCATCGTTGCCACTGCGTTTAAATAAAAATTGTTTAATTTAAGCAGTGTTATCGACATTGCTCCGCCAACGCCATATTTTTGAAAAAGTTAACTTTATTTTATCTGTAAGTTGTAATAACGAAAAGAGTTAAAGGTGACTTTAAAGTTAACTTTTGCTAAAGTTACCTAAAGTTTAGTTAAACTAAACCCAACTTTAACGGGAAGTTGTTGGGAGAACCTATTGTTTAATATCGACTACCAACAACAAATTTTTAAAAACTTTTTATGACAATTTAATAAGACTGACGAGGCGAAGCCACTGAAAAAATATTTTTTCATATGTCGTTTTGTTGAGAATGTCTGAGCTGGGGTTTGAACCACGGCTTCACTTTTAATAAGTCAACACATTGCTTAATAGACTACGACGACTTAACAACAACGTCCAGCGTAAATTATTGTAGTCGGATCACGCCGACGTGACAGGAAATATCTAGAGGGTCTGTTAATTAAAATTTTGAGAGGAAGCAATCGCCAACAAGAGGCCAACGCTAAAAAGGAGGATCGAAATCGTTTTTAATAAGGACAGCGAGCTGTAAAACACGTACCTAGTTGGATAGTGTGATAAGTAGAAAGAGAAAACTTAACACTGAACGTGGCAATAAAAACAGGCAAAGCTGTTAATTTGAACATTTTCATCGTTCAAGTTTTATTTGCATGGAATCCATCTACTCAAATTGGCTTATTGACTTTGCCAATGCAAATACAATGCAATGCTTTGAGCGTTAAGTCATGCTGGCGGTAAATTTAAATTAAAATTATCATAACCTGTGCAGTTTTTCATTTGTTGGCAGAAATCTGAAATTCATTCAGATGTATAATTCATGCTTTTAAATGATATCATTTGGACCACAACACACAAAAATATTCCAAAAAATACAACAATATTCGTTTTTTATTGACTGTGAGAGTTATATTGACAGGAATAATAAAAATTATATAATTTTGAATATTTTATATTATTTATTTGAATAATATATATATTTTGTATAATTTGAATTTCATAATTCAATCCCAGATAGCGTAGTGAACAAATATGCATACATACATACATATGTAAGTATGCAAACAGTACAGGATTGCTTTCAACAAATGTATAAATTACACGCTGCGGCAGTCAAAATACACCCAGCTAATGATATAGTGTAGGCTGTGAGTTTTGTTGAGTAGAACTCAAAACATTTTTGTATATACCTTGAACCCTCCAAACTTGTTTTATTTGACAAAATCGATATTTTAGATTTTTTCACACAAAATTATTGATTACCCAAATATTTATTAACCTATTTTCAAAGCCCAAATTTTTCTGAAAAAGAGATAGACGAGCCTTTATAGCGGTAAACATAAATGTATGGTTCAAATTTACATGTTAACAGTTTTGATCGGGTGAACTTGGAAAATATGATTTTATTCATTTTTTCAAGTTTAGCTATTCTTAATAGCAAAATTTAATTAAAAAATATAAAATAGGTGATGACATACTGAAAGTGCATTATCTTGTAACGAGATTGACACTTCGTTTGATCAAATCGGACAAAAGTTGCCGTAGTTATTATTTAAATATTACAATATATAGTTTCCTGTCTGTCTGTAATTCAATTCATGTGGCACCCATTAAATGTTAAGGAATTTTTTGTTGTACAACATTAAACATTTCTTTCTGACATTTGTTTCTGACTCAAAGTATCATCTTCATTCAATATTGTTTGTAATTAGACAAACTACAAACCTTTTCTGGTAATCTCTTACGTGCTTCTTTTCTTATATGTATCAAAATCGTTATCCCTGAACCGTCGAAACCATCTTCTGCATGTTGCTTCTGATAGAGCATGACTCTCATATGTCTCGACTAGAATTCGATTCGATTCTCCAGCCCTTTTTTCAACTGAAAAACCAGAGATTATGTTTTTCGCAAATCCTCATTTTGTGGTAAAAAATTTCGCGATTTTTAACACAATGAAAAAAATTTGATGTTGTTTATTCACGTATACTGAATACGTTTGACAAAAAAAGTGTGCTTGTTCACAATAAATGTTCCCTATGTTCACATCATACCGGTAATGGAGATTACACTAAAATCGAGTCAACCCAACTCACCTAATGAGAAACTATTGAGTGAGATTATTGTATGGATGGCTAAGCTATCTGACTGTTTACTCACGCATAAATAAACATAACACGGTGCGACAGTCAAAATACACCCAGCGAATGACATAGCGTAGGTTATAAGTTTTGATGAGTAGAACTCAAAAATATTTTTTTTTATATTTCTCCAACACACCAAACTTGTTTTATTCGACAAAAACGGTATTTTTGATCTTTTCACACAAAATTATTGATTACCCAAATATTTATTAACCTATTATCGAAATTCAAAGGTTTTTGAAAATGGGACAGATGAGTCTTTAAAATGGCGTACATAAAGATATGGTTCAAACTTACATGTTATGAGTTTTGATCGGGTAAACGTGGAGAATATAATATTTTTCAAATTTTTTCAACTTTAACTATTCTTAATTTCAAAATTTAATTAAAAAATATATAATAATGACATACTGAAAGTACCTTATCTTTTGAAGAGATTGACACTTCGCTTGATAAAATCGGACAAAAATTACCGTAATTATTAAATTGGATAACAGTCGTGTTAGTCATTACAACCCTTCAGCCCGGATTAGGACTTAGCTTATCACACCTCATGTATTAAATTAACACACACAAATTGAAGGGTTGTAATGGCCAATTATGTATGTATGTTTGTATGTTATCACACCACTTATGTTGTGGGGGGAGCTACAATTTAAAGTCGTCCGCGAACGATAGATTTTTGAAAAAATTTTCGTGATAATTTTATTTATACTCTGATTTTTTGCCAAACATCTGCTGAGCGGAAGTCACTGAAGAAATATTTTTTCATATTTCGTTTTGTTGGACCTAGGGGTTGAACCGTGGCCTCACGTCTAATAAGCCAATACACTCCCTACTAAACTACGACGACTTCAAAACGCATAGGCTAACTTAATTGTGTTTTGGATGTTACTGTGGGAAAGTAATTCACTTATATAATTTGATTTGTTCTCTGTGATGTTTCTTACTTTAAAGGGCATAGAGAGTTGCATACATCCATTACTCTTCTTGTGAACCTGCTGTTCTTTTACTCTGCGTAAAAGTTTGTAAGTTGAAATGGATATTGCCATTTTGGAAATTTTGTTTTATCTTTGTGACCCATTTACACATAGAATTATGCAAAAAAGCAAAATGCAAATTCCGAAAGAAAGAAAGAAAGAAGGAAAAATAATCTAAAGGACCGAAATAACCTGGATTCTTCTGACATGGAAAACAAATTAAGCCATTCTTTTCTGCAAATATATTTCAGGTCTAAAACGCAGGTAGTTGTTGTTATTGTTTCCTTACTACAATGCCGAAAGAAGGAAAAATAAAAAAAATGGTGAGAATAATTTGCAACGATGTGTATTCTCAGGTCTTCTTTACTGGTTTTCTAAGGTATATCTTATATTTTCAAGTGTTTTATCTTCTACACGGGCTTATTTAAATTGTTCGAAATGACAAACAAACGTATCCTGCGAATTAAGGAAGCCAAGCATAAAATGAAGAAAAATGCTTTTGTTTTGTGCAAGTAATGTTGATAACCAAAATACTGTTACGTTTTGTTATGTTTTTAAATTTTGCAAAACTTTTATTTATTTCTGGATTCTATGATTGCATTTCAAATAAAAAAATATTTATTTTTCATCGTTACTCATTTCTTAAATAAGTATAAATAAATCGTTTATTTATTTTTATTCGCTGTGCTTTTTAACAAAGATTAAGCTTTTCGGTGTTCAATACCAAAATACTTAACATTTAACTTTTTAACACACGTCTCTGTTATTAATCACAGACTCACGTCTTATCACCGACTCACAACTCATGACACCCTTATAGCATCTTTGTTTGCTCTATTTATGTCGTTCTATACCGTCGTGCTATAACCGTAATTTGGCGATTTTCCCATGCATGCGACTGTATTTCGAATCCCGGGTTGTAATGTTCTAACATCCTGAATACCTTGTCATTTAACCTTTCAATTGGTTTGTAGAGTCGCTCCCGGGAGATAATTGTGTATTCCATTGTGGCTGATTAGTAAAACCAATTGGCTTTCTTTAAATTCTTTAAGCTTGACTGCTTGATCACCACTGTCTTCTATCTTGAATGCTATCATCTTAATTCAGGAACACGTAAATTTGTATAGCTTGCTTAAGTTCTTCCGCCTTCACGTGAATTGAGCCTCGTCATCTATTGCTTGTACATGCTAGACACCAACTTTGGGTAATTGCCGATGGCAATATTTTCGATGCAAAACGAAATCGAGACAAGGCTATGTCTATGCTGATCGACTAGCACACTTCCCAGATCAGATCGTTCTGCTATTCTGTCTCTTCTAGATTTTATTCTACAAATGAAAAAAAGCGTACATATCTTTTTGATTTCCTCCAACTCCATTTGCAACATCTGCAGCTGCCTTTAGTGTGTCCTCAGATTTCTTTGCTGTGTCTTTGCCTTCCTCTGCAGTGTATTCAGATTCTGAGTGAATTGTCTTACCTTTTCAATTTCATTTTTGTGTCGAAGTCGCCGTAGTCTAGCTGACAGTGTGTTGGCTTATTAGACGTAAGGCCACGGTTCATATTCCAGTTAAGACATCAAAACGAAAATATAAAAAAAAATTCTTCGGCGACTGCCTCTCAGCAGATTTCTGTCAAAAACTCTGAGAGTAAATGAAATTGCCATGAAGAGCTTCTCAAAAATCTGTCGTTCGGAGTCGACTTTAAACTGTAGGGCCCGCCACTCATGTATAAAATTAACACACACAACATAAGTGGAGTGAGAAACTAGGTCGTAATCCTGACTGAAGGGTTGTAATGACCATGTATGAATGTTATAATGCTCCTAAACCCTGAATAGCTCGCTCACCATAAGTTTGAACTTCGGGAGGTAATTTGTTATTCCGTTGTGGCTGATCAGTAAAACCAGTTAGCTCCGTTTAAATATTTTAGGCCGGACTACGTGATCACTACTGCCTTCTATTTTGAGTTTGATCGTCTTAATTTGAGAGCGCATGACGTTGTTTGGTTTGCGCTCTATTTATGTCATCCCTGTTCGTCGCTGGTCGTGCCATAACCGCTGCGTTCTATTTTGAGTCTAATCATCTTAGTTAGGGAACGGATGAAGTTGTAAGGCTTGCTCAAGTTTTTCCGCTTTCACACGTATTGAGGCTCGTCGTCTATTGCTGGTGGATGCTTGACACCAAATTGGTCGATATTGGTCCGGCACTGCCATATTTTTAAAAAAGTTAACTTTATTTTATAATTAATTGCAATATAGCAAAAAAGTTAAAGGTAACTTTAGCGTTCACTTTAGCTAATGTTAACATTAACTGCAAGTTGTAAAGGCCCTTAATATTTCAAAATATCTCCTTAGGTTTCATAGTTTTAAACATGCATTTATATTAGTACCTGGCGTTGACTTTGAAATAACAAATAATGTTTGTTGATATAATATCAGAATTTATAATTTCTATAAAACTTGCGAAACTTTCGCAAATTATTTGGGATTCTTTTCCCATATAACGAGCTACTAATACAAATGATTTTCCATCGATATGTCTGTAGTTTCGTCAACAATGCCATCAAATGAATGAGGAGAGTCAAACTATATCACTTTTGACTAGTCAAAAATAATTAATTTTTTGCTCAAACGGATGTACTTTAGTATGGCGGAAAAATAATGAATGGCTCAATATAAAAAACTTGCTTGAAACAGTTAATTGGCATGGTGGTGATAATATAATGCTCTGGGGATGTGTGTCGGCGCTAGGTGTGGGCAGCTTTGATTTTATTAAGGTAACAATGAATAACACAGTGTATATAAAACATTTAAAGGACAATTTCAACTCAAATGTGGAAGAATTAGGAATCCGTATTGATCAACAGGGCAATGACCCTAATCATTCTGATGCTAATGTGAAGATGGGAATTGCCTATCAAAACATCTACAGGTTTAATACTCTTCCATCAAGGCCAGACTTGACATGACTTCAAATGAGTATTCAGGCACTTATGAAATTTTGAATATAAGTGAGTCAACAATATTGAAATTTAACTACTCTGATTCATTCGTACTCACTAAAACATTGATTTATAAGTATGAGTACAATGAATATGAGTACAACGTTGACATCAAACTCTTACCATCCGAAATATGTTTGATTTATAACCCTACTCATTCCGATTCGTAGCTTTAGAAAAATACTTATAAATGATTCGAGGGAGTCAAGTCATTCATCAAAATTTACAGTCTTAGTTGTTGTTGCATGTACAAAAAAGAAAAAAGACAAAGACAGAGCAAGCAAAGAAAACACGCAAGCTTCTAGTGAGTATTGTAGTGTTCGTACGCGAATCATACTTATTTGGTGATTCTTTTAAATGTCGAAATCAACAACATCATGCGTATTGTTAAGTATGAGTACGATGAGTACTTCAAATTTTGATTATGAGTAGTAAGAGTATAATATTAAAATAAGTATGAACGCATATAAGTATCAGAAATTATGAGTATGATCCGATTCTACACACCGTTTTGAATACTCATCGCTGATCTCTGGTGTGCATTCAAAGCAGGGTAACAGATTTTTTGTTTGTGAATAATGAAACTTGTCGTGTAAGGGTACATTTAGCTAATCCACCAAAAAATAAAGTCGAACATTTAAAACGAAACGAAAATTTTGTTTAATGTTAAATAAAAGCCATGACAAAACTTGTATGCACATGTAATAGTTTTTGTTTTTAACAGTAAATGATTAATATTCAATAAAATCTTTAAAGTATATGAAGATTCTTTTTTACTTTTCTTTTTGGAATTGAAGATTAAAAAAAAATTAATAGACTTATTGCCCACACATTTAAAAAAAATTACTTTACTGATAATCTTTAACACAGGGATTTTATGATACCCAAAAATCCCCCCAATTTAAGTGAATTAAAGTGAAACACAGATAACATAAATAAAATAAGTAAAGACATCCGGAATTTGTAAATTTGAATTTATTCTTAAAATCATTGCCTTTATATATTAATTATAGGACTGAATTAAATTATGCTCCTTATTTCCGAATAATAGGTTTGGCAACAGATTGAGAAGTAGACTAAAGGGGTAGTTGGTTTTTTATTAGATCTGATTAAGCTTGGTTTTATTGCAATACAATTACAAATTATATGCGAATTATGTGACTCCAGTAAATTAGACCCTACACCCCATGTAGTATAAAAAATTTGAGCCTTTGATAAGAATCGATTTATTTTTTAATATTATGCTGCAATTTTGAAGTAACACCATATCCATTGAGTTTGAAATTGAGTGCCGTGGAAGTTTAATTGGTAGTGTGTTAGATTAATTAAAAATATTTGTTTTTCATGGACTCAAAGATTAAAAATTTTCTCTCATTTTAAAAAATAAACCTTATTACACAATCTTCAAATTGCTAAGATCAAACTTACAGAGTACAATACCATATAATTGCGTTTAACCGTAGATCGAGCCTTAAGAAAACTTCATAATTCTAACTTATGTATCACGTTTGATCCATACTTGTAATAAAATCGTTTTAATAAAACTATTTTACATTATTACATTTTATTATAACTTTTACGAAATTTACGTCAAAATTTTTGACATAACATTGCAGCATGTTTTTTACGTAAAAATCAAGCACTTCATGTCAGCTTGGTTTTTTTAAATGGTAATAATTTGACATCTAGCACCCTTGCTATGTGGCGATTTATAAGTTTTCAGTCGTTTTAGTAACACTTTCAATTGAAGGCTGGCTGAAACCTAATGGTACAAACCATTGTTATATTTCGTTAGAAAAATTTGCTGTCAACGTCATGTGATGTAAACAAGTTTCACGTTGCAACAGAACATCTATTGTGTCAATAACAAAGCTCTCTCTTTGATTTCTGGTTGATTTCCCGGATACAAGTTTACCCAAATACGGCTGTAAGTAGTTGCTACACTCGTAGCATGTACTTGAATCTAAAACTGACAATTCGCTTTCGGTGGACAACGAAATTTATAACGACTATAAAATTCAATCAGTTACTCATCTACCGCGACAAAATTATTGTAATTATTAAAAGCTGAAAGACTTTCAGCTCAGTTTTCGAAAAGTTGTATTAGGTGTAAATTTTTCATCACTTCCGAGTAGTACATTCTCAAAGCGAATGATTCTGTTATCTCATACATACATAGTTGACCGAAATATTATCGTCTGTAATATACAGAGGTAGTCATAAGTATTTACACAAAAAAGCATTTTTACATTTTTCTTAAAAAAGCTCTCAGTACTTTTTACTGGAAGCAAATTTTGGAAAACAGATTTTACTATTGCCTAACCCGGAATATGCAGAAGTAAATAAAATAAAATTGGAAAAGATAACGGTTCTTAGTACTAAATAAAAAACAAATAATCATATGCTTATAAGTTGTCATAATTATTTACACACATTTTATTCTTTTCAAAAGTATTTACACAAGGCGTAAGTCCGGTCGCAATCTTTATTTTATTTATATTTATTTTTATTTTTACATAGTCTATTAATAAACTTAGCTAGTACTTTGTAATAACGCCTTTTGAATCAATGACCGCCTGTAATCTTTCTGGAATTGACTTAATTAAGTTTTGGGCAAATTCGAGAAAAAAATTTCACTAATTTCTTGTATAGTCTCTTCGCGTTTTCGACTTTTACCTATAGTTCTATGATATTTTATGAAAGCCCAAACATTTTCAATAACGTTTAGGTCAGGGCTCTGAAAAGGCCATGGAAGAACAGCCTGATCTACGTTTTCTAAGAATATGGTAGGTAACCATCCTTTGTGGCAAGGGGCATTGTCGTGCTGTAAAATTCATTCACTGGTTGGAAAAAGGTTGTTTGCGGACTCAAAGGCATTGTTGTTTATAATTTCGTGATAACCAGACTGCTTTAAAGTCCCGTCTACCGGTACCAATTTGCCAAAACCGTCTCGCATTTGCTTTGGAGTATATTAAGAAGCCTATAGAGTTTTGGTACAGTGTATTATGGATGGATGAGGCCGCATTTCAATTCCAGGGCTCATTCTGTAAGCCGTTTATGCATCTACCACGAAACAAAAAAAATAAGGCTGTACAACCACTCAACAGATTTGGTGGCGGCACAGTGATGTTTTGGGGATGTCTATCATATTACAGTTTGGCAATTTGGTACCGATAGACGGGACTTTAAAGCAGTCTGGTTATCACGAAATTATAAACAACAATGCCTTTGAGTCCGCAAACAACCTTTTTCCAACCAGTGATTGGATTTTACATCACGACAATGCCCCTTGCCACAAACGATGGTTACCTACCACACTCTTAGAAAACGTATGTCAGGCTGTTCTTCCATGGCCTTTTCAGAGCCCTGACCTAAACGTTATTGAAAATGTTTGGGCTTTCATAAAATATCATAGAACTATAGATAAAAGTCGAAAACGCGAAGTGGCTATACAAAAAATTAGTGAAATTTGGTCTAAATTGACTCCCGAATTTGCCCAAAACTTAATTAAGTCAATTCCAGAAAGATTACAGGCGGTCATTGATTCAAAAGGCAGTATTACAAAGTACTAGCTAAGTTTATTAATAGACTATGTAAAAATAAAAATAAATATAATTAAAATAAAGATTGCGACCGGACTTAAGCCTTGTGTAAATACTTTTGAAAAGAATAAAATGTGTGTAAATAATTATGACAACTTATAAGCATATGATTATTTGTTTTTTATTTAGTACTAAGAACCGTTATCTTTTCCAATTTTCTTTTATTTACTTCTGCATATTCCGGGCTAGGCAATAGTAAAATTTGTTTTCCAAAATTTGCTTCCAGTAAAAAGTACTGAGACCTTTTTTAAGAAAAATGTAAAAATGCTCTTTTTGTAAATACTTATGACTACCTCTGTATATGAAATAAAACATTAGACGAAACACTTTTTTTAATGTTTGTCTGTTATAAATATGAGAAGAGCAGTAAGGAAGACTCAACAAAATGTCAAGTAACGGCTGCTAACAATCTGCGTGAAAATTGGTAATACTACTAAACTACTAAAGGCATACGGTTCCCTGTTCCAAGTATTACCATCTTTGGCGATAAACCATGGAATGTTTGTTGCTGCTAATGCTTTCGTCAGTTCATAAGACGAGCTTCTGTTTTCTTATTCTTCAGAATACGCAGCATCAGTATTATTACATATATAATCGGTCATTATTATGTCGTTGTAAATTGGAAATGTTTGACCTGAGGTTGAAAATACAAATATCAACAAAGTCAAATACAGAGATCAGCAATGAATCGCTTTTTCGCTACTCATAAGTACACATGAACTTTTGAGTATGAGTGAGTCAACAGTATTGAAATCCAACTACTCTGATTCATTCGTATTCACTACACCATTGATTTATAAGTACAAGTCGCAATGAATACAACGTTGACATCAAACTCATAACATTCGAACTATGTTTGATTCATACGCCTACTCATTCAGATTCATAAATTTAGAAAAATACTTATAATACTCATAAATGATTCGAGTGATTCGAATCATTCATCAAAATTTACAGTCCTAGTTGTTGTTGCCTTTACAAAGAAAGAAGAAAGACACATAAACAAAAAAGACAAAGACAGCGAGGAGAGCAAACACACAACCCTCTTGTTAGTAATGTAGTGTTCGTACGCGAATCATACTTATTTTGTGATTCGTGAATACGATGAGTCATGGAGTCGAAATCAATGCCATCATGCGTATTGTTAAGTACGAGTACCATGAGTATTTCAAACTTTGAGTATGAGTAGTATGAGTATGACATTAAAATAAATATGAATGCGTATAAGTAGCAGAAATTATAAGTATGATTCGAATCTACTCATCGTTTTGAATACTCATTGCTGACCTCTGGTCAAATAAAACTTGCGAGCGAGGTGGAAGGTAAGTTTATTTATATTAACACTAAATCTACCGATACTTCTTGTATATCTATTCCTATTCCATTCTCTTTCTACCATATTATTATTTAAAATTTCTAATGATTTAAAATATTTGCAATATTTCTAAATTTTGGGGATAAGGACTATAACAAAACAATGAAATACGAATTTTGATTAACAAAATAGCACTAGAAATTTTTACTGTAATACTCGCTTGGAGTAGAGTGAATATCCTTCTGCCAGAAAACAAATAATATACCTCAATATACCGAATCATACTAGGCAATGCCGAAAATGTACAAAACAGTAGTTTGATATTAGAAAACATCAAATCAATATACAGAAGCTGTGCTCAGGGCAAATAAGTTCCCGCAGTAGTTAGGGCAGATTACATGCATTCCTCAGTAAAAAAAAAAATAAAAGATAGGAGTAAATCTTCAACAATATATTCAACGTATTTTTTAATAGAAGTCGTAAAGGCAAATAGCGGTGTTATAATGTTATATTCAAGAAATTCTGATAAAAAAAATTATGAATTGTTATAAAAAAAAATAAAAAAAATTTTCTTGTTTTCCAGCTGTCAAATGATTATTGAATAAGCTGATTTGCGTATTCCTGAACACTTAAAATAATTTTGTCAATTAAACGAATATTGACTCAATTCAAATTAATGCCTGAACATAGTATTACGGAAAACGATTTAGCATATTTTTTAACAAACAGTTCTTTTTCTTACAAACTCCAAATGGTTTTAATATTTTTAATACTCTTGTATTCAGACATGCCCATCGCTTAATTTTTAATTTAAATGAAAATACATTTCCCAAGTTACAGTAAACAGAACAGAGAAATAAGTTTTTGCATATGATAGCTTTCATTTTTTTATAAAAGATAAACATTTTTATATATAAAAGATGCCTTACTACGATGTAAAGCTTGTTTTATTCAGTCAAGAAGTTAAAAATATATGAATTACTTTTTACGAGCCTCTGAGGCTCATGTCAGTAGTTAACGTTGCTATTTTATACTTCGGTCTCCAACAGAAGGAAATATTTAAATTGATGGAGATTTTGAATTTTCGAAAACATATGTAAAATAAAAGTTATGAAATTTTGTTGCGGTATTTCTCGTGTTACATTGATTTGATCATCAGAATGAGCCTCACTGTCTCGTGTCACTAAGATTAGGGTCAACTTTATCTTAGCATTTTACTAGTTGCGTTAAACACATTTCATGTATAGTACCCTTGGAATTTTTAACGTTAATTTCAGCGTTTGAAATTTATCTGAATACACATCAAATTCCACAAATCAATTTATAGTCATACGCATTGACTTAAAAATGAGAATAATCGTTGAATATAATATTTTCAAAAGACACAGCAGGGATTTTAAAAAATCCCATCATACTAATTTGGCAGCATTGTATATTCCTAGTCTATTCACGGTGAAATACCGAAACTTACTAGGCATTTTTAGTGCTGACGCATGTCACTAATCATGTTTTTGGTCTAAAAAATCACATGTCAAAAACTCTTTAAAAAATAGACACCGGCGAACTGAAACTACAAAATAATTTAAAGCTCTTCCATCTCTTCGAATCTCCATCGTGTGCTTTTCATACACAACTATTGATAAGACTATAAACAGATTGCTCAGCCAAGATTTAAATTATTTTTAAATAGTGAATCCCCCTATGCGTCATCAATTTTTTGTATTTGTTTTTAAAATTACAACAAAAACAATGTTTCGTAAAACAAAAAAGAAAAAAAAGTATTTATTTATATGTGTTCTAAAACAACAAATTTGCATGGAGTTGAATGTAAACGAAATCCACTGTAAAACTTATTCATGAGAAGATTAAATTTAAAAAATAAAAGATTTTTCTTTGAAATCAATTAAAAAAAAAAAAACAATAAAGAAGATCAGTCATAAACATTCTTATCAGTTTTGTTTTGTATTCAAAATACTCATAACCTAAATAGAAATGAGCATAATTTTATTAAATACAGAAGCGGCAGATAGCTTATGACAAAATTAGCTGCTATAATATACGCCATTCTGTTAATGACATTTAATGCGTAACTTATTACTTCGGCATCTTATAATACAATAGGTACTCCATCTAAGTCGGCATAACCTAGTAGGTAGAGAGTTGGATTATTATACGTGAGGCCACGGTTCAAACCCCAGATCAGACATCTCGAACAACATGAAATGGCGAACAAATGACAAAAATTTTTTTCAGCGGATTTCTTACTAGAACTCTGAGAGTAAATAAAATTGCAATAAAAAAGTTTCTCAAAAATCTGTCGTTCGAAGTCAGCTTTAAACTGTAGGTCTCGCCACTCATGTATAAAATTAACTTACACAACATATGTGGCATGAGAAGCTAGGTCGTAATGTTGCAATAATGTTTCGATGAAAAAATTTGTTCGAACTTGCAAGAATGTTTTTCATTTTTACCTCATGTGATACTCTATATCCATGCTTTTGAATCCTGAAACTTATAAACTTTCGAAACTTCTCGAAGCAACAGGTTTGATTCATACGAATACAGTTCTTAAATTGATCAGGGCGGTATTTGCTTTTCGTATCAAAAACATCACCCCTAATCCGGACACACTATCTTTTTTATTTTCTCACTTTCTTAATTCAGCCTCTAGCCGGGATTGTCACCTAGTTTCTCACACCAGCCAAGTTGTGTGAGTTATTTTTTATACTTGAATTTTTATTTATTCTTATAGTTTTCGCCAAAGGACTGCGCTTAGGAAGTCGTCGAAAGAAATATTGTTTGACATTTCGTTGTGTTCGAGATGTCACAGCTGAGGTTTTGTACTTACTCATTACTAGCTCTGCAGAGTCTAATAAGCCAACACACGACTTACTAGAATACGGCGACAAAAGATATTGCACACATATATACGTAAATGGTCATTACAATCCTTTAGTCAGGATTACGATCTAGTTTCTCACACCACTTATGTTGTGTGCGTTAATTTTCATACATGAGTGGCGGGACCTACAGTTTAAAGTCGACTCCACACGACATATTTTTGAGAAACTTTTCATGGCAATTTTATTTACTGTAATCAATTACAGTAATCTGCTGAGAGAGAGTCGCCGAAGAAATATTTTTTCACATTTCAC
The DNA here is from genome assembly GCA_936449025.2 of Sarcophaga subvicina. Taxonomy (NCBI): domain Eukaryota; kingdom Metazoa; phylum Arthropoda; class Insecta; order Diptera; family Sarcophagidae; genus Sarcophaga; species Sarcophaga subvicina. The sequence goes on along the minus strand of OW388083.2, from coordinate 58,760,278 downwards.
TTAGTTGGAGATACTTGACCTGTGGTTTGAACCGAGGCCTCACGTCCAATAAGCCTACATACTACTTACTAGACCACGGCGATTTCAGACAAAAGATATTACGCTCCTTAAAAACTTGGAGAAATAGAGACACTAAAATATGAAAAGAAATTGCCAAACTTACTTGCTTGATAGCCTTTACGCTTTTAAGATTACTATTGTGTTTTAAATATTTTGAATACAGAATTTGCAACAAACGTGTTGACAAAACGAATATACTGAAATTTTTCTTGTAGCGTTCTGTATAAAAACACTCTCAAGCATTCGATTCGTTGCTGACAATTGCTGGCAGTTTCAAATAAGTCGAAGAGCCGTGAACATTTAAAAAAATTATTACGCATTAAGACAAGAAGTTCAAAATGAATTTCAAACTAAATTTATTTGGAATTACATGTGTTTTCCTCTTTACGATACTGATAGCCATAAAAGCCGATGAATTTAATAGTGGAGAAAGTAGGCCTGATGAAATAACTCTAAGAAATCAGTTATTCGCTGACGTCATATTAATAAAAGAAGGAGTAGATCGTCTGTTAATTTCAAATGAAGTTCTGAAGAAAAAGTGAGAGGAATTTCTTTAAAAACATATTTAAACTTTAAATTCATTTATTATTTTTTTCTTAATTTAGATTTAATACCCAAATAGATACCTTAAACACTGTACAATCAAAAATTCTATTAATGGATGACAACGCTGAAGAAGAAGATGGCCTTTGCGATCGCATCACCGGAATGTTTAATAGCACGTTTAGAAAATATAACGCTTTTGAAAGTCGTTTGATTACAAAATTGGAAGATATTCAGGAAGAACAAACCTTACTCGTAGGGGAGATAACGTCGAAACAAGATAAACTTAACAGAAATTGTGGCTCTTCTAAAGGCTTATCAACGGGAGGTTTGGATGAATTGACTACGTCCGTAACAGAAATTAATGAAAAGTTGAAAACATTTGAACAAAAATTTGAACAAAATTCTAACCGTCTTCAAAATCTTGAAGTGAAATTAACTGAACAAAAAACTCAATTCAATAAATTTGTGGAGAGTCAAATGAAGCTTTTAGAACAAATCAGTGATAAGTTGAACAAAAATTATGATATGCTCGGGAAATATGAAAAAGAATTTCCAAAATTAAGTACTTATATTCCAAAACCACCCAGGAAACTACCCATGGAAATTATTTTGGGATTGACTACAGCAAACGTAACTGGTTTCAAATAATATATATAAACAATAAATGCTTAAAAAATTATGAAATAATAAACACTGAGCGCCATTATTACAACTTGCCGTTAACTAAAGGCAGGATTTTAACGGGAAGATAAATTGTTTTTCATTATTATAAGTGGACAATAAGCCAGAAGTGAGCATTAAGCTAAAGGGAGGATCATCCTACCCGTAACTTTTAAAGTTAAGTTTATACTTGCCATATCGAGGCCTCCGTTTTATCACATTCTAAGTCGAAAAAGTGTGTTTAGAGCTATGAGCTCTCAAAGTTTTCACGTGACATACGACCATATGTGTATTCTAAGAAGATTTTTCCCTATAACTTCGGAACGGATCGGCGCATCTTCACCAAATTTTGACAGTATTTAAGTTAGAGAACGTAGAATTTAATGCAAAAACATTGAAAACGTTCTAAGTACACTTAGAACGTTATAGAATGGAGGCGTCGATATTATATATTATTTTCAATATGGAAACTTCAAATATAAACAAAGTGAGCAATTAAAACAAAGAAAATAAGCCCGTCGTTGCAACTGCGTTTAAATAAAACTTGTTTAATTTGAGCAGTGTTATCGACATTGCTCATTTTTGAAAGAGTTAATTTTATTTTATCTGTAAGTTGTAATAAAGAAAAGCTGACTTTAAAGTTCACTTTAGCTAACGTTACCTTTAACTAAACTCAACTTTAAAGGCAAGTTGTAATAATGGTACCTAATCTTTTAAAAAACTTTTTTGGTTTTGCTGGAATTTTAGTAGATTGGCTTGCTTGCTTGCAACGTATTATATTTTTTGATTACGGTACCATTAAGATGCATTAAAATAACGTGGACTTTTGTTTTTACACAGTATTGGGAGATATCGTAATTGTAACAATAAAATAAAGGAAAAATAATTATATCAGCGACAAGGACCTAATTTTGAATAGTTTTCTTTATTTTATATTGTTTAGACATATTTAGTTACCAATATTTGGTTAATTGAAGTCGCCGTAGTCTAGTAGGTAGTGTGTTGGCTTATTAGATGTAAAGCCAGGGTTCGAGCCCCAGGCCAGACATCAAAACAAAATACAAAAAGTATTTCTTCCGCGACTTCCTCTCAGCAGATTTCTGGCAAAAAGTCTGAGAGCAAATAAATTTGCCATGAAAGTTTCTCAAAAATTTGTCGTTCGGAGTCTACTTTAAACTCTAGGTCCCACCACTCATGTATAAAATTAACTAACATAACATAAGTGGAGTGAGAAACTATGCCGTAATCCTGACTGAAGGTTGTAATGACCAATTATGTAGGTATATTTGGTTAACAATAACGTTAAAATATGGTTACGACGACATGTCCATCACTAACACACCAAATATATTTCGGCTGCGTTGAAGTTAATAAATTTGTTCTATCGTGAATATTTTTTTGGTGAAATCTTTCTAAGAGTTCGTAGGTGACAAAGGTGAACTATTAAGAACGTCAGGATTTAACGTCTTATTTCAGGTGAACTTTGTAGTAGTTTGGACTAGGTTATTATACACACAAATTCTTAGTAAGTTTTGCCCGTCGTGAATGTCCCAACAAACGAACAACGCTTGAAAATCGTAGAGAAGAAGCTTATTTTTGGGTTAGTAAATGTATACACAAACAGAAATGCAGAATTTGGCGTCAATAGGTGAAGAAGGGGTTGACAATTCGTGGCCGGTGGCTTAATTCAACCAAAATTCTTCAAGATGTACCATGAAAATCGTCGCGTTATATACAATGGAGCAAAATAGCCTGTGATGATTACAGACTTTTCTAGATAGAATGAAAGAATTCGACATGATGTGTTTTTCAACAAGGCAGTGTCCATGCCGCATGCTTCAGTTAGTCAGGATTACGACCTACAGTTTAAAGTCGATTCCGAACAACAGATTTTAGAGAAACTTTTTATTGTAATTTTAATTACTCTGAGTTTCTGCCAGAAATGTACTGAGAGGAAGGCACATATGTCTATTCGGGTGTTTGAGGCGTGGCCTCGTGTATAATAAGCCAACACACTACTAACTAGACTACGGCGACTTCGAGAGGACAATATAATTTCACGTTTCGGAGCAAAATAAATAAGGTCCCCCAATTTTTGAGTCAAATCGACAGTTTTAAGTAAAAATACTAGGGATCGTATACGAAACAAATTTTAAACAAAATTCTAGCCCTAGAAGACAACGTCAGTGAAACAGTAGCCAAAATGCTGAAAAAAGTATGTTAAATGGTAGCTAACAGATGCAAGCAATATTTACATGGTATCCTCTTAACCCATATACGCCCACCGTGCCAATTTGGAACACTTAGTTATTTAAGGTGGATAAAAAAACTATTGACGTTAACGTGGTTAAAAAATTTGTGAATTAATAATTACTAGGAAGACATGTGGTTATATAATAGCTAGAATATCTGCAACCATGTTTGAAGTTTAAAGACAATATATTAAGTTTATCTTTAACTAATTTTATGTTAGGCATAGAGTGCAACGTTTGTGTTGATAAATGTATTGGCAGATTATATATCATTTTAAGTAATTTATTCTGTAGTTTTTTGTAGTTTTTTAACATGACAATCGGAGGTGACATAGCAAGCAGGCGCCGCATACAACATTATTGAATGGAAAATTGTTTTTAATATAAGAATTTTGTTGTGGATATTTAGTTCAGACCGTCTGTTTATTAACGGATACATTATTTTCATTGTTGTAGTAATTTTGTGAACTATGAAATTTATATGCTCATTAAATAATAATTTTTTATCCAGCATTACAGCAAGATGTCATCTCTGGGAACAGATTCGGTACCAACAGTAACATTTGTTTGTGGTAGAAATAAATTTTTTCTTCTTTTTGTAAAGAAAATAGACTGAGTTTTTAAGGGGTTGACCATTATTCTCCACTTTTTAAAATACACAGTAACTATTTTAGTTGACTCCTCCAAGTTGTGTACGATATCTTCCAGTAATATTTCTAAACTAGGTATTGCTGTGTCATTAGCAAAAATAGCTGAATTACAGCCATGTAAAGCGGGAAGTCATGCGTAAATAGATTGTATAAAATTGGAGATAGACATGATAATTGTGGACATCCGCAAGGAATATCATAATATTTCGAATATGCATCTTGAACGTTCTGTTTGATAAAAAAAATTAAAATTATTTTGAGAAGTTCAGGATCCGGTTCATTTGTATATAGTTTGTGAATTAGGGCATTATGCCAAACATTCCTGTAGATTTATCTTCATTTAAGGAAGTCTTGACAATTTTTCTAACAAGAGGCTGAATTGTGTTATGTTCCGAACGGAATCCAAATTGTTGTGGCGGTAAAATATTAGTTTCTTCCATTAAACAAACTAGTTTTTCTTCAATAATTTATTCAAGTATTTTAGACATTGTGGTTAGTAAACTTAGCAGTTTGGATCGTTGCTGTCTTTTCAGGTTTGTGTATTGCTATGGTTTTTGATTATTTCCAAATGAATGGGAAGTAACAAAAATTTGAGCATGAGTTATAAATACGACATAGAACTTTAAAACTTTAGATGTAACATTTGTAACATTTGAGATTCCATCATTTCCTGATGCTTTTTGTTTCTTAATAATATTCTGTTGAGTATCGATTCTGATTGTCGTATAACTTAAGTTTTGATCGTCATCAATCGCAAATCACTTAAATTTGAAGAAACATTATTATTCAAAAAGAAATTTTGATCTAGTATTTCGGCTTTTTCGTTATTGGTTGCATACAATCTAGAGCTTTAAATATCCTCCAAAACTTTAAAGAACCTTTGGGTAGATTAGTCAAAAACTTATTACACTGCTGATCCAGAATTTGAGTTTTATTGTCAGTGTTTAAGAAGTTCATTTGTGATTTAAATAGGGGATTTTAAAACTTATTCATTTCCTACCTGCTCAGTTTCTTAGTTTAATAATATTCAGAATCGCTACCGGCAATCTGTTCAAATTTGATTTACTTTCAGTTCCATAATAATCTGATTAATTTTGCCAAAAATGCAGGTTGGCGGAGGTTGGTTTTGGTTAACCATAATTAAATTTTTTGTGTAAAGATTAAAAATTCGTTTATTTTATCAAATTCGTACCATAAAATGACTTTTTATTCTAATACATTACATAAAGTGGTGGTTTTTTATAAATTTTAAATGAATTTAAATTAAATTTAATTTTTAATGGCTATTTTATGGGGTATACTTAAGCGACGTATAAAGTAAAGGGAACATCGGTAAAAGAATATAACAATAAATGTACCTTTTAAATTATAATATCAAAAACTTCCTTGTTCACGTAATTAGCACACCCTACTTAAAGGTAGACATTTAGGTTTAATTCTTTTAATATTTTGTGTGGCCACTGCTTCTCTTTAATAACGATTACAACGTTTCAGTAAGAGTTTCAATCTTGGATATTGTATGTCATTCCATGCCACTCAAAGCACTTTTCAAGGGTCCCTAAGATTTTTTAGTTTTTTTCTTCAACTTGTATCTCGAAATTGTTTGCAATGGATTGAAATCAGAACACACTGCATGCCATTAAATAATTAAAACTTATTGGTCTTATAAGTACTCTATCCAATCGTGCGCCGTATTACCTTTATCTTGCGTTAAAATCATCTTTTCATACAAGTTTTCATAAGTGAATAGAATAAAATGAATCTACACACTATGTTCGGTTAAATGTGGATCCTAATTTGTTGTGAATATTTCCGACAGACTGACGAAACCATAGGTTCGTGCTGTATTCTTATTTAAGATTGGTTTAGACGGTAAAACAAGTCATTCGATATATCGTGGTTTTGTATAGAAGAGAACTGGTAGTATCGTGTAAACACAATATATAATGAGAACGCACAGTACATACATACAAACATACATAGTTGGTCATTACAACCTTTCAGTCTGCATTACGACTTAGCTTCTCACACCACTTATGTTGTGTGTGTTAATTTTAGACATGAGTGGCGGGACCTACAGTTTAAAGTCGATTCCGAACGACGGATTATATAGAAACTTTCCATTGCAATTTTATTTACTCTGAGTTTCTGCCAGTTATGTACTGAGAGGAAGGCGCCGATGTCTATTAAGTGGTTTGAAACGTGGCATCACGTATAATAAGCCAACACACTATTAACTAGACTACGGCGGCTTCGGGAGGCCAATTTAATTTCACGTTTGGGAACAAGATCGACATACATACATACATACATAATTGGTCATTACAACCCTTCAGTCAGGATTACGACCTAGTTTCTCACACCACTTATGTTGTGTGTGTTCATTTTATACATGAGTGGTGGGACCTACAGTTTTAAACTCGACTCCGAACGACAGATTTTTGAGAAACTTTTCATGGCAATTTTATTTACTCTCAGAGTTTTTGCCAGAAATCTGCTGAGAGGAAGTCGCCGAAGAAATACTTTTTGTATTCTTGTTTTGATGTCTGGCCTGGGGCTCGAACCCTGGATTTACGTCTAATAAGCCAACACACTACCTACTAGACTACGGCGACTTCACAAGATCGACGTGGTCCTCCAATTTTTGAGTTAAATCGGCAGTTTTAAGTAAAAATACAAGGGATCGTATATGAAAAAAATTGTAAACAAAAACAACGTTAGTCAAACACTAGCCAAAATGCTGAAAAAAGTATGTTAAATGGGAGCTCGCGGATGCAAGCAATATTTACAGGGAATTATCTTAACGGTCCTATACAGTCACCGTGCCGATTTGAAATACTTGGTTATTTAAGGTGGATATAAAAACTATTGACGTTAACCATATTAAAAAAATATGGAAAAACATTTTTTTTAACCAATTTTTATTGTTACATTAATATTTACATTCTTACAATAATTTAATTCTTAACTTTAAGAGATCAATTCATAATTAATAAATCATTTTTCTTATTATTTTATATGCTCTTCTTTTTATATGATCATTAAATAATAATTTTATATCCAAAATTACACAAAGATATTTAACCTTGTCGTCCTAGGGAACAGATTCGGTACCAACAGTAACATTGGTTTGTGTTAGAAATAAATTTTTTCTTCTCCTTGTAAAGAAAATAGACTGAGTTTTTGAGGGGTTGTTCATTATTCTCCATTTTTTAAAATAGTCAGTAACTACTTTTGTTGATTCCTCCAAGTTGTGTACGATATCTTCCAGTAATATTTCTGAACTAAGTATTGCTGTGTCATCAGCAAAAATAGCTGAATTACAGCCATGTAAAGCGGGATAAAAAGATCCATGTGGACATCCGGAATGAATATCATAATTCTGTGAACAAATATTTCCAATATGCACCTTGAATGTTGTTGAATGTTCTGTTTGATAAAAAACTTCTAGTTATTTTGACAAGTGTAGGATCCAGTCCAATTGTATATAGTTTGTGAATTAGGGCATTATGCCAAACAGAATCGAATGCCGCTTTTATGTCCATTAGAACCATTCCTGTAGATTTACCTTAATTTAAGGAAGTCTTGACAATAATTCTTAGTCTAACAAGAGGCTCAATTGTGTTATGTTCCGAACGGAATCCAAATTGTTGTGGCGGTAAGGTTGGTTTTGGTTAACCATAATTACATTGCTTATGTGAAGGTTAAAAATTATTTTATTTCATCAAGTTCGAACCATAAGGAATCACATAAAATGATATATTATATAAAGTGGTTGTAGCACACCCATTTATAGAATCTATTTCAAGTAGCAAACTAACATGAAATATTCTTTCATACTTTATTTATGGGCAGTTAAATATTCTATGGGGTATACTTAAGCGAAAAGGTAAAGGTAACTTCAATAAAATAATTTAAAAATAAATGTAACTTTTGAATTACCAAATCAAAAAATTCCTTCATCAAGTAATTGGCACACCCGCCTTAAAGGTAGACAAAGCAATCATTTAGGTTTAATCCTTTTTAATATTTTGTGGAGGCGCTCCTTCTCCTTAATAACGATTACAAACTTTCAGTAAGACTTTCACTCGAACTACTTTCCACAGGCCTTGAAGATTTTTTTGTTCTGCTTGAATCTCGGAATCAGAACTCACTGCTGGTCATTAAATAATTAAAACTTATTATTAACAGTACTTTATCCAATCGTTAGCTGTATTATCATTATCTTGCGTTAAAATCATCTTTTCATACAAGTTTTCATAAGTGAATAGAATAAAATGAATCTACACACTATGTTTGGTTAAATTTGTTGTGAATATTTGCGAAAGACAGACGAAACCATAGGTTCGTGTTTATTTTTATTTAAGCTAGGTTTCGACGGTAAAACAAGTCATTCGGTATATTAAGGTGACCAACTAGTTTTTGTTTAAAAAGAGTACACTTTCCAAGTATCTCATAGGTGAAAAAAAAGAAGATAAAAAGAAATTTTTTTGCGGAGTGGATTCGTCTAATAATGTGGCCACATCCGAACAACTTTCATTTTGCATAATAAATTTGACTGTTAGACGGCAGATAATGTTTTTACAGAAACTTGTGACTTCTCACTGTTTCAATATTCCAATAATCATTCCCTAGTGAAAATACCCTTTCAACAGCAACATTAGTGCCTGGACAACATAAGAAAATTTATATTAAAACTTTTAAATATTCATGAGGGATATATATGTTCTACTCTAAAATGCCGAAAGATTTCTACCCATCTTTTTTCAAGTTCTATTTTCTCATCGTTCCATTTCTTAAATTTTTCTTCATTTAAATATAAATTTATTCTTCGAATTTCTTCAAAGAGAAAATTGTCATTAGTAACAATATCTTTTACTTCCTTTATTACAAATTCGACTGCTGAAGAAACTTCTTTAGATTTGAAAAAATTTAGTACTCTAAAGTTCACTATCCACTCTTCGATATATTCAAGCAAATTTTATAAAAAAATTTAACTTTTAAAAATTCATTTTTTATTTCGGGATTGGAATCTTCCAAAACGGTCAGTTTATTCTTTAGAATTAGTGGTAAAAATCCATCATTAAATTTTGATTTACATTTACATTGTAGTATGAAAGAAAGGGAATTCCCATAAAACTCTGCCCTACATACTACGGATGCGTCAAGACTGTCAAGCATGTCGTACATACTGTACATCAAAGATCAGCCTGGGGAGAGATGGATATATTCACAAATGTAATTTTGACGCTGTTAAAAAAGATGTCTGTACATAATACGGCCTCTCAATTGTGTCGGAAACGGCAGGTATATGCGCGTGTGAAATTCAAATTACTGTCAAAATAATTTTAAATATTTAATTATTAAAATTGAAATAAAATAATCTAAAAAATGTTTTAGAAATACAAATGAGTTTAAAATTATAAAAATGAGTACTTCAGAGTGCAGGATTTGAAAAGAGTACGGTTTGCAAAAAAAGAGTACAAAACTCAGTAAATGAGTATAGTTGGTCAGCCTAGATATATCGTGTTTTTGTATAGAAGACTGCTGGTAGTATTGTGTAAACTCAATATATAATGAGAACGCACTGTACATGAATACATACATACATAGTTGGTCATTACAACCTTTCAGTCAGCATTACGACTTAGCTTCTCACGCCACTTATGTTGTGTGTGTTAATTATATACATTAGTGGCGGGTCTACACGACAGATTTCTGAGAAACTTTTAGTGGCAATTTTATTTACTCTTAGCAGATTTCTGGTAAACTCTCAGAGATTTTGTCTCTGAGTCAGATTGAATGATTTTGTCAGAGATTTTGTCTCTGAGATTTTGCCAGATATCTGCTGAGAGGAAGTCGTCGAAGAAATATTTTCACATTTCTTTTTGGTGGAGATGTCTGACCGTGGGTTTCAGCTAAGGCCTCATTTCTAATAAGCCAACACACTACCTACTAGACTACCGCGACTAGAACGCACTATATTAAAAGTAAATACGGAAGGATGGAAATATGGCAGCCTCTTTGCCTTTTGAAATTTTGCCAAGCCATCACACTTCATTCAATCTGGGATGCATTTATTTTACTTTGCTTTGCTTGTTCATTAATCGTTTAAAACGAATGAAAATCTATCGTAAGATTTTTACTCTCGTTTTAAACAATACGAATGAAATTCTGTAACTTTTTCCTCTCTTACATTAGGTAAATATTGGTGTATCGTGTAAACAATCCCAATACAATGAGAATTTTCATGCTTTCTCATTGTGGCTGAATTATTCAACAAATAATCTGATTTATTTTAATCTCTTTAATCGATGTAAATCGACAAATAAATTTTAAAATGACGACAGTTCTCTACTACCCAATAACAGATTAGCATGCAATTTAAAATAGTTTTGAGTGCTAATTTAATTTTTTTAATTTTTATTTCTAAGGTGTATGGAGAGCTTATATCCCTTGAAGGGTACTCATTAAGGGATGATCCAATTATTAGCAAAATAACAGTACTTTTGAACAATATCAAGCCATTGGACTTCAATTTGTACGCCATACATGAAAGGTGCCTTAATTATTAAAAAAATAAAAAATAAATAAAATTCTTCATCGACTTTATCGTTTGTTTTTTACTTTACAAACAGATTACATTTACAATCGGACTTGATTAGCACTATTCGTACAGAGGTTTTAAACACTAAAACTCCTAGGGATCAGTGCAATATCATGAATTTATTCAATGAAATCGAATACAGATTGAATGGAATTTATCAAAATTTAATTCGTGAGATGATTAACAACAATGATAAAAATCTGGATTTAATGGATCCAATATTGTTTAATATGAATACTTTTAGAGGCTGTAATGCAGACAACCGTGCTCAACAATTGAAAGAAATTACACGGCAATTGCTAAATAATGAAACGAAAATGACTGAATTTGTTGAACGTTTAGAAATTTTCGAAAGAAATCTGCAATTAAAGCCTGACTTGGAGAATATTAAGGCTTTAGTTACTCTTTCGGAGCAAATTGACATGCAGTTGAATATTCAAGCAGAAAAACTGCATAAATTTAATGAACATTTCAGCGGTTTACAAAAAATGCCAATAACGGATGCCAATGACAAACCGAGATGTTTCCAAAAAAGTTTTTTTATTAACGAATTAATTAAAGCAAAAACGGAAAGAAGACTCACAGAGGTAGAAAACATTAAGAATTAAAATTAATTAAATGTGATCATGGTATTGTAACCGACTATATGATTACGTTGAAATTTTTTACAAAGAAAATAAATACACTTTAACTTCAAACTCTTGTGCTCAATTTTAACAACGCTTTTATTCAGAATGAAGAAAAATATTAATACGCTTACAGAAACGATATTTATAGACAGTGTTATAAACATGTGAGTGGCATGGTTGTAAAGGGTCCGACAAATAACTTTTTTTTTTGAAAATGCTTTAAAAAAAACTACCGAATATTTTCTCAAATTTCTTTTTTTATTTGAAAGTATAATCCTTCCGGTTAATAATGGAAAATAATTTCATTCAAATGGTTGCCTCGGCTGGCCGTGCAGTAGCATAAACCAGAAGATGCCGATTTTGGCAAAAAAATCATCTTTTCAGATGAAGCTCATTTTGATCTTGGCGTTTATGTAAACAAGCAAAATTGCCGCATTTGGGGCACAGAAAACTCGCACGAATACATTGAAAAGCCGACGCACCCAAAACGAATCACTGTTTGGTGCGGATTTTGGTCCAGAGGCATAATTGGGCCATTTTTCTTCGAAAAAGAGCAAGGAGTGGCCGTTACAGTCAATGGCGATCGTTATCGGGCCATGTTGAACGAATTTTTGTTCACAAAAATTGAAGAGGAGGATATTGGTTTGGTTTCAACAGGACGGCGCTACGTGGCACACAGCCGAAGCTACACTCGATGTTTTGCGCCCTGTTTTTGAAGATCACATTATCAGCCGCAGAGCTGATGTCGTTTGGCCACCTCCGAGCTGTGACTTGACACCGTTGGACTATTATTTGTGGGGTGCCGTCAAAGATAAGTGTTACGCCGACAAGCCAGAGGCAATTGAAGCCATTGGTGAAATACAGCAGCACACAATCGATAATGCGTTTAAAAATTGGACCGATCGTGTAGGCTACTGCATGGCCAGCCGAGGCAGCCATTTGAATGAAATTATTTTCTATTATTAACCGGAAGGATTGTACTTTCAAATAAAAAAAGAAATTTGAGAAAATATTCAGTAGATTTTTTTTAAGGCATTTAAAAAAAAAAAGTTATTTGGCGGACCCTTTATTTACAAGTACGCATAATTCCTCCTCAAGTCACATGTTGACATTACATAACAAAGATTACAAAACAAAAATTTAATAATTATTGAAAACAAAATATACATTTAAAAAGTTGAATAAAAATTCATCAAAAATTTAGAAGGAGCCACATTTAAAAGGTTTCTTAAAAAATTATCCGCAATAATATTGCCTGTATAATAATATTCCAATTGTATCTCGCCATTCTTGCTGACATCTTTAATATGTTGACAATGGATATTAATTTGCTTCGACTAAGGTACACTGGAGATTTAACAATTGTTACATACATACATAGTACATAATTGGTCATTACAACCCTTCAGTCAGGATTAGGACCTAGTTTCTCACACCACTTATGTTGTGTGCGTTAATTTTTATACATGAGTGCTGGGACCTACAGTTTAAAGTTGACTCCGAGCGACAGATTTTTGAGAAACTTTTCATGGCAATTTTATTTACTCTCAGAGTTTTTGTCAGAAATCTGCTGAGAGGAAGTCGCCGAAGAAATACTTTTTGTATTTTGTTTCGATGTCTGGCCTGGGCCTCGAACCCTGTCTTAACGTCTAATAAGCCAACACTCTACCTACTAGACTATGGCGACTTCAGTTGTTACATTGTGTAGTAATTCGTCTCATACTAAAGAGGTTAGTTTCGTTAAGTAACTACCTTTGGAAACTGGGCTTTGTAGCAAGTGATTGTGCCATGTCTTCTATCTCTGTGCTACTAAGTGCCACTGTGGATTGTTAGTTGCATTGTGAAGAAACTACTCCCCTAGCAAGATTAAACGTCTAAGCCGTAAAGTCCTTAGTCAGCTTCCACATAACCTTAAAATTTTTAACCTGTTTCATTAATTAATATTAATTAAATAGTTTCAATTCTTAAGCAAGCGTTTCGCCGCATTCATATGTTCGCGATATGGATTGATTTTCAGTCTCCATTAGCAAACACTTACTCATTTTGTTTTTGCTAAAAGTAAAGCAAAATATTAATATACACAAAACAATAAAGGAGAAATTCATAAAAAATAATGGACAGTGTTGTTAAATTTGTCGTATTTCCTACGGCGATAATTCTAACAGTTCACTTTTATCTCCAGAATAATTTCGAATTCCTTCAAATCTTATCTGGTAAAACTTTCATTCTAAATATTCGCGCCCTAATTTCACCCGATAACAGAACATTATTACCGTTTATAAGTATGTATATTGGTGTATAGTTGCTAACACACTACTTCAAAAATCAAATTTAATGTCTAATAGATTTACGTTTTTTTTTTTATGTAAGAACCAAACTGCTGTACATCTGTTTTTGACGGATTGACGGGTTGCCCATTAAGGTATTTTTCATTACAATAGAATCAAACAATAAATTTAAACCAAGTTTTTGAAAAAAGTTTGCTAATTGTTACATACAATATCGGTTGGCCATCTATCGGTTTAAATTTGAATCATCGGTTATTTCGAATCTGGTAATACTAATGTCATTCTATTCTGTCATAAAATTCACTATATTATCTCCATTGAACGTAATGAATCAATTTACATTTGAGCAACGTTGAGATTATTGGAAATTCATTTCCAAAATAAAGACAATTGAACGGAAATTGCACGAAAATATCGTACAAAATTTGGTCGAAGGGAACGACCAACAGTACCCGGTATACGCAGTTTTATTGCTAAATTTAGCATCATTGTTGATGCGCCAAGCCATGAGCGTGCTGAGAGTTTCCGTAAAAATCCATCAACATCAACCGGTCATCGTTCTCAAGAATTGATCATTTCACGCGCTAGTTTACTTCGAATTCTGCCAAAAGATCTCGGTATGACGCCTCACAAAGAAACTGCACGATAATGTCCATTTTGCAAAAAGAAAAAAAAAATCTTTTCGGATGAAGCTCATTTTCATCTTGGTGGGTATGTTAACAAGCAAAATTGCCATGTTTTGGGCTCAGAAAACCTACACCTGGTATTACAGAACCCAATGCACATATTACGAGAAACCGTTTGATGCGGCTTGTGGAGCAGATGCATCATTGGCACATATTTCTTTGAAAATGAGGACGGCGCAGCCATTACGGTCCATGGAGACACCTATCGTACCATGATAACCGATTTTTGTACCCGTTCTGCATGATATTGATGTGAACGATGTTTGGTTTCAACAGGATGGTGCAACTCGCCGCACATTTCATACCACAATCAATTTATTGCTTCAAACGCTTGATGGCCGTGTAATTAGCCGAAATGGGGATGTCAAGAGGCTGCGATTTAATATCGTTGGACAATATTCTGTGCGGCGTCGTAAAAAAAAGAGAAATGACTACAAACCAGAGACAATTGAGTATTTAAAGGCAAATATTTGTGATACCATTGTCGAAATACAACCCCACACATTCGAAAAAGTGCAAGAAAATTGGTCCAATGAGGTACTGTGAGGCTAGCTGGGGCAGCCATCTCAATGAAATAATATTCAATTTCAAACCGGAACAATTGTACTTTTTTGCAAAAATTCAAACCGTTTTTTATTTATTTCATTTATAAATTTAAACTTTTAAATATCCCACCCTTTACTATGTCTTGGGGAAAATAAATAGGAAAAATATTGAATTCATTATTATCGCACGTTGTTTTACACATGCAGCTTGCAAAAAAGTAATGTCAACTTGAAAAATTATTTTGTATTCAATACAACCAGGGAGTTCAGCAGTGACTAACTTCTAGTGCAAGGCGAATTCATTACGAGGTGGGAATAGTATTACAATAAGTACAACAATACAAAAACAACAGGGATTTTGTTTTTGTAAAAATGTACACATCTTGTCAAAAAAATTTTTTTTTTTTGAGAAACTTTTCATGGCAATTTTATTTACTCTCAGAGTTTTTGCCAGAAATCTGCTGAGAGGAAGTCGCCGAAGAAATACTTTTTGTGTTTCAATTTGATGTCTGGCCTGGGGCTCGAACCCTGGCTTTTCGTCTAATAAGCCAACACACTACCTACTACGGCGACTTAATTCTAATATATAATTGGCTTTAAAATAATAATCCTAAAGAATTTCCAGAGTGCGTATCGTTAAGGATACATGCGGTACATATGAGGGTTTATGACTAATATGAATACGAAATTGAATATCGAAACAAAATACACAAAAAACAAACATTTTTTTTGACATTGTTACTTACATCAGCTGGTAAACAAAACCCACCTCGTTAATGAATTCGCCTTGTTCTAGTGTTTAATTTTATAATAGGTTTTATACGTCAAAATGAGTTTTTGAGGTTAGAACGATATCAACGTAATTAGTTTTAATGAAAAGTTTTTTTTCATCGCATCAAATGCTTTAAAAGCTTCTACGAACGACAAACGCTCACTGTTAATAACATTACTTGAGTGGGTATATTCGGTATGATTCGTGTTAACATAAAGTTATTTGTCTTTGCTTATCAGTTCTATTGGAAGATAGATTTTGATAAACTTTACAACCTTTGTAATTGGCAAGTGATTACATTGAACACATCGGGTGGGATTATTAGCGGCTTTTATGCACCCTATGATAGGGTGTGCCAGGCCGTAATTCACATCTATGTACGGTTTTCTACCGTACGCTTTTGTATGCCCAATTTGTTCAGCATAATTAACGTACTTATTTTCATAATTTTTATTATGGTCTGAATCTAAATTCATAAAAAAAACATTGAGAGCCTCTTTTTTGATACACGACTTCCAACACACAGCTCTAACTGGGTAGACCAAACTAAAAAAAAAACAGATTTTCAATATTCAATGGGAATTGAAGCATTGCGAGAATTTTTGTAAAATACTCACCTCAAACAAATCAATTGCAAGTATGTATTATCAGTCAGTAATGATGAGTTGCAAAAATACGCTCAGCTTCAACAAGTGTGATACTCAATTTGGCCACGGAGTAGTGTCTACAATTCAAACAAATAAATTTTTTTGAATGACTTTAACTTGCTTATTTAAAACATAGCTAGCTTACTTTAAACATCGTTGGGCTAATAATAAGGATATTAAAATATTGAAAGTAAATGACAATTGTACTTCATTGACAAACAAATACACTGCGGTTCATCAGGATAGAACCAACATATTTTAAAGTAAAAAAACTGTATAAATTGCAAATACAGATTGAATAAAAAAATTTTGTTTTGCAGAAAGATAGTTGATACTATAAATGATAATTTAAGCACAAAAAATTTTATAAAAATGAATTATAACGGTACTTTTTCACTTTCTTTGTAGTCAAGTATAAAATTTTTCATTTATTTTTTGGTTCAACAGAATAGAACCACGTGCATTTTTAACGTAAATCCGTAGGCTGTTGTAATAAAGCTTTATAAAAACCAAATATAATTAAAATCACAGTTTGTGGCTGCAGTTATCTAAATCCATATGTGAAGAAAGAGTTCTTTAAATTCGTCGGAAATGGTAAAAATTTATGTTTACCATCCTGAAAATTATTTTTATCGCGAAATCGATAGACAAATAGGACGAAGTCATAATGTGGTAATGAATTACATACAACATCGTGAACCATACAATAAAAATTACAAAGGAGGTATTTAGACAGCTCTAGTACCACAGGACAAGCAAAAAATTCTTCAAATTGCCTCAAATTCAGCCCATTCTACCTCTAAAATTAAGCATTTAGCAGGAGTTAAAGCAAGTAAATCAACAGTTTGTCGCGCTATTTTAAACAGTGAACATTTACAAGTCCGAAAACTAAAGAAAAAACCACCATTAAATATAATCCGTCAACAACAGAGTGATGTTCAATTACATTGGGAGCGTTATGCTGTGATGGCGGCTCAGAAATTTTTCGGACTTACGCATATCGTGAAAATAAAAGTTACAGCCATCCAAATTAAATTTTTTTATCAGAAAAAAATTACTTTTCGCCAATCGTTATCGCTTAATTGTCTTTGAACATTCCATGCCATATGATCTTTGGCAAACTGAGGGCGCTGTTGTTGACGGATTGCATTTAATGGAGGTTTTTTCTTTAGTTTTCGGACTTGTAAATGTTCACTGTTTAAAATAGCGCGACAAACTGTTGATTTACTTGCTTTAACTCCTGCTAAATGCTTAATTTTAGAGGTAGAATGGGCTGAATTTGAGGCAATTCGAAGAATTTTTTGCTTGTCCTGTGGTACTAGAGCTATCTAAGTACCTCCTTTGTAATTTTTATTGTATGGTTCACGATGTTTTATGTAATTCATTACCACATTATGACTTCGTCCTATTTGTCTATCGATTTCGCGATAAGAATAATTTTAAGGATGGTAAACATAAATTTTTACCATTTCCGACGAATTTAAAGAACTCTTTCTTCACATATGGATTTAGATAACTGCAGCCACAAACTGTGATTTTAATTATATTTGGTTTTTATAAAGCTTTATTACAACAGCCTACGGATTTACGTTAAAAATGCACGTGGTTCTATTCTGTTGAACCAAAAAATAAATGAAAAATTTTATACTTGACTACAAAGAAAGTGAAAAAGTACCGTTATAATTCATTTTTATACAATTTTTTGTGCTTAAATTATCATTTACAGTATCAACTATCTTTCTGCAAAACAAAATTTTTTTATTCAATCTGGATTTGCAATTTATACAGTTTTTTTACTTTAAAATATGTTGGTTCTATCCTGATGAACCGCAGTGTATCAAAGAGACGTTTGAGATTAGTTTTGCGTTTTAAATACCTTAAATACAGATTTTGCAACAAACGAGATTAAAAAATTAATGCAGCGAACTTGTTTGTAGTGAATTACACAAAAGCAATCTCAAGCATTCACTTTGTTACTAATAATTACAGTTACAGTATCAAACTACTTGCGGAGTCATTAGCATTTAAACAAAATATTACGAATCAAGTGTAGAACTTAAAAATGAATTTTAAAATAAATTTATTTGCAACTGTATGCGTGTTCCTGATTTCGAGCCCGATAGCTACTAAAGCTGATGAATATCAGCCTAATGAAATGACTTTAAGAAATCAACTATTAGCCGACGTTTTCTTAATAAAAGATGGATTAGATCATCTGCTAATCGCAACCGAAGTTCTGAATAAAAGGTGGGAAAAATGAATTTTAAAAACTACAAGTATTGAAGCAAATGTATGGTACAGTAGTGTTTTGGTAAATTTTTAATATAAGTCTCCAATGAATCAAATATTGTTCTAATATGGCGTATTTATGAAATCAGAAAGAAAACCGTATCATAACACAATTTATTTTCACTAATTTCGTTAAAAGTATTTATATGATGCAGCACAGTCAAATTTAATGAGCTGCATGTTCAGCTTATTTATTACCTTCACGCTTCAACTGTTTATGTCGAGTAAACTCTTTACAGCGAAACGAAAATGTTTCGCATAATATCGAGTATATTCGTTTTGAAGAAAAAAATCACAAATTCAAAGAATTTACGGAAATTTTTTTCGGAAAAAGGTCAAATAAAGGTCTTTTCAAGAAAATATATTTCAGTACATTCGTTAGTTCGGCAACAATAGCTTATATTAACCTCAAATAAGAAATTGTGGAGTAATACCGTTACAAAATATATATTTTATAATAACACTATGCGACGAAATACAAAAATTAAATACACCCGAGTAACTACCTAGTTGTTCAGTTAGTTGAGTCAAAAATACTTTTTTTATTTTTCTCGAAACCTCCAAACTTATGGACTTCGCGCACAAATTTATTGATTACACAAATATCTCTGAACCCATGTCCAAAATTTAAACCTTATTAGAAAGGATGGGGTTTGATGAGGAAAACTTGAATTAAAAAATATGAAATAAGTGATACCACTCTGAAAATGCATGATCTTGTGAAGAGATTGATATTTCGTTTGATCAAATCGAACAAAAATTACCGTAGTTATTATTTAAAGAGTCTAACAGTCGAGTTATATTTTTCATATATAGTATACATTTTTTAAAATTAAATTTTAGTTCAAAAATTTTCGGAATTTTTGACGAATCTTGATTTTTTTATCTCAAAATGTGTCAATTTCACGTTTGCCCAGAATTTGAACATTGTTTGCGCAAAGCGAAATGACAATATTTGTAAATAACCCAAATATTAGCCAACTTCTGGTAGTCGCACAAACGTGAAATTGTCACATTTTGCCATAAACAGTCAAGACCCATCAAAACTTTTGAAAATTTTTGAACCAAAAGTTCATTTGTTAAGATGGCATATATAAAATATATAAGCCGACTGTTATACTCTTTAACTTATAACTACGGTAATTTTTGTCCGATTTGATCAAACAAAGTGTCAATGTCTTCACAAGATAATGCACATATTTTATATTTTTTTAATTAAATTTGGCAATTAAAGATAGCTAAACTTGAAAACATAAGAAGAAAAAATCTTATTTTCCAAGTTTACCCCATCAAAACTCAAAACATATAAGTTTGAACAAAATTTTTAAGTATACCGTTTTAAAAACTAATCTCTTCCCTTTCTAAAAAACTTTAAAATAGGTTCAAACATATTTGGGTAATCAATAATTTTGTACGAAAAGATCATAAAAACTGGTTTTGTTAAATAAAACAAGTTTGGAGGGTTCGTGAAAAATAAAAAAAGTATTTTTGAGTTCTACTCAACCTAGTGAATAACTTAGATTACGTAGTTACTCGGGTGTATTTTCACTGTCGCACCGTGCAATTTATATCTAAAAATTTATGTTTATAAAAAAAATATATTTTTTAAAAAACCAACGTTTATTTATGAGTCAAATTGCCTATTTTTATAGGCTGTTTAGGTCGAGTATGCTCTGGAAAATAATGTAGCAGGCAGAAAAAGTCTTTCGAAACAAAATTAAACAGTTAAGGGTTAATTTCAATACTCGATATGATCTCCACGAGACTTTAATACTTTATTAATGCGAACAGATATAGAATTTATCAGTTCATGAAACTCATTTTTTGTTAATTTTGGATCACTCCTCCTTAATTACGTTTCTGAGCAAGGATTTAAATGCTCTTTTTTATAGAATTGATGTGAAGGCATTTGCCTTTTTGGTGTTTGTTCTTAACACGTTTCAAATCTTGGCTTAAAGATGGTCAATCTAAAACTAATCTTAACACGCTATGTGTATACCAGAGATCAACAATGATTATCCATAAAGCTGAGTAGATTCGAATCATACTCATAATTTCTGATACTTATATGCATTCATACTTATTTTAATATTATACTCATACTACTCGCCATGAGTACTACATACTTAACTCTCGATTCTCCATGACTCAACATTTACAAGAATCATAATATAAGTATGATTCGCGTACGAACACTACAATACTCACTTGAAAGTTGTTTGTTTGCTTTTCTTGCTGTCTTTGTCTTTTTTTCTTTGTTTGTAAATGCAACAACAACTAAGACTGTAAATTTTGAAGAATGATTCAAATCACTCGAATCATTTACAAGTATTATAAGTATTTTTCTAAATTTATAAATCTGAATGAGTAGGCGTATAAATCAAACATATTTCGAATTTTATGAACTTGATGTCAACATTGTACTCCTACTCATTGTAACCTGTACTTATAAATTAATGTTGGAGTGAGTACGAATGAATTAGAGTAGTTGAATTTCAATACTGTTGACTCACTCATACTCAAAATTTCATGAGTACTTATGAGTAGCGAAAAAACGATTCATTGTTGGTCTCTGGTGTATACCTGCATTATCTTGTCAAAAAACTATATTATTTATAATTTTTATGTATATTATTTATAATTAATGCAAGCAATTCATCCAGTTATTCGAATTGATTTTGTATGTTTTAAAACAAATTGAAAACCGATTTCTGTGGCTGAAAGCAAACTAGGTCTTCAAGAACTTGACTTTAAAATTTTGTGCAACTAATTTAATTTGTTGATCTTGATTCTTGGTTCTCCAACAATCTTGAATACCCTTAGAAATATCCAAGTTAAACTTTTTCTTTGAAAATTATGAAAGTATTGCTGTAAAATTAGGATTCGGTATACTTTTCTGCTTTTTAATAATGAAATTTTTATTTAAAACTCGCTTGGCTATTACATTTAAATTTAATTATATTTGCCTACAACCAAAGTTATTTTGTTACCGCTAGGCGGTATACAATATATAGTCGTCCAAATCTCTTTTTGGAGCAACACAAGTTTTATTTTGCTAAACATTACTGTATTGCTATCGTCGATTTATTAATATTGATCGCGACTTGAAAGTCCACACCCATGATTCACATCAACTTTTGCATGCTTTTCAAGTGTTAATTGAGTTCCATGTAGTATTTTTAGTACGAGATTTATTTTAAAGCCAATATACGTTGTCATAGTCTAGTATGTAGTGTATTGGCTTGTTAGACGTAAAGTAAAAATGAGAAAAAATATTTCCCGGCGACACCCTCTTAGCGGATTTCGACCAGAAACTACGAAAGTAATTAACATTGCAATGCAATGCAAAAAATTTCTCAAAAGAATCTGTCGTTCGGAGTCGGAGTATCAAATTAACATATACAATATAAGTGATGTGACAAGAAGCTAGTTCCTAAACCTGTACGTTCTGTACTTAAATTAAAATTAATTTATTAATTTCGAAACTACGGGTTTAAGTTTTGTATCGTATAATTATTTCATACGAAAACAACGACATCCAAAATTTCAATTGAAACTAGCTGTAAATCATTCAAACGCTTACAATAGTAAAACATACATTAGATTCAAAATCTTTGAGATGTTTCGTGGATTTACACTGAACCATATAATTATTTCCCTATCTGTATTATATACATACAATAATTTAAACTTTCTTTTCTTTAATTCAGATTTATCAGCCAAATGGATACTTTGAAAACTGTACAATCCAAACTTTTAGTGGATGACAATGATGAAGAAGAAGATGCCTTTTGCAATCGTATCACCGGGATGTTTAATAGCACATTTAAAAAATATAACGCTTTCGAAAGTCGTTTGATTACAAAATTGGAAGATATTCAGGAAGAACAAAGCTTACGCTTAGAGGAGATTACATTAAAGCAAGACAAGCTTAACGGGAATTGTGGCTCCAAGGGTTTAACAACGGGAAATTTAGATGGATTGACTACGTTTGTAACCGACATTAATGAAAAGGTGAAAACATTTGAACAAAAATTTGAACAAAATGTTGATCGACTACAAAATCTCGAAGTGAAATTAAATGAACAAAAAAGTGAATTCAATACATTTGTGGAGAGTCAAATGAAGATTTTACAACAAATCAGTGATAAATTGAATAAAAATCATCAGCTACTAGAGAAATATGAAAAAGAATTGCCCAAATTAAATAGTTATACTCCAAAAGCACCCAAGAAGCTGCCAATGGAAATTATTTTGGGAATGACATCGGCAAACGTAACTGGTTTTAAATAATAAGACAGTGAAAATACACCAGAGTAACTACAAAGGCTAAGTTATTCACTAGGTTGAGTAAAACCAAAAATACCTTTTTTTAATTTAACTCGAACCCTCCAAACTTATTTCATTTGACAAAAACGGTTTTTTATCTTTTCACACAAAATTATTGATTACCCAAATATGTTTGAACCTATTTTAAAAATCCAATGTTTTTTAGAAAGGGGAGAGATTAATCTTTAAAACATTATACATAAATGTTTTGTTCAAACTTATATGTTTTGAGTTTTGATGGGGTAAACTTCAAAAATATTATTTTATTCAGAGTATTTCAAGTTTGTCTGTTCATAGTAACAAACTTGAAATAAATAATATAAAATAAATGATAACATTCTGAAAGAGATTGACACTTCGTTTGATCAAGTCGGACAAAAATTACAGTAGTTATAATTTAAATAGTATAACAGTCGTCTTATATTTTTTATATATGTCATTAAGTCAAATGAACTTTCATTTCAAAAATTTCACGGTTGTACGACTACCCGAAGTCGGCTAATATTTGTGTTTTTTGCAAATATTATTATTTCGATCAAAGATTGTTCAACTTCTGGTAGTCGCTCAAACGTGAAATTGACACATTTTGCGATAAAAAATCAAGATTCGTCAAAAATTCCGAAAATTTTTGAACTAAAATTTAATTTTAATAAATGTATACTATATATGAAAAATATAACTCGACTGTTAGACTCTTTAAATAATAACTACGGTAATTTTTATCCGACTTGATCAAACGAAGTGTCAATATCTTCACAAGATAATGCCCTTTCAGAATGTTATCACCTATTTCATATTTTTTTTATTAAAGTTTGCTACTATGAACTGACGAACTTGAAAAAATATGAGAAAAATTCACATTTGTCAAATTTACCTCATCAAACCCCATAGCGTATTAAGTCAAATAAGATATATATGTATACTCTTTTCAAGGCCCATTCCTCTTCTTTCTAATAAGGTTTAAATTTTGGCCATCGGTACAGAAATGTTTGTGTAATCAATAAATTTGTGGGTAAAGTCCAAAAAAACAGTTTTTGTCAAATAAAATAAGTTTGGAGGGTTGGAGAAAAATAAAAAAAGGATTTTTAAGTTCCACTCAACTAACTGAACAACTTAGACTAGGTAGTTACTCGGGTGTATTTAAATTTTTGTATTTTGTCGCATGGTGTAATTTTTACAGATTATTGTGTATTATAATAATAAAAAGAGTAATAAAATATAATAATAATAATACAAATGAATTTCTCTTTAAAAAAAAATTGAAATTAATATTAAATTTATTTATTAGTATAGAATGCATTTTGTAAACTATTTTTTATTTTCTTAAATTTTTTCTATTAGAAATTTATAAAATTTTTTCTCTAGATCCAGGGATTGAAAACAACAGAGGATATTTCTTTTAAAACGGGGGATTCCTGATAATTCCTGAATTCCTCTGTGGATTAAAATTGATTGCCTTTTTCGGTCCTTTAATTAAATAACTCAAGCTTTTTGAGTTTGTATAACACTAAACACGTTTCTGCCTTCGTAGTTAACTAAAAATTTTTTAACTGAATTTGTTTTGATTACAAAATTACAAATAAATTATTTCACAGACTTCACTGTAATTCGCAATTTTAATGAATTTCGTGTATAACGAAAAAAAAAATGGTTTTTAAATGATAATTTGATGAGGAAAAACTATTTTAGCCATTTATTAGTGAATTGCTCAACAAATGAATACTTTTTGACTTTTTAACTCCTAATGAAACAATTAGGAAACTGTTTGTAAATTTCCTTTAACCGCAGATCGAGCTTTGTATCAAAAATTATTGAATTTTTGAGACTATATAACTTTAATTTAGAAAAAGCTAGATGCCTGATATTTTTTAATTCGTTAATATCGTTATCGCCAATATTTCAAACCAATTAAAATAGAAAATTTTATAGAGGACTTAAAAAATTTAAAAACTTCGTAATTCTGTCTTATGTATCATTTTTGATACATACGACTTTCCTAGGGGTTCTTTGGTGTTGTTTTTTTAAGTTTTCACAGATTTGGTGAAGTTTTATCGTAAACAATACATTTTTGTGGTATTTTAAAAGGAATTGAAAGTTAAGTGTTGGATAAAATAGAAAAGGTAGTCTAGTATGAAGCGTGTTAAATTATTAGAAATCAGACCAAGCTTCAAACCTCAGGTCAGACATTTCCAATATACAAAGAAGGTTGTAATGATCGATTTTGTATTTATGTATGTAATTTTCGTGCTGCTGAAGACTTTGAAAAAGAAGAAAACGGAAGCTCCTCATATGAACTGATGAAAGTATTGCCAGCAACAAAAATGACAATAGGATCTTTAGTACTGGTTTGAACAGGGAACCGTATGCCTTTAGTAGCTTGGAAAGAGAAAATATTACCAATTTTCACGCAGATTGCTAGCAGCTGTTTCCTGAAATGTTGTAGATGTTGTTGATCTTTAGGAGATGTGGATTATAATTACTCACGAGTATTATATTAAATTATTTATATTTTCCTCCAGAGTTATATTAAATTGAATTATACCTAATTAGCTAAATTATACTTACCAACATCATACTTACCTGAATTATACTTTCGTAGAGTGTACTTATTGTAATATTATACTTTCTTAAAATTACATCTAATTAAAATTAAAGTGTGAATTTGTACATTAATAAAGAGCACATTGTATTCCATTCTAACCATGTATTCCATTCACATCATCTCTGAAAAGAAGGCAAGTGTTTATCTCTTAAAAGCACTCGTTTCAAGAAAAACCACTACCATTAACAATTACCACCAAACCTAATTGTTTCATGTTTCAATTTCTTATTATTTTCAGCTTGACTATCTCTCAACATTCACTAAAATTAATAATATCTCACTTAGGACTAATCGCAGATTTATAATCACATGCCGGAACTACAAAAACAATTGGAACAGACGTCATGTAGGCAAAGGTCGTTACACACGATCACGACAAGATCCGGATATTTAAGTCTGCTGGAAGTTTCACTGAATGTCAGTCAATAAAAGGCAGGAAATAGTCGATGGGCATCGATACTGCGAAAACTGCCTAGCTAGAAGCCATGACTTGCGATCCTGCACTTCTTTGGATATGCGTAAAAGGTGTTAAAACTTCCACCATCAAACCCCTGAAAGGGCTAAAAGAAATAAAAAGAGTCACAAGAGCGAATCATCGATTTAGTCCGACACGCCATATACCCAAATCGTTGTCGTAGCTATTAAGTCTCTGACACAAGTGCTTTGCACCACACATCCAGCCGAGAGGTCATTTGTGTTTAACCACAAGGCTGGCGCTATGTTATACAATTTATTGTGTTTATGTAAACAAATGGAAATGAAAAGTTATAACCAATAAAAATTAGTTACATAAAAAATAAATAAGTTGCCTTAACCAGCAGAGATCAGCAATGAATCGTTTTTTCGCACTCATAAGCACTCAGGAAATTTTGAATATGAGTGAGTCAATAGTATTGAAATTCAACTAATCTATTCATTCGTACTCACTACAACATTGTACAGGTTGCAATGAGTATGAGTACAATGTTGACATCAAACTCATAACATTCGAAATATGTTTCATTCATACGCCTACTTATTCAGATTCATAAATTTAGACAAATACTTATAATACTTATAAATGATTCGAGTGAAACGAAACATTCATCAAAATTTAGAGTCTCAGTTGTTGTTGCATTTACAAAAAAAGAAGAAAGAAAAAGACAAGACATCAAGTAAAGCAAAGACACACATTGTAGTGTTTGTACGCGAATCATACTTATTTTATGATTCTTGTAAATGTTGAGTCATGGAGAGTCGAAATCAACAACATCATGCGTATTGTTAAGTATGAGTACGATGAGTACTTCCATCTTTGAATATGAGTAGTATGAGCATGATATTAAAATAGGTATGAATGCATATAAGTATCAGAAATTATGAGTATGATTCGAATCTACTCATCTTTTTTCATACTCATTGCTGATCTCTGAAAACCAGTGTATAACTTTTTTTGTTTGGGAAATGTTCTAAAAATTTTAATTTTTAAGGTTTTTTTATTTTTTTAATATTTAAAACAATCTAATTAAATAAATCAATAACAAATGAAAGCTACAATATAAATGTAGTCCGGTATATATACATTTCAATATGAATTCTTATTAATTGTTCAATTTTATATGTGTACAGTTTTATGATTTTGGAACACATAGTCAATATTTTGAAAATATCCATGAGTTCTTGGAGTAGTTGAATCATTCAACAATTAATCCGATTCATTTTAGCTTCTTTAACTGAAAAAATCATTATATTTTTCAATGAAATTGAACTCAGGCTCTAAACTGATGAACAACAACAGTGTGATAATAATTTGAAAATTGTTCAAGATGAAATTAATGAAATAATAAAACATTAATAAATTTATTAAACGAATAGAAATACTAAAGAGACAGCTACTCTTTATTAAATGTATACTCATCGAACTTTTTATTTTATTCTACAAGTTCTAATCAATTTGTTATCATCCATCTAATAAATTTAAAATAAATAAATTATTATTTTATTTACGTTTTTCTATGAAGCAATGATTACAAACATATTGTTCTTATGATTTACTCATGACACACTCATTTAAATTTAAATTTGTTTATAAATGTAATGACCTTTAACTCTAGATTTTTCTCATGATACACACAAATCACATTAAAATTAAAGCGCAACACAGAGAACATCAACAAATAAATTTAAGAAAGGGAAATGTACTTTCCTTATCTCAATTAATTGAATTTGAATTTATTTTCATAGGTATTCCGCAGTAACCACACCCCGAATACCATGTTTGGAGACCAGATAAATAATTAGGTTTAATTTAAAAGGTCTGTAATAATATTTCAAGAGGTTAGCTAGATTGCAATAGATGAGGCTAAACTTATTCTATTTATTTGTTTATTACAATCAAACTATAAATTATATTCAAGTCGTACAAGTTGAGTAACTGAGACCAATAATCGAATCCACGACCTTACACGATCTACTAAACTGTTAGGTCACCCAGGACGATGAAACAATATCTTATATATAAAAATGAATTTGTGTTTATTTGTTTGTGGGTTTGTTTGTTTGTTTGAAGTCAATAGACGGCTAAACGGCTGGACCGATTTTCTTGAAATTTTAACATTACCTTCCTGTATGTCTGGAAGGAACTAAAGGCTACTTTTTATTTTAAAATTTCAAGTAGGCGAGGTGCCACGCCCACATACCCAATAAGTATTTAATATCGCATATCTCATAAACTGCAACAACTAGAGTCCTCAAATTTTGTATGGACGATTTTGACGTATATATGAACAAAGTGGGCGGTTTGGCTATAATGGGCGTGGTACCTCCCATCCGACAGGTGGCGCCACTGAAAATTACTTAAAATCAATTAAATCGTAACCTCATGCTATGATCTTTAGCAAAGTTGTTGCGCATGAGCCGACGAAGGTTTCTAAGTTGGTATGACCAATATCCGATATGTGGCGCCACTGAAAATTACTTAAAACAAATTAAATCGTAAACTGTGCATTTGATAATGTTATGATCTTCAGCAAAGTTGTTGCGCATTAGCCGACGAAAATCTCTAAATTGGTATGACCAATTTCCGACAGGTGGTGCCACAGAAAATTACTCAAAATGAATTAAATCGTGAACTTTGCATTCTTTAACAAAGTTGTTCCGCATGAGTCGACGGCGGTGCGATTAATTTTCGATGGATGGCGTCACTGAAAATTATTCAAAATGAATGACAAGCAATTGGTCGACCTACACCTCAAGCACGGAAGAAAAGAGCATTACAAGCCTCAGAATCAGACGAGCATTGAGACTGGAAAATCTTCAAGTATATGCCGCTGAGAGCCGTACGCTTGAACCACTTGAACAACGAGAAGTGAGATTAGAAACTGATCGAATGCGTACTACTTGCCCGTTCATCTGAATCATCAAGACAACTGGAAACAAAATCAATAAAATGATTCAAAATTAATTGGACATTTGTGTAATGTCTTTCTCTCAAATTTATTTTAGTTGATGGCGCAGCAATACGCGCAGGGTACAGCTATTCTCTTATATTAATAACGTATTTAAAACCAGGTTCATAATATTCTTATAAATATTTTCTAAAAAATAACTCACACATGTTGTTCGGTCAAAATATTTTTTATTTTATATGGAGAGAAAATATTTTTTACAGACAACTTCAGTTCAATTTCGTTTAATTTTATATTTTGTCCTGACAAACTTGGACTGTGTTGCCAAAAGGTTATATTTTTCGTACAAAGCGTAATTAAATTGCCTATATAAATCATGTATGTCGCTTTTGTGCGTTGGCTTGTTAGACATGAGCCCTCGGTTGAAATCACAGGTCAGAAATATCCAACAAAACGAAATAAGAAAAGATATTACTTTGGCAACTCCCAGCCGATTTTTGGCAAATACTTTGAGAGTAAATAAAATTGTCATGACAAGATTCTCAAAAAATTCTGTCACTCGGAGTCGACATTAAAATGTAGGACCCGCCACATATAAAATATAATATTAACACACACAGTATAAGTGGTGTGAGAAGGTCGTAATCCGGACTGAAGGTATATAAGTCACGTAAATTTTGTATTTGCTTTAAAAGTATTTCTGGCAGACATAAAACACTCAGTACAAAATAATTTTGTCCAGACAAAAATTTTATTCTACCAAAAGAATCCAGCTATATATTTAACAATAATCAAATATCTCGGCTATCGGCTTTTGAAAGATTTCTTTCGACGTACTTGTAGACTTTAGAATGGTAGGAACACATTTCTCTCAGAGCACGAATTTTAAACAATTCCATGATTAAAAACTGATCTTAGAGATAAAATGGTAAGCCTTACTTTATAAACACAATAAACGCAACGCAGCAAACGCTGCAATCACTTAAAAATAGAGAACATGGGTTTACTCGTGTATGAAAGTGATTATTTTAACAGCAGCTCAACAAAAAAGAACGGTTCTGATGCTCTGCTTTTAGGCTAATTTCTATTCATATTTGCAACAATAAGAGAATTATCGCTAACAGTAAGAGGATTCAAGTCGCCGTAGCATAGTAAATAGTGTGTTGGCTTATAAGACGTAAAGCCAGTTTTCGAGCCCCAGGCCAGACATCAAAACAAAATACAAAGAGTATTTCTTCGGCGACTTCCTCTCAGCAGATTTCTAGCAAAAACTGTGAGAGTAAATAAAATTATCTTGAAAAGTTCCTTAAAAACCTATCGTTCGGAGTCGACTTTAAACTGTAGATCCCGCCTCTCATGTATAAAATTAACACACACAACATAAGTGGCGTGAGAAACTAGGTCGTAATCCTGACTGAAGAGTTGTAAGGACCAATTACGTATGTAAGAGGATAAGTGTTATCAATACAATAACATGCATAAAACAAAGTTTTTAAGAACGCGATGCATGAAATATAATGCGAAAGAATGTTTTAGTGGCATCATTGATAAAGAGAAAATTAACTGTTTATATTTTTAGGTTTTTAGCCTTTTAAAAACGTTTAAAATATGAGTTCGTAGATTGCAAATAAAATAAAAATAAATTTGTGTTTAGTTTTAAATAAAATCGTTATTGTTCGCACAATTCTGTATTCCAGTGTCCAGAACTTGATGTAAACGACAACAATTGCTTTGTTTGTTATTCTTTTTTACACTCTTTTGCGTAAATACTAACAATTGTTCGACAGATCTTTATAACGGAGATCTTTAAACCACGATTATTCTCTTCAAACACCGCGCGTTTTCACACAAGACTGACTGAATTTTTACTGACTTCGTTGCCTGCTTTGTCTTTTATATGTCAAAGTAAATAGCACAAAATATACAGAATAGAAACAAGAGTTTGACATTTAACTTTCCATGGAGATAGAGACAGCAAATATTACCAGAAAGTATTTATGTCTCTCTCTGACTGCAACTCTGTTTTGTTTATTTATGTTTTTTTTAGTTTTAGTTTTTATATTATATATTTATATATAATAGCAATAATAATTTTAACTTTTTCTTTCAAGAAATTAAAAAATATTGGCAACTTTCAGCAAGAAAATTTTTTTATGAGCAGTACGTCTTATTTTGATCTTGTAATATTTAGCTTTTTAATTACCTCTTGCACAAAAAACTATATTCGTTGTGACCGAAAATCACACACATTTCGATTAATATTTAAATATTTAAGAATCTTTAAACTTTTCATTGAAGAAATTAAAAAATATTCCAAATTATCCCTTTTTTAACACAAAATAAATCTTTATTTACATTTAGTTTTTCTACTTTAACCGCCAGTTTTCACTCTGTATATCTGTTGCTTCTAACACATTTGATTCGCAAAACATTAAAATATTTTTTTCCCTCTACGAGGTAGGTTAAGGTGCTGCTTTGAGCGTTTTTAAACGTCAAAGGTTTCAATTCTGTATTATTTTGTGGTAAATAGTCTGACGAATGATCTTGAAGTGGGATGTTCGTGGCTTTGCTTTCTCGTGATCTACATAAATTTAAGCATCATTGTTTAATTGTTGTTTGTGTATTTTGTTTACATTGTTTGTTGTTGCATTTTTTGTTTATTTATTTATGCCCTTTTTTCTTACTGATGTTGATGGCGTATTTTTGTTTACTTGTTTATCATGTAAACAAGTTCATTTTTTTTTTGTAACTTTTGTTTATCATTTATCACGATGTTACACCATTTTCATTTTCGTAACAATATTTATTTGTGAATAAAATAGTTAACATCAAAACAAATACACCAAAAAGGAAAGTGTTGCTTGGTTTTTATTTTTTATTTGGAAGCATTTTTTTGGATCATTTTCCTCTTTGCCAGAAACCTTATCCCGAGCTTAATTCCAAGCAGTCGCCACCACAAATCCATCCACCGACAAAAACTACAGTCCACAATCGAACAATTAGTAACAATTTTTTTGTGTAGATACATGTCACTAATTATTATTAAAGACTTTATTGAGAGAAAATACTTTAGACATCTTCTATCTCTCAGAAAACTTTAAATTTTTTTATTGTGGTTTGGAGACGAAACAATAGTAAATTTTGTCTATTGTTAAAATAGAATCAAACATTTTTTAAAAAATTATATTTTCAATGCCTTTATTAAGAACAACTTTGAATGGAGTTCGGTTTAACTGAGCTCCACTGTAGACAAATTTATTAGTTTTATGGCTAACTTAATCGATTTAAATTCAAAAAGGGTTTTTCTTAGAAATTATTTTTTTTCTAGCCATATACGTTTATTACTGATAAGCAGAAATTTTATTGGTCACAATGATTTTGCGGAACGTTATATACCTTTTGATTTTTTTATTTAAATATAAGTTAAAAAATTATATTAAAGCTTTTAAATAATTTATTATTCAATGCAATTTATTTAAACCAATTACAATTAATTATTGATTAATATTTACCGAATTCGGTATGACAGTAATTAAAATTTTACAAAATAGATTTCCTAGACATCATAAAAATTTTACACCAAAAATTATTGTCCTATTTGCGGTTAAAAGCATCAAATTGTGTTAAAGTCGAAGTGTGTTTTTCTATTTTAGCGGCTAAGGCAAAACTTTTCTTTACTTTCATAAATTTTTGTGTTTAAATTTTTATGGTGACTTAGTGACCTGTCTGAAGTCGCCGTAGTCTAGTAGGTAGTGTGTTGGCTTATTAGACGTAAAGCCAAGGTTCGAGCCACAGGCCAGACATCAAGCCAAAATATAAAAAGTATGTATTTCTTCGACGACTTCCTCAGCAGATTTCTGGCAAAAACTCTGAGAGTAAATAAAATTGCCATGGAAAAAGTTTCTCAAAAATCTGTCCTTCGGAGTCGACTTTAAACTGTAGGTCCCACCACTCATGTATAAAAATTGACACACACAACATAAGT
This sequence comes from Sarcophaga subvicina, assembly GCA_936449025.2. Taxonomy (NCBI): domain Eukaryota; kingdom Metazoa; phylum Arthropoda; class Insecta; order Diptera; family Sarcophagidae; genus Sarcophaga; species Sarcophaga subvicina. The sequence continues at coordinate 58,727,345 of OW388083.2, read as the reverse complement.
AGTGTGAGAAACTAGGACGTTGTACAATGGGTCAATTCGAATTCCGGGTACTGTACTTGTCTTCATTGACAAGTACACGTCCTCTAACCTAACCTAGTGACCTGTCTAGTCGCATCTTCCCATCCTTGTGGTCACCTCACACAAACCAATAGGGTGTTCCAGTATCTTATCTTTTAGAATGCTACCACCATTAATGATAAAATACAAAAGGAAACAGTAACATTTAATTCGTGTGATATTCAATTCTATAACTTTGGATTAATCCTGAGACTCATAAACATATTGAAATACATACTTGAGTATATCCAAGAAGTAATACGTCCGATTCAAATAATTGATTTGTTTTCATCAATTTGGTCGATACGCATCGAAAGCAACATTTCAGAACAGGACGACCCATCTTCCGCTGATGGAAATCGTGTTAAGGATCGGTAGGCAATTTAAAACTAAAATATTGAATGAAGCTGCCAAACTAGTTGCTCGCCATCCTAATATCAAATATGATGATGCTTATAACGCTGCGCTTAGAATTTCTTCGGCATTTTAATAAATTTAAGGTTTTCAAACAATTATTATCATGCCAAAGTATTTTGAATGCAGCAAATGAATTTATGAAATGAAAACATCGGATTTTTCTTGTAGCGTTCTGTATTAAAAAACAATCTCAAGCATTCAGATGCTGTCAGTATCAAACAAGACGAAGACCATTGCAAAATTAAAAAAAATAGAGCAATTTAATACGAGAAACCCCAAAATTAATTTCAAAATAAATTTATTTGCAATTGCATTTGTTGTCCTGATTTTAAGTCCAATAGTTATAAAAGCCGATGAAATTATGGATGATAATCCTATTGAGCAGCTATTAGCCGCATTAACTCAGTGAGAAATGCATTAGATACTTTATCAAATTAAACCGAAATTCTGTAACTAAGTAAGAGAAAATTTATTCAAAAACTTTCATAAAATGTTTAAATTTACATCTCTTTAAGCTTAACCAGTCAAATGCAGGAGTATCGAAGAAGGATTTCACAAGAAATCAGTTACAAATTGGGCCATAGTGAGAATTAAAAATTGCAATCCGAAAACTCCAAAGTAATTAGCAATGTAAATTATATAGAAGTTCAAAATAGTCGACAATCAATAATTTATGGGAACGACAATCTAACCCTAGTCGGGTATAATAAAATTTTAAATATAATTTTAAAATAATTTATAACTTATTTTCGTTACTGAAATATATGTACTGACATTTAATGAAGTGTTTTATTTTGTATTTAAAAAATATATGAATGGTTTACACAGTGTCAATATTACAGTGAAATCTCCCGTAGGCGGACACCGGTCGTCACAGCTGATATGACCGTTAATGGCAGGTGTCCGTTCACGAGATAGTTAACTACATATAAAAATGTCAGGACTTTGTGCTATTAAACATGATATTGTGACTAACGACTAGACAAATTTCAACACAACTTAAATATACGTATACTTATGTTTATTTATTTTTTTAATTCATTTTGGTTTAAAGATGCATTTACATATACAATTTAAAATATAAATTTATATGGTAGTGGAGAAGAACTGGTGGATTTTTGTCTGATTAGAGTTTGCTTGCCTCAATTTTTTTTCCATTTCCTCAAAATGGTTTTCCAAATTTGAAAGTTTTCATATGCCACAACATCATTTAAAGCAAGCGCTTTCAAACGCGCAATCTGTGTTAGTGCTTCATCGAATGATTTAATTTGATCGATTTTTTGCTCTATAAATTCCTCTTCTGAATCACTTGATATTACTTCTGGTGTTTTTGCAGCTTCAAAATTGATTTCAATGTCATCATTGACATCTTCAAAACTAATCTCGTTATTTTCTAAAATTCTTTGAAAATTCGTAAGTGTTGCTAATGGCACATCATCTTCCGGATCAAATTCGTTGACAATTTGGTTTTGATTAATAAATCCGGCTATGCGAAAACAGTTTTTGATTGTAGAAGATTTCACTTTATTCCAAGCAGTTTCTATAAAACATATTGCATCCAGCACACTGATAAAAAAAATTTACACAACAATCAACAAATTTTATATATGTATGTGTTGCTGTGGGGTATGTATATTTTTTTATCGGTTAACATTTTTGAAATTTTGTCCGTCCTGCCAGTGGAATGTCTGTCTAGCAGAGAGTAATCTGTTCTAAAAATTCTTGTAAAACAAAGGGACTAGGAAAATTGTCCGCTTAAACGAGGTGATCGCCTACGAGCGGTGTCCGTTAGTAGAGTTTTCACTGTATAATAATTTCCATGCCTTCACAGATTATTTGAATCAATATTCAACAAATATTGTAATTCGTTTAATTTTCTTTAATATGCTTGACAAGAATGAATGCTATTTAAAATAGTTTTAGGCACTAATTTCACATGTGTAATCATTACTTATCATCATACATTATCATCAACTTTATCGCTTTTCATTACAAATAGCTTACATTTCCAATCGGAATTTGATTAGAAGCTTTTGTACAGAGATCATAAATAAGAATACTTGTTGTGATCAGTGCCAAATCATTAAATTATTCAGTGAAATTGACTTAAAATTGAATCAAATTAATAAAAATCTAATTTGTCTAATGACCAACAACCGTGAAAATAATGTTCACAAATCAGACGGAATTTAGGGGCAATTATAATAGTATAGTATAGTATATAGTATAGTATAGTATTGTATACAATAGTATGTTACAAGAATTACTGAATTTGTTAAGGTTAGAAGTTCTACAGAGAAATATTGAAAACTTTTTAAATTTTAACCAGTCGAATGTAAAGGCTTTAGTATTGTGAAAAACAGTGAAATGCAGTTGAATATTTAAGCAGATAAACTGCTTAAATTTAATGAACACATAAGTGGCTTACAAAGAATATCAATAATAAATGCCAGTGGAAAACCGAGACGTCTACAAAGCAACTGTCATATTTAAGGCCATTATTATAACCTGCCTTTAACAAAAGGGAGGATTTTGACGGGCAGATAAATTGTTTTTCATTATTATAAGTGGAATCTAAGGTAGAAGTGAGCGTTAAGCTAAAGGGAGGATTATCCTACCAGTAACTTTTGAAGCCATATGCCATATTCTATGTTATTTTCAATTTGGCAAGTTTAAATATAAACAAAATGAGCAAATACAATAAAAACGACACCCGTTGCCACTGCGATAAAAAAAATTGGGCAATATTGTCAACATTACCCCAGCACGGTCATATTTTTGAAAAAGTTAACTTTATTTTATTATTAGGTTGTAATAGCAAAAAGAAGCGACTTTAAAGTTCACTTTAGCTAAAGTTACGTTTAACTAAACCCAACTTTAACGGCAGGTTGTAATAATGGCCCTTAAAGTTTAATTAAAAGCAACAAGGAAAGAGAAAGCACAGAAGTAGAACAGATCGAATCTTGAAATAAAATGAACATAATTATGGTGTCGGCCTTTATTTAAAATATTATATCCAACAGTGCGTTAATTTTTATCTCCTATTGTGAGGAGATGCTATACAGCATTTCAGATCAGATCATTTTCAGATCAGACTGCGACAAGAACACATTTGCGGCGGATGCTTTATAATTTTATTTCAGAATAACACTCAAAAAATTTTTATGTTAAAAATGGTGTATGTCATTACTTATTAATTGGTCATTACAACCCTTTAGTCAGAATTACGATCTAGTTTCTCACACCACTCATGTTGTGTGTGTTAATTTTATACATGAGTGGTGGGACCTACAGTTTAAAGTCGACTCCGAACGATAGATTTATGAGAAACTTTTCATGGCAATTTTATTTACTCTCAGAGTTTTTGCTAGAAATCTGCTGAGAAGTCGCCGAAGAAATACTTTTTGTATTTTGGTTTGATGTCTGGCCTGGGGCTCGAACCCTGTCTTTACATCTAATAAGCCAACACACTACCCACTAGACTACGGCGACTTCATGTCATGTCATTATCTGGGCGTTTTCATTTTTTTTTCATTTTGTCGCATAGTATGTTTTTTTTCAAATGCTTTGGAATGCTCGCTTTTTTCTTTTAATAAAAAAATGGGTTTTTTATTCTTTTTATTTATCTAAAAAACATGGCGTAATTTTTAAGCCAAAGATGGATAGCTTTTAATAAAAAATAATAATAAAAAAATAATATAATAATTTAATAAAAAATGGATTTTTTATTTTATTTTTATTTATCTAAAATTATTAAGCCAAAGATAGATAGCTTTACATATGTATGTTGATGAAATGAAAATCAATATAGCGTATATTACTAACACTTTTCTATGGCTGTAAATAAATAAATTCTCTCAACTTATTTTCTCTCTCTTACTCACTAATACATAACCAAAAAATTTTTGATAAACCCTGCTATACAGTGTGAAAACTATGTATATGTTCCTGATATTACTGAGATACTGATTACTTTCTAGTTAGTAACTAATGTTCTATTGCTTAAGTTTTTCGGATTTCTTCTACCGTTAGCTGCTAAAACGAACTTAGTGATGGTCTCTCAATTCTTCTTTGACAGCAGAGTCATTTTCACTGCATTCACAACTTTTGTAATTCCGCGAACATGTATTCAATTTCTTTACTTCGTATTTTAAGAAGGCTTTGTGTTACCCAGTTTTAGTTTAAGAATGTTTCGAAATCATGGAGATGTGATGTAGACAAAACAATCAAAATTATCTCTGTAAAGTGCATGTTGTTAATTAGATAGGGTTAATTTATTCCAGAGTATATTCTTTTCTTTATATATCTATACTCTGGATATGAAGATTTTCCGTCATGAGGTAATAAATTTAATACGGTCCGACATTAACCTCTTTCGAAATAATTTATAGGCACGACAAACGTTTAAGCAGCTTGTTCTGCAATGTTCTTTCTGTATATTGAAGACAATACAGTTGAAAATTTCATAGCCTTTAGAAAACCAAGTTAGAGTAACTCTTGAACTGTAGGTTATTTTTGTTTAGTTTTGGACTTATAAGTCCAAAGACGAAGACTTTTTCCAAATTTTCAAGATCATAAAGGAATTTTTCATATAGGCTATGTTATGATACCAACCAGTGGGCATAACTCCCAATATAATTGATTGTGGAAGTGAAAGTAGTTCATGCCGTGAAAACCGTAACATTCAAGTGTTCATTAGAATAAGAGAGTGAACAATTGCGCTAGTAGTGAATCATATCTGAGTATTCCCCGGATATAAACAATTTCAAAAATGCTTACAGGAGAGTGCTTATAAACGAAGAATATTTTTTTCTAATCCCTCATCTGAGAGCAAATAGCCATGTGTCATTCAAACTGATAGAATTCTACTTGTCTCTCTTGACAGCACTGGCTTCGTATTCGATGGTATACCGGCTGGTCGGAGAGAGCTTTGATCATCTGCTATAAATTACTGCAAAGTTGTATTTTGCTAGGATCCCGTGTCACTGCGAAAGCAGCAGACTTTATAGGCATAGTCAAGTGTTCTATTGTAGCATTAACTAGACTGAGAGTCAGGTGGTTGACCTGTAACAGAACAGCTTCGTAGAAAAAGTGCTTTACAAATTACGAAAGTAAAATTGTAAGTTTTCTATCGGGAATCAATTATCTCAGAATGGGGTGCATCTGTTGATCCCATCTTCAGACTTAACATATCCCCATAAAAAACTCAGAAACATATAATCGCATGAACGTGGGAGCTAGTGGATGAAATTAATTTCGGAAAAAAGTTGTCACAAAGCTGATACATATAAACGAAGTTTTTTTTAAAGTAAACCTGAAGTATGAAGCGCAATTTTTGCGTATATAAGCGGGAAATACTTAAAATTGGGATACATGCATCCAGTGGTGTTGTCGAACCGGAACGTTCCGGAACGTCGTTCCGGTACTTCCTTCTTGGACAGGAATGCGTTACGGAACTAAAGCTGATTTCTGATAACGAGCATTGGCTGACGTTTTGAAAAAAAAAAAATTAATTAGAATTGCTGATTTTTTTTTCTAATTTTTGACGAATTTTTATATGTATTTTTATATTTTTTTTTTTTATAAACAAGGGTTTGAACCGAAACCGGACCGGAACAAAAACCGGAACGAACCGGCTTGTTTTCCGAACCGTGAACCGGAGTCCGGAACGCGTTCTGGTAAAAAAAAATTAGCACAACACCACTGCATGCATCGAAATTGTTTCAGTATACTTTGAAGCAAAAATAAAAATTGTTAAATTTTCAGTGCTTCTACGTGCGTAATTATTATATCCGGGGTGCTGTCTACAATTTATATCTTTTTCGTAGAGCTTGGTTTTCAGTTTCATTTTATCTGATTAATTCGCTAGCACAACCAACTGTATATCATTAATGAATCACTTTGAACCTGTGATCAAATGTAGTGTAAGATCTAGGTAATGTTTCGCAACAGTGATTCTAGGTTACAACACTCGTTATTGTGAGACTTGAAGCTCAGAATCTGACAAGTCGTTCGTTACTATACAGATTGGTTATTGAGACATTTTAAGCCTCCTCATCGGTTTAAAATCTTTCTGTTATAACTTTTTCAATTGCCTGGACTTGATAGCATCAACCATTGACTTTGGATGGATTAAAATAAATTTTTTCATAAATTGTGTAACGGAAAAATACAATTTAAATCCACAAAAGAATTGTTAAATACTGAGCTTTTAAAGGATTATTTCTTTTTATTGGTTGTTATATCAGTCAACCTTCATTAAAAAACCCCTTGAAATATCTAACGCTATCTTTAGGTTAGAGGATGTTTACTTGTCAATTAAGACAAGTACAGTACCCGGAGGTCGAATTGACCCATTGTGCAAACGCTATCTTTACAACAATCAACTTTTTTACTCCATCCTTCTACTACAAAGATACAATATACACATACAGTATGGTGCCCAATTTAAAAGGTTGACATTTATGGATTCTATCCACGATTTGACCACACGGGCGTTATGTATTGGGGCGTTGTCTTACTGAAAAGGAATTGACCAAAATTGGCAACTGACCAAAGAGATTTTCAAACTGTGGAAAGGTTTTTTCTAAAACTCTCTGATATGTTTCAGCGTTCATGTTTGAACTTAGAAACTGGAGCTCACAAGTGCCATAAAAGGAATCGTACCCCACACCATAACTCCGCCGACTCGACTGTGTAATCGATCAAACTGGTGAGTTTTCTTCCTCAAATTGTGAAAATAATAATTGTAGCCATCAGGGCCCTCCAAATTAAACTTCTTCTCGTCAGAAAAAACAACGCGCTTCCACTCGTTGCTCCATACCCTATTATCAGGACAAAATTTCAACCGCATTTCTTTTCGTGCAGAGTTAAGTGGTGGTTTTTTCTTTAATTTGAATTGTTTGAGGTGATTTGCTCCTGAAATAATACGCCACACAGTGGTCTTGCTAGCATGGACACCTACTTTAGTCTTAATTTTGTCAACAAAATCGTGCGAATTTGAAGCTCTCTTAAAATAGCCCTCGTTATCAACCAACATTGTTGATAAAAAGAGCGAAATTTGGCCAAACATAAAAATATTATATGATAAAGAGTAAATGAGCTTCATCGATTCGACGAACAGTAACCTTAATGTACAAAAATAAACAGTAACGGCCCACGGTTAATAAAATTAGATATCACTCTTCGGATTCTACCTATATTTTTGGATATTTCGGTCACAGAAAGCCAACAATATCTATACATTTTGATTTTTATTTGTTCGTCGTTAGTTAAAGCTCTACCGCGACCCCTTGTTATACTAAATGGAACTACATAATTTGTTTGCAAAAGTTAAAAAAAATATATTTTTTAACTTCGCGGTAAATCTGTTCACTTGTAAATCAAACTGAAACTGCAATGTACTATTCAAGTGAAACAAAAAATGCCCTGCATTTCTGAGTAAATTTAAATCAAAACAGCAAAAACAAATAACGGCATTTTTCCAGTGAACCAAATTTGTCTCTCGGAGCCAACAGATGATGACGAAAATAAAACAATAACAAGAAGTTCAACAAAGTTAAGAATATTGAAAGATTACCAATTAACAATAAAAAAAACAGCGAGTGTGCTATTAAGTTGAAACGAAGTGTAAATGCCAAACAAGAGTATTTATTCGTTGCCTTTTTTTTACATCTGACAGGTACCGATAACTTTCGCTTTATTAATACTTCATTCATTTTATGCCTAACAGTTTCTAGAAACTTTTGTTGTTATTATATTATATTGTACTATTTGTTGTTAATCTTTTCTTTGCTATGCCCCTTCTTAGAATAGCTTTTAGTGTTTAAAGTGTATTCGCATTTCTAAACTAAAAAATTTATTAATATAGGGTCTTGCAACAAGGACTTCCGAACTTTGCTGCAATTTCATCTGTCAAATTAGTTGTCATTTATTCAGGGCATGGGCATCTTAATGAGCTGTTTCTTATATTCAAGCACTTAATTTTCCCAGAATCCAATTACTCAAAGTTTTTCACCTTTTGGCAATTGGATAATAATTGTGCTCAATTAAAATCACGTCATAAAACTCAGGGAGCTTAGTGTAAAAATTCTTATCTAATTTTTTTATTTAAAAGAAGTATATTCGAATTTTAAGAACAAAACATTCAATAAAACGATGACTACATACTGTGTGTATATAAGAGATTATTTTCATGGAAAAAATAATTTTTTTTTTGCTCTTTAAGCAATCTTATGTTTAGAAATAAAAGAAAAAACAAAACTGAGTATTTGATATGTGAGTTTCTAGGTACATCTTTTTAATGTTGCTGTCAATAAGTCATTCATGCTTAGATGAAATAATTGACAGAAAATCTAATAAGTCAAGAACTAAGCGCCGTTGACTGTAACGAATATTCGGTTGAGTGTTTCTATTTTCTTTTCTCTTAGTTGTTTATGTTTTTTTTTTTGCTTAATATCCTGTCACTTATTCTGTTTTTTGAAAAGCATACACAAAATGTCATTAAAATGTAAACGAATACACAGACACAAAAAAGAATAAGAATAGAAATACAAACAAGGATAGAATTATATTTAGTTAACCATATACGAGGTATGTTTATAAATCATTTCTTCAGTTTGCAATTGTTTAAGTGTTCATATACATATATACAGTGGACAGCAAAAGTCTTAGTACGACAATATATTTTAGCAATTTCATGAATTTTGGCCAAAAGATTTTATAAAAATTTATAGTTTATATATTTATTTTATTAATTTATTTCTGTTTTATTATAAAACAAAACATTTTTTATTGTTTTTCATAAAACGAGAGGAAAATAAGGAAAAGTTTCAGATCACTCCATAGGTACCCCCAAGGAGAACCCTGAGTAAATTTAAAATTCAAAGGCCTAATATATGAAAATGTTATCCCTTGTATTTAGAAGAATATCCCTTAAGGTCAAGCACTCCATTTAACCCATTTGGAATTGAATGTACAAGTTTTGTTTAGTGTTTTCTGGTGGCAACATGAGGAAGTTTTTCGGTTGACTTTTGTTTGAGGTTTAGCGATAACGCAACCGTTCTTTCAAATGACCTCCTAAATACTCTCTTGAAGTCATATTGGGAGTTTGTGCAAGAGTATTAAGTCTGTGGGGAATTTTTTTGTCAAAATATATTTTCGTACTAAACCTTTTGCTGTCCGCTGTAAATATGTTAAAAAGTTAATAAGGACATCGGCATGATACTTATAGAATTAATCAGAAACCAATTGCACAAGACTTAGTCGCCTCCTAAGACGTTAAATCAATTCAATAATTAATTAAACAGATTCTCTACCGTTGCCCCTGTCAGTGCTTTTTGAAAATCTCAAAATATTCTCGAGACATCAGACGAACCATTGAAGAAAGTATATTAAATTTTCGTCAGTGCCTACTAGCGAGAGCAGGACATGATATATGAGATTTCCCACACTCTCCTTTTCATTCCTACCTATGCGAAAATAGTTGTAATAATTTATACGTGTGAATTCTACATGGATCTCAATTAGAAAATGTGTGATAATTCCAAACACAATGTCATCTACGTAAGTGAACCTGTAAGTCTATTATTAATAAGGTATCATAACATGGCTTAGTGATGGATAGAGATACTGTAGTCCATGACTAAACGATTTATTGTACTGTCCATAAGCTATAGGGGTATTCCCGTAATCCTGTTGCCTTGAAAAACTTCTATACGCCGATCGGCGTCAGTTAGTTTAACTGCCTTTCTATTACTTCGTAAACACCCAGGTGTTTACCTCTAGAGAGCTATTAACTCCACTCAGATTCCATGTTCGTTCTCCCTATCACGGAGTTTAACGTGTCCATCTCTCTTCATATCTCCATATCACCTTCGAAACCCCTCTTCCTAATCCGCAGAAATCTTCTCATCCTCATTACTGGCGTGAAACTATCCTTCGTTTACTGTTACGAATTTTCACATGAAATCTGATCCTGCCTGGCTGATGCAGCTTCCTATGATAATTTGTAGTCAACCTCATAGGATCAATGTTAGCGCAAAGAGAAATAATAATATTTGCAAAAAAAAAAATATTAGCCGACTTCTGGTAGTGGTGGCGTGAAATTGACACATTTTGCGATAAACAATCAAGATCCATCAAAACTTTCGAAAATTTTTGAACTGAAAGTTCATTTGATAAGGTGGCATATATAAATTATATTACACGACTGTTATACTATTTAAACAATAACTACAGTAATTTTTGTCCGATTTGATCAAACGAAGTGACAATCCTTTCACAAGATAATACATTTTCAGAGTGTTATCACTTATTTTACATTTTTTATATAAATTTTGCAATTAAGAATAGCTAAACTTGAAAAAATGAGAAAAAATCATATTTTCCAGGTTTACGCGATCAAAACTCATAACATGTAAGTTTGAACCATACGTTTATGTATACCATCTTAAAGGTGCATCTGTCCCCTTTTAAAAAAACTTGGGATTTTGAAAATAGGTTAAAAACTATTTGGGTAAGCAATAATTTCGTGTGAGAAGATCAAAAATACCGTTTTTTTTCAAATAAAAGAAGTTTGGAAGGTTCGAGAAATATAAAAAAAAAATATTTATGAGTTCTATTCAACAAAACTTACAGTCTACACTATGTCATTAGCTGGGTGTATTTTGTCTGTCGCATCGTATTATTAGACAATAGAACAAAAAAGGAATTCTACTATACGTTAAAGAAATTTATTTTCTTGTACACACCTCGCATGTGCGTTGTTTATTTACTTCTACATCCAGATTGATTTGTACTCTGGTAAAAGAAAGTCAATATTTGGAAACTCTTAACATAAAACCATATTGAAATTCTCTATATGTAAATACATATGTATGTACATATGTATGTTTGTATGAACATGAATGTAGTGTGAAAGATCAAACCAAATTTGTAGCAGAAGTTATTGTATTCAAAACACAAATGTCATGTTACATTTTGTTTGATTATTGACAAAAATTCGAACTAATCTTGATTTGTGATTACTTCAATGAATGATGGTGCTATAGAAAGCTTTTTCCTGCTTAACAGTGATATCAACATCCTTTTTGTTTTCCGTAGACAAATTGGGTTGATTATAGAATAAAGTGAAGAATAAATATGTTACCCAAACACATTTACTACCTCTCAATTAGTTGGAAGTTATGGGTTTCATAATGTTAATCGTCCTCTGTTATGTTAAGTATGAGTAAAACAACAATGCTGTGTATTTAAAATATATGAAATAAAATGAGGAATATGAGTGCACTGTAAAGGAACAAGAAATAAAACTATATACTGAACGTAATCACAAATGCGTAATTTAGTCAACTTAATAAATTATTTTAGAAACGCAAAAGAGTAATATAAAATTATAAGATTATGCATCTTTTTTGCTATACATATCAAAGCGATAATTTAGGTTAGATGGCAGATCTTCCTCGAACAGTAAAGTCTCATTTAGACCAATTGTGATACCCTAAGATCAGACATGCCCTTCAGGAAACAACTCGACTCTTGCTGTTGTAGCTATCTTTATATATGGGAGTTCAAACAAGAATGACAGAAAATGACAGGCTAAGAGTAGAGTATAGACCCATGGGTTTAGGGAAAGTATATTTCCCCTCATCAGGTTGGTCATTTCAACCCTTTCGTTATGATTACAAACTAGCTTCTCACACCACTCAAGTTGTGTGTGTTGATTTCATCCTACTGTTTAATGTCGACTCCGACTAATGGATTTGACAAACTTTTCATGGCAACTTCACTCTCAGAGTTTTTGTTAGAAGACTTACCGCGACTTCCTATCGGCTGTCTAAATTTCGAGTTTTTCAAACCATGGCCGCGGTGACATGTGATATTGTTACTTCTAGTGTTTTGTATATCAGTGCGCACGAGATTAACAAAATAAAAACCATATTTTTTTAACTTAAATCCATATTTGTGTCAAATTTTCAATCAAATCAAATAATCCGACAAATGATAAAAAGACGACCGTGCTCAATGCGACCTCCTTGCCTTGTGGTACTAATGACCTTTCTGGTCACATCGAACTTCGAACAGTCCAGTCATGCAAATTGAATTTATAAGGAGCCTTGACTATAGCACCCGAGTATATATGATTGAAAGCGTCTTTGACGTCAGGATCTTAGCACAGCCTCGATGGATCAATTCCAGGCTAAGCGTGTGGATATCAACTGGTAAAAGTAAAAGAATTATAAGACCAAATCTGTCCAATGTTTTGAAAAACAATTAAGTTAGAGTAATTAGTATGAGGTCGCTGGTCACCCAGCTTTTGGGGTATGAAACAGATTAAAATATTACTTCATATCAAAATCGCCGAAAGTGGTCTCAACTCCTAAAATACTTACAGATGAAAATACTACTTGCCGAAATCGATTTTCATAAGGACAAGATTGATGAATACGCCATATCTACCAAATCGAACCAACCATTTTCAACTGAAGTCTGCAATACTTTAGTTATGTATTATAGCGCGGCAATATTGACAAAACAAAATACCTAATAATGACAGCTGTATTCAAAAAAAATTAAGAATAATTTCACCACAAAAGTGTTAAAGAACTACAAGTCGTAAACATTATTGAACGGTTTCGACGCCTTCATTAAACCGGAACAAGTGAAAGCTAGTGCTGGAAATATGTATTTAACGTTATAAAAAATTGATGTTGTAAAAAGTTGATCTAGGTAAAATTATGCCCCCCTCGTGCTCAATTCCAATAAATACTCTGATGGTCTAGTTGGTAGTGTGCTAAACTTCAAGCCCCGAAGCCAATTCCCCCCAGAGACTTTGATTGTTTCCGACTCTTTTTTATCTTTTCCGGTAATTTTTTTTAAGGTCATATAGTGTAGGTATCCGGTTTCAAAGTGACAATGTAGCTGATGAACTGGCTAGAAAAGGCACTCTCTTTCCGAAAACCAGCTATCATATGAAAAAGATAGTTTATTGACTACTGACAAATTCTGGTGTGATGCTGGTCACATCCTCAGCCTCAACCTGGATTAAATTAGTTAGGAAGTACTTACGTACGAACTACCAACTGCTTCGTTTCTGTCTGTTCTTGTAGGGTAGACATGTAGAGAGACTTCGTATAGCCTAACGTATGGTATTAGTTGGTTATCTGATTTATTAAACTTTCAAACTGGTTTTCAATTTGATTCTAATTAGAGCTTGTCAGTTAGCATTGTGGCATCGCTGTATATGGTAACAAGGTACTGCGATATGTGCTAAAGTGACTTGCCTGTAAACGGTAAGTTACCTAACCTAATGAGCTTATTCTGATGGGAATAACTTGGAAACCCCTATGTTAACTAATCTAATTAAATTAAAATAATTTCCTTTGCCTCTACCAATCCAGAGCGCTTTACCATAAAACTGTAAAAACTTAGTTTCCGCATTTTATTTTATTTTATTTTCCTTTTTATTGTTTATTACATTATTTTTTGATGTTTACACGATTTCCTGTACACGTTTGACTAACCTAATACACGTGCTACGTGTTGGGAAATTAAAACTTTTTGATTCTTGTTTTTAAATAAATGTTTGTGCTCGATTTTTGTTAAACCTTCATTAAAAACATGGATTTAACCTAAAAACGTATTTATCTTACGAAGTGTAATACGAAAGTTAATCATACAGCTTTAAATGACATGTCAATGCAATGAATTTCCATATCTATGATACATTTGATTGCGAAAAACGAGTGAATGTGTTTTAAAATCGTCTGTCAAAGAATTTTTGCTTCAATCAATCATTTTGTACACCATTATTGATTTTGTAGTTTAAAATTTGTTTAAAACAAAAGCGATAACAGAAACTGAAATAAGAAATGTAAACGATTTCCTAGTCAAATACGTAATCGTACAAACAAAGTATTTTTTTACTTGGAAATGTTTATCATATCAAGCATTATGGCACGGATTTGTACAAAAACTACTAAATGGGATATTTATTCACACAATTGAATTATTTAAAATTATATTAAATTTTGAAAATGAAGCAAACTTAACGAGAATTACGGCATTACAATACCATTAACTAAGTAAAAGTGCCATTACAATATTCAATCATTTGCAGGCCAACTAAGTATTGCATTCGAATTTTTAAATTTACTATTGGAATTGAATATTGGAATTGAACTTTGAATAATATTTGCAACTTTTGTATATGCAGTCATGGACAAAAGTCTAAATACTGTTACGAAAATGGAAATGGTGTTATCGTTTAACATTAAAATAATAAACAAAAGCTACAAAAACAAAGGACTTGTTTACATGATCAATGAATAAACAAGAAGCAACAACAACACTGTAAGGACAAACGTAGACAAAATACACCAACAACAATAACGTAAACAACATGTTTACATTTATAGAGATTTCGAGAAGGCAAAGTCATTCTCCTTCAAAAGCATTCATCAGAATTTACCCAGCGATATAAAAGGCAAGACAAAGCAGGCAACGGAATCAGTACAAATTCAGTCAGTCATGTGTGAAGACTCGTTACGTGTGAAGAGAATAATTGTGGTAAGGAAGAATAACAATTAAAACAAATTGTTGTTGTTTAAATCAAGTCGTGAAAGGTGGCACACGGGATTATGCGAACAATAAAGAATTGATTTAAAACTAAACACAAATTTATTTTTATTTTATTTGCAATCTATGAACTCATATTTTTAACGTTTTTAAATGGGTAAAAACGTAACAATACCCACAACAATTCTTCTACATTTAGAGATTCAAAAACTTATACAAAATAGTAATGATAAAGGTTTCCTTCAGACTCTTCGGAGTCAATAAAAAAGCAAGTAAATAATTAATACAGAAAAAATTAAAACAGAAATAAACAGAAAACGAAAAAAGTCTTTTCATTCCATTTTCACAATATATGCTTGTAATATGTAGCTTCAATTACACTATGGGACAAAATAACAAAAATGAAATGCACCCAGATTGTGCAGATTGTGAGTTTTCTTGAGTAAATTTCAAAAATATTTTTTTATATTTCTCAATACCTCCAAGATTGTTTTGTTTGGACTTTACGCACAAATTTATTGATTACTGAAATATTTCTGAACCCATTTTATTTTTAAACTTTAAATTTAAACTTTGTTGGAAAGGGGAAGGATGGACCTGTATGTATATGTTTTATATACATAATGTTTTATATGCCTTAATATGCTATGAAGTTTGATGAGGTGAGCTGAGTTTTTTCATATATTTTCAAGTTTGTCCACTCATAGTAGCAAACTTTAATTAAATATAAATATATAAACTAAGTGGTAACATTCTTACAGTGCATTCTCATGTGAAGAGATTGGCACTTCGTTTGATCCATTTGGACAAAAATTACAGTAGTTATTATTTAAATAGTACGTATAGCAGTCGTAATATATATGTATTTTATATTTGCCATCGTATCAAATGAACTTTAAGTTAAAAATATTTGATGGATCTTAATTGCTTATCGCAAAATTTTCACGTTTGACTAGACTAGAGATTACTAGAAGCCGACTAATGTTTGCGCAAAACAAAATGATAATATTTTTGAAAAACACAAATATTAACCGACTTCTTGTAGTCTCTCAAACATGAAAATGGCGAAATTTCCAGATTGAACCATACTGTATATATACTATTTCAAAGAATCCCCTTTTGAAAAACACTGGAATTTTAAAATAAGTTAAAAAATAATTTTGTGTGAAAAGATAAAAAATAGTTTTTGTCCAATGAAACAAGTTTGGAGGGTTCGAAAAATATAAAACAATGTTTTTGAGTTCTACTCAGCAAAACTCACAAACTACACTGTCATTAGCTGGGTGCATACTGACTGTCGCACCGTATAATTATTAAAACAAAAGTATCATTCAAAGTTTTGATTACAAAAAATGAGAAAATATAATTGATAATTGGTTCACGTGAATAAATATCATTAGAAATTTGGCTGTTAAATTAAGAAAAAATAAAAATCTTGCAATTACATAGCAAAACTTTAAAATTAAAATCGGTCGACAGTATCGAAAACAAACGTCATAGTGGAGGCCAAAGTAAGCTTATTGAATTTGAAGAAAAATGAAGAAATTATTGAATGCAGAGTTTAGTCTATGACGGTAGTTTACTGCCTAATAGGTTCTCAAATGCTTTATAGACTTGATGTTAGTACGATTGTAATGCGATGTCACGTCACATATGCGGTCCTATTTCTAACCGTTCGACCACCTACATGTAATGCGTCATATACATACTTAATATCAGACCCATGTGTATACATTTCAAATACAGAAGTTAAGAGACATTAATTTCTGTTTACCCGCTAGCTCTACACCAAGTTTCGTTGGTTCTCAACCCGATTTGACGCATTAACATATAAAACACTCTACATGTCACCAGACTGTGTAATAAATAAATGAAATAATGAAATATTAAGAAAAACAAAAGTAGCTAAACAAATGAAACGATGGCGAGATGAATATGCCAACGTAGGGTGCACTTTTCCCATCCCTTTATTATCTAAACGCCAATGACAGATAGAATACCCATAGTTTTTTAAATCTGTCCCATAAAGAAAATATAAAGGCCACCTATACGGTCACATCCTGGTCGAAGATATCCTTCCCCATTAAATAATTTAATGTTTCATATTCATTGAATATATACAAACAATTTTATTATAATAAAATAGAAAACAAAAGGAATTAACATTAATCATATAAGTTCCTTACTTGGCAAGAGCAGAGAACAAACTAAAGTTATTAATTCAAAAAGCATTATGAAATAAAGAACATAAGAAAACAATAAATTCGGACAGAGGAACAAAACTGAATCGGTCCGACTATATTATGTTACTTAATGAAATAGTAAAAGTAAATAAAGAAATATGAATGAATTTTTTGTAATTATCACATACAGATTATGTTTATCCATAGCAATTGAGATGATGGGCCCAGCAGTCAATGTGTGTTGTTGTTGTCTTTAAATTCTGTTTAGGGATATTTAGTAAGATCATTCATATATATAACATTCATACATAATATATCATCTTATAAATGTAAAGATTTAGCAAAATAAAATGAAAAGAAATACACTTAAAGAAAAATGTTAGTTAAAACAAAATTAATAAAATTCAAATTTAATGAAAATAATTATCAAAATATGTTAGAAAATTCGAAAAAGTTTTAAAATCAAATATAATCAATAATAATAATCAAATATAATATAATTCAAATATAGTACATATTTAATTAATATTTCATGTTATAATTTTTAAGTTTATGAGAAAAATTATTTTTAATATAAATATAAATAATTATACAAAATTAGAATTATAAAGCAATAATTTTAATTCAATCATTTTTAAGTTTTGATTTTAAAAAGGTTATAGTTGAATTACAATTTACAAATTTTGGTTTTAGGTAATGTTTGAACAATTAATGATTTTAATACAGTTTAAGTAGGCTTTAAATTCTTTATAATAATTAAAGATTTAAATTGATTTTAATTTTAAATTTAAATGAAATTTATATGTGAGAAAATCCTTTAAAACTAAGAAAAACTTATTTTAAATGAAATGTAAATATATATATATATATATATATACATGAAATATAAATATAAAAAAATAGTATCACGTGATGATTAGAGACCGAAGTGCTTCTAGAATCTTCTCTCCAGTACAGTTATGTTGGCCTATGGTTTGTGGAAGGCATAAACCATATATTTTACCAGTACAGATGATTTGGTGAATAGTTTTATTTTAATAATTTCAATTAAATTATTCCTTATGGTCTTCTAATTTCTTTAGTTTTGCACTATTTTAATTTTTCACTTCTCACTTATAATCAAAATAATTGTTATTTAAAATCTTTCTTTTAAAATATTTGCAGACTTCTGCACTCTCTCAGTTCTAATTCGTAAGTGATCTTTCTGCCAGAAATCACATTCTATCAAGCTTACTTTTGTTACACCAATTCCAATGTAAAATATCATTTCAATGGAATATGTATTTAGATATTTAAGATAGAGAAGGATAGATATATTACGTCTATCTATAGAAATAACATGATAATCGTATGATAATCACATGATAATCACCGATTTTGCTATAATTAACGGGACAAGACAAAAGTCTATCATGCTATAAAAAATATATAATGATACAATGCAAAGATTACAGTGTGTAACAAACGTGATGTAATGAAAAAAAACTGGAAGAAATTAATAGAACAAAAAAAATTTTGTTTTTATAAAATCGTAACACGATGTTGTTCTGACTCTAAGCGTAAGGAATCTAACTCTATAGTCTTTATTATTTGAACTCTGCCAACGGAGTTGGGTAACCCAAGTTTTTTGATACTTAACACTCAAGTATCTTTTTGTTGTCGAATTGTGTGGATTGGCGCGATCATTATTTAAAATTTTTTTGAGAACGACGTTGACTCAAACGATTTGCTATATGAAACGAATGAATTCCTTTACACTCTTCTTGAGAAATACATTTCCTCAAAGGTCATTGGTCATTTGCAATATTTAATTCCTGTATTGAATTGTGTTGACAAACAACATACCAATTAAAGCTTATGATCCAAAAATTAATGATTTACATCAAAATTTGTTTGGTCAGCGAAACTCGAACTTTTACCTTAAAATCAACAGTTGAAAAACTGCTCGATTGAAGATATTAATTCTGTGGACATACGTTTAAATATAAATAGATCGGTCAACCAAAATTCAACTGCGTGACCACTATAAATTTTTAGTTGCTGAAATGAACGCATTTATCAGAGTGAATTTGGTCGATAGCATGGGTTATGTTGAGTTTGAGGACTGCTGTGCTTTGTGGCTTATGCGCATACATCTGTGGCTTAAGAAAACCACATAAGAAAAAGTCGCATCACCATCACGTGAGAAGACCATGCCCTCAAATCTCAAGCGGAGGATATAAAGTGTGGTATAAACTGTGCGCCACGTTGCGCAATCTTGTTGACAGCATATGTATGCCATTGGTGTCCAGATTATCGCATTCGACTTGTAGCACTCGGCGTTGATACTGATGACCAGGCCACCATCGATCCCAATCAAATTTTTTTAGGATTAATTCGACCCTATTGGATCTCATGTGCATTGGTATTTTATTATTGATTCAACAATTTTGTTTACTCTCGTATTCATTCATATAGAAATGGGCCTCATTACTGAAGATGATTTTTCGATAAAAAAAATTTGTGTATGATAAAATACCCAATGCAGTTAAAAAACATTTTAGCTGTCTTTTATATTTAAAAGAAAATAAATTTACTTAAACACTTAATGCTTGTGAACACAATAATAAAGAATTAACAGTTGGGCTACAAATTCTCATTTTTCTACCATGGTAAATCCACACAGTGGTTACTTTAAAAAATTAATTTATTTAATTCAGAACACGGTCTTCATACTGTATAGAGACCAATAAACACTGTACAATTCTCAGTAAGTTTTAATCTTTATAGTGTTACTCATACTCAAATTGATGAAAACAAAACATTTCTTAAAGCAGTTTATTGCCTTGCTGAAGTAAAATAAATCATATAATAAAGAGGCTTATAATGTTGCATTCTATGAATATAATGGTGTATTTCGAGAGAAATTAACGATGACTGTGATTGCGATAAATGTGGTATAAAGCCTACTCAGAATCATTCACATTGCAACTTGCTATTGTCTTGGCGGAAATTTGCATCATTCGTTCTTGTCAATGAATTGCATTTTGCTTTGCTTAAAGAAAACAAAGAAGATCTAATCCATAATCATGGTGTATTATGACGGTTACGTTGGTACGTACAATTACACTTATTCTACCCTATATTCAGTGAATATTGTGCTGTTATAGCCCGAAACCACATTTATTATTGGTTAGAATTGAATGACGATGTTCTAACTTTAAAACTTATACACATACATACATACATAATTGGCCATTACAACCCTTCAGTCAGGATTACGGCCTAGCTTCTCACACCACTCATGTTGTGTGCGTTAATTTTATACGTGAGTGGCGGGACCTACAGTTTAACGTCGACTCCGAACGACAGAATTTTGAGAAAGTTTTCATGGCAATTCTATTTACTCTCAGGGTTTTTGCCAGAAATCTGCTGAGAGGAAGTCGCCGAAGAAATATTTTTTTTTTCATATTTCATTTTTGATGTCTGACCTGGGATACGAACCCGGGCTTTACGAATAGTAAGCCAACACACTACCTACTACACCACGGCGAAACTTAAACACATCCATACATATATAATTGGTCATTACAAGCCTTCAGTCAAGATTTTAACTAGCTTCTCATACGTTAAAAGTTATGCAAAAAGTTTATTTAAAAAGCTACAAGTCGATGAAAACTTGCTGCAAACAAGCACAAAATATTTTTAAATTTATATGTATTTTATTTAATTCGACAACCGTTTTGGATAACTTACTCTGCATGTACTCTCTGCCGTCTCTTGTAGCTTGCATCCATTGTTGAGGGTGCCATTTCCTCTATTACATTTCCTCCTTTACGCAATAAATTCGTTATCGGTTCACTCAACTTGCCCGTTCTAACACATGTCATCTCTGTGGAGTACTGCATCTGCAAGGAAAATATGAGTATCGTATCCAACCATAATTCAAACACATATTAACGAATCTTTTTCGAAGAAACACAGCATCTTCAGTTCTCATGCTAACCTCAGTTAGGATACGATGTCAAATAATTAACAGAATCTCGCTTTTATGTGAGACCACCTCAAATGCATGTAATTTTATCACAAATTGATTTATCACAATTTGATTCATACTGCGTTGTAAATCTCCTATGGTCCAGGTTTGTTAAATAGCGATATCATTGGCATAGTCGACTAGGCAAGCTGGATAGGTCAGAATCCATTTTAAAATTACTATTATAGCTTAATATGACCTGTGTCCGTCTCGTGATCTGGTTAGTGTCATATATTAGAACTCTGTCTCGGAGGCATCATCTTATTACCCTCATTAGATAGTTCGGTACATTGAAGTTTCCTTCTAGCGCCATCATGTTTTTGTCGTCGAGTGTTACAATACGAAAAATAGTCCTTCAGCGGCGGTTCTGCTCTTGATATCTCAATACTACGTCAACGACATCCTCTAATTCTCATATTGTACACTTTTCTGCTCTAAGTCCGTGTTATCGTCATGAATTTTGTGCTTCAATAATCTTTCTAGTGTTGTGCCAGCTGTATTCAACATGTGCAAGAATCCGTATGATGATGGATCTCCCCTTATATTTTGTTCTTTTTTTGGAAAACACTTCCTCTGAAAGACTGCAGTTATATAATGGAAGCTTACACGTTTCTCTATGATTTCCGTTAGATTTCCGAATGGTATTTGTCTGCTCTCCTAGAAGAGCTTGGGACATCACGGCATGCTGTAGGTTTGTTCTATGATTGAAAATATAACAAACGATACCACTCATTAGAGAATTTAGGTGAAAGTCTTAAGGCTGTACCGTTAAAAAATGTATTCATCTTGAATCTTGACCTCTTGATATGATAAAGTAGGACAATAAGCATAATTTTCATTACACTGGCTAAAAGTTACTGTATAGTGTGGTGCTAACGTCAGATGCATCGTCTGGCCGGATGTGTTCGATAAGGCCGAGCTTAACAATTTTCTTTTATCCAAACTAGACAAAGTAAGACCAGAGAACAAGAAGATAAAAAAGTATTGATCAACTAAAAGTCGAAATTCGACTTCAAATATAAACAAAGTGAGCAAATGCAACAAGAAAAGAAGCCTGTCCTTGCTACTGCGTTTAAATAAAACTTGTTTAATTTGAGCAGTGTTATCGACATGGCTCCGCCACTGCCATATTTTTGAAAACGTTAACTTTTAACGTAACGTTACAGTTACCTTTAACAAAAGGTACCTTTACCTAAACTCAAGTTTAACGGCAAGTTGTAATAATGGCACTTAAAGTTACGAGTCTATGCCAACATGTTTTCAACAGAAAACCGGCAGTTCTGGTAATAATGATAAGAAATTACATTCATCGGACCAATATGACATAACACGATAACATTTGTACTATTAAGTGCAAAAAAAGAAAACGGACATTAAATAAATCCAACATCTTAATCTCTTAAATGAGAATTTCAGTAGACCTTCAAATACAGGTTAAAGAAAAACGAAGCAAATCGATTCGACGTAAATCGAATTTCAAGACAATTTACGAAAATTTAAATAAAAATACGTACTTCTTATCTCGGTTTCTATAGGTATTTTGCTGCCTACGATATAAGGATAATATTGTTACGAAAATTGAAATGGTGTTACATCGTTTAACATTAAAATGATAAACAAAAGCTACAAAAGCAACAACAATGGACTTGTTTACACGATCAATAAATAAACAAAAATATAGCAACAACATCAATATAAAAAAGGTATAAACAAGTAAACAAACCGGCAGCAACAAACACAAACTTATTTTTATTTCATTTGCAATCTACGAGCTCATATGACATGGCATTAGGATATGTTATGTAACAATATATTTCAATATTTTCAGAAGCTTATAACATGATTCCATTTTAAAAAAAGGTTTCGATTTTAGAAATGACAGCGTTCCTTAGGACTATTAAGGTTTTTGCATTTCAGCTTAAAAATAAAATTATACGAGTTTATTCAGTTGTTGACAATTGTAAATCTTAAAAGCTTTCACAAAAACAAAATGTAGGTTTGTTTGGATTTGTTTGGAGTGTATGTAAATAAATGTAAAATTTTGTATAAAAATAAAAAAATTCTTCAAGAAACACAGCAAGGAAGATTCGTTGAAATTTTGTATATTTTTATAGAAGTGCTTTGCTTTTTGCTTTCCTTTCCTGTTAATCTTTATTTATGAGTTTTCAAAATCTTAAGCTATTACATTTTACTTTTTCTAAGGCAAGACAAAGAGGACTTAAAATGACAAAAATGCTCAGCTCTCGGTTATTAAATGTTATGCAGGATGGGCCATCTATAGGTTTAAATATGAAAAATCAAATATTTTGAATCTGGAAATACCCATGTCATTCTATTCTGTCACAAAATTCAGTATACTATCGCCACTGAACGTAATGAATCGATTTACGCTTGAGCAACGTTGGGATTTATTGGGCCAACGAGAAACAGCAAGATGATGCCGATTATGCTAAAAATTTGGATGCAGCTTATTTTTATCTTGATGGGTACGTTAATGAGCAAAATTGGCATATTTGGGGCTCAGAAAATCCACACGTGGTCTTACAGAAACCGATGCACCCATTACGAGTAACTGTTTGGTGCGACTTATGGGGCGGAGGCATCATTGGCCATATTTCTTTGAAAATGAGGACGGCGCAACCATTACGGTCAGTGGCGACACCTATAGCAATATGATAACCGATATTTTTGTACCCGCTCTTTATCGAATTAATGTAAAGGATGCTTGGTTTCAACAGGATGGTGCAACATACCACATTTCTCATGCCGCAAACGATTTATTGCGTCAAACGTTTGATGTCCGTTTAAGTAAACGAAATTGTGATGTCAATTGGACGCCAAGAAGCTGCAATTTGACACTGTGGGACTATATGTCCTGTGGGGCGCCGTTAAAGCAAAGTGTTAAGCCGACACACTAGAGACAATTGAGCATTTGAAGGTGAAGGTGCCATTGCCGAGGTACGATCTCATAGACTCGAAAAAGTGCACGAAAATTCGTCCAACCGAATGAGGTACTTTGAGGCAAGCCGCGGCAGCCAA
The DNA here is from genome assembly GCA_936449025.2 of Sarcophaga subvicina. Classification (NCBI taxonomy): domain Eukaryota; kingdom Metazoa; phylum Arthropoda; class Insecta; order Diptera; family Sarcophagidae; genus Sarcophaga; species Sarcophaga subvicina. The sequence goes on along the minus strand of OW388083.2, from coordinate 58,703,057 downwards.
ATGAATGAAATAATATTCCATTTCTAACCGTAACAATTGTACTTAAAATTAAAAATATTAAAATTTCAAAAAGTTGTAAACTTTTAAATTTTCCACCATATTGTATTTTGACTTTTGCATTAAAAAGGTAACAAACATTTTGGATCAGCGTATGTTATTGTGAAAGGATAATGGAAAACATTCAGTCAGTCGTTCAATTTTTCACTTACTTACCCCAAAGCTTAAAAACAATCTTCAATTTTTTGTTTAACACATTCGAGTGAAGTAAAATAATAAGAAAACTAAAGTAAAATTAATTGTATATAAGGTTTCGTTTACTTGCACTTTAGTTTTTTGAAAATCTTGTGTAATTCCTAATGTCAGTGCCATAACCATCATCTTTTAGGAGATTTAATAATTCCTGTTTAATAATTTCGTGAATAAAAAAACGAAGAAAAACCTAATTTTAGCTAGGATTTAATACGAAAAAGAGGCCCTCCAACAATCTCATTTTCAATTCGCTTATTGTACCGGATTGTCCCTTTTTATCCGGTCCACCGTAAAATCTGCAGTCTGACACCATTTGTTATGTTTTTAAATTTTTGAAACCTTCACTCATCAATTTTTTTTTGATCTTCGTTTTTTCCCTTCTCGCAAATTTCGACTTAAGTGTTTCCGTAATTTCTGTTTACTGTATGAAGTGTGTATTTTGTTGTTGTCTGTTTGTCTTGTTTGCATGTTATTGTTTAGTTTGGTTTTGTTTTCCTATTGGTCGTAGATTTTTATTATGTTTATACAGTTCTCGAGTAAAATTTAACATATTTTACAAAATATTAAACTCGTTGTGGCATTTGCTGAAACAAAAGAAAATAAAAAACAAAAGTATTAACCTGCCAAAAGAAATGCATTGTTTTCGAAAATTAAACACCAAACACTAAAGGCATTGATTTTCATAGAAACCAAGTTACTATTCTTCTTTTTTACAGCAATATATGTAATATTTCAAAGGAGTTGAGAGTTTTCCTTTTCTTCTTCTTTCTTTTGGTTTACAAAATGTTTTGCCTCAACCCAAAAAAAAAAATCAATTTCCTGCTGTGATTTAATGTGGTTTTAATGTTCTTCTGTATTTTTGTTTATTTTTTTCATACCTCAAGAAATTGTATTGTAACATAATCTATTTATGGCATAAAATACCCTGTGTTTGACATCAAAAGAAATGGAATAAGCACACAAATATTTTTAGTTAAATTGTTTATTTATTTAATATCCAAAATTAGAAAAGTTAAATCAGTTTAAGACATTTTAATATTAAATTGAATTAAATATTGAAAATCAGATTAATGGATGACATTTTCAATGCTTACTTACTTCATGGACTGTAATTCATATCAGGTTTCTGGTGTTACAGGTTAGTCCTTTGATTGCACATTTACAATGGATATAAATCTGAGAAAATTTGCCGCTTAGTTGCACTCTCTGCTTCTCATATGCATAAACAATAGTCTTTATTTTTGCTATGCAGTTTCCACTACATATGTACATACATAATTGGCCATTACAACCCTTCGGTCAGGATTACGGCCTACCTTCTCACACCACTCATATTGTGTGTGTTAATTTTATACATGAATGGCGTGACCTACAGTTTAAAGTCGACTCCGAACGACAGATTTTTGAGAAACTTTTTCATGACAATTTTATTTACTCTCAGTTTTTGCCAGAAATCTGCTGCGAGGAACTCGCCGAAGAAATATTTTTCATATTTCGTTTTGATGTCTGACCTGGGGTTTGAACCGTGGCCTTGCGTCTAATAAGCCAACACACTACCTACTAGACTACGGCGATTCCACGCCTTAGTCTACAATTTCATCAAATTTACAATTTATATTCTTTTCAGGATACCGCAAAAAGATGGTTCTAAGAATTCAACAGCTATAGAACATGATACATTAGTTGTTCTACATTCCTCGGGAAGAAAGAAAATGTGGATTAAATATGTATACTACACCTAAATACGTCATCAGCTCTACTCTTTTCATTTCAGAGCAGCTGCCATCTGGCACTAAGTTGTCCGTGTATCGCTTCATTTAACTAAAAAGTGGCCCGTACGTATGTTTTTTTTTCTAGGCCAATGAGCTTAAAAAGTTTTAAGTTTCCCACAGGTTATTACTGCAGCAGGACAGTCTTACTCACTGCCGGCGATAGATAATATTAAGACCACAAATGCATAACCCATCCTATCGCCACATGCTGAGGACTTATTTAAATTCTTTAGACGATACGAATTCTCTACACGCACGTTAAGCCAGATAAAAAATATTACAAAACTTTAAAATGAGACTAAAAACCAAACGACCTCTTTAATAGATGATGTTGCTGAAGTACAACAGTACAAAATACAACATTAATTATAATCATCGAGTAGCTGATTAGCTAGGAAAAAATGTTAATTCTTTAAGGGCCTTTATTACATCTTGCCTTTAAAGTTGGGTTCAATAAAAGGTAACTTTAGCTAAAGCGAACTTTAAAGTCACCCAACTTATTTTCGTTATTAATGATACAATAAAATATTTCAATGCCGGAGCAATATCGATAATTTTTGCAAAATTAAACAAGTTCCTTAAGAACGCAGTGGCAACGACATTTTTGTTATGTTTGTGAATTTTTCTTAGATTTGAAGTTGCCATATTGAAAATAATATGTATGGCAAGTTAAAACATAAACTTTAATTTAAAAGTAACTGGTACCAAGTAGAGCTGTTCATGTAAAAAAAACATCGATGTTTTTTGCCATTCGATTCATCATTAATTAACATCGATGTTATTCGATGCATCAATTAAAAAAAACATCGATGTTTGCGATGCATCGTATTTATTCTAACTGGAACTTAACAAAATTAATTGAATAAAAGTCGAATTATTTTAACATATTGAATACAAGAATTGTTTATTTTATGAGGAATTTTTTCATTAAATTCAGTGTTATTAGATTATTACGGTCCTAACTGTGTAAAACATGACATCAAGTTATATTTATATGGATAGAAAAAAACAAAATTTTTAATATATGGGGAATTTCGTGTCAAGTGACCCAATTTTTAAAATCGATGTCTTCCGATTTGGATGAAATTTGCACCAAGGTTAGTACTATTGGATAGTATGCCAGACACAAATTTTCAGCTCTATCAGTCAAGAACTGCCGGAGTTAGTTGGACATTTTGGCCATACAGGGTTTTTTTAAAATGTGTGTAACTTTTCACCTATTGATCCTAGCAAAAATTTTATTTAAGTTTTTAAAGAAAAATGTTTTATTTTATTTTTAAATTAATTTTTTTTAAATTTTGCTTAAAAAATTTTTTTTTTGCTCAAATGGGATGCGAGTGGGATATCTATCAAAAAAATTATTCTTTAATTCAAGAATAAGATTTTTCAATATTATTCCAATATTTTATGATAAAATTCAGTTACTAGAGCTTCAGTTTCGCACGCTAAAGTGTTTCCCTTCTTTTCGCTTGGAAGTGTATGAATCCCATGCTCAGCAACCAAATTTTTAGCAATTCTTACTTTTCGTTGAGACGTTCCAAACTCGGTCATTATTTTTGAACAACTCCATGACGATGGGGCAAGTATAAGAAGTTGAATTCTTTCAGATCTACTATGTGACGTTTTGTACTTCTTTTTTATTTGTGCAAAAACTTCTACTGCATCCTTGTGATGTTAATTTTGGCACTCATTATTAGGTCTTATAAAACATTTCCTTTTTGGAAGCGGAAGCCATTGTAAATAACGCACGTCCAAACTTTAACACTGTTTATAAAAAACTAATTTCCGAATATCCTTAGAATGCAAATACTTTTTTAAGATCATTTAGGTAGTACGTTTTCATGCCAAATATTGAAAAATCTTATTCTTGAATTAAGAAATAATTTTTTTGATAGATATCCCACTCACATCCCATTAAGCGATTATAAAGGCCTTAAAGGAAATTGTATAAGCTTTCTTTTGAGAAAAAAAAGGGCCCATTTTGAAAAAAATAAATAAAATCAAGCGATTTTAAATCAAATTAAGTCATTCTTAGAGGGTTTTTGTTTAAAAACATTGTCACTACTTTAAATGAGTTGCAATCTGCTACTTAAACAAAAGCTGCCGGATGCGTAAATTTAAAATTCAGCTTTTCGATACATCGAATAAAAAATATCGATGTATCGATTAATATCGTATGATACGATACATCGAAATTTTAACGATGTATCGAAATCAAAACATCGATGTTTACGATGCATCGATTAACATCGAACAGCTCTAGTACCAAGACTGTGCAAAAACAAAATTCCACGTAATTTTAATGCATTTTAATGGTACCGTGGGAGGGAGGGATGCATGCAAACAAGGTAAAGTTTCTGATTGTGGTCAACGTGGCGACCACCAGGACGATCCTTGTCTTGCTGTATTCAAGTTGACACGCAGCCTCCTCGTGGCCCCTCCTGGATGGCATTCTAGCACCCGCTAGATGTTAACTAATGCGTGCAGCGAATGTTCAATCCCCTGGACGTTAAATTTGGGTTGTGCGTAGGGCTTGGAACCCACCACGTAAAAACAATTATCCAATGAAAACCAAGACAGAATCCTATAAAAAGATCCCCTCTAAAGTTGACGACCACGGCAAACGAATAAAGGACTATGATTTACGTATTGACACATGGAACGTCCGCACCCTTTACAGGGTAGGCGCTTCCGCCCAGCTGGCGGATGCCCACATTAAATGTAGGACTGACATCACTGCCATTCAGGAAATGCGATGGACAGGACAAGGATGCAAAAGGCTTGCATCTTGCGATGTATACTACAGCTGCCATGAAAACAAGCACGAATTTGGATGCGGATTTGTGGTTAATAAGAGACTTCGTCACCTTGTCTCTGGGTTCACACCTGTGAACGAAAGAATAGCCACAATCCGCATCAAGGCAAAATTTTACAACATCAGCCTAATATGTGCTCACGCCCCGACGGAAGAAAAGGACGATGTGGTTAAGGATGCCTTCTATGCTAAACTCGAGGACGTATACGATAAGTGCCCGGCCCATGACGCCAAAATCGTCCTCGGGGATTTTAATGCAAAGGTCGGGCGGGAAGGTATCTTTGGCCCCACTGTCGGACAGTTCAGCCTCCACGCAAACACTACCTCCAATGGTATGAGGCTGATCGATTTCGCCGCGGCGCGTAACATGGTAGTATGTAGCACTAAGTTTCAACATCTCGACATTCACAAGACCACATGGATGTCCCCTGATCGGTCAACATCTAACCAGATCGATCATATTGTGATAGACGGAAGGCACGTACTAGATGTGCGCACATTCAGAGGTCCAAACATCGACTCGGACCACTACCTTGTCGCAGCCAAGTTTCGATTGCGCATTAGCGCTTCGAGGTCTGCGCATCACAAAGGACAGCTGAGGCGTTCTCCGCTCAACTCTCGGATAAGCTCCGTCGTTCCCCATCTAATCTCAACGACATTGGCGGACTGTGGGCCAACATCTCCCACTCCTTGCGCACTACTGCGGAAACAGTCCTTGGTTTCGAACGCCCACCCCAACGAAATCAATGGTACGATGAGGAGTGTCGCGAGGCAACTGCAGCGAAAAACGCCGCATACAAGAAAACGTTGCAGTCTGCCGCTACGCGAGCCATTGTCGAGAACTATAGAGAGAAGAGAAGGGATGAGAGTCGCCTTTTCAGACGCAAGAAGAGGGAGCAGGAAAGGCGTGAGCGTGAGGAAGTCGAGATGTATAGATGTAGGAATGACGCTCGAAAATTCTATCAAAAGGTTAAGCGTCTAACCGAGGGTTATAAACCCGGAGCGTCTTCCTGCAAGGACGAAACTGGAAACTTAGTATCAGATCCGCAGGGAGTACTGAGGTTATGGAGGAAACACTTCTCTACTCTGCTACAAGGCGATGACGACACCAATACCGCCTTTAGAGATGATGTTCCGAACCGGATCGATGATGACGGCGTGGAGTTTCCGCCGCCTAGCCATGAAGAGGTCAAAGTCGCGATTACGTGCCTTAAAAACAATAAAGCGGCTGGTCCTGATGGCCTCCCCGCTGAATTGTTTAAGACCGGATGTAATGAGTTGGTAGGGCGCATGCACCAGCTTATTTACAAAATATGGCTAGAGGAAAGTATGCCCAACGATTGGAACCTCAGTGTCCTCTGTCCTGTCCTGAAAAAGGGAGACCCTACTATATGCGCCAACTATAGGGGTATAAGCCTTCTCCCTATCGCATATAAGGTTCTTACAGGCGTATTGTGTGAACGACTGAAGCCACTCGTCAAAACACTGATTGGACCTTATCAGTGCGGCTTCAGACCTGGCAAGTCCACCATCGACCAGATCTTCACACTACGCCAAATCCTGGAAAAGACCCACGAGAAACAAGTCGACACACACCATCTTTTTGTCGACTATAAGGCTGCCTTTGATAGCCCCATAAGGGATCGTGTTTTTGCCGCAATGTCTGAGCTCGGTATACCTGCGAAGCTGATAAGGCTTTGCAGAATGACGTTGAGCAATTCCTGTAGCTCCGTCAAGGTAGGAATGGACCTCTCCGAGCCTTTTGATACCGTGCGAGGTTTCAGTCAAGGCGACCCCTTATCATGCGACCTCTTCAACTTCGTCATGGAGAGTGTTCTGCGAAAGGCAGGAGTGCATCGCAGTGGCACTATTTTTCAAAAAAGTGTCCAGTTGCTTGCGTACGCTGACGACATTGACATCATAGGGCGTACGAAGCGAGATGTTACTGCTGCCTTTAGTGCTATTGAACGCGAGTTTACCAAGATGGGTTTGGCAGTAAATGAGGGCAAAACAAAGTATATGTTATCGACGAGTCGAGACGCGCAGCGTATTGATTCTCAGATTACGGCCGATAACTATACTTTTGATACGGTCAAGGAATTCATCTATCTTGGCTCCGCCGTTACCACCAGAAATGATGTCAGTCTGGAGATCAAGCGCAGGATCACTCTTGCCAACAGGTGCTACTATGGTCTCAATAGGCAAATGAGTAGCAGAGACCTCTCTCGTACAACAAAACTAACACTCTACAAGACACTCATTCTACCGGTGCTTCTTTATGGCACAGAGGCATAACCTTGATGCAGCGACCTTGAGAGTGTTCGAGAGAAAAGTACTGCGCAAGATCTTCGGTCCAGTGCGAGTTGGCGATGATTTCCGTATCCGATACAACAGTGAGCTGTATGAGCTCCTCAACGACATGGACGTTGTACAGCGTATTAATATCCAGCGGCTGCGCTGGCTCGGCCATGTCGTTCGAATGGAGGAGGCTACGCCGGCAAGACGGGTATTTGATGCGGGAATCTGCGGAAGTCGGCGAAGAGGACAACCTTGCATCCGTTGGAAGGACCAAATCGAGGAAGCCCTGTCATCGATTGGTGTGACCAACTGGCTTAGGCGCGCACGAAGCAGAGGCGCCTGGAAGGATGTGTTGCGGCAGGCCGAAATCCGATAAACGGGTTGTTATGGCCAATTAAGTAAGTAAGTAAGTGATCAAAAAATACGTTGTACCAAGCAACCCAATCTACTAAAATGCGTAGAACTCCACAAAAAATTCCAGAAAAAACAAAAGAGTTTTTTATAAGATTAAGTACCATTATTACAACATATATAAAATTGAGCAATGTTATCGACATTGTTCCGGCACTGCCATATTTTGAATAAATTTAACTTTGTTTTATTATTAGGTTGTAATAACGAAAATAAGTTAAAGCTGACTTTAAAGTTGAGTTTAGTTAAAGGTAACTTTAGCTTTTACTTTTTATCGTTTTCTGTTTTCGAAGTTAACTAACCCACAGCTGTTTGAATTTGTTTTGATTTCAAAATGAAAAATAAATTATTTACAATGAAGCCACAATTTTTATGAATTTCTTGTATATCAAAGATAAAAGGTTTTAAATGATAATTTGATGAGGAAAAACAATTTTAGTAACTTATTAGTCAGCAATTATGAATATTTTGGTACTTTTAACTGCTAAATTTAATTGTATTATTGAAATTCGTCAATCGTTTCAATTGTTTTAAAAAATAGCTGCAATAAAGAATCTTTAAACAGGTTTGAGTCTTGAATATACCTACTAATTTTTGTTCTAAGACCAATTTGTTTCTGGGCTAAACAAGAGTAATAAACAAATTTGTATATGGCAAACTCAATGATTTAGATCTCTAATTTCAAAGTTAGCTAACAGTCCTTTAACATCTAGGATAGAAAATGGGCACTATACTATGTTCAGACATGAATTTTAATTGAGTCAATATTCGTTTAATTGACACAATTATTTTAAGTGTTCAGGCAGACGCAAATAGCTTATTCAATAATCATTTGACAGCTGCAAAACAACAAATTTTTTTTATATTTTTATAACAATTCATAAATTTAACACTAAACCTATCGTGACGGGGAATAATTACTCATTTAAGATTTTTCATCAGAATTTCTTGAATATAGCATTATATACCGCTATTTGCCTTTACGACTTCTATTAATAAATGCATCGAATATATTTTTGAAGATTTACTCCTATCTTGTATTTTTTTTACTGAGGTATTCATGTAATCTGCGGGAAGTTATTTACCCAGACCACAGTTTTTGTATCTTGATTTGCATATTTTGTCATATGAAACCACTGTTTTGGACATTTTTGGCATTGCCTGGTATTATTCGGTAGATTGAGCTATATTGTTTGTTTTCTGGCAGATGGATATTCACTTTACTCCAAGCGAGTATTACAGTAAAAATTTCTAGTTCTATTTTATTAATAAAAATTCTTATTTCATTGGTTTGTTATACTCCTTATGCCCAAAATTTCGAAACAATCAAAATATTTTAAATCAGTAGAAATTTTAAATAATATGCAGTAAAAGAGAATGGAATAGGAATAGAAATAAAATAAGTATCGGTGGATTTTGTTTTAATATAAATAAACTTTCCTTCCACCTCAATAGCCATTTTGATTTGACGTTGTTGATATTTGTATTTTCAAATATCAGCAAAAGTTGTTCGCATAAATTGTAACATTCTCACTAAACATACTTACGACAGTGCTGCATTTTAAGTTTTACTCAATATTATAATAATTTGTGTATTTATTGCGCAATTATTAATTGAAACTTTATATGAAATATTGAGCGCAATAATGGCGTTTATTGCGACTTACGCAATAAAGGTGCATATCTGAACACCGTATTAGATACACATAATTTTTGTATAAAATTTCATTTATGTTTTGTATAAAAACTCAAAATCAATTCAAATTTATTCATTCCAATCATTTACTTTTAATAATTAGTTTGATGCCCTTTGAATTTTGTGCGATTTCACTCCCTATATTCAAGACTTCTGTAACTTTGCTTGTTGGCATAATGCCTAATAAATGCTTCATTCTATTGAAAACTGCGTCTATGATGGTTAGGTATTGCTTCCAAATCACAACATCTAAATCAAGAATCAGTATCTTGGCATTATAATGGTAGTGCATGACTAAATTTATAGCGTTCATCATAAAATTTCCCTTTTAAATTATTTAAATAATAAAGCTTGTTTATTGCAATTTCCACAAACATACGATTTGAGGCGCTCGCACTGGCCATTGCATCTCATACTAAGGCTAAACCACCTCCATATTCTACAATTGCTTTTGAGTTTTTGAACGACAATTCAATGTTTTCGCTGCTCTCCACAAATCGTTTACCATATGATTTAAAAATGTTAAATTTATTCTTGTCTGTATATAACTACATACTGGAAGTCGTGTGACTTATTTGTTTATATTTTGTGCTAATAAAACATAGTTTTATAGCCTTAATATAGAAGGCTTCCTACATTCAAAGAAAATTCAATAAGATTTGCGCATAACTTCAAGCTATCCGTTCGATTATCCTTCCCAAAGAAGCATCTTTTATTTTTGTTCGACCTCTATCGAAGGAAATAAAAAGTGGACGAGTATTCTTTTTTACCTTCCTTCAAAGTTTACCCATCATTTTAATTTTTATGTCCAAGCCACTATTAACAACGGAGAATTCTTGGATTTTTGTTATACATGATGAAAACTCTTGTTCTTTTAGATATCATCTTTTGAAAATTTGTTCATTCAAATTGAGCTGGTATTTTCTAAAATGCTATGTAATAAATAACACGGTGTACGGATAATTGTTTGAGTCAGTGTACAATAAGACATAAAAACACTCAACGATAATATAATACGTATTATGAAGTAGAAACCATTTAAAGGCAAACATTTTGATGCATTTTTCAAACACCATTCTTTGTTAGCCACAACACAAAGTTTGCAACAGAGAGCAAAATTAGTTTTTATTTACAGTGGACAGCAAAACTCTAGGCATCTCAAAATATTGAAAAAAATTTATAAATTTTAATTAAAAGTAAAATTTTTTATTTATTTGATTAATTTATTTATGTTTTATCATGAATATTTTGATAGAAAATTTTAAAATGATTCCTTAAAACTTGTACATACAATACGATTTTCGATTCTTTCCCAATAATGATCCGAATCCGTTATACCAAAACTGTGGAAAAATGATTTCTATAAAATGGCATACATGTAATATTTCACCACAGATTCGAACTTGATAACATTTTTATGAGCCATTTTGGAAAAAAAATTTCAGCTCACAATAACTAATAAGCAAATGCCGCAAGGTACAATTCTTGCAGAAATTTGGAATATTGGAACAGAAATCACACAAAAGCTTGTTTGTTAAAAAAAAAACTTGTTGAAAGAAGTTTTTGTAGCCAAGGGATTTCAACCCCGTTTTTATAAAGATATATAGAATAAATAAATTTAAATGTTCATAGTTGAAGTCGCCGTGGTCTAGTAGGTAGTGTGTTGGCTTATTAGACGTGAGGCCTTGGTTCAAACCCCAGATCAGACATCTCCAAATGAACGAAATATGATAAATATTTCTTCAGCGACTCCCTCTCAGTAAATTTTGGCAAAAATTCTGTGAGTAAATAAAATTGATATGAAAAGTTTCTCAAAAATCTGTCGTTCGGAGTTGACTTTAAACTGTAGGCCCCAACACTCATGTATACAATTTAACGCACAAAACATAAGTGGTGGGAGAAACTAGGTCGTAATCCTGACTAAAGGGTTGTATGAATGTTCATAGTTGTACGGCATTTTTGATTGTATTTTTTTTTAAAACAATTTTATTTTATTAAATTCTGGTCAGAAGTTTTTGAAATCATGTGTAAATTGTCTCCCGATGAAAGAAACATTTGTAAAATCAAGAGTTCTAGTTTTGTCCAATAGGTGTTCTCGTAAACAAAGTTATGAAAGAAACCTATCCACATATGAAATAAATTTAATCGTTTTAACTTTGCTAAATAAAAAAAAGTAATTCATTAGCTTTTACTACTCTTTATATCTGTGCAATTAGTGTTATTCATAAATATATCTATTAACATATTTATATAATACTTTTAAAATGAGTTTTCAAACCGATTCATCTGAAAGTCGGTTTCTAATTTTGGTAACATATTGACCTCCGAGAGAGAAAACTCTCTCGCTTTCAACAGACGTTGGCTTAATCGTTAACAAGGCCTCTAAAAGATTTTTTATGTTTTCCCTTTGCTTACCAGATTCTCCAAAAGGTTAGGTTAGGTTAGGTTAGGGGACGTGTAAGAGAAGTACAGTACCCGGAGGTCGAATTGACCCATTGTGCAACGTCTTAGTTTCTCACACCACTTATGTTGTGTGTGTTAATTTTATACATGAGTGGTGGGACCTACAGATTAAAGTCGACTCCGAACGACAGATTGTTGAGAAACTTTTTCATGACAATTTTATTTACTCTCAGAGTTTTTGCCAGAAATCTGCAGAGAGGAAGTCGCCGAAGAAATACTTTTTGTATTTTGTCTTAATGTCTGGCCTGGGGCTCGAACCCTGGCTTTACGTCTAATAAGCCAACACACTACCTACTAGACCACGGCGACTGCATTTAAATTATATTATATTACGAAAATAGAAATGGTGTTTTGCTTTCACATCGTTTAAGTTGTAAACTAAAGCTACAAAAATAAAAACAATGAACTTTTTTACATGATAAATAAGTAAACAAAAATATACCAACAACATCGGTATAAAAAAAGGGGATAAATCAGTGAACAAAAATGCAACAACAAACAATGTAAACAAAATACATAAACAACAATGAAACAACGATGTTTACATTTATGGAGATCTCGAGCTGGCGAAGCCACGAACATTCGACTTCAAGATCATTCATCAGACTGTTTACCCTGCGATATAAAGTCAAGACAGTGTGAAGACGCGTTGCTTGTGAAGAGAATAATCGTGGTTTGAAGATTTCCGTTACAAAGATCTGCCGAATAATTGTTAGTGTTTACCCAAAAGAGTGAAAAGAAGAATAGCGAACAAATCAATGGTTGTTGTTTACATCAAGTTGTGAACAGTGGCATACAGAATTGTGTAAACAAGAAAAAAACACAAATTTATTTTTTATTTTATTTGCAATCCACGAGCTCATATTTTAAACGTTTTTAAAAGATTAAAAACGTAACAATATCATGCGCATCACAAAATTGTGACACCATAGACTTATTAAGCAATTATTGTATCTCTGCGTGCGTTGCACTACACCTGTTGTAGTCCATTCAAATGACGAATGTTTTATTTCGAGTGTGCCTGAATAAAATGTAACACAATATAGAAAATTCTTTTTACAATAAACATCGTTTTATCAAAACATTGGTCACATGGAGAGTATGACTCAAAGGAAATTTAATTTACAATTTCCCTGAAAACAATTTTTACTCAATTAATCAAAATAAATGTTTGTTTTGTATTTTGTACGAACTATTAATAATAAAAACTACAACCATTTTATATACTTGAGTAAATTCGAAATATGTTATGTAACTATATATCGTCATCCACTTCCTATGCAGCCAATTCATGCCATATAATATTTCGTTGGCAATATTTATGGAGGTTTTTTTGGAGTTGATGGTTGCAAATATTTGTTATAAAACTGAAATCTCCCTAATGTGTTTTGAGTCTTCCAAATGTAGGCTAAATATTTTCTATTCGCATACATACATATATTTTTTAAATCCTAATCGAAATTTAGATTTACATTTGTTGCAACTACATTTGATTTTCGTTGTCCACACGAACTCTATTTATTTTCAATTCAGTGTATTTTTGACATTTTTTTATTCCTCTGTCAATTGAGTTAAAATTTTTCAATTAAAAATTGTCAATAGTTTGCAGTATTTTTTTAAGCTGAGACAGAAAACCTATTAGCAATGGTCAAATCCGAATATGCCACACCTCATACGAATCTACACAATTTTGAATAATTAATCTAGTGTTTGAGATCACAAGGCCACTGTGGAACAGTTTAAATCGGCTGTGAGGATCGTTGTGTGAGTTCTGTTAAAATTAATTTATAGTATATAGGGAGCATTTTTACTGTCGCTCCGTGCACTTGAGATATATCCAGAAGTTCTAGAGATGATAACATCAGCCACGAATATCTTAAGACGGATATGCAATATCATATCTTCCTACTTCTGCCTGCCTTACTTCTATAAACAAGAAGGTGTTATATCTAAGTTAATTCAGATGCCAATCCTACCTTACGAAGATTTGCTACAGATTTATTTTTAATTGTATACATAAAGACTTGGTCATTACAACCCTTTATTTAGGATAACGACCTAGCTTCTCATACCACTTATTTTGTGTGTGTTAATTTTAAAGTCGGCTCCGAACGAACGATTTTTGGGCAACTCTTCATGAACATTTTTTTATTCTCACAGTTTTTGCCAAAAATCTGTTGAGAGGTAGTCTCCGAGACAATATTTTTTTAAATTTCGTTTTGTTAGAGATGGCTGACCTGGGGCTTGCACTGTAGCCCAGACCTTAAGTCCGGTGTAGTATAGCAGACCAGAGTCTCTTGTGGGAATCGAACCTACAACCATCACGCTAATAGTCTAGCAGACTATCCACTAGACTACCAAGGCACCGAATAAAAAAAAAACGCTAAATTGACATTTTTTAATTGATTTACATTTAAAAGACAAACTTTAATTAGGAAAGTCACGCACCTATACGAGTAAGCTGCGATATCCAAGTGTTCTTAACCCAATTGTAGAAGAATTAATTCTTTGATTGAATCTAATAAACATAATATCTCATGACCGAACTCTACAAGTATTCGCAATCATTGACATCTGCAGAAATTGTCTGGGTATGAGTCAAGTACTCAGCATTTTTTATGTGACCCAGCTTCTGAAATGTTTTTATTACATATGTTGCTTTCAGAGAGTTGGTAAAAGTCGAATTACATGGACTTCATCGAGGACTAAATTGCTTTACAAACTAACACTAACACTACTGTGTCAACAGAACGGATTTAGTTGGGAAACTCTTAACGTACTTTCAGATGTCCGTCAAGATAGCGTTGAAAACGAGTTTTTGAAAAAATTTGTTTACGAATTCCAAAGCTTTGTATAAGACTTCCAAAAAGTTCCAAGACGTTCCTTAAAAAGTGGTCACAAAAATGTTGAAAGCTTCCCAAGATTGACGCACATTACTTTGAATACTTTGGCAGTTGGTTTTTTGCTCTAATTTATGTAGAATTTTGTGTTGTGCTCTCGTTTGGAGTTTGACAGTAGGTCCCGCCACTCATGTTAGAAAAGAGATCAACTGATCACCAATATGGGTCGACCTTAGCCTTGCTTTTTAAAGTTTCCTCAGCTTTCGTAGTATTACTTAATAGAGATCTCGGCATATCAGTCTTAATGTAATGTCATCCGAAGAGGTGACTTATTTTTTCTATTCATGAGTTAAAGTTTTTAGAAAACTCGTGATCCAACTGTGATCTGAGTTTCTCTTCTTCTTCTCTTCTGGCTTATAGAGACGGAAACATATATGTTGTCTCTTTCACTCAGAAAGTGTTTTTCGAATAGATGGACTATTTTTGAAGTCGCCGTAGTCTAGTAGGTAGTGTGTTGGATTATTAGACACAAAGCCCATTTTCGTATCCCAGATCAGATATCAAAACGAAATATGAAAACAAAAATATTTCTTCGGCGACTTCCCCTCAGCAGATTTCTGGCAAAAACTCTGAGAGTAATCAAAATTGCCATGAAAAGTTTCTCAATAATCTGACGTTCAGAGTCGACTTTAAATTGTAGGTCCCGCCACTCATGTATAAAACTAACACACACAACATGAGAAAAGCTAGGCCGTAATCCTGAATGAAGGGTTGTAATGGCCAATTATGTTATGTAGGAGTATGTACTAGTTTTGATTGTAGGGCATAAAGAGTACTAGTTTTAAATTGTTTAGTTAAGTTAATTAAATATAAAATTGTTTTTTAGGTTTTTAATATTCCACGTCAAAAATAACAAATATAAATACAAAATTGAAATGGTACGCATATACATATTCGTTACATAATTCGAGTATTAAGTTTATGAAAATAATTGCATATGAAACACAACTTGTTTATTTAAATAAAATCTAATAACAATTTAAATGCAATAATTTCAATTGAAATTTATAGCCTCGAAGGGAAAACGTGACCACGTGTAGAAGGTATCAAATGCTGTTTTACACAATAATTATAAACGTTAAATAAAACTAAAAAATTATGAGAATTATTTAATGAAATTAAATTATGAAAATGGATGTGTGTCAAATATAATATTGTTACGAAAATGGAGACGGTGTAACATCGTTTAACATTAAAATAGAGCGAGAACGCAACAACAAGCAATGTGAACAAAATACACAAACAACAATGAAGTCGCGATAGAGTTCTCGAGAAGGCGAAACCCCGACAGGCAATGAGCAATAAGAATTCAGTTACTCTTGTGTGAAGACGCGTTGCGTGTGAAAAGAAAAATCGTGATTTGAAGATCGCTGTTGTAAAGTTCTACCTAACAGTTGTTAGTGCTTATGCAAGCAGAAGTCTAAAGAAGAATAACGGTTTAGAGGCCGTTATATAAAAATTTTTAAAATTAAAGATGAGCAGAGCCCCAATAATGCACCGGGCCTTTTGCTGTCAACGGAGTTAAGTCTTCCTCTACTACGGCCGAAGAACACCCAGCTTAACTGTGGCAACTAAGACATTTACATTCTGTATCATGTCTGAAATTTGAATTCAGTGTCATACCAGGGCTTTCCAAGCTTTGAGAGTCGCCTTTAAATAAATCGAAATTTTTCTTAGAAATTCATTCATTAACGAGAAATGGCGTTTTCTAGGAAACTAAAGTCGCCGTAGTCTTGTAGGTAGTTTGTTGTCGTATTAGACGTGAGGCCACGTTTCAAACCGCAGGTCAGACATCAAAACGAAATACGAATAAATATTTCTTCGCCGACTTCCTCTCAGCAGATTTCTGGTAAAAACTCTAAAAGTAAATACAATTGCCACCAAATATTTCTCGAAAATATTTCGTTCGGAGTCGGCTTTAAACCGTAGGTCCCGCCACTCATGTATAAAATTAACACACACAACATAAGTGGTGTGAGAAACTAGTTCGTAATCCTAACTGAAGGATTGTAATGACCAATTCTATATTCTGTGCTGTACACCATGCATGCATTAGAGGACAGGAAATTGTCCTCTGGCAAAACAGACTGAATAAATAACAACTAATTTGACAGATTCGTCAAAGTTCGAAAGTCCCTGTTAGAAGAACCTACATTTTATTTTTCACCGCTAGCCAATGACTCTAGCAGCGAGTATATGTATACCTGATGTGTGTGTTGCTTTTAATTAAAATGTGTCGTGTAGGTAGGGAAGCAATTAAAAACTGTGCCAACTTGTATTTTTTTAACATACAATCGTTTTTTTCATTACAAGTGACAGGGACTGTCTATTGTGGTGGTGTGTATAGGAATATACTAACAATTCGAATAGGTTGTCGTTCCAGTGTCATAAGAAGCTGTCAACTTGCATCTTAGGAGGCGTATACGTTTTGGTTAAAAAATAAATTCCTAATAACATATGATTATTTAAATGAGCACGACTCTGCTATCATACAAGGATGCAATGAATTACAATAAAACTTCGTTCCATTTATTAAATATTCATGCAAAAACAGGGTAAAATTTAAAAAGAAATAAAAAAACTGTTGTGAAGTGGATGATACATTTTGTTATTTCGTTTGCTGATAGTAGTACCGATGGATATTGATGTGGAATCAAAGTTCACGGTTTCGCAAAAAAAAAAATCTATAAGTGTTCAAGCATGTTGAGAATATCTGATTCATAAATAAACCATTAAGGCGTGAAGAGCGTAAAACATCAAATTCACAATTGTCCTCTAGTCGATTACGAACTTACGTCAGAATTGTTTTGGTCATGGACAATATCAGATGTGAAACTGCTACCAATAACGGATCTGCTGGATATAAACTCTGAAATATTTTCCCGCAACTATTCGCAGGTTTGGTACGTGCGGTGGAATACTAACATACATAATTGGTCATTACAACCAATGCTGCCAGATTTAAAGGTTAATCGTCATTTTGACGATTTTGTGCTTCAAAATTCGCCGTAGTCTAGTAGGTAGTGTTTTGGCTTATTAGACGTAAGGCCGAGGTTCAAACCCCAGGTCAGACATCTCCAACTAAACGAAATGTGAAATAATTTTTCTTCGGCGACTTCCTCTCAGCAGATTTCTGGCAACAACTCTGAGAGTAAATAAAATAGCCATGAAAAGTTTATCAAAAATTAGTCGTTCGGGGTCGACTTTAAACTGTAGGTCCTGCCACCCATGTAGTCGTATAATATAAACACACACAGCACGAGTGGTGTGAAAAGCTAATGGCCAAATATGTACACTGAGCGTCAAAAGTGAGTAAACAACACTGAAATAATTCATTTTCTTAGGATATCGAGAAAAGTAAATATAGTAAATAAAAGTAAAGAGTCGAATAAATTTCCAAAAATAAAAACGTTTAAAATGTTAAAACAAAAAAACAATTCATGATAAGGGAACTTTTTTTATACTTAAGAACATAATAGAAAATTTAAAATTATAGTGGGTGTTGACTCACATATGGCGCTCACTGTATATGAGTATGTAACTGACCCTAGTTGAAATTATCGAATCCACATTATATGGGAGCAATCACTGTGTGGTGTCGACTTTAAACTTCGGAGTCGACTTTAAACTCTAGGTCCCGCCACTCATGTATCAAATTGATATACACAACATAAGTGGTGTGAGAAACTAGGTCCATAATCCTGACTGAAGGGTTGTAATGACCAATTATGTATGTATTATAATTAATAAATAAAAACAATTATACTTATTATACTTATAGGCTGTCTGACCACTGAAATGTTTTCCAAGCTGAGATCATGCCAATTTTGTGAGCCGCTTACTGCATATTGTGAAGGGAGATTTTCGCTGAATATCTCTTGATTTACTCGGTTGCTATTAAGTCCATAACGAACATAGTTTGCCCGAACTTCTCGAACTCCCGAACTCTTCGCACTTTTTTCATATCATAGTATGGTCCATATAATTTAATGTTTGAAGATTATTTCATGCAAATGTTGACCGTGTCTGCGCCTCAAATGGTCCATCCGCTTAGTCCAATTTTGGCATACTCTTTCCAACATTTCGGCCGGTATCTCACGAATAAATGCTTCAATGTTGTCTTCCAATGCGTTAATTGAAGCGGGCTTGTCTGTATAGACATGAGTTTTAGCATAGCCCCACAAAAAATAGTATAAAGGCGTTAAATCTCACGATCTAGGCGGTCAATTGACCGTTCCGAACGTGAAATAAAATGTTCACCGAACTCGCCTCTCAATAAGTCCATTGTTACGCGTGCTGTGTAGCACCGTCTTGTTGAAGCCACATGTCATGCAAGTCTAGCTCTTGCATTTTGGGCAAAAAAAAGTTGAATATCATTTCACGGTAGCGCTCACCATTCACAGTTACGTTACGATTCGCAGCATCTTTGAAGAAGTACGGTCCAATGATGCTGCCAGTCCATAAACCGCACCAAACTGTGACTTTTTCTGGATGCATTGGTAGCTTTCGCAATACTTCTGGCTGATCATCACTCCAAAATCGACAATTCTGCTTATTTACGTATCCATTGAGCAAAAATGAGCTTCGTCGCTTAACACAATTTTTCGATAAAGAAGTGGACCTTCGGCCAACTTTCCTAGAGCCCATTCACCAAAAATTCTGCGTTGCGGTAGGTCGTTCGGCTTCAATTCTTGCACCAGCTGTATTTTGAAAGGCTTCATACCTAAATCCTTCCGCAAAATTTTCCACGTTTTTGAGTAACAGAGGCCTAATTGCTGCGAACGGCGACGAATCGATAATTGATGGTCATCATTAACACTGGCCGATACAGCTGCGATATTTTCTTCAGTTCGCACTCTACGTAAGCGTGTTGGTGGTTTAATGTCAAACAATGTAAATTTGGTGCGAAATTTAGTCACAATAGCCCGAATAGCCGCTTCAGTGGGTCGATTAAACTGACCATAAAATGGAAGAAACGCGCAATGAACTTTCTTAATAGAGAACGCATTTTGATAATAAAATTCAATGATTTGCAAGCGTTGTTCGTTTGTAAGACGACTCATGGTTAAATTATAGACCAAACTGAAGATGTTTGATAGTGAAGTAAAACACGAAACGTGTGTGAGCTGTTTAAACCAGTGTTGGCAAAAGGATAATAGCTAAAAAATCACCCGTTACATTGAACCAGTGGACAGCATAAGTCTAGGTACGCCAAATATATTTAAACAATTTTATTCGAATTCATAAAAGGAAAAGCTTAACCGTAGATCGAGCTTTGCATCAAAAATAATACATTTCAATTTTTGAGACTATATAGCTTAAATTCAGAAAAAGTTAGATGCCTGATATTTTCTTAATTCGTAAGTATTGTTATCGCCATTATTTTAAACTTAGCTATCATTTTGGATACATACGACTTTCCTAGGGATTCTTTGGTATCTTGTACGCCATTTTTTTAAGTTTTCAAAGATTTTGTGAAGTTTTATCGTAAATACTACATTATTTATTTGAGAAAGAATTGAAACTTAAGTGTTGGGTGAAAGTGAAAACGTTGAATTTTCTGTTCTGGATATATTATTGAGATTGATTGATGTAGCCGCAGTCTAGTATGAAGCGTGTTAGATTATTAGACGTCAGACCAAGGTTCAAATCACAGGTCAGACATTTTCCATTTACAACGAAGGTTGTAATGATCGATTTTACATGTATTTATGTAATTTTCCTGCTGCTGACGACTCTAAAAAAGAAGCAATTAACATGACAATAGGATGCTTATCGCCAAAGATGGTACTACTTGGAACAGAGAACCGTATGCCTTTAGTAGTTTGGGAGGAGAAAATATTACCAATTTTCATGCAGATTACTAGCAGCTGTTTCTTGAAATGTTGTAGAGTCTTTCCTACCGCTCTTCTCATATTTATCTCACGTGACACACAAACATTAAAAAAGTGTTTCATCTTACGTTTTATTTCATAGATATTACAGATGATAATATTTTGGTCAACTAAGTAAGTAGCAACAGAATCGTTCGCTTTGATGATGCGCTACTCGGAAATATTTATAAATTTACACCTATTACGTCTTTTCGAAAAATTAGCTCAAATTACGGAAATTCCCAAAAACATTGACGCTGTAGATGAGTAACTAATTGAATTTTATGGTCGTTATAAATTTCGTGGTCCACCGAAATCGAAATGGCAGTTTAAGATTCAAGTACATGATACGTGCGTAGCAACTCCTTACAGCCGTATTTGGGGAAACCTGTATGCGAAAACCAGAGAGGAATCAATGACAGAGAATTATTATTGATATAATCGATGTTCTATTGCAACGGGAAATTTTTTCACCTTATATGACGTTGATAATAAATTTTTCTAACGAAATATAACAATGGTTTGTACCATCAGGTTTCAGCCAGCGCTCAATTGAGAGCGTTACTGATGCGAGCGACAATAAGCTGCCCCATCTAAGCAATTGGGAACTTATAAATCCCCACAAAGCAAGGGTGCTATTTATCAAATTGTTATCATTTAGAGAAAAATAAAACCAAGCTGACATGAAGTATTTGATTTGTTCTTAAAAAACCATACTGTAATTTACATCATGTCAAAATTTTTGGCGTGAATTTCATAAAAGTGATAATAAAATGTAATAATGTAAAATAGTTTTATTAATATGATTTAAAATAAATAAAAATATTATTATTTTAAATTTTATTTTTAAATTAAATATTTTTAACAAAATTTATCATATGTGACATATAAGCTTGAATTATGAAGTTTTTTAAAGCTCGATCTATGGTTAAATTAAAAATGAAAGTTTTTATATACAATATTTTATTAATTTATTTCCGTTTTACATTAAAACTAAAGAAAATCTTAATGTATTCAGCAAAACAAAAGAAAAATAAAGAAAACTTTCTGATGACTGATAATAGGCATTCAACGTAATAGTATTGTTTTGTCTTTTCTGTTGATATTTGCTGCAATTGCCTTATAAGCAAGATTTTCAATTAATTTTGGTTAGAGAGTTTAGAGTTCTCATGAAGTCATACCGCGACTTTGTGGAAGAGTGTTAAGCCAGTGAGGACTTTGGTAGGCAAATCACATCTTCTTCTTCATACTTAGGATAATTGACCTACTGAAAGTAATAATCATTACGAATTTCTAATTCTTCAGCAAATTAGTTGGAGTTTTCTTTAGAATGTTTAAATACATATACATACGAGTTGTGATCAAAAAATAGCCGTTATTTTAAATTTTTTCAAAAATTATTTATTTATTTATCAATAACTATCTTGTCCCCTTCAAAGTAACCTCAGATATAATACACTTGTGCCAGCGTTTTTTCGAATCCTCGAAACACTTCTGAAACGCGCTTTTTGGTATCGCCAACAGCACCTGTTTCGATTTTTCTTTTATCTCCTCAATCGTGGCAAAACGCTTTCCTTTCATCGGTGTCTTCAGTTTTGGGACGAGGAAAAGCGGGGGCCAAGTCCAGTGAATATGGTGGTTGAGGCATGATTACGGTTTTGTTTTTGGCCAAAAACTCAAGCACAAGCATTGATGTGTGAGCTGTGGTGCAAAATCCATGATTGATTTTCCAAAATTCTGTGCGTTTCTGACGAATTGCTTCGCGCAATCGGCGCATAACTTAAAGGTAGTATTCCTTATTGACCGTACGACCTTGTGGCAAGAATTCACGATGCACCACGCCATTGCAATCGAAGGAAACAGTGCGCAAAACCTTCACATTTGACCAAACCTAACATGTTTTTTCGGTATTGGCTCCTCTGGACGCTTCCATTGGGCTTTGGTTTCAATGTCATAGCCATACACCCATGATTCGTCACCAGTTATGAACTTTTTGTAGCAAATCTGGATCGTCGTTCACGACGTTCAACATCTCCTGAGCTATGTCCATGCGACGATGTTTTTGCTCAAAATTTAGCAATTTTGGAACCATCTTCGCTGCAACACGTTTCATGCCTAAAACATCCGTAAAAATTGCTTAGCATGAGCCGAACGATATGCCAACATCATCAGCAACCTCTCTAATAGTGATTCGACGATTATCCAAAAATCATTTTTTTCACTGCTTCAATGTTTTCATCGGTTGTTGATGTGCTCGGGCGACCAGGACGAGCATCGTCAATGACATCTTCTCGGCCTTCCTTAAACCGGTTATACAACAACTGAATTTGTGTTCTGCTCATAGTAGACCCGCCAAACACCACAGTCAGCATTTCAAATGTCCTTGCACATTTAATTTAGTTTTTTACACTTAATAAAGTTTCTTTGATCCATTTTTTCGAATAGTAAAAAATCGAAGAGCACACCAAAACACGACTAACCTTTTTATCTGTCAAAAACAAACTGACAATCCAAAATGGCTGATATTGTCAACATATATAACAGACATGAGTACCAACATAACAGAAGCAAAAATGTGAAAATCGAACATACGTAACTCATGAAATTTGAAAATAACGGTTATTTATTGATCACACGTCGTACCTACAAAACTTTTCATTACAACCGTTCAGTCAGTGCGATTGTGATCTTAATAGGAGATTCTACGAAAGTACATAATTGGTCATTACAACACTTCAGTCAGGTTTACGACCTGGTTTCTCACATCATCCATTTGTGTGTCAATTTTATCCATAAGTGGCGGAACCTACAGTTTAAGGTCGACTCCGAACAACGGATTTTTTTGAGAATCTTTTCATGGCAATTTTTATTTACTGTAAGAGTTTGTGCCAAAAATCTGCTGAGAGGCATTTGCCGAAAAAAATAATTTTTCATATTTCGTTTTGTTCGAGATATCTGACCTAGAGTTAGAACCGTGGCTGACGTCTAATAAGCCAACATACTACCTACTATACTACCGCAAAACTATATAGAATTTTTAATTGAAGATGACTATAGATAAACTTCTCAAATCTATCGTTCGTGGTCGAAGTTATACGCACTCTTGGATGGAATTAAAAAAGAACATATGGGCAGCGTTAGAACCTTGGCTAGACCCAATAAGTTTAAAAAATTTATATTTTATATAATTTTTTAAAGTGTTACTAATATTTAATCATGTAACATTTAATCGTCTAGACAAATTGTCCGCGATTTCAATTGTTTTAAAAAATTATTTTTTTCGATTTTATATGGCGTCAAAATTAATACATATTCCAAATATAAACATGGAAAATAAGCAATTGCTGGTTACATACATATATAAAAAATATTGTATTTTATAAATTAAATTCATTTCATTAAAGAAAATCGCTGCAACTTTAAATGTGTACACTTACAGTTGAATAGATATGTATTTATATTAACGTGTATTGTAAATGATTTACACAATTTCCTTGTAGCATCCAACGAATATGTATACAGCAAATGTGTGCCAATGCCTGCTAATGTGTTTGTACTTTAGATGGGAATTATAAGTCCTTTTCAGTCCTTTCATCAGTAAACAAATTAAACCAACTGTTGCAACCCGATTGTGGCATCGGTTAAGCAAGTACATACAACATCCGTGTTAGCACAGATGTAAACTCATTTAATAAATGAATAGAATTGTTTCTAATTTCTAATCGTAGTTTAAAGTTAATTATAACGAGTTGTGAAATTAAATTTAATCGCTTTAAACACTGAAATTAATTTAAAACAGAAAATGGAATTTATGTATATGTTCGAATATTTTTGTTTATTTCAGTTAAGAAAACTTAAGAGGAATAGTTTTCGTTATGCAACGTACTATACCAGAGGGAAAGCCAATCAATGCTCATACTGAAGGTGTTTCTGTTCCTAATCTCCTTATTCTGAAATTTAAATCTACACGAGTTCTGCGAAAATAACTTAATACTTTTCGCTAGGATAACAGGTATTACTAGGTTTACCCATTTAAAACATGATCTGCTATCCTCCACTATAACTTCACCACCATCAGACATGTCAGCTGGGAAGGCAGGAATCCAAGGAAGCACGAAACAATGGAAGCTATTATTTAATAGTGATTGTGGATGTCGTATTATGACAATAAAATTGTGGCGTATGACTCCAAGGAAATATTATCCAAGAAATGACTTACAGCTCAAGATAACACAAAAGGATATCGGATATAATTGTCGTTTGTTGTGTCAAAGTATATTAAGTAGAGATTTACACATATTTACACTCTGTAACTTTGAAGTCGCCGAAGTCTAGTAGGTAGTGTGTTGGCTTATTAACGTAAAGCCAGGGTTCGAGCCCCAGGCCAGACATCAAGACAAAATACAAAAAGTATTTTTTCGGCGACTTCCTCTCAGCAAATTTCTGGCAAAAACTTTGAGAGTAAATAAAATTGCCATGAGAAAGTTTCTCAAAAAATCTGTCGTTCGGAGTCGACTTTCTGCATGTATAAAATTAACACACGACATAAGTGGTGTGAGAAACTAGGACGTTGTACAATGGGTCAATTCGACCTCCGGGTACTGTACTTGTCTTAATTGACAAGTACACGTCCTCTAACCTAACCTAACCTACACTCTGTAACAGAGTGGAATATACGAAGAACATAAAGTTCAATCTAAAAACCGCCAGTTTTTTAACTCTACGGAGCAGCATGCTCCCTGGGTTATAAATTTGAGTTGTGTTTAGCGCTTGGAGTCGCCGTACCTACAAGAGTAGTGCGCCGTACCAACAAGAGTAGTGTGTTAGCTTATTAGACGCAAGGCCACGGTTCAAACCAGAGATCAGCAGTGAGTATTCCAAAAAATGAGTAGATTCAAATCATACTCATAATTTCTGATACTTATACGCATTCATACTCATACTACTCATATTCAAAGTTTGAAGTACTCATCGTACTCATACTTAACAATACGCATGATGTTGTTGATTTTGACTTTCCTTTACGCAACATTTACAAGAATCACAAAATAAGTATGATTCACGTACGAACATTACAATACTTACTAGAAGGTTGTGTGTTAGCTTTGCTTTCTGTCTTTGGCTTTTTCTGTTTTCTTTTTTTGTAAATGCAACAACAACTAAGACGGTAAATTTTGATGAAGGTACTCATACTATCAATCAGGTGGGTATGAACAAATCAGAGTAGTTAAATTTCAATAATGTTGACTCACTTATATTCAAAATTTCATGAGTGCTTATGAGTAGCGAAAAAAAGATTCATTGCTGACCTCTGTTGGCAACACAACTGAATGTATGTAGATGTAGCTTTATCAACTATAAACATTTAGGAATTCGCTATTGGAAGACCCTGTATAAATGATGCTCATCCATATTCTTCATAATTTTATGATTTTTCCCCTAAGTTGTCTGGGTATCCAAATATGAAATCTAAATTCATTAGTGCTTGCTTATAACAAAAATTCCTCAGAACAATTGAGTTCTTTAGGTTTGAAATGAAAATGCATTTAACAATTTCTGGTCACTTATATGTCATGTACGTAATTTAGAAAAAAATTCTCTCCATTGTGTCTTCATTGTCACTGTTCTGTTGGCATTGTTCTTGTTGACAAAAACAAAACAAAACAAAAACTTGTTAAATAAATATTGACTATGGAAGACACTATGATAATGAGTGTGTGAATATGCGAAAGAGTATTTCAGTGTTCTTTTGTTACTTTTAGACAAAACCATTTTTTTTAAACAAAGTAATTTGCTAAAGTTTGCTGTTGTTTTTTTAGGGGGGCAAATATAATAGCAACAGAAGTATGAGCGATATTGTGTCATTATATTTTCATTTTATATGAAGTATGTATTCATCTGAGCGAGTACTTTATGAGCAACAACTGATACATTTGCCATTATCTTCTTAGTGTTGTTAAGATTTCTATAACTTCAGTTGTGCTGTTTACAAAACAAAACTAAAGATGCTGGAATTCAACAATAAGAATGAAAATGTTAGTTTTCAAAAGGAAAGAATTCTCTTACTCTCTAAGCACTTTTGACAAAAAAAAAATAAACCAATTTGTTTACCAGTGCGTTCATTTGTGCAAAACGTTCAGTAATAAAGTAGTTTGGAAATATAATGATAACACAGCCCTGCAAATTTGGACTTTTTTTGCGCAAATAAGATGGCTTCAGGTGTTTTCGAAGGCATTTGGCGCGCTAAACACGAATCCGGTTTCAAAAATTTTCCATCACGTCAGATTTTCGAGATAAAGGGGGTTGAAAACCCTAAAAATAGCGTTTTTGGCCATTTTTGAAACATTTGGTCAATTCACACAAGCCGTTGTATCGTTGTATTCATTGTATTGTTGGAAGAACATACAACAGTGTATGATTGTTGTTGATATTTTTCATATAAAAATCCGATACACTTATACACATTTTTTTCATATGTTTTTGGAAGTTGTATTGGTTTCGGGCTATCAAATTGTTTGAATGCCATGAGATACACAATACAGCATAGCATTGAGCGTTCACAAACAAACAAATGTATTCAATACAACATACACGATACAAAGTCGTGTGAATTGCCCAATTGTAGAGCACAACACTGACGTGCTAGAACCATCGCTATTGTTAGAAATTGACAACTGATCTTTGCTCTTTAAAATGAGCCCAAAGCCAAATTGTTTGCACACACCCTTAAAGTAGGGGGTGGGTTTATTTCAAGGGGTGCAAAAGAAAAAGAAACACATTACGGAGGTCCTTAAAAATTAATCAGATTTACTTGAAAATTGTTACTCAGGGGTTTTTGGGGTCGCTGATTACAGATCTTCATTCAGATTTAAAAAATTCTAAATGGCGGATCCAATATGGCGGTCGAGGTTTATAAAAATTAATCAGATTTAATTGACCGCCATATTGGAGCCGCCATTTAGAATTTTATAAATCTTAAATCTTTAAATATTAAATAATGTAAAATAAATATTATGAATAAATATTAATTATCATAGAAGTTTAAAAACTGAATTACATACATATTATAACAATATGAGATGTACATATGTTAGATTTTCTTAAGAGACCCTATGTGGTACCTAGGGGCACTTATGATCCGATCATAATAAAATGTGATCATAAATGATTAAAATTCATATTAAACATGTTCATGTCGAATTTCATCGAGGTAATAAAATGTTTAAGCCAATTATAATTGTTAAACATATTTTCTTAAGGGGCCCTATTTTGGACCTAGGGGCAATTATGGACCGACCATAACAAAATTTTGTAATATGATTTAGATTTACAAAATACACGTTCATACCGAATTTCATCACGATACCGATGTTTTTAAGCCAATTATAAGCGCAAACGTGAATTTCTAAAGGGGACTTTATATGGGGAGTAGGGTCAAATGTGATCCGATTTTCTCCAAACGTTACACCATGATTTCTTAGTACACAGAACTGATCCAGGCTAAATTTTATTATGATTGTTGAATAATTACTATAATTATGTGTAAATAAGTGCAATTTCGAGGGGAATTTGTATTGGGGCTAGGCGAAATCACAGACCGATTTGAACCAAAATCAGTTGAGCCTAATTATCACTAACACTATCAAAAAATTCCAGCCATTAACTCATAAAACACTTCTATTAATTTTGGCCAGGTTTTCAGGCAAAATGCCACATAGTGCGCCCTGTGAAATATTTTACGCGCAAGTATTAACTGTTTATTTTACTTTCTCGTTCTCTCCTTGCTCTCTCAATAATACAACATTGCATGAGATTAAATTAACCGAGTTAGTTAATGCAAATTTTCTGATTTGTACGTGTGCGTTATTTTTAAATTGAGGAATGGTGTCACATTGTAGTGTTAGTACGGATTCTAAATAACAGATTGGAATGGTGGGGAATTACTCTTCATACGAATACAGTAATTCTTTGATTCACTTCGCGATAGATTTCAAACAATGTCGAAGCTAATCGAAAAGACATACATAAATCTACTTTCAAATTGTATTTTGTTAAGAAAAGGGCTTAAGTAGGGTCAGTCGAAAAAAACATAAATTCGTATTTTTTAATTCAAAAAAGGAAAACACAACATCAATATTGATACTCTTTTAACTTCTTAAAAACGTTTAGACTATGAGTTCGTTGATTGCAAACAAAATAAAAATAAATTGGTGTTAAGTTTAAATTAAATTCTTTATTGTTCGCACTACTTTTGTGTGCCATGGCTTACAACTTGACGTATACAACAATAATTGCTTGTTCGTTATTCTTCTTTGCTTACAGCGCAGATCTTTACAGCGGAGGTCTTCAAACCGGGACTGTTTTCTTCACATGTAACGCGTCTTCACACAGGACTGACTAATTTCTTACTACTGCTTGCTTGCTTTTTCCTGCCTTTTTATACGCCCACGTAGTAAGTCTGATGAAGGTTCTTTAAGTCGTTAGGGGTTTCGCCTTCTCGAGAACTCTATCGCGACTTCATTGTTGTTTGTGTATTTTGTTCACATTGCTTGTCTCGCTTACTTGTCTACCCCCTTTTCTTTCATGCTGATGTTATTGGTTCGTTGTATTTGCTTGTGTAGCTTTTGCTCATTTTAATGTTAAACGATGTACTCCGTTTCCATTTTCGTAACAATATGTTCAATACTTCGAAGAATTACAAAACTTACAAAAAGAAAGTTAAAAGAAACAATGCAACGAAAATTGTAAATGATATACTTATGAATTTTATTTATATATGTATGTATATATATACAAATTACTGTTTAAAATCAGTGTTGAACGAGTATTCCATAAAATCCGAAAAAAAAATAATTTTCTGTCATAAGAAAAATTTGTTCTCTTCATATAAATTTCGGTAACAGATAAGATGTGAAATAACTGATCTCTTTGCCGACACAACCCCATTCTTATCAATTATAGCCTTGTTTATATAGTGAATGGCTTGTTTATATAGCTTTACCGATGAAATCTGTGATTGTACGAGAATCGAAATCTGAAGTTTCTTTGATTTGTAAGATTTGTGAATTCAAAGAGTTCCGAGCTTGTAAAGGGTGTTTTTTATAGAGGTATAGAACTTTAAATTGCAATAAAACAACGATGGATTATTCGATTGACATGAATTTTATTTATCCGAAAGATAATCTTGTGGCATTACATTTTAAATACGATTTCTGGCATATGACCGCCACGGCTGGCGCGGATGTAGTACAATCTGGACGTCAAATTTGCGATGACTTTTTACAACATTTGTGGCCGTATATCGGCAATAATACGGCGAATGTTGTCTTCCAAATGGTCAAGCGTTTGTGGCTTTACCGCATAGACCAATGACTTTACATAGCCCCACAGAAAGTAGTCTAGCGGTGTTAAATCACAAGATCTTGGAGGCCAATTCACAGGTCCAAAACGTAAAATTAGGCGGTCACCAAACGTGTCTTTCAATAAATCTATTGTGGCACGAGCTGTGTGACATGTTGCGCCGTCTTGTTGAAACCACATCTCCTGGACATCATGGTTATTCAATTCAGAAATGAAAAAGTTAGTAATCATGGCTCTATACCGATCAACATTGACTGTAACTTTCTGGCCACCATCGTTTTTGAAAAAGTACGGACCAATGATTCCACCAGCCCATAAAGCGCACCAAACAGTCAGTTTTTCTGGATTTAACGGTGTTTCCACATACACTTGAGGATTACCTTCACTCCAAATGCGGCAGTTTTGTTTGTTGACGTAGCCATTCAACCAGAAGTGCGCTTCATCGTTAAACAAAATTCGCTTATGAAAATCGGGAACAGCGGTAATCTCGTTTTGGGCCCATTCGACGAATCTACGCCTTACTTGATGATCGTTTGGCTTCAAATCTTGCACGGGTTGGATTTTGTAAGCACACAAACCAAGCTCCTTCCGCAAAATCTTCTATAAAGTGGATGAACACAGATCCAATTCCTGTGCTCGATGGCGGATGGACTCATTCGGTTCTTCCTCAATGCTACGCTCTACAGCAGCAATAGCCTCTTCTGTACGCACCGTACAGCGTCTCTGGGGATGCGAGTTATCAATAAGAGTAAACGTGGTGCGAAAACGTTCCATGGTTAATTGAATTAACTGCTCTGATGGACGATTTTGTCAATGATAAAATGGACGTAATGCGCGATACATTTTCCGCACAGAACCATTATTTTCGAAATAAAATTGCACTATTTGCAAGCGTTGTTCGGGCGTGAGTCTATTCATGCTAAATTGCCAAACCAAACTGAGAATAAATCACTTGACAACTGTTAAATCGGTCGCCATCTTGAAAAGTAATGCCAACTTAAAGTTCTATACCTCTGTAAAAAACACCCTTTACTT
The DNA here is from genome assembly GCA_936449025.2 of Sarcophaga subvicina. Taxonomy (NCBI): domain Eukaryota; kingdom Metazoa; phylum Arthropoda; class Insecta; order Diptera; family Sarcophagidae; genus Sarcophaga; species Sarcophaga subvicina. Next base: position 58,672,185 of record OW388083.2, on the reverse strand, counting down.
ACATAATTGGTAATTACAACCCTTCAGTCAGGAGTACGGCCTAGCTTCTCACACCACTTAGGTTGTGTGCGTTAATTTTATACATGAGTGTCGGGATCCTACATTTTAAAGTCGACTCCAAACAATAGATTTTTGAGAAATTTTTCATGGCAATTTTATTTACTCTCAGGGTTTTTGCCTGAAATCTGCTTAGAGAAAGTCGCCGAAGTAATATTTTCATATTTTCGTTTTTGACCTGGGGTTTGAACCGTGGCCTCCTACTAAACTACGGCGACTCCGAGCATGTAAGGCAGAATACATAGTTTACAGGTTTATAATTGCATTTTATAAGAATGTCTTCAGTATGTCTCGCATCAAATTTTAATTTTTTCAGATTTTTTCATTGTCGGATTCTCCTACAACTATCGTGGTAAAAAGTTTTGTTAATTTTTTTTTATTTTATGTAATTATTTCTTAAATTTAATCAACAGAATCAATTCTGAAATTAAATACATTTAAGAGCATTAGCTACTTGTTCCATTAAGTTTCCACCATTCGTGCTATTTGAAGTTGTTATTGATCGAAAATATTGCACATTACCAGCAATGACAATGGTTTAACTATTGAAAAATAAGAAAAGGTTGTAATCAAGTTTCAATGACATTTTCTTAAAAATCAAACATTTTGATGTTGCAGGCTTGAAGCCCAATCTGTATGGGATATCACCGCAATAATTTTTAATCGTTTGAAAGACGCAATTATGTGTCGAATATACTTAATATCGTTCAAATGTCCGTCAGGGCTTATTCGGCTGTTATTCACCCGTTATGATGGCTTCAATTGGCTGTGGATTAATCAAATTATTTTTTGTTTGGAGAAAACGAAAAAGTTTAACGAGGTCAAATCGCACAATATCGGTGTTTAGTTCCCATCACGTAGCGCCGTCCTGTTGGAACCACATGTCGTTGGCGTGCATTTCGGCCCAAAAGAAGATGATAGTGCTAGCCGTTGCCAGTAATGACAGAAATATGTACCTAAAACTTGCTCAGTCCAAAATCTACCTCAAACATGCTCTTGAATTTCATGTGGATTGTTATCATCCTAAATTTGATCATTTTATTTATTCACGTACCAAGAAATGGCCCTCCATGCTGAAGATGATTCTGTCTTATGAAATTTGGGGTCAGTACTAAATGTTTCAGATCCGATTTAATGAACTCACATCGTTGTCTATGGTCTATGGAAGTTAACTTTACAGACTGAGGGCCATTATTACAACTTGCCGTTAACTAAAGGGAGGATTTTAACGGGCAGATAAATTGTTTTTCGTTATTATGAGTACCCAATAAGATAGAAGTGATCGTTAAGCTAAAGGGAGGATCATCCTACCCTTAACATTTAAAGGTAACTTTATGTTTGAACTTGCCATATTTTATATTATTTTCATTATGGCAACTTCAAATTTAAACAAAATGAGTATATACAACAAAAAACGAAGCCCGCGGTTGCCACTGCGTTAAAAAAACTTGTATAATTTTTATCGACATTGCTCCGGCACTGCCATATTTTTGAAAAATTTTATCTGTAAGTTGTAATAACGAAAATAATTTAAAGGTAACTTTACAGTTCCCTTTAGCTAAAGGTACCTTTAACTAAACCCAAGTTTAACGGCAAGTTGTAATAATGGCCCTGAATAAGTTAACTTTACAGAAGTTAACTATACAGACTGACAAATAATTTGACATATGTAGCTTCAATAAGATGACGGTTATCAACTGTTAAATTTCGGAAGTCTCTGTGGAAGTCTCGAACTTCAATTTGTTAAATCTAACAACAATTCATATTTTAGTTTAATATTAAAGAATACTACTAACTATATTTTGCCTTCAAATGTTCCCTAATTATTGGTAAATTTTAAATTCATTTCAATACAATTTGCTGTTCATAATCTTTTTGCTTTAAGCAGCTTAAGAGAATAATTTTAGCGGAGCAAACAAATTTCACTTAATATGGCAAAAATCGTCCAAGCGTGACACAAATGCGATGTTCAATTACAGCATAATGTTCCATAACTATCACAACAACTAATCGCATCATCATTTTTATAGTCTGAACTGAATGAAAGTAAATTCCTAGCTTTTTTGCCTTTCCCTTTTGTACCCCTCATTTTCTCCTATTTGACAGGAAAATTGTATCAAATGTTACAAAAATGTACTCATGTACTAGGACTTGTAAAACTGAAGCGTGAAGTTGTTGAAACACATACACATTGGTACATACATACGTACCATACATAAATATGTATGTGAACGATATTGTGCAAAAGAAAATCATTGTTTTTGAGTATGTGTGCCAGTGTTGCAAAACTAAAATTCTAAAATGGGACTGAACTATAACGGAAAGAGTAGTTTTTGCATCAAATGGTACTTTTATAAAAAATACATGCAGTCATACATAATTGGCCAATTATAACCATTCTATCAGTATTAGACCTTACTTCTCATACCCCTTATGTTGTGTGTGTTAATCTTATACATGAGTGGCGGGACCTACTATTTAAAGTCGACCTAGAACTACAGATTTTTTTGAGTAACTTTTCATTGGCAATTTTCTTTACTCTCAGAGTTTCTGCCAGAAGGAAGTCGCCGGAGAAAGATTTTTTCATATCGCGTTTTGATGAAGATGTTTGACATGGGTTTGAACCGCGAGCTCACATTTAGTAAACCAGCACACTATATTTAATTTTATTTATCTTTAGTACACATACGGCACGGAACAGGAAAACTGACGACTTTTTCGTGTTCCTCACATACAAGACAAAAACAACTGATTCGGAACGTAACAACGTAAAAGCCATGTTTAGTCAAACGTCGATGGAACGTAATGTAACATACATTCGTTATGAAGAGCAATGCAAATGCTTACCGAAATTACGTAACAGTTCGGCAAGCATTTTCATCGGTTTGCGTATTTTAAAAACGAACGTACGTTCCGTAGAGGCTTGGCTAACCGAAACTAAAGCCTAACTCTACCTTTAGCATTACGTTAAACCTGTTGATAATGCATTAATAGTTGAAAAACGCAAGACATAAAATATTTCATAATAAAAAAGTACTGAAAACGTCGTGGGGGTACTGCGGTATTTTTGAAATGAAAAAGTACTAAAGTACTGAATTTTTCAACACTGATGTGTGACAATGCGCTTCTTTCTCCTCTGTATTCGTAACAAAATACCATTGAGTTGAATTATTGTATTTACCACAAACCTATAAACCCATGAATATGTCAATAGCTGAGCATATAAAATAAATTGCCATGAATACTTATCATGCTACGTTACAGTCCAAATGTTGCAATATTCTGTGCCGAAAGACAAAATAAAAGGAAAATTATTTTCAAAAACAGATTAATTTTTTTCTCATGCATAACTAGTTACAAGGCTTAAAAGTATAAATCTATTTCAGACTCTGGTAATAAAAAAAAACAAAAATAGGTTTATATGTTGTAAACAAATGTATAAAAAAAAACAAACCGGAAAACCGCCTAACTTTGGCTTTCTCTTTGTATATAATCTATTAAAGCAGTAAACGAAGGACAATTTGTAAAATATTGGATGTGAAAAGGTAATAAAATATTTATACACATACATATGTACATATGTACTATAATTAAATATTTAATAAACACGAAATTGTATACAAACTTAGTAATCTTACTGTCGATGATTTATTTAACAAATCCGAAATATTGGTTTTCAAAGGGGTCCATTTTCACCCAGTTTTATTATTTAGTTAAACACCAAAATCTATAATGCAAGCTTTAATTTAAAATATTTATTTCAAGTTTCCAAGATTCCGAGATTGGGAGTAAATGTGGAGTCTAAAATTTTTGCTACTTTTTTGAGACCAACACTCTGGAGATGACACCTATTCATATAGTGTATTGTGTAGAAAAAAGTATGAAATATTATTAAAAACAGAAATCCGGTGACAATACACATTAAGAGACCAGTAAGCTGTTATTTGCTTGGCCTTCTACTGCGTAAACCGTTTACATTTAATGATCCTCATACTGTTCGTGGAAGTCAGATATTTCCGATCTTGGGGTTTTCTACAATTCCTGAAGGACAGATCTGACATTTTCACCAATAAGCTTCCTTTGGCCATCACTGTGAGGTTTGTTTTCCACAGAACCATTTTTATTTTAATTTTTTATATTAGTTTTCACTGTCGACCGATTTTGAATTTTTCTGTTTGAATATAAGGATTCCATTCGATTTCTAATTTAACGACTATATTTCTAACGATGCAAGATAATTTTTCTTCTTGATTCCCTTATCAATATTATTTTCTCACTTTTCGCACTTAAGACTTTAACTGTTACTTAATTTTTTATAATTAATGTGTTTAAGCAATATTTTACATCGTATATTAAGAAAATAGAACTATTACCGTTAGAAATAATTGCTGTGTGTGTTTTTTATTGATTCAGAGGGGAGAAATTTAGAGAAAATCTCTGTCATTACCTTTTTGGACAAGATTTAAAACTATAAATATAGAAGAATTGTTAGTGGTATTTAGACCTTTGTCTACGACTGTACATGTATAATATGTACATGTATATATTGCTTTTACAACTGCTTAATCAGGATTACAGCCTAGCCTGTAATTTTATCGTATTAAGATTTTACTTTAAGAATCCACATTCGGCACCATTTAATTGCAGATTCTTTATATGACTGTGGTTATTGTGGTTATTGAGTTGTAAAGCGATGAACACAGAACAGCTTATTTGTATATAAATAGAGAGAAACGATGAGAGATAATTAAATCTGACTTGAATTATAATACACCATTTCAGACTGGCCGCAAGTTTCATAGTGTTATTCATAACACAACTTAAGAACCGGTCATTTACATTAGATAGCATTACTTGCCTATGGCTTGCTTTATATAAATGATGTATACGTTATTTGAAAGAGTAATTCTTGAGCTGTCAATTTAAGTCAACTTTTTATTAGCAATGGAAAATATTTAATGTTCTGTTGAGCCACTTCGAAAACTGCGCATAGGAGTCATCGTTTACTTGTTGTATATACGGTCAGTACATTCTACCAAAAACACAGTGTATGGAGTAGCCAAAAAAAATTGAAGACTAGAAAACTTTATTCGATCGCACGCAAGAGAAGCTTTCCCAATCATTAGTTGCGACTCCAGCAGCAGTTTTAAGCATTATGAAAGCAGCTGGATTCATTCAAAAGTTACACATAACTAAGGCTGAGAGACGATGGAAAACGGGTTTGTATGTCTAAGATATTACTTGATAGCTTTAAAAAGTAATAATTTTTCTTCAAATTATTACTGGCGTCGAAAAATTAATTTATTAGGACAACCCCAAGATCAGAAAAGACTGGAAGCAGGATATCCATTGCACCAAGGTAGTGCTCAGCGTTTGGAGATTTCAGAAGAGTATGTGAGTATGAACTGCTAAAGTCGGGCCAGACTATAATGGGAAATAACAATTTATTCCTTGAGTATGCAGCCAGACGCGAGGTAGTAATTTTCAATTATGACAAAATTACACACAAAAAAAAAGACTGTAATGCCAAGAAAATTTGATTTTGATTCAAATAGAATTTACATTCGGATTGTGCCCAACAACATTTTGCATTTGTATCAACAAGTATGTTTCTGTTGTCCCAAAGTGTAAATTCTTTGTTGAGGCAAAGTTAAAAATGTTGTCTAAAATGTCATATTTGTTGCCACAACGGTTCAGTTGCTGTTGTCGCAACTGCAAAAATTTTTGTCTCAACAGTTCAATATACTTTTACCCCAATTGCAAAAATAGTTGCCTCAACAGTTTAATCTACTTTTGTCGCAAATGCAGAAATTGTTCCCTCAACAGTTTAATATACTTTTGTCGCAAATGCAAATATTGGTAAGATATATAATATAAATGAAAACATTATTTTTAGTTTGAGAATATTTATTTTAAATTCTTGCAATTTTAAGATTATTGTTTAAAATATTTATTTTTCGGGGTTTTGAGCTTAAAAATAATTCAATTTTTTTTAAATAATATGCATTCATTTCTTGCAATATAACAAAGCCTTGAAATTTTTCATTAAAATCAGTTTTTACTTCCCGAAGTATTAAGAATATTTCATTTTCCATTTCATAAAATATATTAAGGATAATTGCTTTAAAATTTCTAAAATGTACAAAATCTCCTTTTGTAAAAACAATTCCTTTAAAAATAAGTTTTTCAATTTCAAATCCAGTGGTTAAATCTGTACATAAATTTTTGTAAAAATTAAGTTTAGTCAAATCAATAGTTTTAGTTCTTTTAAATTCAAAGTCATCTTTAAAGAAAGTGTTTTCGACTAAATGTAGCGAAAAATTAAGACAATGTTTTACACACAATGTATATGGTATATTCTTACGAGATCCGATAATATGGGCATACTGTTTGAAAGCAGCGTGCTTTCCTTCAAATCTGAAGCACCAGACATGCTTAAGAGGACCTATTTTTTTTATGACTGTAGGGTAATGTGTAAGAAAATGATATTTTGGTTTCAATTGTTCCTCAAAAATTGTTACATACGATTTGTTGTGTTCGAAAATCAAATCTTGTAATAATTTTAAAATGTCATTATCAAATTCATCTAATAAAATTATATGAACAATTTTTATGAAATTAATAAGATACTTATATACTATGTCGTTTTCATCTACCAAGTCGCCAATTAAAAGTAAAATAGTTTCTAAAAATAGTTTCATTTGAGAGGCATTCATTTTAATATTAACATTTTTGATTTGCGTTTTGGTTATGGGAGAACTTATATTCTGCAAATCTGTAGACCCGTAATCAAATAACTGTTTTCGACAATTAAAAGCATCTAATGTAAAACATTTTTTAACATATATAAAATAATTTAAAATTTTTGGAATATTATATTTTGCAACACCCAAAAAAATATCATGCATGATATCGCAACATGTGTTATCAGTGACATGGAAGTAAGATAATTTATTCCATACAGAATTTTCCTTTACTGCTGACACAATATGTCCTTGTGAGCTAGCTTCTGCAATTTCTTCTAAGTACACATTTTTATCACGAATTTTTTGTTCTATTTCAGAAAAATTTTGTTTACATTCTTCTTTCGACAACGTACAATTCCTACAAAAATAATTGCTGTTAAAACTTGTTTGAAAACTCAAAACTTCATTGAGTCCCAAGTTATCACCCAATATTTGTCCAAGAACGAAGTATATAGTTGTCGTTTGTCCATTAATTTCAAAATTTAATCCGTTGATGCTCAAATCTTCCAAAACCTCTATGAGAGGTTTTAGTGAGGCCTCGTTGCCAAAATAAGCCATATCTTTTGCATTAATAAAACCAGCTACAAAAATATTTCTTAAGTAACTTAACTGGTGTTGAGGAACCACTGGTATAGAAAAGTAAATACCGCAAATAGAATGTTTACGGGGTCCAAGTGCATCGTTTATCTGGAAGTCGTCAAAATAAACAAATATTGGAAAAACTATTTTGTCTCCAAAATTTTCCATCTTTGATTTCCACAAATGACCCATAATAAAGTGGTTTAATTTGCCGTTTGCTTTTATTTGTTCAATATTTTTCAGCGTATAATCTAGAACATTGGGAATTTCGAAATATTTTTGTAGTTGGTGTTTTATATCGCAAAAGCAACACTCAGTATTATTGACTTCCAACGTTGGTTGTCCATGAACAAATATTTCATCTAAATCTTTTGATATTAAAAACTGCTTTGGAAGTTTGAAAAGGTCTAATTGTTCTAACTGTTTGAAAAATTTATATTCTGAATCGATATCTTGAAACGGGTTTCTGGCAATATTAATTAATTCGGAGAATGAAGATTGAGCATCTTCAGGAAGAAATGGAATATATAATTCAAGAGTGTTTACTAAAGGATTAATAACACATGTTATATCTTTTTGCATTTCCGGCACATTATTTCTGGCAATATTTGATCGTGAATGCAATCTCAAACTCATTGATATGGTATTTTTCAAAATAGATGCTTTTAAGTTATTAATATCCGGAATATTTAGTTGAAATATTGGTTTTTCAGTAGATTTTGTACAGGTGCTAAGACTTGTTGTTGGTAGATTTTTATTTATGTTGCCTTCGTATGTTGTCTTTTGAGAATATACCATACACTTGTCGTGTTTTATAACATGTTGTTTGAATTTATAAAAATTTTGATAATACTTATTGCATTCGTTAAAATTACAATAATATTGAAAAGTATTTGGAGTCATATGCACATCCTTTAAATGAGAAAGTAACAAATAAGCTTTGTCAAAAACGTCGGAGCAAATAGAGCAATTATGTGTGGGCATTTTTTAATAAATTTTTTTGATAACGTTTAAAGTTTTTTAAGTTTGTTTAATATAGTTTCTAATTTTGCTATTTTATCTTGTGAAGGAATGTTATAAACGTAATTTTGTAAAAATACCCAAACATATTTGCTCTTTTTGGAATATTCTAAATCCATGACGAAACATATTTTAATTATTAAATCGACAGCGCGAAGTAAGGTTTCGACCTTATATCGTACGCCAGAAAAAAGTACGTAAAATTCGCTTAAGTTATCCAACGATTCACCAACCACTAGTATTTTAGGCTGCAATGTAAGCTTTTCTTTCGCAGCAAGGGATCTGGCATCATCTTCCCACTGGATCAAATTATTTATATTTATTATATGGGAAATCATATCCTGTTGTGCATCAGATATAGATGGTTTCGCTCCCTTGTTGATGCGTGGAGGAGTTATAACGGCATGTAGTAAATAAAAGAAATAAAGATGTCGCGAATCTGTAAAAATATTATTCATGCAATAAATTAAAGAAAATAATATATCTCATCAACTTACTAAGATTTTCTGCCGCTTTATATTTTTCAAAATTCTGCAAATTTAGTTTATCTTTGATACTTGTTGCGAATAATATTTCGGAAACGTTTTTCTCAAAGGAATCAATTTTTTCAAGCAATAAAGATTTTTTTCCTGGATGCATTGTTTCGAAATCCACGTCAATAAGTTCAAATCCTTTAGGGTCTTTGTATCTGGGCCAAGCTTTTAAAAATTCGCCCAGAGACGTTTTATTTTCTTTTAACCGATTTTCAGATGTTTGCTGCCATATTTGTTTCAAATTTGTAGGAATATTGTGTACTAGCCAATTTTTATTAGACATGAAGTCATTATATTCTGTTAAATTCAACTCAGGCATTTCTAAAGTGCTGTGCTCAGCAGATTTAAACTTTTTTAACGAATTTGAGTCCATTGCCTTGCGCCTGTGTTTTTCATTATAGTATCTGTCATATAGTTTTCCAGATGCATTTTTTTTGCCACTACGTGGTATGAAATAAGTACATTCATTTTCGTTCGGGAAAACAAAAGTAATCGCTTGTGCCACTGCCGTCATGGCTTTGACATCCATTTTAATACCATTCATGATAATATTATCAATAACAATGCGAACCACATTATTTTGTTCAATGTCAGTTAACGTATTATTTTTTTCATAATTTTTCAGAATGTCTATTCCTGTAATTGTTTTACTTAGAATGGTTTTTACGTCATAATTATGAGAGTAAGATTGATTGGTATTAACCCAATTGTTCACTTCGTTTGAAGTTTGACTTGAATTAGTGATTGTTATGTCCGATCCGCAGCAAGATAGTAATGGAAGCTGTCCATGTTCATAAATATAAAACATAAAATAATTATAATAATTTTTTCATAATTGTGCAATAGTATGTATTAGCATTTATTATCTATTCTTATAACAGTACGGTAACACTATTTTGCAGCTTAAAGCACGGTAACACATTTTTTGTTTACATTTTTCTTTATTCGTAAAGTTGATTATTCAATAATACGTGCATGCAAAAGGGGGAATCCCTAAAAGGTAAAAATCCTGTTGTCTCGAATATAGTAAATACATAGAAACATTTTACGATTCTTATTGTATGTACATTTGAATTACAGCGCAAGAATATTAATGAAAATGCTTATGTTTATGAAATATGTAAAAGTGTTTAAAGATTTTAAATGTATCATAAGAATGTACAAGTAATTGAATAAATTAACCTTACGTACCTTATTTTGATTCCGCCACTTTTGCAATTCATAGCGAAAAATGATTTTTTCTCCGATAAAACCACTTCCTAATTTTGCAAATACTTCGTCGATGTCTTTTGAATGCATTATTTTTAAAATATCGACTTGGTTGATGCCGCATTCTATGAATGTAGAAATTGTTTCTACTGAAATATTCATTGTCGAAAGCAATGCAACCACTTCATTGGATAAATCCACCGTACAAACTTTTTCATGAAAAATGTCTTCCGACATTGTTGTTTGTTTATTTGAAACACTTTAATTTTTATTATTTTAAAACTAAAAAGCTCACTCTTCACTGGTTGCACACCGACAAACTACTCAATACTGATCGCAATGATAATAAAGTACCAATCATTAGGGTTGCCAAATGCACATTTTTTACAACAGTAATATTATTTGATTAAAAAAATAAATATTTTATGGCAACAAAAATTGTTATTTCCTGCAAATGCAAATCATTTACGTCAACAACAATTTTCAATGTACCGTTATTTCAGGAGAAAACCTTTAACGACAAAAGTTATTCCATTTGCAACAAATAATTTTGCTGTTGAAAAACCTCAAATACTTTCATGTTGTTGCGGTAAAAAAAATATTGTTGGAAAATTTCTTGCGACAAAAGGTTTTAATTTTCTCCAACAAGTTTTTATTCACCCCAATAGTAAAATCATCAAATGCTAAAATTATTTGCCATCACAATATTTATTTTTTTGTGTGTACAAAGCTATTTAGCTCACACCTTTCCACTTTAGATCGATGCAGTACGCTCTCGCTTGAATACGCTTCACTTTAGAGCTGAGTGTCACAAATTATCTAATTGATTCTTGATTCATAAATTGTCAAAAAGATGGAAGAAAGGCTAAGCTTCCAATGGAAAACACCATACTTTGAAAGTCATGTTCTGCTGAAAAATTGTCGTAATATGGCATTTATTTCCGATAAAAATGACTAGTTCATACTACCAATATTACAATTACCAATTATAAGGTGTTGGTTACTATATATAAAATAATAAACATACTTTGATGTGCATATTAATGTCAAATTAACATATTAACTCGAAAAGAGTAAGGGAAAAACATAACTTATTTAATTGGTAATTACTACGCTTATGACCTGATTCTCACACCACACATTTTGTGTATGTTAATTCGATCTATTAATGACGGGACCTAAAATATAAAGTCGACTCCGAACGACAGACTTCTGAGGAACTTTTCATGGCAATTTTATTTGCTCTCAGAGTTTTTCCAGAGGACTACTAAGTTGCCGAAAGAAACATGTTTCAAAATTTCGTTTCCTTTGAGATGACTGAGCAATTGGCTTGCGTCTAATAAGCCAACACACTACCTACTCGACTACGACAGACATCAATTATAAATTATATACAGAGAGTATTTTCTGTATTAGAAAACCATTTCAATGGGGCACTATGTTATGATCAGTTGCTAATTATTATATCCACTTGAAATAAGCACTTAAAAAAGGAAAGAGAACTATGCAAATTCGAATTAAATGGAAAAGCTATCTTCTGAGGATCAAATTCTTTAAGACTATGTCAAAATATACAAAAAAGAATAAGAAACTTCTAGATATTATTAGAGGGTTAGTAGCCTAAACCATAAAAAAGGTTACTTTTCGGAAAATTTAACGTTATAATACCCCTTGAACGTCAAGACAGGTTATATCTACAAAAATTTATAATCTCTTTCTCCTTTAATGTTAGACGAGTGGCTTTGTAATGGTAAAATTACAATCGCCGACGACATCAACTATTAGTACTCGGTCAAGCCAACTTCTTTTTCTGCTTTCTTTTGACTGTTACGCGTCAGGGTATATTCTACCATAATGAACTCAAGGCTGCCGCAAGTTTCTCAACGAGGCGACAGGTCGATACTTACTGGGAATCTTCCGCTGTGAGACCTATCAAAAGCGAATTTTCTTCATTTAAAGATGCAAGTTTTGAATTGACAATGTTGTAATAGATTCCATTAACGCCACACGGGCAGCTGCGTTAGTCTGTGTTGCATCAGTTGTAGAGACCAGAAAGAGGAAAAACCAGCTCTACGCCAAGCGTTATGATGTAGAAAAAGAAAGTATTGGGAAACTAGGCGTCTATATAACATGTTTCGATAGATCTCACAATTAATGGAAGGGAATCATTGTGATATCTATTCCTTTCGAGTTGACGCCCATTTTTAAATACTTACATATGTACTGTAAGTTAAATCTCTACTCACAATTTTTGATAACAGTTCGGAATAATTGTTGTTTAATCAATTTTAATAGCAATTTCATCTCGAATGCTATCCTTTCAGTCCATAATATTTTGTTTGGTTATTTGAACATATTCAAACCTACTAATACAAATTTCGTCCAATAATTTTTACGGCCAAATTCCAATTTTGATTTAGATTTTATATTTAAGACCCCTCACAGAAAATAGTTCAAAGACGTTAAATTTACAAATGTTGGTGGTGAAACTGTTTTAAAATTTTCTAAAATTATCCCACGAATTTATTCGATTTCGATACACTAATATCTCCATCGTTCAATTGCATGTTTTATTGTCTTATTGGAAACATACATATGTATATCGTTTCTATACGTATGAATAAGTGGCAAATAAGACTAAATGTCGAAGAGAATCAAAATAAAAAGTAACAACCGACAGCAGATAATGGGGATATTAATCAAACCAAACAGTAACAGAAGAGGAAAGTATTTATTTATTAATTTACGTGGGTTCAGTTCTCAATATTTGTCTTTCAAACGAGGTTTGTCTGAGAGATTTATTTTTTCAGCAAATCAATTCAAATGAACTTTATTGGCATTATTGTATTGTCTAAGAGTGCTGCTGATTATTTGATTTAATTTATGTAGCCACTGTATTACATTAGGCCATAGTTTCGGTTTGAAAGGTTCTTTCGAATCGAGTCCTGCCGGTAATACTGGTTAATACTACACAATTGGTATTACAACCCATCAGTCAGGATTATGATGTAGCTTCTCACTCCACTTATATTAATTTATACATGAGTGGCGAGACCTACAGTTTAAAGACGATCTTAATGACAGCTTTGTGAGAAACTTTTCGTGTGATTTTTTTTACTCTCAAAGTTTTTCCAGGAATTTGCTGAGAGGAAGTTGGGGAAAAAATTATTCATTTTTCGTTTTTTTTTTGGAAATATCTGACCTGGTGTTCGAACCATGGCATCACGTCTAATAAGCAAACACACTACTTTTAAGACTACGGCGTCTGGCCTGTTGCAAGTTCTTAAATTTATTGATTATTATTTAAAAAAAAGATTGCAAAAACCCGACAATGTATTTACCCCAGAAAGGTTTTTGGGGCACTGAATATGAATTTTACCATAACAATCAAAATGCTGAAGAACTTATTTCCATTCAACGATATATTCGAGACAAAAAAAATTCAGTTTGTCACATACTACCAAATATTTCCGTTCTCCTGTAACTCACTTGGCCATATTCCAACCCAATGCATTTCATTTATAAAATCAACTCCTATAAAAACATTCCATTTTCTCAGTTATTGTAATTTTTCATATTTAACGCAATATATAGCAGAGATATCTTTGTTTAAATTTAACATTTGGAGAATTTGTATTATTTTACTTATTTATTAATTACAGTACAATTACAAATTATATTTATTTACGAGCTGATTTACTTTGACCATATACTCGGAGTAGTGTAACAGACCGGAGTCTTTGGTGAGAATCGAACCCACAATCATGACGCCAATAGTCTAGCTCACTACTCACTAGTCTGAGAATTACGTTTTATTTTAATCCATTCGTCTTGTAAGTGCATCCTTTGCACAAAACTCTTTTTAAATCGAATACCAGTTCTTACCAGTGTATGAAATTTTGCACTTCGAAAGCTGCGTTGCGGCTTAAAATTATGTTGCTTTGTTTTCTACAAATGTTAACATTACTTTGGAAAAGGTGGGCAAATTCTTTTCTATTCGTATTCTAATGCCTTTGTCATGTTTGTTGTAGTTTGGAAATTGCAATTTATCACTTCCTGCACATACATACCTTTAATCTCAGCAAAGGATGTGCACAAAGTGTACAGCGGATACGTTTGAATGAATATGAAAATAGAAAAAATCAAAAAACTGCCAACCGCACGAATTACAAAGAAAAATAAATTGTTAATACTATACTAAAAAGTTGTATTGTATTTTTTTATTAAAAAGAATAAATATTTATAAAAAAATAATTTTAGTATCCGTATTCACAAAAAAAAATCGTATTGTATGTATAATTAATTTAAACTTTCTGTTAAACAAGTTATATTTTACAAGTACTATTTATTTTAATTTTGTCTCACTTATAACCTTCGCATTACATAATAATGTATCATTAGATACATTTAGGGCCATTATCACAACTTGCCGTTAAAGTTGGATTTAGTTAAAAGTAACTTTAGCTAAAGTGAACTTTAAAGTCACCTTTAACTTATTTTCGTTATTACAACCTAATGATAAAATAAAGATAACTTTTTCAAAAATATGGCAGTGCCGGAGCAATGTTGATAACACTGCTCAATTAAAAAAGTTTTTTTTTTTAAACGCAGTGGCAACAACAGCCTTCTGTTTTTTGTTGTATTATCATGTATCATTTTATTTATATTTGAAGTTACCGTATTGAAAATAATATATTATACTATATTAAGTTCAAACATAAACTTAAATTCAAAAGTTAGGAGTAGGATGATCCTCCATTTAGCGTAACACTAAAAAAAAAAACAATTTATCCTCCCGTTAAAATCCTCCCTCTAGTTAACGGCAAGTTGTAATAATGGCCCTTAAACGAAATATTGACTCAATAACTGCATTTATAAATTGAAATAATTTAGTTAATTAATTGAAGGCTCATCATTTTAATAAAATTAAATAAAACATTGCCACGAAAACAGAATAAGTACTAATTTATTGTCGCTAAGTGATTATTTTAGAAAAATAATATGAAAAATAAGCAAAAACAAAAGTACAAAACAATAAGGCTAACAAAGAATTACAATAACAAAACGGCAATGAAATTGCGAGAATAGAGAAATTGCCAGACCCATACTTACTGTCATACATACCCAATTAGTAATAAATTGCATTACTTTTTAAAAAGAATAAGAAGTAATGACTATTTAATTCAATAAACAATTTTTTTTAATTACTAATTGATTACGATTACAAGTAATTTAAAAATAATCAGTATTACTGGCGATTAGTATAAAATAATTAATACGAATCAAAATCCCAACGTAAACACATTATTTTCAATGAGTATTTTTGATTCCTAATGAATACATTATTCACCACATATAGGCACTTCTGATATAATAACTCCGATTTATTAGAACTGAAACTTATGCAATCTTGATTTTTGCTTCAAAATGTACTGAATCTATTTTGAGATATGTATCCCGCTTTTAAGCACTCCCCGCGAAAAATTGTATTTCATACTTTAAATTTACTTAAAAAAACTTTCTTTCCATGATTGGTCCTCTTTACCAGATCCCGCATTCATGCGATTAAACACTTTTAGATTTTTTTATGGGTGTATGTTAAGTCAGTGGGCTACGCTGATAAAACAGTAATTCTATTGTAATTGAATTAAGGCCTACCACGTGGCGTTTATTGGAAAAAGTAGTACAAATTAAAATAAAAACAGAAGTCGCCGTAGTCTAGTAGGTAGTGTGTTGGCTTATTAGACTTCAAACCCCAGGTCTGACATCTCGATCAAATCGAAATATGAAAAATAAACTCCTAGAGTAAATAAAAATTGCCATGAAAAGTTTCTCAAAAAAATCTCTCGCTCGGAGTCGGCCTTAAACTATAGGTCCCACCGCTTATAGATAAAATTGACACACATATTGTGTATAATATAAGTGACGTGAGAAATGACTGGAGGGTTGTAATGAGCAATTATGTATGTTATCTATATGTAATGCAATGAATCGTTCTTTCGCTACTCATAAGCAATCGTGAAATTTTGTTGACTCACTTAGTCAACAATATTAAATAAAATAATATTAATAAAGCAAATAAAATTGTCATGAAAAGATACTCACAAAACTCCCGTTCGAAATCGACTGTAAACTGTAAGTGAGTAAACAGTATTGAAATTTAACTACTCCGATTCAATCGTACTCACTACAACATCGATTTATAAGTATGAGTTCAATGAGTATGTGTTCAACGTTGATGTCAACGTCATTTCAAATAAGTGTGATTCATAAGCCTACTCATTCCGATTCATAATTTTTGAAAAATACTTATCATACGAATCAATCATCAAAATTTAGTTGTTGTTGCATTTACAAAAATAAAAAGACAAAGACAGAAATCAAAGCAAAATTTGACATTGCAATGCAATTCCATATAACGTTATGGTTTAATTCTCCTCGTGGTAGAGGCTGCTCTCTGTCTCATCCAGAGGACGTAATCAACTAAAGGCAACGCAATCTGAGATAATTAATTCCTTATAGATCCAACAATATCCGCTTTTCGTATTTTTTAAAGTTTTTCTCCTTCTAATCTGATTCAACAATCTGTCTGTTTAATGCTACAATAAGACTCTTGACTATGCCTATAAAGTCTACTGCTCATCCGCATCCTTCAGTAATTTCTTACATACATACATACATAATTGGCCATTACAACCCTTCAGTCAGGATTACGGCCTAGCTTCTCATACCTCTCATGTTGTGTGCGTTAATTTTTTGCGCGAGTGGCGGGACCTACAGTTTAACGTCGACTCCGAACGACAGATTTTTGAGAAACTTTTAATGGCAGGTTTATTTACTCTCAGAATTTTTGCCAGAAATCTGCTGAAAGATAATCGCAGAAAAAAATGTTTTTTTTCATATTTCCTTTTGATGCCTGACCTGGGATACGAACCCGTGCCTTTCGTCTAATAAACCAACATACTACCTACTAGACCACGGCGACTTCAATTCTTACAACTTACAATTACAACTTCGGTTACCACACTGAATTGTAAAAGATAGTCAAAGCCCTTATCGACCAGCTGTTTGACAAAGCTGTTGCTACAAAGGTTGAGTTCTGAATTGCTGGAAATTATGAGAATGGAAAGCTTAAGAACGTAACCAACATAGTTTTTACGCTAAAAATTACAATACATTTAATTATGAAATTAAAAACAATTTGTCATTTCAGTTTTTTTTTTTTTGATTTCATGAAATATTTATTTTGATTTATTATTTAATTTTTATTTTGTGTCTAGAATGAGGTAATGATAGGAATGTGAAAAACAATTCCTTAATAGGAGTGAGTATCAAGATATGATGCAAATGTGAAAAAAAATTATAAAAATATATAAAAATTTTTATAGTCTTACAATTACTCATCTATCGGCACTTCTTAAAATATAAATATATTTAAGAAAATACTCGTATTATAAAAGACTTCAAGTTTAGTACACCAAAATGTTATGCTTGAATTGTGAAATACTTATAAACTTTGGTGAAATACAATTTTTCAAACTTTCAAATCAAACTATTGTAAGAAGTTTTCCATGGTTCGTATTGCATTGTGCTCTTGATGCACATCGATGCATTTCAATAAGTCGAACTTTTTCTTATTTGCATCTTATTTACGTAAGGTGTTGGCGAAAAATTAAACTTTTTAGAAAATACCAGCTACAGACTGATTTAATATTTCCTTTTAATTTCACATGCATTTTGAGATCGTATGATAAACGTTTTTCTCTTGTTCAGTTTCTAAAAGTTTTAGTTAAATTTACAAACAAATTTCTGTAATTAAGTTGAGACTAGTTTCTTAAAAGAACGAAAATAGTAAGAGGCTGCTATAAACACACTTAAGGTGTTCAAAAGTAAACTATGTGTTGTAGGGAATAAATTTAAGCAAAAAGAAAACACTATATTGTACAGAATAACGTCAAGTGCTGTTTAAACGCATACATAAACTTGTATACCATGTTATTAACTTATTCGGTGTGAAAGTGTTCGTTTTAATTTTTTTTTGTCAAAGTATTTAAATTTTCCTCAAGCTAAGTTTGACGTGGTATTAAACATAATTGAAATGTTATTGGCGTTTAAATATTTTTGTTTTATTTTTTTTTGTCAATCATAGGCTACAAAGACATGCGATTTTATATGATTTTGGGAAAAACCCCAGAAATCTCCTAATAGTGATGTGTTAACGAGCTATATAAGCTTGATGTGCTTTTGTTCGCAAATCCAGACGTTGTTCTCATTTTAAATTTAAACAGAAGGTAATATGTGTAGGCTAAATTGGCGGATGCCTTAAAATGCATGGCTCATTTAGATTCTGTAAGAAATCCGTAATACGTAAGGCCCCTATTTCTTGTTGAACAATCGGGATTTGTAATAATGATATCAAGTAAACCGGAAGCTTGAAGCTATAATATAACTCTGCTCATGCTATCACATTTTTTCCAATAGAATTTCTTTTGGAATGTACAACGCCTGTTGAGTCCAGATCATGCCACTCTAGACCATCTAAATAGTACTTTTTGTCGGCGAAAAATAAAACTTTTGCTTTCTTTTTCCAATGAGGTTTGGCTTAGATAATCGTGGCTTAGGCTTTTTTTCATTTAGTCAATAGAGTAGCGTTCAAAACAGGAGTGATAAATCTCATGTCCTATTTTCATTTCTTTAGAACCTTACTTCCATAGTTATTGCCAAGGTAGTTTCTTATCACTATTTCGGAACGCATTATTATTAAAGCAATTCTTCAATTATAATACCTCTCTGCTTTGGAGCATCGATTAGCTCCTTTCCTTGACATTTAATTGCTATCCTGAGCCTATTTCCAAAAAGTTTGTTTTAATTTTTCACAATTTTTTTTTCAAAATTCAATTTCGAAAAAATCGGCAAAATGCTTGTTTGAACATTAAATTGCACCATTTAATGAACTTTTTGACTACTGTGGTGAAATATCTTTGAACATTAGAATAGAGCCAAGTTTAAAAACTAATGAATATTTATTAATTGAATGAACTGTACTTTAGTTGGTAGTGTTTTGGTTTATTAGATATGAGGCCACGGTTTGGCTTATTTGACATGAGGCCAGGTTAAATATCTCGAACAAACTGAAATATAAAAAAAAATATTTTTTCGGTGACTGCCTCTCAGCAGATTTTTGGCAAAAACTCTTAGCGTAAATAAAATTGCCATCAAACGTTTCTCAAAAACCTGTCATTCGGAGTTGACTTGACTAGACTACGGCGACTCTGCCTACCACTCATGGATAAAATTAACACACAAGCAACATGGGTGGTGTGACTATATGGTTATTATTGCTGATTAAGTAAGTAAATTATGAAAATAATATATACAAGTGTGGTCAAATAATTGTCTATGACTGTGTATGCCTACCAACACCAGACGACGTAGATGCTAAGATTTCTGACTTCAATTATGAACTCCATCACTGTGTTCATCTTTTTACTTTCATTCAGGGACAAAAATGTTATTATAAAGTTGTTTAAAAAATGCAATTCTGAAATTAACTAGCAAAACTTTTTTTGATCCAATATGTTTATGTTTTGTGTGTGACGCTTGAAGATAATCTTGGCGAGATGACACAACTATATGAGAAATGTACTCTAAGAAACCAACATGCGGGTTTTTGCTTGGTCCTCTGCTGTGAAGTTTCCATTAAGTGATCCTCGTAATGTTTGTGGGCTTTAGATATCCCTGCTCTTTCAGCAATGGTTTCAGCTAAGTTTTAATTATATTTTCTGGTCTTTTCTGCACCTCCTGAAGAATAAATCTGTGGTTTTTACCAATAAGCTTCCTTTGGCCTGCACTAAAATTTTTTTCGATTGAACGATTTAGTATCTAAATATTTAACGTCCCACAATAATTTTTTTTCTTCAACCCTTAAACAGTATTATAATCCCATTTTTTGCACTTAAAACTTTAACTCATGCTTTGTATTTAATATGCTCCAAAACGTGGCTACTAGAACTGCACTGAGGTTTAGGTTCTCATACATGTTTAGGCAATGTACGTTGGGGCACAATAAAATATTGCATGAAGTAGAATCGAATCACTCGGGTTTTGGATGCGGACAAAAACACAAAACTCACACTCCCCACACGGAAAGAATTGGGTGCTGAAACTGTCAGAGTTGACGGTAATACAACGATCTTTACTGATGGCTCAAAATGGTGGAACTGGATCTGGTGTCTGTTACGATAAACTGGCACTGAACGGGAGATGCAGATTACCTAAACATTCCACCGTATTTCAGGCGGAGATCTTTGTTATTGAAAAGCTGCACGTATGATTGAAAGCAGAAATCTACCTCCTTTGCACTTGATCATATGGGGGGACAGTCAAGCTGCAATAAAAAAGCGCTGGGATTCCGCCTCGTCAAATCAAATTGGGTCAGGAGCATGTACTCTCTACACCATATACGTCGACACAACACCTGTCTCTACTGAGTTATGGGGCACTGAGCCATAGCGGATTTCAAAAAAGGGGTGAACTAACATGGAAGGGATCAGAGATATCTGAGAAGTAAACGATAGATGTGATATATTTGCCCCTACGGGAATAGTTCTTTCAATTAGAAAAAGCAGTACAGAATTCAACAAACCATTGGAAGCCCAACAGACCAGGTTGCCGAATTTCAAAACTGTTATATCTAGCAGTGGACAGTAGAAAAACCAGTAAACTACTTCGCCAGGAAAACGGTTCGCACTCCAACAGTAATTCTAACGAGGACACTTTGTTATTGGCGGTTTCACTGACAAGGGTTACTGTGGAAGCTGCCAGGATGTTTAGGAATCGGAACCGGTACAATACTTTTGAAGAAAATGCACTGCACATCAAAACAGACATCATCGGTTTCTGGGTGACAGAAGGTTTGAAGACTTGGGCATGTGGCGAATGTGCTACTAAGAGAATAGGCCGGTTATGTCAGGAGGTCGGGGTGGTTCAAACCCACCACTAACGGGGCTTATCTCACACTGGGTGATACAATGGGCTGTACGGGCTACCGACTGATCTTGCCTGCGAACGGCAAGTACTCGCTAACCAAACCTTATATTTAATTAATAACACTATGCTATAAAATACAAAAAATTAAATACACTCGATTAACTATCTAGTCTAAGTTGTTCACTAGGTTCAGAAGAACTCAAAAATTTTTAACTTTTGTTCATTTGAGAAGAACAACTTAAAGTTCACTATAGAAGACAACATACGAGTATATAAAAAATACGACTCAGCTGTTGTACTCTTTAAATAATAACTACTGTAATTTTTGTCCGATTTTATCAAATGAAGTGTCAATCTCTTGACAAGAGAATGCACTTTAGGAATGCCATCACCTGTTTTATAGTTTTTAAACAAATTTTGCAATTAAGAATGGCCAAACTTGAAAAAATAAGAAAAAAATAATATTTTCCATGTTTACCCCATCAAAACTCATAACATATACGTTTTGTTGGGATGAACGGGGAAGCGAATAAAATAAAATATTTATCGAGATATCGGGTAAATAAAAACAAAGATATTAGTTTCCAAAATATAATTGTTTATTTCAATGTACATAAACGTACCTTTCGGGTTGGGGGTTGATCGGGTATTCATCAATTCTTTTCTAATTTTATCAATTCACAATAATTCATAGTAAAGCAGGGGTGGTTAATTACACTTTAACAAAACTTAAAACTAAACTTAAAAGTAGGGTGGCCAGCGTGAACATCCCGCCCCCCTTGCAACATTGCAACAAGAGGACCGAGAAGTCACCTGGCCAGATATCAAAATTCACATTTCAATAAAATATTAACAATTAATTAATAATAAATTTAGGGTATAAAATAAAAAGTAAATATAAGACTGGAACTGATGCTAGTACTGGAAACATAGTTTTAATAAGAGCCTGGTTGTGGGTTGCGCTCTTCTTTTCCCTTTGGTGTGAGTGGGTTCCTTCTTGTTGCCAACTTTTTTCGAGGTGTTTGTCTCCTAGGCGTTCGACAATTAGCCTACCGCATTACACTGTCTATAATTAAACGACAAACACGCAACAGAGAAAAAAGAAAACGAATTAGTTTTGCTCTTGACTAGGGAGCAGCACGAGCTTCGCAATCAGACGGGTTAGAACGCCATTGTCGAATCGAACACTCGCACTTCGAATAAGGGACGAAATAAATCCATTGGATTCAACCAAATTTCCGATTGTTAGGAGTAAATTGTCATGAGGAATGACCACAAATCGGCATCAACGAAGTCTCCTTGACAGGTTTTTGAGGCATAAAACGGTCATTATAGAATATCAACCTTATGTCGAGATTCCACGTGATTCCAATTGTCAGTGCCTACCTGGTCCACGATAAACGATAGTCGAATCTGTCCCACAAAGGCTTCCGATCTGGTAAGATTCAGCTTCTTACGAAGTGAAAATACCATTTTTTGCCAATAGAGTTGCATCGCAGAGCTCTGAACGGGGTAAAGTTTACACTTCTACAGGCACAACTTTACTTTGGCAGCGAGTAAGTGGGTGACAAATTCACCAAACGGGGTTAGGACTCTACTATACAGGATGGCAACATATGCTTTCTCTGAAGCATCACAAATTGCATGAAATATGTACTTCATGCTGAGGGTTAAAATTAACCCAACGGGGGATGTTAATCCTGTCGATGTGCGAGTAATCATCGACAAACTCAAGCCATCTGTTAAACGTCATGGGTTTCAAACATTCGTCACAATCTGTTCTGCCTTTACAAATTTGTCGCATAAAATAATCTTAGCAACTACGATTTTAGGTGCCACTCACCAAACGGGGTCAAATAGCTATGGCTATTTGAAACAAGACAGAACCTTTTGACTATAGAGAAACAGGGCGTTGGAGCTGGCTTGAAGCAAAATGTTTCAATGCTCGCATTCCAACGTAAACCCAGAGTTTTAGCGGTGCTGGCGTCTGACAATTTCAAAAATCTGGAATCTAGTGGATGTTCGGGAAGCAAACAAAACAAAACATCAATTATCTGACTTAAAAAAACGGTATGATAGGGTAAATGGTAATTGGAGGAGAATAAAATGCAGTCATGATCGGCGAGTGGTCTAAGGAAAGGGATTCCCCAATTACTTCCTCGTATTAGGTTTTAATCTTGGGGATCCGTAGCAATCAAATCTCATATTTTGAGCAAATGAACCCTTAGAAGATGGACCAGGACTCAAGTCCGTAGGGAATTCGGATTTATAGGATAACGAATTTGACTGACGTGTTTTGCCAGTCACAATCCAACCGAAAACGGTTCGTTGGCGATCAGAGTGTTTTTGGGGTCCTTTGGAAATCCAGAAAGCATTATCTGGGGGTATAAATCTCCACCCAATAGCAAATCCATGTGGGTATATTTAAAATCTGATACCGGGAGATCAGGTGTACGAGTATCAAAATCATCATACGAGCATGTGGGTAATTGACCAGTAAGTTTTTCCACAACATACGCATCCGTGGTCAATTTAAAGGATGGATCAATAGGAGATCCCAGAGAAATAATGCAGACTTTTCTAGAGTTTGCTACCACTGCGCCATTAAGGCCCACAACAGCGGCAGCAGGTGCCGAATATGTCGGAAGATCTAGCTTCCGTTGCAACTTTTGAGAGATGAAGGTAGCTTGAGACGCTGGGTCTATCAGAGCTCTCGCAGAGAAAATGGCATGATCTATTTGTATATTGACATGGGCAGTTCCTAACAGAACTGTTGAAGACGGGGTGGACTGTAGTCGGGTAGCGAAGTTCTGAAAAGTACGGGTAGTAGTGGATGTCGATGGATAATTATCCTTATAATTTCGCTTTTGTGCAGGAGACCGGGGAATTTCTAAAGAGCGATCTGGGGAAAATGGGCTAACGGGGCTAGTTTCAGCTCTAAGTCCCTCCCGGGTAGAAGATTCGATACGATGAAGTAGCGAATGATGTTTTTGTTTGCAAATGTAGCAAACGTTAGAGCTATGGCATCTGTTTGACTCATGGGAAACGGCCAAACAATTCGTGCAACACTTATGATCTTTAACAGATAATAAGCGTTCACCAACAGACATTCTTAGAAAATCAGAACACAAACGAATAGGGTGATTCTGATTACAAATCCGACACTTTCCTTGGGTTAGATTCGGGGCAACAGTCTCATGAATTCTGTATTTTCGGGGGCTACCAGAGCTGCTTTGGTTAGTAGCCTGGGTAAAATTGTGACTGCCGATAATGTCAGATACTGATTCCAAAGTTCGATATCTGGCCGTCAGGAACTCATCCATCTTGCTCCACTTAGGTAGGTCTGAGCAAGGCCCTTGAGACTGCTCCCAAAGACCTAGGGTGTGTTGGGGAAGTTTAGTGGAGCAAATGTAAACAAAGATGATATCCCAATTTTTAGTTTCTATTTCCAACAACGACAAATTTGAAATGCAATCATTAATTGTCCGTTGTAAACTTTTAATCGACGGGCCAGATTCTTTGGATATGGAAGGGAGGTTGAAAAGAGTTTTCAATTGAGAATTTACTAATACTCTTTTATTCTCATAACGATCGACGAGATTCTGCCAAGCCATGTCGAAACCATCATTTGTCATGGGGCACGTTCGAATAATATCCCTCGCTTCACCTTCCGTTTTTTGTAGAAGATAATACATCTTCTGTATATTAGTAATATGGGGGTTAGTACCGTAAATGGCCGAAAACATATCTCGAAATGTTGGCCAAGAAGCATAATCGCCAGAAAAGGTTGGGGTATCGCAAGGGGGAAGGTTAATAGGGACAGTGCTAGTAATGGGTTTCGTGGCCTTACTATTAAGGCTATCAATTAATCCGTCAATAAATGAAGCGGACTGAAAATACAAGGTATATCCCGACATATATTTGGCCGTCGCGTCTTTTGTCGAGACCTTGGTCTCTTCGGCATTTTCCAACAAGTCTTCGTAACTGTCACGAAAGACTTCCCACAAACGAGTCAGCTCCTGTCGATGAACACCTAGAGAGTGAACCGAATGTTCCTCTCGCGGAATAGCTTGAATAAAGCTTTCCAAATCGCTTAAGCGGTTATAATTTCTATTTAAATTTCGCAAAGCGGCCATTTTGCTACAATTCGGGTTTTTGTAGTTAATTTATCGAGAAAAAATAACTCAGAGTTTGAGAATTTAAATTAATTTCAATAAAAGAAAAGTTTGAGAAAAACTCCAAAAAAATATGGGGTATCGAAAAGAAAACGAAAGTTCAAACAGAACTGTGTGAAAATATCACCTTCAATTACAAAACTTAAAGAAATATTCACGATAAACTTTAAAAATTGCACAAAAGAATTTGCGAAAATTTCCGAAACAAAATTCAAAAAAAGGGATCGAAAAGTTTAAAGTGTACGGAGAAATATATTATATAAGATTTAAGTTATAATAAATTGTAATATACTCAGTATAAATATAATTAAAAGTTATCGCAACTTTTTCGAAAAAGTCCAAATAATTTTAATTTAAGCGTAAGAATATAAAAAATTGCCGAAAAAAAAAACGCAAAAAATAATGTCAACAATCGAAAATTATTAACAGCGGCTTAGTAAAAATTGACAATTTCTATAGAAAGCAATAAACGGTTTACAAGAAAGTATACAACAATAACAACACGGCTAAATCAATGCACTGTGTTGTTTGTATATTTCAGTTTTGTTTATTTTTTGCTTTTCCTTTTCTTTTATATTCTTACACTTGCACTTTAGGTATATTTATTTTTATTTTTAAAAACACAATAAGCACCAATTTCTTAATCAAAGCACCGAAAAAAAAAGAAAATGTGTTTTACGTACCTTGTACAAATCAAGCAATTATTTAAGTATATAAAAATATTCAAACCGTGTTAAGGGTGTGGTTTATCCAAAAACAAATAACCAGAATGGCGATCTTCGAGACAATCTGTAAAGGTATTCTCTTCAAATATTTTATTTTATTTAGGGGTTATCCGGCTCGATTGGACCAAATGTTGGGGTGAACGGGGAAGCGAATAAAATAAAATATTTATCGAGATATCGGGTAAATAAAAACAAAGATATTAGTTTCCAAAATATAATTGTTTATTTCAATGTACATAAACGTACCTTTCGGGTTGGGGGTTGATCGGGTATTCATCAATTCTTTTCTAATTTTATCAATTCACAATAATTCATAGTAAAGCAGGGGTGGTTAATTACACTTTAACAAAACTTAAAACTAAACTTAAAAGTAGGGTGGCCAGCGTGAACACGTTTGAACAAAAAGTTTGTGTACATATATCGTTGTAAAGGCTAATCTCTCCCGTTCCTAAAAAACTTTGGATTTTTAAAATAGGTTCAAACATATTTGGGTAATCAACAATTTTGTGTGAAAAGATCAAAAAAACAGTTTTTGCCAAATAAAACAAGTTTGGAGGGTTCGAGAAATATAAAAAAATATTTTTGAGTTCTACTCAACCTAGTGAACAACTTAGACTAGGTAGTTACTAGTGTGTATTTTCACTGCCGCACCGTGTAATTAATGTGTTTAAAAAATATTTTACAATCGTATATTGTAGTAATGGAACCATTATCGTTATAAACAATTGTTAGATGTACATTTGTATCACTGATTTTTTGGCTTTTGTTTATTTCTTTCGTATTTTTATGTTGTAAAAATTTTTTGTTTTTTGTTGATTTAAAGGAATTTTAAAGAAACTTATATCATTACTTTTTATAATAGTTTTTGAATCTCTTGATGTAGATGAAATATTGGAGTTACTTAAACTTTTCTCCATGACTGTATTTTGCACAGCGACAATCTTTGCTTATATGTTAGGTATGAAAATATATGGATTTTATGGTATGTATATAAGATATTCCAATATTTTAAAATTTATGTCGTAATATTCATAAAAGTAAAGGTTAAATAGTAATATAAACGTTATATATGTATGTATAAATAGAAGAAGGAGAAATTTATCCTACAAACTGTTATTAGAATCAATATAAAAGATAATACATAAATACCTACATTTTCAATACCATATTACTTGATGATTTCTTTTATATCAATCGTCGTAAAATCTAAGCGATTATCGTTATTATTATATATGCAGTAAAAAAACAGTTTTTTAAACAGTTAAATGGAAAAGAAATGTACATTTCAATAGAAGAAAGGATTTTAAAAGGTGAGTGATTAGAGTAAGTGCTGGTAAAGTAGTATAGGTTGCCAATGTATTATAGCTGAGTAATTTGAGGCTCTCAGAGAATACAAATTTTTTATTCGTACTAAAATAATTCGCATTCACCCCATAGTGTACACGCAACATAATGTATGTTCGATCAGGTACATAACTTCAACAATTTATACATTTGTTGCTAAATATCAAATATGTTAAACATAATCAATGTGTACATACATATGACAAAAACATCTCGTAAGGTATGTAAACATTGTACTTCTACATGTATATACATAGTTCTCAGAGTTTAGCAGCAATGTTGCCAATGTCTACTTTGCACGCATGGATGTCTATATTGTTATAGAAAAAATTAAAATAAATTTATTTAACGTTTTAAATAATTCTTAAACAAAATGAAAGTAATTATATTTCAAATGTTTACGATCAATTTATAAATATAATTTTATGAAAATATTTCTTATTAATATTCGGCTGGCATATTAGTTAAGTTGCCGCTGACTGATAGAATATCTATTTTGTAACTCTGATTAGCGGCAATTTACTTTCGTTCCATCTAATTAGAATCTTCACACAAACTTAACCTAGGCCTCAACCATATTTGGAAATGTTCCTTTTCCTATCTAACTAAAGAAATATTGAAAGAATAGATATAAATTGAAAATTTTGTTGCGAAAATGGAAATGGTGTTACATCGTATAACATTAGAATGACAAACAGAAGTTAGAAAAACAAAAACTATGGACTTGTTTACATGATCAACAAATAAACAAGAATATAGCAACAACATAAGTATAAAAAAGGCATAAACAAGTAAAAAAAAACAGGCAACAACAACACTACAAGCTTTTCACAAGAAAGCCTTTCACAAGAAAGTCCATATTTCTATTCTATTCTAAACCCGATTCGACCTTAATTAGGTTCAAGCATAATAAACTCAATCAAAGTGTTGTAGCATCCATTATCGACTGGATAAAGCAGACTCTTTTTGCTCCTATGCTTTAATAAAATTCGTAATTGAAAATACGTATGTATAATTATAATTATTGTGAATTCGATTAAATTCAGTTAAACATAACGGTTCGAAAATATAAAGTCTACTGATTAACGTTTAATGATAGTCGCCTAAGAAATATTTTTTCATTTTTCATTTTGTTTGATGTATCAGGGCTGGAGTTTGATACCACTGTCTCACATATAATAAATCAATACACTACATACTAGACTACATGGACATTATAGGAATTATCTGCGCTAAAAAATTAATGAAAATTCGGAATACTGCCGCTATTTTCAAAGAAAGAATGCGTCGTAGGAAAAATTTGTGAAAGCTTTTCTGGGGCCAGAACTCAGTAGATGACACCTATTCATGCAGGAAAGATAGTTATAGGAGAACGCAAAGAGGGGTAGAATGCGAGAAATATATTTTGAAACATTGTTCTTTTTTAAGGCCACGAGACTTAGGAGATGAGCCCTATTCATGCAGTGCATTGTGTTGGAAGTATAAATATAGTTATATATATATATAGGAGAGAGGAAGGAGGGAGTAGTGTGCGACAATTTTTTTAGTTCAGCAGTGTATATATGTACATTCGTCACTTCTTTTGAGAATTGACTTTTAGTAATAATTCTCACTACCTTTTTTCGAATGTGAGTTCTCACATATAATATCGGACAAACAAACAGACAATTACAAACGTCCAAAATTTTTGCACTTGAAGTTTAGCACGCCTAGGGCATCGGGGCACCCTAAACTTTTTCTACTTTGTAACAATTCTCACTTTTTTTCTATTGGAGTTAATCAATAAGACAGTCGCAAACACTCATATTCTCTGCACTTGAAATTTAGCACACTACCACAACAGCCCGCAAAACGCAGTTGGATCAGTTGTATATGCTTGGAAAATTCGAAATTATGAATTTATCTTATCCATATTGGTTTAATAAATCTTGCCTAAAATATGAAAAAAGTATCTCCTTTTTAGTCAAATGTGTAACTGTTAACTGTATTTAACTCTAGTAAGAACACAAATAATTGTGTGAGATATGTATGTGAATATAATATGTTTACATACATATTTAATTCATGACGCAAATATATTGCCTTCACAATGCGGCAGTGATTGGCTTTTTATTGGCCATTATAAAAAATTTTTAATGTTTGAGTTTGCACGTAATTTAAACCAACTGTTGAAGCACTAATCGGTTAGAAACAATATACATCGCACACAAACTCAGTTAGTTTTAACAGCAATGTTACTAATTAGCAGTAAACGTGGTTTAAAAAGCGGTTCAGTGGTAACAAGATTGCATTTCTTATTTAAATTGTGTCAATAAATTTATAATTAGTTTTGTATTTAAATTGACATTAATTAGAACTAAATTTTATACAAAAATGAAATTCACAAAATACAGTAAATAATAAACCAAACGCAAATTTGTAAAGTGTCATAATTAGCATTAACATGATATGCATATTCGAATTATTTAGCAGGAGGCGCAGTCCTTGAGCAATCAGATGTTTTGTCAATAGGCAATTGAGTTAACTACAAACATTAAAAGGATGGAATGCGTTATGCTATAAACACTATAAACACTAGGCACCAAACACAGCCAATCTCTGAAAAATAGAATACATTTGTGTATAAGGCGGTGATTATTTTAAAATCGACATCGAATCGCGACAACAAGCAACGATTCTACTCCTTTGCATTTATGCTCTTTTCTATTTTTATTCGCAGTGCCTACAGCGAGATGATTTGTGCTGGCAAATTAATGTTGTCAATATGATAACCTAATTGGTCATTACAACCTTTCAGTTAGGATTACGACCTAGCTTCTAACACCACTTATGTTGTGTGTGTTGATTTTATACACGAGTGGCGGGACCTACAGTTTAAAGTCTATTCCGAACGACAGATTTTTGAGAAACTTTTCAGGGCAAATTTTATTTACCCTCGACTTTTTGCCACAAATCTGCTGAGAGGAAGTCGTCGAAGAAATATTTTTTTCATAGTTATTTTTTTTTTTGGAGATATCTGACCTGGGGTTTGAACCGCGGCCTCATGTCTAATAAGTCAACACACTACCTACTAGACTACGACAACTACAATACAATACAATAGAGGTTTTTAAAAGTCGATGTATGAAATACAATGAGAAAGAACGTTTTAGTGGCATCATTGATAAAGAGTAACTGAACGGTTTATTTTATATTTGTTTTGCTTATGCTTTGTCGTTGCTGCCTTTATTATAATTAATGTGCACGCAGCGTACCTAAGGCTGGAATTCGAAAATTGTTGTACATGCTACGTTGCGTCTATTGTGTCTATGTTATTACAGCTTCCACACAAAATAGTTCGCTTACACTAGTGTATGACTTGATTGTTTAATGCCATGCTTGGAATTGTACTGATAAATGGAAACCTGTGATACATTTTATTGCATGAGATTTTTTTTATGTTACATAATTGGCCATTACAACCCTTCAGTCACGATTACGGCCTAGCTTCTCACACCACTCATGCGTTCATTTTATACGTGAGTGGTGGGATATACAGTTTAACGTCGATTCCGAACGACAGATTTTTGAGAAACTTTTTCATGGCAGATTTATTTATCTCTGAGTTTTTTCCAGAAATCTGCTGAGATGAAATCGCCGAAGAAATATTTTATTTCATATTTCGTTTTGATGCCTGACCTGGGATACGAACCAGGGGTATACATCTAATAAGCCAACACACTACATATTAGACTACGGGACTTGTCAATTTATGTTACAGAAACGATAAATAGTTTAAAGAACTTTATAAATTAATATAATAAAAAAAAAATAAAAAAAAAATTACATAAAAAAACTTGGGGTTGTGAAATGGACTACATATAAATATTGTAACGAAAATGGAAATGGTGTTACATCGCTTGACATTAAAATGATAAACAAAAGCTACAAAAACAAAAACAATGAACATGTTTACATGATATACGAGTAACCAAAAGTATATCAACAACATCAGTATAAAAAGGGGATAAACAAGTAAACAAAAATTCAAAAACAAACACTGCAAGAATAAATGTAAACAAAAATACACAAACAACAATAATAAGCAATGCTGTTTACATTTATAGAGATCGAAGACGAAGCCACGAACGTTCGAAGAACTAACAAAGCTATTGTTGTTGTTTACATCAAGTTGTGAACAGTAGCACACAGAATTGTGCGAACAGTAAAGAAATTAATTAAATCTAAACATAAATTTAAATTAGATTACGGCCGATAACTATACCTTTGAAACGGTCAAGGAATTTAGTTATCTTGGCTCCGCCAAAAAAAAAATGATGTCAGTCTGGAGATCAAGCGCAGGATCACTATTGCCAACAGGTACTACTATGGTCTCAATAGGCAATTATCGTACGACAAAATTAACACTCTATAAGACACTCATCCTACCCGTGCTTCTTTATGGCGCAGAGGCATGGACCCTATTAAGAACTGATGCAGCGGCCTTGAGAGTATTCGAGATGATTTCCGTGTCTGATCCAACAGTGAGCTGTATGAGCTCCTCAAAGACATTGACGTTGTACAGCGTATTAATATCCAGCGGCTGCGCTGGCTCGGCCATGTCGTTCGAATGGAGGAGGATGCTCCGGCGAGACGGGTATTTGATGCGGGAATCTGCGGAAGTCGACGAAGAGGACGACCTTGTATCCGTTGTAAGGAAGAAATGGAGGAAGCCCAGTCATCGATTGGTGTGACCAACTGGCGTAGGCGCCTAAGAAGCAGAGGCGCATGGAAGGATTTGTTGCGGCAGGCCGAAATCCGTTAAACGGGTTGTTATGGCCAACTAAGTAAGTAAGTAAGTAAACATAAATTTATTTTCATTTTTATTTGCAATTTACGAGCTCATATTTTAAACATTTTTAAAAGGTAAAAGCGTAACAATATTTTATTAATTTTGAGAAAATAAATTACGCACACACTTATTATAGTTAAATTTTATTTCATTTAGAACTGATTTTGTTTATACTGGCCAATTTGGAAGTTGAAGTTCAATTACGATCTAATTGTTTATTATTCTACACATGCAGTGTTTTGTATTGCAAATCGAAAAACTGTTTAAGGTGAGTGGAAAGAGGCAATTGTGTTTATGTGTATTAGATTTCAATCTATCTATTTTGTAAATAATAGGAAAAACTTTTACTGGTTGGGTGTTTCACATACGTAGAATGAATTTTCGGGAATAATGAATTTTCCTACTAACATATAGCGCGTCCCATTGGTCAATTGTCCATAAACGTTGGAGTTCTGCGAGGAAGACAAGTCCTACGAAAAATTTAAGATCTTTAGGAACAAACATACATACATATGTACACATAGCCACAAAAGTATACATACGGATAACAAATTTCAGAAATTTTTTTAACTAATCCGTTTTTTGTAAATATTTATAATTGTCTGACATCTTTCTTCAATTTTAAGACGGTCTTTTGCTTTGGTTCAGAAATTTGTGAAATTTGTAAATCGGATGCATACCATTGTGGGCCTGTGCAGGGCCACAATTCAGTTCAATTTCTAAAATTTTTTAACCAATGCAAAAGACCGTCTTAACATCAAGGAAACTATAAAGATTTTCAACGAAAATGGATTAGTTAAAAAATTTCGAAAATTTGTTAACGATACGTATAATTTAGTAACTGTGTGTATATAGAGAATTAGTCATTACAACCCTTCAGCAAGGCTGATGACCTATACTCCGAATATACAGTTTAAAGTCGACTCCGAATGACATGTTTTTGAGAAACTTTTCATGGTAATTTTCTCTACTTTCAGAGTTTATTCCAGACATCTGTCGATTTTCATTCTTGATCGATATGTCTGACCTAGGGTGTAAACACACTACCTAGTAGACTACTGTGTCTTTACAAATTAAACAACTTTGATGGCAGTATACAATATTTTTGGGATCAGAATCCGTTGTAATAGGAATAGAATATCGAAGCACAAGTCATATTGCAAAGTGCTGTAACGAATCAACAGATTTGTAAACCCTACCGCCGATTAGACCGCCGATATAAGTGGTATAAATAATAAAGAACGCAATTTAAAGAAACAGAAACTCTTGAATCCTCCTTTTGACACTTACAAAATATGCTGATACCAGTGCATTGAATTTTAATGTCCAGAACACCACTCCATCCACCACTCAAAGTTACAGGTGAAGTAATATTAGTATAGCATTTATGAGCCAATAAACAAAATTGGACGTATTCTTGTCTGATAACAAACTATTCTTTAGCGTTGAAGAAGTACGTACATACATAATTGGTTTTTAGTCAGGATTACGACCTAGCTTCTCACACCACTTATGTTGTGTTTGTTAATTTTATACATGAGCGGCGGGACCTACAGTTTAAAGTCGACTCCGAACGACAGATTTTTGAGAAACTTTTAATGGCAATTTTATTTACTCTCAGAGTTCTTGCCAGAAATCTGCTGAGAGAAAGACGCTGAAGAAATATTTTCATATTTTAGTTTTGATGTCTGACCTGAGGTTTGAATCACACACTACCTACTAGACTACGACTTCAGAGCGCATAGTATAGTATAGTTGAAGAACTAAAATCGAAAAAAAATGATGAGTATGAATAACACAGCTATAATAACACCAAATACTATCACCACCATGCTTACCCATTTTGTGGAATTGAACTCTTCATTTCTTTTTCTTCCATACTAGAGTACTTCCCGTCGAGCCAAAATTTAGATACATTGACTCTTTTAAAAAAATCATATTTTTTCAAAATTCATTTGATATGTTTTAATATGAAGGAAGAAAAATAAATGAGCTCAATCCAAAGAAATTGCGTAAAATAGTTCAGCATGGTGATGGTACTATAATGCTGTAGGAATAAGTGCCGGCACAAGGTGGTAACAGTTTGGTATTTATTGTGGAAACAATGAATAATACGGTGTTCAGATATGGATCTTTATTGCGTAAATCGCAATTAATGCTAATATTGAGCTCAGTATTTCATATAAAGCTTCAATTAATAATTGCGCAATAAATACGCAAATTGTTATAATATTGAGTAAAATTTAAAATACAGCACTGTCATAAGTATGTTTAGTGAGCATATTACAATTATCCGAACACTTTCTGTTAATATTTGACAACTCAAATGTCAACAACGACAAACAAAAAAAAAACAACAAAATAAAAACAATGTTGTTGATGGTAAGACAAGTACAGTACCCGGAGGTCGAATTGACCCATTGTACATATTCTCATACCACTTATGTTGTGTGTGTTAATTTTACACATGAGTGATGGGACCTACAGTTTATAGTCGATTCCGAACGACAGATTTTTGTGAAACTTTTTCATGGCAATTTTATTTACTCTCAGAGTTCTTGCCAGAAATCTGCTAA
Source organism: Sarcophaga subvicina (assembly GCA_936449025.2). Taxonomy (NCBI): domain Eukaryota; kingdom Metazoa; phylum Arthropoda; class Insecta; order Diptera; family Sarcophagidae; genus Sarcophaga; species Sarcophaga subvicina. The sequence goes on along the minus strand of OW388083.2, from coordinate 58,637,401 downwards.
GAGGAAGTCGCCGAAGAAATACTTTTTGTATTTTGTCTCGAACTCTGGCTTTTAATTAATAATCCAACACACTACCTACTAGACTACGGCGACTTCAAATGTTGTTGAAACAACCAGCTGTCAAATGAATATTGAATAAGCAGCTGAGCTGCGTATATTATTGTGCCTGAACACTTAAGATATTGTACTCAATTAACCGAATATTGACTCAATAAAAGTGCATATCTGAACATAGTATAAGACAGTGTATTTAAAGATTTTTTGAACATTAAAAACTTCAACTAAATTAAATTAGAAATACGTGGTGATTATTACTTCCAATAGATCACTAATCCTAAACATACTGCTGCTAAAGTGAAAATGTGAGTTGCTTACGAAATTCTCCACAGTCTTAACATTCTTCCAAAAAGTTCCAAGAAAGTATGTAAGAGATCATTTGGAAAAACTATTGATAAACAAATAGAGTAAATAGAGTGCTTAACCTTAAGGGACATCCTACTAAATATTTGGTATATCATCTTTGGATTTTTGAATTTTAAATTTACTCCCTTTTCTTCAATTAGTTTTACAAATTATTGCTTAAAATTCATAAGAATGCTTACATATGTTGTAGACTGTAAATGAATAAAAAAAAATTAATTGATTTAAGGAGCACTTCTGAAAGAAGCGTCATTTAGACAAAGTAAAATAAAATAATAAAAAAATTCTTCTAAAATTTCGTTCTTCTTTGAATTCTTTTCATTATTTTAATCAATTCACTTTTCAAATACTTGGCCAATTCACACAACTTTGTATCGTGTATGTTGTATTGAGTACACTTGGTTGTTTGTGAACGCTCAATGCTATGCTGTATTGTGTATGTCGTATTCCTCTTCATAATTTTTGGCATTCAAACAATTTGATAGCACGAAACCAATACAACTTTTAAAAACATATGAAAAAAATGTGTATAAGTGTATCGGATTTTTACATGAAAATTATCAACATTATCGTCTAACAATACAATAAATACAACGATATAACGGCTTGTGTGAATTGACCAACTGTGTCTACGAGTACACTCTACACTCATAGAGATTACTGTTTAGCAAGATTTCTATGTCATCTACAGTCTTTTACTGAATGGTTTATAAGGCAAGATTAAATGGAATTTTTGTCAGTAATGAAACGAATAACATCCTTGACGTTTTGAGTTGGTTTTTGATATTGATTTCATTAATGTATGCAATCAAGACTTCTTTATGGTTATTGATTAAAGGTTCCAAATGCTTATAAGCCTTAATCAGGCCAGAAATCAATAAATGTATGCAGGTACAAACGTATATGAGAATTTTCTGTGTATGAAGTATACTTATTTAAGGGGTATGTTCAAAAAGCAAAAAAAAAATTAGAACTGCGTAAGATACCTAAGGTTAATCTTCTGCTTTTGTCTAATGTGTATTTATTGTACATACAGTGAACAGCAAAAGTCTAGGTACGCCAAAATATTTTTTTTTGCAATTACATGAGTTTTAAGCAGTAATATGAAAATAGCCGCCGTAGTCTAGTAGGTAGTGTGTTGGTTTAATAGACGTGGGACCACGGTTCAAACCCTAGGACAGACACCACCAAAAAAAAATGAAAAATATTTCTTCGGCTATTTTTCTCGGAGCAGATTTATGTCAAGAACTCTGAGAGCATATAAAATAGCCATGAAAAGTATCTCAAAAAACATATCGTTCAGAGTCGACATTAAACTGTGGATCCCGCCATTCATGTATAAAATTAAAATTAAAATATATACACACAACATAAGTGGTGTGGGAAATACCAATTATGTATGTATATATGAACAAATAATTATGTTTTTTTATATTTGTTTATTTCTATTTTATTTTAGGGAGCCCTAGTGGGTAGTGTGCTAGACTATTAGCTTGAGGGTCATGGGTTCGATTCCCACCAGAGACTCTGGTCTCTGACACTACACCGAGCATATATATACTCAGTTCGTATATAATTAAAATATAATTTGGAATTGTATTGTACTTAATAAATAAATATTTTATTATAAAACAACAAAATTTTAATGTTTTTCACGAAACGATAAGAAAAACAAGAAAGTTTCTGGTGACTCCATATTTTTGCAGCGCAAAAGTATGTATATGTACACCAAAAAAGAATAAATCAGAATAAATTGAAATTTAAACGTTGAGCACTTAATTTAATCTGCTTGGCATTAAATTTACCAGTTTGTGTTGTCTATTCTAATTTCCCGCCATTCACTCATGAGCAAGATTTTCAGTTGACTTTTCTTTGAAGTATGGCTACTACATAACAGTTCTTCCAAATAATCTTCTAAATACTCCTTGGAGCCATACTTTGTGGAGAGTGTTAAGCCTTTGGGTAATTTGGTAGGCAAATTAGATCTTCACAGCAGCAGTATGATTGGGTTCATTAACTTGTTGGAAGTAATAATCATTACGCAATCGTAATTCTTTCAAACGTTAGGTGAAGTTGTTCTTTACAATGCGTAAATAGTCTCCATTATTTATTATTTCCTCAGTAGATTCCAAACTGCCCACAAATCACGATATATGCCTAGTGCCGATATACATCCCCAAAGTATTGTACTACCGAGGTCATGGTTTTATTTCAACATATTGTTACGTTTTAACCCTTTTAAAAACGTTCGTGGATTGCAAATAAAATAAAAATAAATTTGTATTTAATTCCGTGTGCCACTTTTGGCAACTTGATTTAAACAACAATTTGCTTTATTTGTTATTCTTCTTTACACTCTTTTGCGTACACACTAACAATTGTTCGTTAGATCTTTAAAACGGAGATCTTCCAACCACAATTATACTCTTCACAAGCAGCGCTTGTTCACGCAAGACTGACTGAATTCTTTCTCATCTGTTGCTTGATTTGTCTTGCCTTATATATCGCAGGGTAAACAGTCTGATCAAGGCAAATTCATAGAAGGTAGCCTTATCTCAACAGCTGAGGAGATTTGGACTGTTAAAAAAAATTTTATTTTTGTGTATTTTGTTTCGATATTCAATTTCGTATTTATATTAGTCATAAACCCTCATATGTACCGCATGTATCCTTAACGATACGCACTCTAGAAATTCTTTAGGATTACTATTTTAAAGCTAATTATATTAAAATTTTTGCACGATAATTAACAATATTTAAGCCTTTAACAATAAATACATATATCTTTTAAACTACAACCTAGATTTACTATATTTACAGTTATTTAGATGAAAGTGATGAATTTCCAAAAAAAAAAGAATTCCATGTCTCCAACTAGGTGCCTAAACTATGACTGAAATAACTTGTGTGTTATTTTTAAAACAAATTCTCTTTCAGAAGATTGGGGATATAGGGATTAAAACTAATTGGGCCAATCTTCTGTTGAAAATATGTTATTATAATTCAAAATATAATTCAAGAGGTAATATCTAGTTTAAATAAGTATTCAATTTCAAAATTCAGTCATAAAATAAATATAAATTAGGTAAAATATTTTAATTCGTACAATAATAAATATTGTGACAGCACATGACATAAAAATAATAAGAATTTTCAATATATAAAATTTATTTAGTTTTTTTTTAATGCTTTAATTAATTTCCTATGGATGTTTGAGGGTTAATTTTTTGACACTTCAAATGCAGTTTTACAAAAACAAAATGCCTGTTGTTTTTGCATTGTTGTATTTGTTCTAGAGATAAGGCTACCTTCTATGAATTTTCTTTGAGTCTGATGAATGCTCTTGAAGGAGAATGTATTCGCCTTGGCGAAATCTCAATAAATGTAAACATGTTGTTTGCGTTATTGTTGTTTGTGTATTTTAGTTACGTTTGTCCTTGCAGTGTTGTTTTTGCCTGTTCGTTTACTTGTTTATCCTCTTTTTATACTGATGTTGCTATATTTTTGTTTATTCGTTGATCATGTAAACAAGTCATTTGTTTTTGTAGTTTTGTTTATTATTTTAATGTTACAAGATTTATTGATTTAATCTACAATTGACGACCCTACCATGCATATTCCAGCACGTTAACAATTGGCGAATTTAAATCAATAAATTGAATATGTATTAAATAATTTGTTTATTACAGCCTTTCGTTAGCTTAGAAGCACAAATTTTGTCTTTTCTTTTACAACGCAAATAAGAATCGTCTAATAAGAATTTTCCACAACAGTAATAACGTCATTGTTTCAAAGAACTTCTTATGTCAGTGTGTTATTTTACTTCCATTCCAGTTCATTTTTTTATATTTTGCACCAGTAATTCCTTTACATTTTGTTGAGCTTTCATCAGCACATTTCAAAATACAAAATAAATTTCAGGAAAATTAGATAAAAGCAGCAATGAACAGATAGAAAAGGAATAAAAAACAGAGTCTACAGAATTTTCGTTAAACAAACGGATTTCGTAATTCATTCAATGGCTGTTAAGCTTTAGACTTAATGTTAAATTTGCTGTCAATTATTATATTATAAGCATGAATTATTTATAAACACCAACATATCAAACGAATAATACAAAAAATTCGCACATTAAATAGAATACGAAGAGTTTTAAGGTCTTTATAACATTAAGATACAGGGGTAAACGCACGAAATAATGTGCAAAAATTTTAAGTTGTAAGAACCTATATTTTTTGCCCCACCTATATATAATGAATTTGTCTTTATCAACGTAACTGAAAATGGTTGATAAATTTCGGAGGTTGGCGATATAAAGAGACAGATTATTTGCAACAAATTAAAATTGAAATAAATCGTGACTTTTAATAGGGGCTTTCGAACTTAGATAGTAGATAACAACCACCTTTTTGTTGCTACATCTGTCAAATTAGTTGTTATTTATTCAGTTTGTTCTAATCAAATCACCATAGAAGATCATATACAACGATGCGTGTTCGTTACATGACATCTGGAGCAATTGGAAACAGGCGCAAATTTTCATCGAGAAATCATCTTCAGAAATGAATGCACTTTCTGAATGAATTGTTCATGTGAATAAACAAAATTGTAGAATTCGGAATGATACTTATCCATATGAGATTCAAGAATATTCCATATATCTCGGAAAAGTCGCAGTTTCTTTGAGAACGACTTCGGCAAGGCTTTTACTGTTAACGGCTAGCACTACGATTATCAACTTTTTCTGGCCTGAATTCAAAAATCTGGACACCAATGTCATAAGGTATTTACTGGACTCACTATATGCAACATGGGTTTTGAACGGCTGAACGAGCGATTTGGTCAACTCATGTGGTGATGATGTGAATTGGCCATAAACCACAGCGATTCTCCAAGCCAACATAACCAATGCCGTCGACCAAATTCAACTTGTTTGAGGCCCCTGAGCCATGATTCCCACCTACAGAAACCTTGGCGGACATTTGAACGATGTCGTAGTCCACACATAACGGCATCAATAAGTCATTCAAGCGAATAAAATATTTTGGTGATATCTCACACGCTCTTTACTTACTTTACTTAATTGGCCATTAACAACCCGATTAACGGATTTCGGCCAGCCGCAACACATCTTTCCTGGCGCCCCTGCCTACGCCATTTGGTCACACCAATCGATGACACGGCTCCCTCGATTTGGCCCTTCCAACGTATACAAGGTCGTACTCTTCGCCGACTTCCGCAGATCCCCACATCAAATACCCTTCTCGCCGGAGCATCCGCTGGATATTAATATACTGCACAACGTCTCTGTCGTTGCGGAAATCATCGCCACTGGACCGAAGATCTTACGTAGGACTTTTCCCTTGGATACTCTCAAGGCTGCTGCATCAGTGCTTAATAGGGTCCATGTCTCTGCACCATAAAGGAGCACGGGTAGGCTGAGCGTCTTGAAGAGTATTAGTTTTGTGGTACTCAATTGCCTATTGAGACCTGTTGGCAAGAGTGATCCTGCGCGTGATCTCCAGACTGTCATCATTTTTGGTGGTAACGGCGTTGCCAAGATACATAAATTCTTTGACTGCATCAAAAGTATAGTTATCGGCCGTAATATGAGAATCAATACGCCGCACGTCTTTATTTGTCGATAAAATATTTGTTTTGCCCTGATTTACTGCCAGACCCATCTTAGTAGACTCCCGCTGTACTAAAGGCAGCAGTACGCCCTTGGTACGCCCTATGATATCAATGTTGAAAGTATTAGCAAGCAACTGGACACTTTATTGGAAAATAGTACCGTTGCGCCGCTCTCCCGCATTACGCAGAATACTCTTCATGATGAAGTGATAAGGGATCGCCTTGTCTGAAGCCTCGCACGGTATCAATTCCAACCTTGACGGATCTGCACGAATTGCTCAATGTCATTCTGCATAGCCTTATCAGCTTCGCAGGTATACCGAGCTCAGACATTGCGGCAAAACACGATCCCTTATGGGGCTATTGAAAATTGCCTTATAGTTGACAAAAAGATGGTGTGTTCGACTTGCACACTCTTTATTTTATTTAAATTTTAAATGTTAAATGAAAGACACGTTAGTAGAGAACCTCCGTGAATCAATCCAAATACATGTTGATACGATAAAATCGAGTTTAAAATTTAGCTGAACAACAAGGTTGCAAATTACCAAACTTTAAATCACATGATTTTTTTCCCATAACTGAGGGCGATGTTCGAAATTATCTGTGGATTTTCATATGTTTTGTAACATGAGCATAACGTAAAGCACGGTTTTATAAGAGTTCTGCATTGTTTTTGTTTCTTTTCTACATTATGATCAATTTTCCAGGTGCTAGCAATCAAAGTTGTGTTTAAGAGTTACGCGAAAGCACTGTTAATTAAATACAAAATGGGTCCAAATACACTCTATTGCGAACGAACTCGTCGACTGAGAGGTACTTACAAGATTAATATCATGAATCACAATCTTTTGTACTTTTAAAACTTTTCGATATTAATAGGAATCCAATGTATTCGTGTTCCTGTCAAATTTAATGTTTGAGAAACGCCAATAAAAAGGAAAGAGTTGTTAAGTGTTTAAGAAAATTAGTTTGAAAAGATTAAAAATACTGAAATGTTTTGCTTGATTGTCCTAATTGTTAACCCTTTCATGCCTGATGTTGCCTATAGGCAACATTGTACATTTTTGTTCATAAATTCCGTAATTTTTAATTTTTTTAAATGATTTTTTTTTTGCAAACAAGCTTGGTTAAAAACGTGTAAAACCAGAATACGTAGGACTCTGAATTTAATATCACTTCATATTTAGGCCATGACTAACAAACACATGTCCTTAAAAAAATTTTAGCTCTGGCCCAAAAAATTCGGGCATGAAAGGGTTAATCAATTATTTATCATACAAGTGTCAATCCGGAGTTCTGAAAATCTGTCAAAAATAACTTCTTGTCTTCTCTGAAAAGGTTAGAGAAACAAATTTGTATATCTAAGTGCCGTAATTCATTTAACATAAACACATTATTGTAGCAATAAAACAGCTGTAACGCTTAAAGATATTAAAACTTTATAATTATTGTTTAAAAGTTAAAATAAGTTTTATTATTGAAATGAATTTTATTATATCCTCATGAAAAACTTGGAATGAAATTAAAAATATATATATCGTGTGATGTGCAATCAAAAAGTTAATCACACTGCTTGAAAAGTCATATCAGCATAATCGTATCCATGTACATACACACATATGATATTCTTGCGAGTATACATACAGTCATTGACAAAAGTCTAAAAACGCCACAACATTTCTTCTATATTTAGAGTTCCAAAAACGTCTCCAAACAGGTAATTATAGAGGCATTCTTGGAATTCATTTGTATCAAAAAAAAAAAAACAAAAATTAATTACAAAAAACAAGTAGGTTAGGTTAGCGTGTAGCTTTTAGTTGATGAGTTTCGTTAGTGACACATTCGCCACGATGTGTCCAAAAACCGATGACGTCTGTCTTGAAATACAGAGCACTTTATACCAATTCCATTTCCTCCACATCATGTCAGCTTCTTTAGTAATCCTGGTGTGTCAGACCTAACTTGTCAGCGAAACTGCCAATAGGGCAGTGTACCATTAGAATGCCAACCTTTCTCTTGTCAAACTCAAGTAGCTGCTTGAGTTCCTGCTGTACATTACTGGACACAACAGCTTTGAGCTTCGGTAACCAAGTATGTTGGTTTGTTGAATTCCATGCTGCTTTATCCAATTTGTAGGGACGTATATATTCCCTATATCGTCTCGTCGCCAAACAACTCTGATCCCTTTTATGCCAGTTCGCTCGCCTTTTTGTTTCCTTCGAAGCCACAGTAGCCCGGAACCAAGCAGAGGAGAGTAATGTGTCGGCGTATACGGTGTAGAGAGTTTTTGCAACTCCTAACGCCTTTTGATTTCTCGAGGTGGTATCCCAGCGCTTTGATTGCTGCTTGACTGTTCATACATATGAATAAGATCCTAGGAGGTAGTTTCCGGGTGTTAATCATACGTGCAGATTATTTAATAGCAAAAATCTCCGCCTGAAATAAGCTGGCCTGGTTAGGGAATCTGTATGACCCGTTCAGTGCCAGTTCATCGGAATAGATACAGTTACACATACCAATTTTCAGCCATCGGTTAACATCGTATACCACCGTCACCTATGATAGCTGCAGCAACCCATTCTTCCTGGGAATATGAGTTTTTTATGTTCGCGCGAAAACAGTCTCTGATGCCATGTAGTCGCATCTAAAACCCGGGTGATTCGGTTATACTTCATGCAGTATTGAAGCGTACCCCACCGTACATTGTCTAAACATATCCGAGAACCTATGTCTATCTAGGTGAATTTCTAAAAGCCTTGAGGATATTAATTATAGGTTAGGTTAGGTTAGAGTGGTAGCTTTGATACCAAAAACTCTCTTAAGCAGGCAGAGCGGCCCGTTGTGACGCCACAGGTAAACGCAGTGCCTGTACTGACCAAGTTCCCCCAAACCATGGAACAAAAACTTGGTCAGCGCAAGGGCTGCACGTTTAAAGCTCGAGTACCCCACGCTGGAAAACCAGCTCGAAAGCTTGATAAACGAAGCTATATCCTTGATGTCAATGGACGATAGCTCTGTCAAGCTGACAAGGGTTGGAGAGCCAAATAACATATATCTGCACCTCGCAAGAGATGGGCATTGACAAAGAAAGTGGATAACAGTCACCTCTTCCTCAGCGGATCTGCACCCACGGCAGAAGTCGTTAAATGGGAGCTGCATTCATTCAGAATGCCTTCCCATAGCACAATAACTTGTAAGCATAGCCACTGTGAGCGAGATGATGTTACGACCAAGTCCAAGTAACTGGGTGGTGCGGGTTTTTATCCATTGGGGGTCAAGTAAGCCTAGCGGTGGAGCAGGACTCCCATGATAAGTTGGCATCTAGAAAGAAATTCCGCGCGGTGGCCAGCTTGAAAGAGGTAAGTGGCATTCTTCAGTCGATTGAAGAGGATTCCGGAAGTAGAGCACCAGTCGGCGCTATAGTTTCCCGGAATCTCACAGTGCCCAGGTACACAGGTAAGTGTGACACTGAAGAGCCTAGAAAGAAGGTTGATGTAGCGGTGACATTCCCTGACGATCCTGAAGTTATTCACAACGTTCGACAGAGATCTTTTGACAGCCTGACTATCAGAAAAGATCGAAATGCTGTTGTAAGGAACACCATAGACGAGAATCCATTGATCAGCCCGGTATATGGCCATTACTTCCACCTGAAACACGCTGCAATAGTCCGATATTAATTATAACATTTCAGTTAAAATTTGAATTGGAAAAAGTGGGAAAAATAATACTAATTATGGGTTCAAGAAACAAACTATCTTTCGAAGTTAAATTAATTGTTAAATAAGGAAGGAAAGAAATTAAACCTCATAATCGAATAGCAAAATTGCGAAATCGCTCCTCCTAAATTATTATAGCAATGGTGCCGTCGCAAACAAACCTCAAAATGTCAGATTTATTCTTCAGCGAATTCGGAAACCCAAGAATAGATAACTCAAAGTTAGCTAAGCTATTGCCGAAAGATTAAGAATACCTTATATCCGTGAACTGGATTTTTTTTTATATTTTTCATTATTCTTACGTCTCTCCGAAGTGATTTTTGTTGTTTATTATTAAAAAAAATTTGAAAATATTAGGGATATGTAGAGTTTTGTCCATGACTGTTCTTCGAAACGGTCAGTCACAGAATCTTTGTATTAATCAATCAATCATTCATTATAACATTTTTGTTTTGTAGTTTAAATTTCAAACAAAAAAGTGATACGTTTAACAGAAACTGACAAAAAGGGTTTCCTATTTAAATTCCAAACCGAAATGTATTGGTATACATACGTATGTTATGTCATGCTTTATGGTTTTGTCTATTTCACAGCAGAAATGCTGTACAATACAGTCATAAGCCATTACATTCCTGAGTTTTACTGAAATCAAATTACATACATACTCTTATTTGTTAGGTTTTCAAACAAAAATAAAAAAACTGCGTTACAATATGACAGTTTAATTAACATTGTCAAATAATATGTGTCAGACATCTCCAACTCAACAAAATATGAAAAAATATTTCTTCGGGGACTTCCTCTCAGCAGATTTCTGGCAAAAACCCTGAGAGTAAATAAAACTGCCAAGAAATGTTTCTCAAAAATCTGCCGTTTTGAATCGACTATAAACTGTAGGTCCCACCACTCGCGTGTGAAATTAACACACACAAAATAAATATTTTGAAAAACTAGGTCTTAATCCTGACTGAATGGTTGTTATGACCAATTAAGGTTATGAAATGAGCAAGAAGACAAGTTTGCCAGGTGATGAGCCTTCGTGACCAAAACCCTTCTATGGAGTGTGAGCGAATATCTGCAAAAATATATGCTGAACAAAAACGAAGATAAAGGGAAACAAAGGCTTTTCTCAAGCCAAATCATGCATTAAGTCGTTCAATTTGAGATATGTATCTGACTGTCTTGTAATAATCTGAGGTTGGTAATCGGTCTTTTGACAATGCACTGTTAACTTGGTGTACACAACATGTAGTTTGTGGAACTTGTGGGAGATTGATGCATCTCGATAAACAATACCTTATTATGTGTTATACAGGGAATTGTCGTTGTTGACACCGAGCAGCATCATGAACAATTATGAGGACGATAGGCTTGCAGGATACTTTATAGAGGTACCCGAGTAAGTTTGAGTGGAGTGCAATAGATCGTATGGTCGTAATTCAAAGGCACCTCTTCAGGACGATTATAACTACAACAATAAAGGGTCTGGTTCGGGTTTTTCGTTTTTTTTTTTAATTTTGTCGGCCTTTGGTATTACGATTGTAAATGCAACAATTGTCGTTTCAGCAACATTGCTTTTATTTTTTTGTTTTTGTTTGTTGTGTCGTTGTTGACATTTGAGTTGTCAAATATCAATAGAAAGTTTTCGGAAAATTGTAATATGATCAAGAGCGTGGTTTTATCTCATAGGTTAAAAAAATGTCAGAATTTTTTTGGGGGCACCCCTATAAAATGTTTCTTTCTGTCAGATTTTAGGATTGCCAAAGTTTGAGCACAATTGGAAGACCCGTGCCACTGGGGCCTCAAAGTTCTGAAAATTTCGATTTTTTGGCAGTTTTACGAATTCGGCGATCCATATCTCTGGAACGGCTAAAGCTATTTGCCCGTGTCATACATCAAATTAAAGGCCATACTGTTTATAATATTTTATATTCTACACAATAAATACGCAACTAGTACTGAAACCGAAAAATAGAGCCAATGTCCCTAAAAACGTGACTAAAACCTCAGAGCGTTATTTGTATTATTATTGGTTATTATGGACAAATACTTGTACTTTGGAATCTCATTTCATTTAAATATGTTTGCTATGGTATACCGTTAATTTTAGACCCACATACCGTAGCACTGGCGACCCCAAGCAAGTAAAACCAAACTAGTAGCTACTAACACGTACACTTTGACATTAGTGTTATTCTGTGGCATTTCTTCTAGTGAACATTTTTATTTCTCGTAAAAGTGATGAAATTCCTAGAAAAAGGTCTCCCTGCCCTAATTAAAAGTGAGACTTATCTGTTGTTCAAAAGATTAAACATTAACACCGAATTTCTGGAAAAAGATCCTGCAACTTGGCCGCAGAACATCAACTACCAGGAGGGGCAAAGGATGATAAACAACTTGAAAGTTGTGAACGACATGACAGAGCGAGGAGTTAAGCTCATCACAGATTACAACCAATTACTTACAAAGGACGAGCAACAAAAACAATACGTTCTCCAAGTAGTCAGCAGATGCCGTCAGCTGTATCCTGGCTCCAAAACCACATTATGTCGCTCCCTTGAATAAATTTAAATAAGAATAAAATGAAAAAACAATTGTTATACTTCGCTCTTAGGGGTAGCTAGTCACGTTTTTATGGACATTGGGTTCATTATCTCGAATTCAGTACTATTTACGTATTTTTTTATTCCATATAAAATATTATAAACATTATCGACTTCAATTTGATGTATGATATGGGCAAATATATTAAACCGTTCTCGAGATATGGGTCGGCAAAGTCGCCAAACTTCCAAAAAATCGAGATTTTTACAACTTTGAGGCCCCAGTGGCACGGGTTAACATCTTTCAATCATGCTCAAACTTTGACAATCTTAAAATCTAACAAAATGAAACAATTTAGGGGGGTGCCGCCAAAAAAAATCCGACATTGATTTCTTAAAACCACCCTAATGCTCACTGAACACACTTATGTCTGCATTTTAAGTTTTACTCAATATTATAAAAATTTGCGTATTTATTGCGCAATAATTAATTAGACTTTATATGAAATATTGAGCTCAATAATGGCGTTTTTTGCGATTTACGCCATAAAGATGCATATCTGAACACCGTTAAATGCCATGTGGTCTTTTAAGCAATTTGATAGGGTTTAACAAAAATTGACTTGCAAATTAAAGTGTCCAGGCTTATGATTTATTGAAACAATGTGATAGATTTTAAGCATTTTTCCGGTATTTTCAAATTTGTTGGGCAACACTCTCGTTTGCCTTAAAAATATGACAGTCCCTTTATCACTGTCTTCATAACACATTTTTCATTGTGAATACTGGGCAAAAGGTACAATCTTTCAAACGTTTCTGTTTCCCGCTGTCATTCAGATTTCGTAGAAAAAATTCATTTCTTTTGCTTAAGGAACCGTTTAAATTGCATTCCATTGAAAAGGATTCAAAAGTAACAAAGTATCATCATTATAAACGATGATAAATATGTATACATACATATGTACATATTTTCGTTTACATATTCCAGTGTCTCTGATTGTTTGCATGATTTACAATGTTTCCTTTTCGGATTTTAGGGTTCATTTACAAAACCATTGTTATGGTTGAAATTTTGCGACGGCTCATAGATGTATTCATTCATGTTGCCTTTTCTTCAATCTGTTAGTTTTCATATTGTTTTTGTTTTTGTTTCTTTTTTTTCTTTTTCTCCAATCTTATCTCATTATATAAAATTTATGTTGTGTTTGCTTTTCCTGTATGTTGCAATCGAGACTTTCATCATCAACATTTTGTTTGCAAAGAAAAAAGTAAACACCTCAGGAGGACTTAATGTGTATTTTCCGGTAAGTGAAATAAAAATCGCATGAAATGGAATAAAATAAATATGAAAAAGTCGTTACAATATGCTGCTGATAAGTTTCGTTTTGTTTGTACTTCAATCAGGTAAATGTTTGGTGTTTTTTTTATAAAATTTTGACTTTATGAAAATAATATAATGGATGGTAAATGGAATCAATGGAAAAGTGAACAACATCTCCCACTTCAAAGACATGGTAATCTCCATGTTGACGGATCATCGGCGAAGTAACAGCATTATTCTGCTCAATGAAAATTCATTTTAAATATGCACGATGTAAACTTCTAGTATGACCAAATCAGCACCAGACTAGCCTAATCATACGTACATACATACTTAATTGGCCATTACAACTCTTTGGTCAATGGCTGGATTTACTGTTTAAAGTCGAATCCGAATGACAGATTTTGAGAAACTTACTCTCAGAGTTTGGCCAGAAGATTAAGTCGGCGAACAAATGTTTTTTCGTATTTCGTTTCTTTCGAGATCTCTGACCTGGGGTTTCAACCGTCTCCTCACGTCTAATAAGCTGACACATTACCTACTAAACTAAAATGTGGTTGTGAAACAGCTCTTGACAAAAATATCTGGGGCTGATATCGACTGCCGATATGCAGAGTACTGCGAACATTCAAATAGGTTTTGAGAATGAGAATTGATCGTGCACGACGAATTGCCTGAGAATAAGCCTAGGCAAGATCAGTAAAGTATTATTTACAAGAAGAACAAAATAAATATTCGACTCGAAATCTTGGGGATATATTTATTTATTAATTACAATACAATTTCAAATTATATTCTAATTATATAAGAGCGGGTAATTTGACCATATGCTCGGTAGGTAGGTGTAGGGTCACAGACCAGAGTCTCTGGTGGGAATCGAACCCACGACAATCACCAGATCTTGGAAATATAACCCAGGAATTATGTAGTAGAAGCATACCATGATGGTCCGACCAATAAATACAACAAATCTGAAAGTAGATATTATAAATACAGGCAAAATGCAGATATTAGTGTGTGTTAGTATAACAGGGGCAATGCAAACCTGCCTTATAACGGCGTTGAGAACTCCTTTGGGTTCATGCTTATTGCATATATGAGCGTAGACTCTAAGCTTTGGCGCAAGTTTTTCAACAGTGGCAGGCAAGTCTAACCCAAAATGCCTTAGCAAAATTCAGGAATCTGAAAGATTCTTTCTTAACTGTCGTATGTACAGGACCAGTAGGCTGTATGTTTTTTGGAAATAATTCGCAACGTAGCTTAGTAACAGAAAATAATGGAAAGTGCATACTCTTTTTAAAGCAAAACCCTTTTACGACAGTTGCAAGTGTTTTTAGTAACAAAATGTAATATTCCGACTCAATGGGGAAACTTGTGGATATCTTCCTAGCGGTAGTCGTTGCCATCGTAAGATGTGCAAGGCTGGTTGACGTCTGAGCACTCGGCTTTTAAGAGTGAAATAGTATGGATTTGTCTTTAGAATTTCAATCAGCTAGGGAGGCAAAATAGGGCTACCCATTGCTGGGTCCCAGGTCATGTGGGAGGAGAAAAACTTCCACTCATCTAATAAGAACCCATTTGTTGAGTTGGAAAGGTATACGCTACATAAAGGCATATAAAAAAGACACAATCTCTTCCTCAACCAAATGTGGCAGTCAAATCGTTTGCTTGGAAATTACAATAATGGGACATCTTGTCATGCGTCAGACTCTTCAGGAATAATCTGAACACGTTAGCTGGTCTTTCGAAAGGGTCAAAATAGAGATTATCGAGAACTAAACAAGCAGATTTTGTGACGATAAGAATGAATCATTAGAACACGTTTTTGGAATCAGGGAGGAATTAATGTATCCCAGATGGACACAATACAGTGCATATTAAAAGCTTATTGTTACCGAGCTCCATCCTAAAGCTTGTCGAGGCAATAAGCATGCAAGGGATATACAATAAAGTTTGAGAGGAGTAAAACCACAATAATAATAATCAATCGGACTATGACACTGTAAGTGTTAATTAATCGTGGCTTAAACTTAATTTTTTTCTATTTAACCGATATGGTAGCATTTAGAACAATAATTATGCGGGAAAATGCAGAACAAATAGCCATTGTAACTTTTTTAATGCTTTTGACACAGCAAAATTTTAAGTATTTTAAAGAAATATTAATTACGATTTTTAAATGCTTTTAATTTAAAATAAATATATATTTTGTTTTTAATTTACACACAACCAAACAGATTGGTTCTTCAAACAACATTTAATTTTATTATGTTGGAATATATAAATAGACTCATAAATATTTATTAACAATTATCGAATTGACTTTTATTGAACAGACATTTGTGGATTATAATTGTGGAAAATAAATAATTAATCGAAATAATGATGGAAATTTATTTAAGACAATTCGAAAAATAATTATGTAAATTGCATAATAAATATTGGACATACACATGCATTTCAACTGAAAGACATTTTGTCAGCAATGTTTAATGGTGAGATGGATGTATAAGAGTATAATGGTTTGACAACTGTGTAGTTATTTGACATGGAAAAATAAAGAATTTCTAAAAGCCAAATGACACATAGTATTGTATGTAAATGGAAATGGTGTCTTGCTTTCACATCAGTTAAATTGTAAACAAAAGGTACAAAAACAACAAAAAACCAAAAAGAAAACAGCATAAAAAAGGGATAAACAAGTAAACGTCTTTTTGTTTACAACAACACTGCACGATCAAACGTAAACAAAATACACAAACAACAATAACGTATACAACGTGTTTACATTTATAGAGATTTCGAGAAGATTATAATTCTTCAAGAGCATTCATCAGACTGTTTATCCTGCGATATAAAAGGCAAGAGTAAGAAGGAACCGGAGTCAGTAAAAATTCAGTCAGTATTGTGTGCAGACGCGGCGTTTAAAGAAAGTAATCGTGGCTTGAAGATCTCCGTTATAAAGATCTATCGAACAAATTGAATTGTTGTTGTTGTTGTTGTAACAGTTCGGCTGTTATCTCCGGAAGCTTTTCCATGTATTTAAAATATAAGATGGTAAGTTTTAGTTTAATGTATTTGGTTGGTTGTGTGCCATGTTATTCGGTGGCGATGGGATGGGTTGGAGATGGGATTGTTTGTTGCTGGTTGTGTGTGTATGTTGCCATCGTCATGTAGTCGGTAGTCCGAGGAAGTCCGCTGTTGTCGTTGGATTCAGCCATAGATCTATGGGTCTCAGGGCTGTCGGTTTAGCTGGGCAACTAAAGATGTGCGCCGTGTCGTGTGGTGCCCGGTTGCATAAGGGGCAGCTATCCTGGGTTCCCGGATTGAATAGTAGTTGTTATTGCTAAAGCAAAAGAGTGCAAAGAGGAATAACAAACAAAGTAATTGTTGTTGTTTACATCAAGTTGTGAACAGTGATACACAGAATTTTCGAACAGTAAAGAAATTAATTAAAGCTGATCAGAAATTTATTTCTATTTTTATTCGCAATCTTCGAGCTCGTATTTCAAATGTTTTAAAAGGCAGGAACCTGACAATATTTTCTATATACTAATAGACCATATAAAGCACTACCTTCTGAGACTTTTTACTATGTTAGTATTCTGCACATTTAGTGGACATCAAAAGTCTGGATGCCCCAATATCTGTTATGAATTTCATGAAATTTTAGCAATAATATGTAAAAATAATTGATATTTTTATATTTATTTTATTAATTTGTTTCTATTTTATATAAAAATAAAAAAATTATTAATGTTTTTACAAACTATAAGAAAAATAAGGAAAACGGTCGGGTTACTCCATCTGTTCGTACCTCGAAAGTGCATTTACCTACAAGAAGAGTAAATTTAACATTCAAAGGTCCAATATTTAGTAGGTATTTGGTAAGAATATTGCAAAATATTATCTTTATTAACAGCTGTACTTCCTTTCCGTACTAAAATTTTTTGTGTGCATTTGTTCTTCATGATGGAATGGGGAGAAGAATGGCTTGACTGGGGTCAAAAAAAGTTTTGTTTTATTTTTGGCTATTTCAAGAGATTGTTGGTGTAGGTGACCGTGAAAGACCTCATCAGCTACATACGAAATAAATAGAAAACTACACCGGTAGTGGTGGGAAATATTATTTCGAGAAATGAAAGTACCCAATGTATCCATTTCTTTCTCATGAGATCTGGTTTTGCTTATAGGGGCGTAGAAACTTTTTATTTGCAGGAGTTATTAAAAAACAATTAACAGAATTAATGACAAATCTTTCCTACAAACAGTAAAAATCGTTTCAAGAGTTTAAAGTGGACACTATTCCTTTTCATTGGCGGTATTGTAAATTTTGGTAATTTTTATGAAAAATTAGTGAAAATCTGTGTCTTTAAAAAAAAATCATTGATCGTTCAACAGGCCTTTGTGGCACCATATAAGACACACTAAAGTGGTTAATAAAAAAATTCCAAAATTTTATACCATCTTGGTATTAGCCTTATGAAAACCTCGACTTGAATTTTTCGGAACATAAATTGTGGTCACTCTCAAAGAACATGTTCTGCCTCTAAAGGTCATCAGCGATAGAAATCTCAATGGCTTGTCCTAATACGAGTAACGAATAGTTTTCCTATCGATGTATTTGACTTTAGTCATGACGGTGGTCATTTTTAAAATATATTTGTATTTAAATTTTCCTACATACTTATATATATGTATATGCATACATAATTGGTCATTACAACCCTTTAGTCAGGATTACGACCTAATTTCTCACACCACTTATGTTGCGTGCGTTAATTTTTATCCGTGAGCGGTGGGACCCATAAGTTAAAGTCGACTCCGAACGAAAGATTTTTGAGAAACTTTTCATGGCAATTTTATTTACTCTCAGAGTTTTTGCCAGAAATCTGCTGAGAGGAAGTCGCAGAAGAAATATTTTTTCTATTTCGTTTAGTTGGAGATGCCTGACCTGGGATTTAAACCGAGGCCTCAGATCTAATAAGACAACAACTACTACTAAGTCAAGGCGACTTATATATAAAATACATTATAAATAAATGACGTTTAGCATTTACATAAACGAGAGTCGCATAAAACAGTTTACCACATCGGATGAAAGTATTGGGTATTTTGTTAAATTCCGAAACATCGGAATGTCTTATAGACAGTCACATTACTTCAAGATAGTTGTAAACTTAATACTATGTTCAGATACACACTTTTATTAAGTCAATATTCGGTTTATTGAGTAAAATATTTTAAGTGTTCAGGCATAATAATATACGCAGTTCAGCTGCTTATTTTTTTAATATTTATTCAATATTCATATGACAGCTGGTAAACACAACAGCTGGTTGTTTCAACAACATTGTATTTTTTTGTTTTTTTTTTCTTTTGTCTGTCGCTGTTGACATTTGAGTTGTCAAACAGAAAGTGTTCGCAATAATTAATTGAAACTTTATATGAAATATTGAGCTCCATAATGGCGTTTATTGCGATTTACGCAATAAATATGCATATCTGAACAACGTATAAAAGAGAACTCTAAGCACAATTTTGCTTGAATAGGAATAATTGAGTAGAAGTGCCTATTATTCATAATTTATGGATAATAAACTGTAGAGCTCTTAATACTCCTCTCCAACAAATATTAAAAATGTTCATTTTATCCAAAATCTTTGTTTCATTCGCAAGCAAACTCCAACTGTAATGCCGCTGTATAAACTTCGAAATTATAAAATACGCTGACGACGTTACTTCAATTTATAAATTTATCAATATATGGTACTGCTTTTAGAGACACAAACGTACGGTATATAAACACATAATTTTCATTACAAGTTTTAATTAAAACTCTATCCCCTGAAGGGAAATATTTATTCCATTTCTCTTACAAGTTTTCTGTATGTTCCTGCACTAAGATAAACACAGTAAAGATAGGAAAGAAAAATGTAGCAGTTTAAGTATACTGCATCACTATATGATGCTTTAGATACATATCAAAATAATGTATGGCAGACAGTTAAATATTTCTAATATTAAATAAAATTGTTTTAGCCTTGGGCCCTATTTTATTAAAATATACATTGTCTTTAAGAAAAGTGACAAAAGAGGCCAGAAGAATAAGAATTTTAGCACAAACATTACGAAATTCTGTTTGAACACGAGAGATAAGCAACATTGAATAGAAGAAATTGAACAGTTCAAGATTATTTAAAATTACGTTTAAGTTAACTTTTAGAAAGGTCTCGTCATATTCGTCCACGTGGATGTCGGTTGACAATGATAGATACTCAATAGGGTGATCATCAGATAAGTCAATGTTAATTTAACCTTGTGAATCATTGAGATTTGGACTGATATAATATAATGCCTTAGTATAATACCTAAATAAATCTATCCCAGAGGTGGGATGTCTATCCTGATTACCAGTTATTCGGATATGAAATGAGTGTATTTTGTGATATTTTTTTTTTCATATTCTTTATTTACAAAAAATTTTAAAATTCGTTGTTAGAAATTGAAGTCTTCGTAGTCTTGTAGGTAGTGTGTTAGGTTATTAGACATGAGGTCGCGTTACAAAACCCAAGCTAATCATCTCGAAAAAAACAAAATATGAATAAATATTTCTTCGAAGTTTTCCGCTCATAAAATTTCAGTAAAAGAGAGTTAATCGAATAGCCATGAAAGGCTTCTCAAAAGTCCGCCGTTCGAAATGTAGGTCACGCCACTCATTTTTTTTTTATTTATTTTATTTTTTTTGCCTATGGAAATATTCCTTGCAGGTAATTTAATAAAGTTACAACATATCAATTTTAAAAACTATGAATTTAAATATATAATTACATTATTTTTTATAACATTATTTGATGCAGAAAAATCTATTAGCATATACAATTTATTAAATTCTTTACACATTCTCTTTATTGGATCAGCACCAGCGTAGTTGGATCTAAAAAATTGTATTGATAATGGGGAAAAATGACGTGACGGACGTTGAGAAACATTAAACGTGATATTATGGATTAAAAAACTGGAGCCTATATCACCAGTAATTACATTGAATATGAACGAGATATTTAACATAGTTCTGCAGCTTTTAAGTGTCGGAAGTTTAATTAATGCTAGTCTGGTAGAATAAGAAGGTAAACTTGTAGGATTAAAATTCAGTCCTCGGAGACAAAACATCAAAAATTGCTTTTGTACAGATTCGATGACGTCGGAATATTTCTTATATAGAGGATCCCATATTATGGAACCATACTCGAGTATAGGCCTTACAAGTTAGAGCAATTTAGTAACATAAGGATCGTTAAATTCTTTTGCCCACCGTTTTATAAAACCAAGTACGCTTCTAGCTTTATTTACTGTCATAGTTATGTGCGGGATAAAATTTAGTTTGGGATCAAGTAGAACTCCTAGATCCAAGAAGTTATCTACAAGCTCAAGCTCGTATCCATCAAAAGTATAGTTTGCAGGAATCGGATTCTTTCTCACAAATCTCATGTATTTACATTTTTTGAGATTAAGCTGCATTAGATTTAAATTACACCATAAATGAAACGAATTTAGGTCATTTTGAAGAAGTTTCTTATCGGAACTTTGGCGATAACTCAAGAAAATTTTTACGTCATCAGCGTATATTAGGATATTGGAATAGTGAATCGTATCAGGTAAGTCGTTAATAAACAATGAAAACAGAAGCGGTCCAAGATGGCTACCCTGAGGTACCCCAGAAAGGACATCAATACTTCTGGAGCAGCAGTTTTTAAAAAGTACGGTTTGTTTTCTGTTAGTTAAATACGAGTAAATCCATTTTAGACTAATATCAGAAAATCCCATTAAATAAAGTTTCTTCCTCAAAAGTACATGATTGACTTTATCGAAGGCCTTGCTGAAATCCGTGTAGATAACGTCTGTTTGTTGCTGATGAAAAAATTCTCGAAACACAACTGTTGAGAGATGAAGCAGGTTTGTTGTAGTAGAACACTTTTTTCGAAAACCGTGCTGATAAGGAGATATCAAGTTAGAAACTTGATAACATAAATCATCTGTAACCATTTTTTCAAACAGTTTTGGAATTATGCTCAGTTTTGCAATACCACGATAATTTGTAACATCGGATCTATTTCCTGATTTGAACAAAGGAATAATGAATGAATCCTTCCAAGCCTTAGGAAAATAACCACATATAATCGATTTATTAAATAAGTACGATAGTGGAACAGCTATAGCGTCGGCACAATTAATTAAGATGCTACTAGGAATGTTATCAGGTCCAAAGTTATAGGAGAACTTTAGTTTTCTCAATTCCATAGAAATAGTAGGAACGTTGATTAAATTTATTGACACTGTGGAATTTGTACTTATTTTAATGGGAAAATCAGTGGAATCATTATAAGTTGCATCCGAATAAGTTGGGGAAAAGAAGTTGGCAAATAAATTGCTTATAATGCTGTCATCACTAGATTCAATCTGCTGAAATCTCATAGAAGATGGAAAACCACTTACTTTTTTCTTTGAATTAACAAAAACGATTTTGGATTACGCTTAAAATTGTATTTGATTGTATTTACATATTTATCGTAACATGATTTATTAAGTATTGTGTATTCCGCCCGGGTAACAGAATATCTTATATAATCCATATAACAACCAGATTGTTTAAACTTTTTATAGTATTTATTCTTCTTATTTTTTACACGAGCCAGTTGTTTATTATTCCATGGAGGACCGGATAATTGTCATGTCTCATGTATGAAATTAACGCACACAACATAAGTGGTGTGAGAAGTCAGACCTTAATCCTGAGTGAAGGGTTGTTACCCCAAGAAGAACTCAGAGTAAATTTAAAATTCAAAGACCCAATGTATTAAAATATCATATGCAATTTGCCGGCATACATTCAGGAACAAGATTTCCAAATGATCTCCTAAATACTCTCTAGGAATCATATCGGGACTTTGTGGAAGAGTATTAAGCGTGTGGATACTTTTTACCGAAACTTTTGATGAATTATTTCTTTTAGTGTCATTCGCAATAAATTTATTTGTTACATATTTTTTATAACCGTAGTTCTTAGTAGTAATTACACGGTGCGACAGTCGTATAGTGTAGGTTGTGTGTTTTGTTAAGTAGAACTCAAAAATATTTATTTTACATTTCTCGAACTCTCCAAACTTGTTTTATTTGGCAAAAACTGTTTTTTTGATGTTTTCAAATTATTGATTACCAAACATGTTTGAACCTATTTTGAAAATCCTGTTTTTAAAAAGAGATGAGATTAGTCTTTCAAACTGTATACATAAACATTTAGTTTAAACTTTTGAGTTTTGGTGGGGTAAACATGGAAAATATTATTTTTTTCTTATTATTTTAAGTTTAGCCATTCCTAATTGCAAAATTTAAATAAAAACTATAAAACAAGTGGTGATATTCTAAAAGTACATTTTCTTCTGAAGAGGTTGACACTTTGTTCGATAAAAAATTACAGTAGTTATAACAGCTGAGTCATATTTCTTAAATATGTTGTGTAATGAACTTTAAGTTAAAAATTTTCACAACTTTTGATGGATCTTAAGTGTTTATTGAAAAATTTGTCCTTTTTGGTCCAACCACTGGAAGTTGGCTAATGTTTGCGCAAAGCGAAATTATAATAAGCGAAATTATAAAAACGCAAATATTAGACAACTTCTGTAGTTGTTCAAACGTGCAAAATGCAAATCGTCAGGTAAACAATCAAGATCCATCAAAAATTTTGACTAATTCAAACTTAAATTTCATTTGAAAAGACAACACATTGTTACGTTTTTACCCTTTTAAAAACGTTTAAAATACGAGTTCGTAGATTGCAAATAAAAATAAATTTGTGTTTAGTTTTAAATAAATCCTTTATTGTTCGCAGAATTCCGTGGGCCACTGTGCGCAACTTGATTTGAACAACAACAATTTGCTTTATTTGTTATTCTTCTTTACACTCTCCCGCGAAAACACTAACAATTGTTATTTAGATCCTTATAACGGATATCTGAAAACCAAGATTATTCTCTTCCCACGCAACGCGTCTTCACACAAGACTGACTGAATTTTTACTGATCCCGTTGCCTGCTTTGTATTTCCTTTTATATCACTGGGTAAACAATCTGATGAATGCTCTTGAAGGAGATTGACTTTGCCTTCGCGGAATCTCTATAAATGTAAACATGTTGCTACGTTATTGTTGTTTGTGTGTTTTGTTTACGTTTTGTCCTTGCAGTTTTGTTGTTGCTTCTTGTTTATCCGTTTTTTATACTGTTGTTGCTATATTTTTGTAATTCGTTGATAATGTAAACAAGTCCATTGTTTTTTTTTTTTTGGATCATTTTAATGATAAATGATGTTATTTAATGGAAAATGGTGTTATTCAATTTTCCTAAAAATATATAAAAAATGTGACCTAGCTTTATAGTCTTTATATAATACCTACAGTAATTTTTGTCCGATGTGTTAATCTCTTCACAAGAAATGTACTTCAAGAATATCACCACTTGTTTTATAGTTGTTGTTTAAATTTTGCAATTAAGAATGTCAAAACTTGGAAAAATAAGAAAAAAATTATATTTTCCCAGTTTACCCCATCAAAACTCATAACAATTAAATTTTAGCAAAATGTTTATGTATACCGTTTGAAAGGCTAATCTCTCCCCTTTCTAAAAAGCTTTGGATTTTTAAAATAGGTTCAAACATATTTAGGTAATCAATAATTTCGTTTGAATAGATCAATAATACCGTTTTTGTTAAATTGTTTTAGTTCTACTCAACATAGTGAGTATATTTTCACTGTCGCACCGTGTTATTAATGCATCCTTTTTGTAATAAATGTCTTTGCTTTTTCTCTACATGCTAAATAACTAAATGGATTCAATTTGGCACAGCGGCCGTAAATGGATTATATTTAGAATTAATATCACCTAAACATTAAAGTGTTTATCTAATATTAGTAATAAGATATGTTTCATATTTAAAGGTTTAACAAATTATATAATATATTCGTTGCTCAATTTGGTAACGTTTCTAATAAATATCCCAGGTGCCCAGGTACTTTGCCGCACATTAAAAGGAGTTGCTTTTTACCGCGCACATAAGGCTTAATGTAATTTATTCAGCTACCTTTGAAGCCATCTTGTTGACGTTTATTAGGATGAGTTTGCTTGTAAAAGAAAGAGCTACTTATCGTGTACTTTTGTAAGGAACACGATTGAGAATTTTCATGTTATATACTACATAAGTGTACTCGCTGTGAATAAAATTTTATAAGGATGTGGTTGCACATTTGTTACTTAGCCGCATTCATCGCCATCTCGTTAAGTTAATTTAACTAAGTTGTAAAAGAAAGAATAACAAGCTTTAACAATAAGGAAAATTAAACAAAATTACAAAAACAGTTTTTGAAGGTGAAAGATTTTTTTCTTTTTTACACCATTTTTGCTGTTTTATAAATCCGTTTTCTTAAGGGTTATAATGCTCGGCAAGTGTGCGACTATATATTTGCAAATCTCTTGTATTTCAAATTAAAATTTATAATTCGCATTGCAAAAGGCTGACATTGGATGACGTTGGTTAGTTTTGAACATGACATTCGAATTTTTGGTTCATCCTCCAACAATTTTAAAGGAAAATGTTAATTTTATACATTCGTATCAAATTGCTCGTTAGTTACAGTAATAAGTTGCAGTATTCATAAATATGAAATCTCTTCAGCATAATAAGTAGAATTATATTCTAGAATTAGCACCAACAATTTTTTTCATCCTTTATTAAAGGAAGTATGAGATTTTTATTAATTACCGAGTTTTTAATGCTCACTGCAATGATGTAATTATCACGTAAGATCTTGTTTTAGAGTAGTTCAATATGGAAAGCAAAAGCATTTTCCCAGATTTAAGCATCATAACATCATACCGGAGTCTACTCAGAAGGTAGAAGATTGTGGTCGCCTAGGTAGTGTGTTGGCTTATTAGAGGTTAGGCCTCGGTTCAAACCCCAGCTCAGACATCAAAATGAAAATATGAAAAAAATATTTCTTCGACGACTTCATCTCAGCAGAGTTCTGAGAGTAAATAAAATTGCCTGAATTGGACGATATGGATATCTGGGGACTGGATAAAAGAATTCGCGTTCACTCAACGTTCATTTATTCATTGATTTTGCCAAACATGTGCTGTTGATTTTCTTTTGAATTCTTTTTTTTATAATGATGTCAGTGGTCATTATCATGGTCTCACATTAAAAAAAAGAATAATCGGTGCATTTTTTCAGGAAGCAATTTTACATTTTATTCAATAGACATGTTGGCCACTCATAGCATGGGTTCTATATTCGTTGCTTTCTTTGTGGGTTTGCCTAAAAGTGTCATGTTTCTTTTCAAAACATTTTGATACTGTTGATTAAACTTATCGGTCTGTAGATTTCGATTAGACCCATACTGACCTTACCTAATAGGTCATTACAACCCTTTAGTTAGGATTACAACTTAACTTCTCACAACAACCGTGATATGTATGTTTATTTTATCCATGAGTAGTGAGACCCCATAGTTTAATGGGTGATATTTCGTTTTGTTCGAGATGTTTCAGCCGGATGTTAACCACTAGTCTAATAAGGTCTAATAACTAGCTAGTAGACCACGGCAATATTGATAAAATTGCTAATTTTATCAATTCCGGTAGTCTTCTATTGGAATTGAAATCAGCAATAGCTCCCTGAATTTCTCAAAAGTGGAATCCGACTGAAATAAGCGAAATCAAATAACTCTTTCTGCAGCTTAGGTGACTTTAAAATCAACCTTAAAATCTGGAATCTTCAATAGGGCCAGTAGAACAGTACTTTTAGATATTGACTCAGAAGTTATTGGCTATGCTGGCATATTAGACCAGAGTCCGTGATTCAAACCTCAACTCTGACATATCGAACAAAACAAAAAATTGCCATATCTGTCGTTTGGAATCAGCGTTAAAATGTGGGTCCCACGATTTACGGATAAAAAACATCACCCGTACAACATGGGTGAAATTAAAAGTTATGTTGTAATCGGCATTAAATAGTCAAAAATTTCGGAGGCGATTACACCACAATTATTTATGGTTGATTATTTATGGTTGATTATTTTTTATTTTCTCATTTTATTTCCGTGTTTTAAATTGTATGTAAAATCATTATTAATTTTCATTTTAAAAATTTTTATTTGATTTTTCAACTTCAGAAGAAATGCTTTAAACAAATTTATCAGATTTGTGGCAATCACAGCTGTGATATCGTGACTATTTTCAGTATGTGTCTGTATCACACTTTGACACGTAATGATAATTGTTGTTGTGTATTCTGTCTTAATCATTATAAGTGTTGATCTTGACATTAATAATGATAACGTTGTGCTATTATGTAAATGAAAGCTATAAGGTAGTGCAAAACATTTTGGTTTGCCTCTGCATTAAAACCGGAATTTAAGAGCCACTCAGTAAGACAACTATATCTACCATACATACATAAGTGTATTGGAATATAACGCAACTTCTTTACTTTTGAGTTGTATGATAAAAACTAAATTGACGTTCTTCTGAATTTTAACACAATTAATGTTTTTGGCTCATTGACACTTATTATTTTGTTATGATGGCGTTTTATATAAGACCACAAAAATACATTTTTTCTGCCACATTGACACATTTATTTATGACATTCGATTTTCTTTGTAAATCAAGTGTGTGTTTGAGCGAAAACAATGAAAGTATTTTGCGATTTAAATTAGAGAAAATCATTGCAATTATTGTTACGATTCAATTAAAATAATATTTAAAATGCTTATGGAATTTCTGATTTCTGTGAATTTAATTATCACTTTAACTCAATTGAATAATGAAAACCTGGGTGACTTGGTATGTAGTTAGGTTAGGTCAGAGTGGTAGCTCAGATATCCAAAAGCTCACGTGAGCACGCAGTCTCTGTACTGAGAAAGTTCTACCAAAATCAGGGAAGAGGAAAAAGTTGGTCAGCGCAAGAGCTGCACATCAAAAGCACGACTACTCTACACTGGAAAAACAGCCAGAAAGTTTGATAAACGAAGCTATATCCCTTACATCAATAGATGATAGCTCCGTCAAGCTGACGAGAAATGGAGAGCCAAATAACCTATATCTGCATCTCGCAAGGCATGGGCACTGACAAAGAAAGTGGATAACAGTCTCCTCTTCCTTTCCGCGTGTCTACCCATGACACAATGGCCTGTAAGCATGGCCACTGTGATTGAGAAGATGCCATGACCAAGTCCAAGTAATTGGTTGGTACGCCTTCTATCCATCAAGGACCAGGTGAGTTTGGTGGTGGTGCAGGACTGCTGATTGACTTAGGATAGGTTGGCGTCTCGAAAGAATCGCCGCGCAATGGCCAACTTGACCCAGGCAAGTGGCATGCCCAAGTCAATTGAAGAGTATTACGGAAGAAGTGCACCAGCTTTGGCGAGTTCATCGTCCCAGCAGTTTTCCGGGAAGTTACTGTGGCCGCGGACCCAGGTCAGTGAGGCACTGAAGCACCCAGAAAGAAGTCGACAGAGCATCGTAATCCCTAACGATCCTGGAATTATTCACAACATTTGACAGAGATCTTATGGTGGAGACTTCCGCCTGAAATACGCTACAGTAATCCGACAGTCGGAGAGAAATGTCTAGGTACAGTTTCCCAGAGTAGACTCCGCTACCAACCCCATTATCGAGTTTAGAGCCGTCGGTCTATATATATTTTTTTTAAATCCAATTTTATGTCCAATCACAACTTATCGTAGTTTATTCTCTTTTTCTCACCTTTTTTAAAATCTACGTTCAGAGTTTCAGCACAATACCCTGGAAAAGTAGGAGCCGAAGTGTTGGCCTCATCCGAAACAAAAAAGGACAAAAAAATGCTAAATGAAATTTATTTTCATTTAAATAATTCGACGGCATGTGTTATGTTGGCCTAGAGGACCGCTGTTAGTGGCTTATTCATTTCAGAAACTTCCACCAAAAGATGAATAACGGGCTCGAATCGCATAATCTCAGTGGCTAGTTAACATCAGCATCATGTGAAATGACCATCCCTTCAAGCCTTAATATCGTTAAAATCATACCTGTTAAATTTCGATTACGATTAGTAATCAATTACATTACTTTTTAAATAGAATCGTAATGATTATATAATGAACAATTTTTTCGATTACGATTACCAAATAATCTAAAAATAATCAGGATTACTGGCAAATTACAAAATAATTAAAAAGAATCAAAAGTAATCAAATTGTTTTCAATGACTCTTTTGAATTCTTTTTGAATATTTTCAATATTTGTCATTCTTTATAATAATAATTTCTTTAAACATTTTAAAAATTCTTCGGCTTTCAGTTTTCAGTTGTGTTAAAATTTTTACTGTTACTAATACATTACATTAATTAAAATGAATATTTCTTACTGTGGTTTAATTTTTTCATATACTTACAAATTCTATTAACTTTTTTTTCTTATTTTAACACGCCCCTAACGTCTTCAGCTCCAGTGGATCGTCAACAGCCCATTTTCTGTTATTATTTATATCTTAACTATTTGGTCAATTCACACAAGCCGTTGTATTCATTGTATTGTTGGACGACTACACAACAGTGTATGCTTGTTGTTGACAATTTTCATGTAAAAATCCGCTACACTTATACACATTTTTTCATATGTTTTTAAAAGTTGTATTGGTTCCGTGCTATCAAATTGTGTGAATGAAAAAAATGTGTATATGTTTTTAATAATTTGTTTTGGTTTCGTGCTATCAAATGAATGCCAAAATTGAATGCCAAAAATTATGAAGAAGAATACGACATATATAATACAGCATAGCATTGAGCGTTCATAAACAACCAAGTGTATTCAATACAATATACACGATAGAAAGTCGTTTTAATTGGTCAATTGTTTTGTTTTTATTAAAATAAATATGTAAAACTATGATTTTACTGTTTCGAAAAAATTGCAGAACGCATGAATTTTCAATTATTGAAAATAATGAAAAAGAATCATTGAAAGCAATTTGATTACTTTCGGATTACTTTTGATTCTTTTTGGTTATTAGACTAATCGCCAGTAATCCTGATTGTTTTTTGATTATTTTGTAATCGTAATCAATTATTAACTATTTTAACCAAAAATAATAATAAAATTCATAGCACATACATCGTTGTGTATGGTTCACGTTTATCAATGCATTGTAGTTTGGCAAAACAGAAGTAGGGAGATGACTGCAATCGACTGCCAAAGTTCGGAAGTCAATGTTGGAAGACCCGAAAAAAGTTTTCTAACGTTCAATTAGAAACATGTCTTTAATTTAATGCTGAAGGTTTTTATATATTTTTCCAGTACAATGTGTATTAAATTCCTTATGGTGTGACATTGAAGTCGTCCTAGTCTAGTAGGTAGTGTGTTAGCGTATTAGGCTTTAAGCCACGATTCAAACTCCAGGTTAGACATCTCCAACAAAATGAAAAAATATTTCTTTGGCGACTTCCTCTCAACAGATTTCTGGCAAAAAATCTGAAAGTTAATAAATTTGCCATGAAAAGTTCGTCAAAAATTTGCTGTTAGGCGTCGACTTTAAACCGTATAATTGGTGTGAGAACCTAGATCAAAGGATTGTAATGACCAATTATGTGTGTACATTACAACGTTACCTTCCGCTCTTTTTATACTTCAGCAATTATATGTGTGGCGACTTTGAAATTATTAATTTTAATTTTTTTTTTGTTAGCTTTGTTAGTGTTATGTGATCTTCATGTTTTTTCTTATCGTAATATCTTTTCTCTTTGTTTGTTTTGTTTTTATTATTCCCGGGTATTGTAACTTCTTCAATCTTTGGTGGTTGTTTGTGTGTTTTGTTCGTTGTGTAGAATTAATTTTTAATCTGATTCCCTAACAATTTATCACATTTCAGAAAAAAAACCAATTTTATAATCATTAAAAACATAATAATTTGTTCAGTGATTACTTCTCATAGTCGGAAAGTAAATCATGAAGCTATAAAACAAAATATTGCATTCAATTAAAATACGTACATACATAATTGGTCATTACAACTCTTCAGTCAGGATTACGACCTACTTTCTCACACCACTCATATTGTGTTTATTAATTTTATACATGAGTAGCGGGACCTTCAGTTTATAGGCGACTCGAAAGACAGATTATTTGAAAAACTTTTCATGACAATTTTATTTACTCTCAGAATTTTTACCAGAAATCTGCTGAGAGGAAGTCGCCGAAGAAATATTTTTTTCATATTTTCATTTTGATGTCTGACCTGGGGTTTGAACTGTGGCCTCACGTCTAATAAGACAACACACAATCTTCCACTTTCTGAGTAGAATTCACTCCAAAATCCGGTATGGTATTATGATGCTAAAACCTGAGAAAATGATTTTGCTTTCCATATTGAATTACTTCAAAACAAGATCCTACGTATGATCACTTTAGTACAGTCAGCATTAAAAACTCGATAATTAATTACAATCTCATGATTCCTTTAATAAAGGATAAGAAAAAAATGGTTGGTGCTAATTCTAGAATATTATTCTACTTATGCTAAAGAGGTTTTACTGTGTCAATCAATATCAATGTCAAAAAATCATTCACCTTAAAAACTGTTTTTGTAATTTTGTTTCATTTTTCTCATTGTTAAAGCTTGTTATTCTTTGCTTTACAATTTAGTTAAATTAACTCAACAAGATGGTGATGAATACGACTAAGTAACAAGTGTGCAACCCTATCCTTATATTCAATTAAATATTTCTTTCAATTAAAATATTGCCCTTAAATTTGTAAAATCTTTAAAAAGATAATCATTTTGGCAAAAAAATATAATAAATGCGTAGAGAATGCAAGGTCACTATGTTTTAGTTTTTGCAAAAAAAAAAAAAAAAAGAAAAAAATAGAAAACCCGGAAAGCCATTAAATACAGCTTTGGAACAACAAAAACCGCTCTTTGTGGTCCGACTTTTAGGCAAAAATTTGAATAAGTATTGCCGTAGTTTTTCACTATACACTAGAAAATGTTTTTCATCGTTATTTTAGTTTCTGGTCTGCGTATATAAGGCAATTATTCCACTACAGTAAATTTTGGCAATCTTAAATTGTCTTTCACCACAAAATAAAAAAGACAAGGGTGCATTTTTTAAAAGGATTTAAAATTTTTATATTCTTTCAATTTTTAGGATTTTAAGATGATTTTCAAATATTTTCAGCATGTCTACTGAAATATGTTTCATTTGATCCTTATTTATACTGCTGTCTACATACTTTCACATTTTCTTAGGGGCGATAGTGTTACTAATCTATTTAATTTGTTTTTTTCATACATAGTCCATCCGGGCCTTAAAAAGCAAAAATGTGATGACTTAAACTAGTCACTAGAATTATTCGCTTGAATTTATTGGTAGTTTAACTTAAAAATCGGAGATTTACATTAGATGGCACCACATGCGTTATGTTATCAATGATCTATAAGTCGCGTTGGCTATTAGGTAGGGTTTCGGCTTATTAGACGTGAGACATCCCCAACGAAACAAAATATGAAAAAATATTTTTTCGGCAACTGTACTCAGAAGATTTCCGACAAAACATTGTCAGTAACTAAAATTGATATAAAAGAGTTTCTAAAAAATCTGTTGTTCGGAGTCGACATTAAACTGTTGTACGTCCTGCTACTCATGTATAAAATTAACACAAGCAACATAAGTGGTGTGAAAAGCTAAGTCGTAATCCTGACTGAGGGGTTGTAAGGACCAATTACAGGGTAGCTGATATATAATGCAACAAAGTAAAGCGCTATATTTTTTTATATTTTTTTTTTAATTTCATTGTTCAAAAGTTAAAAATGTTGGAAATAACATCAAATTTTGGAATCAGTTTAGATTTGTTCGAATTGGCCACCTTTGGTACGAATTATGGCCTTCAAACGGCCGACAAAGCCATCACTGCGATGCGCCGTCTTGAGATGATCGACACTTTGTTATTTTTTAGTGAGAACCTTACTCTCCAAAATGCCCCAGGCGCAAAAGTCCAACGGATTAAGATCCGGAGATTTTGGTGGCCATTGTGCTGTAGAAATGAAGCGAGGAACCTCCTTTTTAAGCCATTTTTGGTAGACGCGTGCTGAGTGCGGTGGTGCTGAGTCCTGTTGGAATGTCCATGGTCTGCGGCCGAAATGTTTGTCTGCCCAGGGCTTCAATACTGTCTTTAAGACATTTTCCCGATAATATTCGGCATTTATTTTGACCCCACGGTCGATGAATACGAGCGGTGAGCGACCATCGGCCGTTACGGCGGCCCACACCATTACCATCGGTGGCGCTTGAGTTCTGGTGGCCGATCGTAGGTGTAAATTTTCAGCTGACCTCTTTGGCAAGTAAACCCGATCATTTTGTTTGTTCACAAACTGCTCAATTTGGTATGGCTTCTCATCGGAGAAAACCAAATTCGGTAACTGGCTACTTTCGTGCAAGCGAAGTAACTCCTTGGCTCTTTCCAGTCTAACTTTTTTTTGTCCATCGGTGAGCTCTTGTAGTTTTTGGAACTTCAATGACTTTAGTCCAAGCTCAACCTGAAGTCGATTGCAATACATATCAGCCACCCTGTATGTATGTATGTATGTACCTATGATCTGTACGTCATTTGAAAGAGTAATTTTTGAGCTTTCAAAATCGTCAAAATTATTTTTATCCGAAAGAAAAAAAAAACAGAATTTGCGTGAAGTTTTGTTAAACCACTTTTTTACAAAAAAAGTTGCAGGTGTGAGCTATTGTTTTCACGCAGCATTATGAGCTGATTACATTTTATCATAAATACAACTGTTTGTGAATTTCAAAAATGGCACAAAAAGCGTGCGGGGTAGCCAAAAAGGTTTGAAGACTGTAAATGGAAACATTACTCGATCAAGATGCGTGTCAGTCTTGCAGAATGATCGGGCGTAACTTAAGTAGCCATTTCAAAACGTTTAAAAGCAGCAGAGTTCATTTATAAGCCAGGAAATTTGGTGTTACATGAACTAAAGCCGAAAGACGTTAAAAGACGTTTTCGTATATTGGAAAAGCAATTTGATCGCCTTAAAAAGTAATCATTTGTGCATTCAAATAACTTTGACGATGAAAAATGAATTTATTGCGACAACACCAAGCGCTAGAAATCATATGTGAAGCCCAAGCAAGCAAGTTGAATTCGTGACCATCAGTTTAGCTTCAGAAAAATACATAGTACCACTGAATATTAGGGTAAATTATATGGAAGGCATTAGAAAAGAAGATGTACTAATACTCCATTTTTATTTTATAGGCTTTTCTCAAACATTAATATTTTGGTGCTGTTGTGAAATTATGTTATCGGCCGAAAGTTGGTAGCGTATCACTGTTAGAATATTGAGAAATGTCTTGTATTTAATCCGTACTTCATATTTACACTTCTACTTTTATAAGAGACACTGACGTGTGACAATCCTTAGGTACATAGTAATATTATTCTGTTGGAGAAATTGTTAAAACTTTGAAGAATTAAAGTGAATGAAATTACGCAAAAATCAGCAATAAGTATTCAAAAAGTTGAGTAGTTTCTAATACTTATACGCATTCATACTTATTTTAATATTGTTACGTTTTTACCTTTTTTAAAAACGTTTAAAATAAAAGTTCGTTGATTGCAAACAAAATAAAAATAAATTTGTGTTTATTTTCAATCAACTCTTTATTGTTCGCACAAATTGATGAATCCAGCAGTAATTTGCTTTATTCGTTATTCTTCTTTGCACACTAACAAATGTTCGACAAATCTTTACAACGACGATCTTCAAACTACGACTGCTTTCTTCACACGCAACGCGTCTTCACACAAGACTGACTGAATTCTTACTACTCGTTGCCTGCTTTGTATTGCCTTTTTATATGCCCACGTAATCAGTCTGATGAATGCTGTTGAAATCGAATGTTCGCGTGTTCTCCTTTTCGAGAGCTCAATCGAGACTTCATTGTTATTTTTTTTTGTTCACGTTGCTTGTTGTTGTAGCTTACTTGTCTCTACCTTTTTTCTTTTTTAATACTGATGTTGTTGGTTTACTTGTAACAAGTTCGTTGTATTTGTTTGAGTAGCTTTTTTTGTCGTTTTAGCTTTAAACGATGGTACATCGTTCCCCTTTTCGTAACAATATCATGGAACCTCTACTCATATTCAAAGTTTGAAATACTAATCATATTCATACTTAACAACACGTATGATGTTGTTGATTTCGACTCTCAATAACTCAACATTTACAAGGCTCAAAAAGTATGTATGATTCGCGTAGGAACACTAAAGATTGTGTGTTTGCTCTGTTTGCTGCTCTGTATTTTTTGCTTACGTGTTTTTCTGTTTTTGTAAAAGCAACAACAACTACGACTGTAATGAATGTGAATGATTTGAGTCACTCGAATCATTTGTAAGTATTATAAGTATTTTTCTATAGTTATGAATCTAAATGAGTACACTTATGAATCAAACATTATTCGAATGGTATGAGTTTGAGTTACGCATACTCATTGCAACTTGTACTTCTAAATCAACGTTGTTGTGAGTACGAATGAATCAGAGTGGTTAAATTTCAATATTGTTGACTGCTTTATATTCAAAATTTCATGGGTTCTTGTGAGTAGCGAAAAAACGATTCTTTACTGATCTCTTATTTACGTTAAATTTATACTCCAAAAGAACTGAAGTAGTAGATTCACACTTAAAATTGAAATGTAATCGCATTTACATCGGTAGATATTTAATTTGGAAATTTCATACAAAGGCTCTGCTCACAGTTTCTTCCAAACTTTAAAATTTGATAACGAACATCTTGTTGAAACTAACGCTGGATCTGTTAAACTAGATGTTGTTTGTTGACATGAAGTAGAAGAAATTCGCTAAATGGTAATGCATTGGCTTATTAGACGTGAGGTCGAGCTTGAAATCTCAGCCCAGACATCTCGATCAAAACAAAATATGAAAAAATACGTTAGGTGCACTGGTAGTTACAATTTAACGAGCATAAGGTCTATGTTACTCATTTCGTAGTTTTTATAGTATAATTTGTAATTGTATTCTAATTAATAATAAATAAAAAATTCTTCTTCGGCGACTATCAGCATTTTTGTGGCAAAAACTCGGAGACTAAATAAAATTGAATGAAGAGTTTCTCAAAAATCTGGCGTAAGCAGTTCAGTCGTTATCCTGACTGAAGAGTAGGGTTGCCAGTATTTTTTTTTTAATTTTAAAAGTCCAGAACTTTAAGAGAAAACACTGGATTCTGGTGCATCGACTACTTCCTCTGTTGGTGTTCCTTTGCTACATTTGCCCACGACTAATAAACTATAACATTTTTAATTTAAAAATTTAAAGATTTCATGTTCTTATTACCGAAAAAATTTCAAAATTGAAATTTATTGAAAAAACTTGTTCTGTTGGAAAGCATATTTAATGAAAACTTATTTTGCATCTAAAAAAACTTGGAACGGCAACGCTGCTGAAGAGTTGTAATGACCAATTAAGTAAGTAAGTGCCTAAAATATAAATGTATAACCGAAATATTTAAAATTTTGCAGTTCGAATGTAATGTGTGGAAGATTTTAACACGAGTAA
Organism: Sarcophaga subvicina; assembly: GCA_936449025.2. Classification (NCBI taxonomy): domain Eukaryota; kingdom Metazoa; phylum Arthropoda; class Insecta; order Diptera; family Sarcophagidae; genus Sarcophaga; species Sarcophaga subvicina. The sequence goes on along the minus strand of OW388083.2, from coordinate 58,601,094 downwards.
CACCAAGATCTTCAACATAACTCTTAAGGATTTTCGTTCTCCAATAGATCAGTTCAATTGAACAATGACCTAAAGCTTAAAGCATATGCAAAGAAATATATGTATATTTTAATTAAATAAACTAAATTAATAAATTATGAATTTTAAGTCACAAGAATAAAATTTTTGAACTTTAAAATGAAAAAATGTATTTTTGTTGAAAATTTTAATTTTATTTTTATTTTTTACAAGCCAATAAAAGCCATAATTGTAACAGCTTTTAATTATATTTATTTATTTACATACATACTATTATACATATAAAAACCATAATATTGTTTACTATACTCTTTTTACTCCGTTGTTACCGTCAGTCGCCTTCAAACAGTAAAAACTATCACATCGTCATAAAATATGGTTTTTTAGTGGTACGTATGAGTGATATTTAATACCGTAATTCATAGTTTTATATTTTATACGCACCTATTATTATTTACTACTATTATGGTAAAGTAACCATGACTGCGTATTGTGCAATCCAATAATATGAATACGTTTCCGTATTAAATATATTAAATATTTAAAATGAAATAAAAGACTTAGAGTTTTTATTAAAAAAGAAGAAAAGTCATAAATTTTTTAAAGTGAGCACATCAAAAAAGAAAACCCTTTTTTACAGTATTCTGTGGTAAATGAAATTTAAATTTCTTGTGTTGCCATTCTCAGATAAAAGAGAAAAAATATGCCGTCAAACGGAGGAGAAACTGTAACCATTAAAATTCAAATGACACATCAGTGGAATATTAAGAATCCCTGAGATGAGTCGTATTAAAATATCTTTCATTATGAGTTTACCATTAAAAAATGTTGTTTCAATTAAATAATTCATTAAGTTATTGATGCAACAGTCGTTCCATTCCATAATTGTGATAGATTTGTATTACGACAAATAATGAATAGTGATCCAATTTTCAATTAATAATTATGCTGCACATTTTATTTCAGTGTTATCAATAGGAGTTAAAAATTCAGTTGTCTAATATGGACAGTGTCCATGATTCTTTACACATAAGTGATCAATACATCAGCTGTTTGAGAAATATAGAAATTAATCCCCAAGGCAATCATAGAATTCATTCTCTCTAACATCAGACATATTATTCACCCCAATATACCAAAAAATAAAATCTAAAGGGGTGAATGTAGAATTGAATTCGGTTAAAAATATATCCTTTTTTTGTTTGGTTTATTTAAGTAAATTGTAACAAATGTAGGTTAACGCTCTTGAAAATGAATAAAAAAGAAAATAATAAACTTTAAATACAATACATGAGTTCTGGAAGTATAAATAACAGCCTTTAATATGTATCAATGTCTTTCGAACAACGAAATTAAAAATGAAAGAGCTTTTGGGTACAAGTGCTTTTTGTGTTTTATTTTGATGTCTGGCCTGGGGCTCGAACCCTGGCTTTTCGTCTAATAAGCCAACACACTACCTACTAGACCACGGCGACTTAAGGAATAATAAAAATGTAGCATTTTAGGGACGTATGTATTATGATACCCAGATGAAAAATTGACAGAGATTCTCTACAAAGCATCTTATAATTTTTATTTATTGTGAATGAGAGAGGACAGCATTCTCTAGAAATATTTATATGCTTATCGTTAAACAAAATTATCTTCTGAATAAAATCAATATTAGTATCCAACTTTCAAAAATACAGTATGCAATAAAGCTTACATACAAACATAACTGATCATTACAACACTTCAGACATGACTACGACCTATCTTCTCACATTACTCATGATGTTTGTGTTAATTTTGTCCATAAAGTAGACTGCAAACTGTAGATTGCGTAAAAGCGTTTCATAGCAATTTTTTTACTCTTAGAATTTATGGTAGAATTTGCTTAGAGGCAGTCGCCGAACAGTTCGTTTTGTTAATGATGTCTGAACTGGGGTTTAAACCGTGGCCTTACTTCTAACAAGCCAACACACTACCTACTAGAATACGGCGACTAGAAAAAGATATTTAGTAGATGTTTTAAGCAAAACCGTTTAGTTTTTCTTAATAAAATAAACTTTTTGCCGATTTAGCTAATTAAGTGTCTTAAACTCGAATGAATATTGTAAGGCTCAAATCTATTTGAAAAATTTATTTTGTGGTGTTTATCGAAAAACATTTTTTTTTAATACTTTTGCTTATAGCTACAATGTTTTTAGTCAAAGAATAGAATTGGTAACAAGCATTTTCTTTTCCTCTCTGAACAGCACTTATATTATTCGATTACTTGTGAAAAATATTTGTTGTTTAAGTGAAGCGTGGCTTAATAATGTTATATGCAAATAGAGGTCAATCAAACCATGCGAAATATAATGCCAAAAATTCGTTTTCACATCGTTTGAATAAAAGTTATAAATTTTTAAAAATTTATATGCCCAAACCTTAGTGCCTACACCCCACAGCATTGTACTGGCGAAGCCTTGCTTACCATGTTTCAGGTTTCTTTGTACATTTTTCTTAATTGTTTCTTTCGCCATCAGAATTCAAATTCATTTGTTTTTAATTATGTTGATTTATTTTGAAGATAGAATGCAATTAAATTAAAAAGAGCAAAAACTAAATTCAAACGCTTTTAAAAGAGAAAAAATTCTTCTACAAGTACTTCTTCATATTTTGTAGTAAGAATACGTACATACATATATAGAAAAATACGAAACAAGATAATGGACAATTAAAAAGTTCTTAAAATATTTTTGTTAAAAAAGAATGCCGTAAAGTAAGAAAAGAACATAATTTTTGTAGTGTTTTTATAATAAGAGACGTACAAAAGTTTTTTCCAGATAAAATGGGCAAATAATTTAAAGGTGTAATAAAATTTGAATACAATTTGGTGTTTACATAACAAAATGTTTAAGAATTTGTTTACCTCCAGCAGTAATGAGAGGATTCTTTTTAAAAACTAATCTTGATCATATCCTTTCGATGTTTTCGATAAGAGTTGTATCAGGGATAGTATCAGGTTTTTGGTTTCCATAAAATTCAGAATAAAATTATTTAAAACTTTCCGTAACTATATTGGAGTTAAATTTTCTAAATGCACACAAGCCCTTTCCAATGTGCAAATCTTGTTTGTCTTTTCTCGTCATTGCATTATCACAATTTTGAATGATACATTTAGATTCATCAATCATCACAACAAAATAAAAACAAAACATCAAAAAATTGGCTTTCCAACGTTTGAACATTCAACAGAGAGTTGAGCATAAACTTGAACCGATTGTCCTTAAGTTTTATTTATAGCCATTACAAAAGTCATATCATTGGAAATCTTTGGAATGCGTGTTGTTAAAACAAGTTTGCCTTCTACAGTAATTTGCAACGGCTTGTCTTGTTATGTTTCATATTTTTGGAAGATTTATATTACAAAGCATAAAAAATGAGATGTAATTGTGAATTATGCGATGATAATTCAAAAGAATTTGAAATTTCTCTTGATCCTTTACCATATAAGTAGATGTATAGTACATACAGTGGGACCACGAATTTAAGACACGACATTTTACTTATATATTTTATATTTTATATCTTATCAAACAAATTTTAGGTCCATGATATTTTCCATAAGATTTTAGTAATATTAGGAAGAAAAATTAATAATATTTTGCAACCTATATTTGGTTAAGAATTTTTATTTGCATATTATATAGAACAACACAAATTTTATCCTGGTCATGAATTTAAGACATAGGCAAAATAAAACTTAATTCGTCAAAGTAAAGCTCAGCTTTACTTTAGAAATCCTTTATTTTGGATCACAGCAGCACATCCCCTGGTAAACTTTCGTCTAATGCTATACAATGTTGCTTTGGAATCGCATACCAAGCTTTTGGATTTCTTCCCACAAATCGTTTACATTTTTTTATTTTACTGCTCGTACATGTTCCTCAACATCACTCAATAAGTTCTCAATTGAATTGAGGTACTGGCCACTTTAAAACAGTGATATTGTTTTCCTCTAAGCAACTCTTCAGTAGACATGAGGTGTGCTTAGGATCATTACCATGCATAAATATCCTTATTAGGGGCATGTTGTATTCAGCGAATGTAGCATAGTGTTTGTTAGAATGTTTTTGTAAACATGCTGGTCCATTTTAGTATTAATCTTGCAATTGGGATCTACACCATGGCAGGTGATGCTCCAGGTTTGGAGGGCGCCACACGTACTGCTTTCCATCAGAGCCGAAGCGGCAAAACTTCGACTCGTCGCTCCAAAGCATACTTTCCCAAAATATCATCGGTTTATTGAGATGTTTTCTCGAAAACGCTGGTCGGGATTTGATATTTTTTTTTGACACAAGTGGTTTACGTTGTGCAATACACCCACGCAAGTTTTTCTCATTTAGACGTCTTCTTATTGCCCTAGACGAAATATCAATACTAAAATCCAATGCAATTTTATTTTATTTGAGCTCGTGAAAGAATTACTAGCATCTACTTTAGGGTGTAGTTTTTCGGGCTCTATGTTGCTGTTTGACATTTTCGGTGGTACAATGTTGCTGGATGTGTTCCAGCGCCTTGTAAATCCTGTATCTAGAACATTTAAGCAGCTTAGATATCTCCATTACTATTTTTCCATCAAATTTTAGTTGTTTGATCAGTTTTCGCGCGGCATCGGAGTTCCAAGTACCTCTGGCCATTTAAATTAAATATTTCTATGTATTTCAACCTAAAATAAAATAAAACATTCGTTGCTCACCCTTTAGCTTCAAAAAACACAAAAAAATCACTTAAAAACCAGATATTTCTGAAACGTTTTTACAATAATATGATCAAAAAACAACAAAATGTAAAAAAGAAACAAAATAAAATAATGGTACTTTTTCTTAATATTACAGGGTACATAGATAAACAATATATAATTTGATATTACAGAATTGTAAATATTATCACAACTCATATGTCGTGTCTTAAATTCGTGGCCACCACTGTTTATGCGAATCAAAACAGTTCTTTTATTTAAGCATTCCTTATTTTTGTACTGTTATTGTATGAAGACATTAAAATTTGTTCTGCGTTGTAAATTGTGTAAATATGCAAAAATCTCTTGGCGATGATTTTGAGATAAAAGGTAGTGTCTGTCTGGAATCTCCAGTCAACAATAATACATTTTGTACCACCGTTTACAACTTGACGAATACAACAATAATTGCTTGTTCGCTATTCTTTTTTGATTAAAACGTAGATCTTTTCAACGGAGATCTTCAAACCACGACTGTTTTCTTCACACGCAACGGTTTTGGCAGTATTTAAAATGATAACAACATATATTAAGAATTAAGATATAATTAAATTGAGACATCTATTACAAGTTTCATTTATTAAATTTTACTTTTGGCATATGATTTAGCAGTTGGAATCTTTATTGGTATTATTATTTTTTTTTTTGAACGACTAGTAACTTAGCTTAATTTAATATCTTATAAGCTCTTAAATAAAAATAAATTGAATATAATTCACGAGCTAAATACCACATTTACTTACAAAAGGCAAATGTGAAACGCATTGAATCCAAATTTATATGTCAGAAATCTCTTAACATTTAACCTTTGTTAGGTCATTACATATTAAGTTAATGCTCTCTGACCTCACGCATGCAAACATACATATGTAATAGATACCTTACTGAATGTTCACTAACATTTACAATATAATGTGGTAGTCAAACGGAGAAAAACCTTTAAGATATAAAAATTATTACGAAAGGAATATTACTCTTTTGGCGCTTGAGAACATCAATAAACTTTAACACACATTAGTGTATACAATGGCAAGCATAATAATAGGCAATTAGTTAGCATATTATGTATCGTAAATTCAATTCGATAATGAAATGGGCGCTTTTGTGCCCATGCCGCTTTAACCCAAATCATTGACGTTCTTATTTTATTTCTTCTACTCAACAAAGCATGATTTATGAAAACGTGTTGTATTTTTGGAAAAACAGTTTTAACTTGTTCACTCTTTTAATTTTTATCTGAAAAATGATAAAAAGTTATATAAAAAGTAGTTAGATGGCAATAACAGCTAATATTTTAATATTTCATTTATAAACAAATATTTTTGTCACTTGGTTGCCAATGGATAATGGTCCACAAGAAAAAAATCTACGATCTTTTAATGCTTAAAACAAGCATTTACTTTATCAGTTGGTTTTGATTTTGAATAACAAAAGATACCAACTAACTAACAATACCTAAGCAATACCAAAAATTTACTAATAACACCCAGGTAATGACATAGTGTAGGTTGTGAGGTTTGTTGGATAGAACTCAAAAGTTTTTTTTTTATATTTCTCGAACCCACCAAACTTGTTTTATTTGACAACAACGGTATTTTTGAACTTTTCACACAAAATTATTGATTACCCAAATATTTTTTTATTCTATTTTTAAAATAAAAGGTTTATTGAGTCTTTAAAACAGTAATAATAAACATATTGTTACATTTTTACCTTTTTAAAAACGTTTAAATATGAGTTCGTTAATTGCAAACAAAGTAAAAACAAATATGTTTAATTTAATTTCAGTTAAACTCTTTATTCTTTACTCTACTTTTGTGTGCCACCCTATACAACTGAACGATACAATAATAAACTGTTTATTAACTTTACTAGTTCACACAAGTATTCGCTGGATCTTTACAACCACTACTTATTTTATTCACACGCAACTTTACACAAGGCTGACTGAATTCTTACTGCCAGCTGCCTGCTTTGTCCAGCCCTTTTATAGTCCGTTCGTGATCTCGCCTTCCCGAGAGCTCTATTGCTAATACATTGTTATTTGTGTACTTTGCTTATGTTGTCTATCCCTTTTTGTCACATACATGTTGTTGTTGGTACCAGGCTTAACCAGGTTCGTTGTACATATGTGTGTGCGCAGCTTTAGATAATCAACACGTTCATTGTATTCTTAGTGTTATTGTGTATTTGTATCGAGTGGCTTTTGTTTATCGTTTTTGTTGTTAAACGATATTAGGTCCTTTCGATTTGCGTAACAATATGGTTCATATGGTTATAAATTTTGACCGGGTAAACTTGCAAAATATGATTTTATTTCAAGTTTAGACATTCTTAATTGCAAAATTTTATTTTAAAAAAATATAAAATAAGTGAAATTGACACATTTTACGATTAACAATCAAGATCCACCAAAAAATTTAAAAATATTTGAACTGAAAAATAAAACACGATTGTTATACTCTTTAAATAATAACTACGGTAATTTTTATACATACATAATTGGTCATTACAACCCTTCAGTCAGGATTACGACCTAGTTTCTCACACCACTTATGTTATGTGTGTTAATTTTATACATGAGTGGCGGGACCTACAGTTTAAAGTCGACTCCGAACGACAGATTTTTGAGAAACTTTTCATGGCAATTTTATTTACTCTCAGAGTTCTTGCCAGAAATCTGCTGAGAGGAAGACGCCGAAGAAATACTTTTTGCATTTTATTTGATGTCTGGCCTGGGGCTCGAACCCTGGCTTTTCGTCTAATAAGCCAACACACTACCTACTAGACCACGGCGACTTCACGGTAATTTTTATTTGATTTTATCAAACGAAGTGTCGATCTCTTCGCAATAGGATGTACTTATATAATAAAATACTAACCTAAGACCTAATTAAATATTATGAGCTACCTCAATGATATGATCATAACCGGAGGCAAGACATCTGATGTTAAAACTTTCATTAAATCTATCAAGTTTAACTTTAACTTTTTCTATACCTGCAAGGGAATGTAGACGCTGGGTCGAAAAGTACCACGGGAGATTATAGATTAATTTAAGTAGCTTATTTTGGGCTATTTGCAACTTTTCTAAGTGGCAGTTTGCAGTAGTCGACCAAACAGGCGCTGCATAATAAAGAACCGCATGGAAAATATTCTTTAATATTAATTTCTTATTCTCAATGCTCAGCGAAGAATTCCTGTTTATAAAGGGGTACAATATTCTGATTAGTACATTTAATTTATTTGAAATATATGATATATGGTCTTTGAACTTTATCTAAATAACCCCAAGGTACTTAACCTTTAGTTCCCATTGAATAGAGCAGTGATTAAATATTATATTGTTTTGGGGTAAAAAACATTCTTTACGTTAGATGGCCTGAGTTTTATCAGAGTTTAACTTTATTCTCCATTTTCTAAAATAGCAATGCAGCTCATTTAAGGCTCTCTGAAGATTGTCGATTACATCGGATGCTAATAGTTCGGAACTAATAACCGCTGTGTCGTTTGCAAAAATCGACAGAATACAATAATTTAATTGCGGAAAATCGAATGTATATAAATTGTAGCGAAAAGAAGACAAGCAAGAGCCATGGGGGCAAACAGCTGGAAGACTTAACAGTTGAGACGAAAACGAACCAATATGGACTCTAAATAAGCGTGGCGAGATAACATTCTGAATTATCTTTATGAGATATATAGGAAAATCATACATTATCATTTTGTAAATAAGGCCTTCGTGCCATACAGTATCACATGCAGCCTTGACATCTAATGGGTGATTTTTTAAGAGCTACAGGAAAATTTTTCAAAAAAAAACATATAAAATTCAGAAAAATGCATGAAATCTTTATATGAATCGATAGTACAGTCCATATAATTTAATGTTTGAAGATTATTTCATGCAAATGTTGACCGCGACTGCGCCTCAAATGATCCATCCGCTTAGTCCAATTTTGGCATACTCTTTCCAACATTTCGGCCGGTATCTTACCAATAAATGCTTCAATGTTGTCTTCCAATGCGTCAATTGAAGCGGGCTTGTCTGAATAGACATGAGCTTTAACATAGTCTAAAGGGGTTAAATCACACGATCTATGCGGCCAATTGACCGGTCCCGAACGTGAATAAAATGTTCACCGAACTCGCCTCTCAATAAGTCCATTGTTACGCGTGATGTGTGGCATGTGGCACCGTCTTGTTGAAACCACATGTCATGCAAGTCAAGCTCTTGCATTTTGGGCAAAAAAAAGTTGGATATCATCTCACGGTAGCGCTCACCATTCACAGTTACGTTACGATTCTCGGCATCTTTGAAGGAGTACGGTCCAATGATGCCACCAGCCCGTAAACCGCACCAAACTGTGACTTTTTCTGGATGCATTGGTAGCTTTTGCAATGCTTCTGGCTGATCTTCACCACAAAATCGACAATTCTGCTTATTTACGTATCTATTGAGCCAAAAATGAGCTTCGCTGCTGAACACAATTTTTCGATAAAGAAGTGGATCTTCGGCCAACTTTCCAAGTGCCAAAAATTCTGTGTTGCGGTAGGTCGTTCGGCTTCAATTCTTGCACCAGCTGTATTTTGAAAGACTTGACACCTAAATCCTTCCGCAAAATTTTCCACGTTGTTAAGTAACAGAGGCCCAATTGCTGCGAACGGTGACGAATCGATAATTGATGGTCATCATTAACACTGGCCGATACAGCTGCAATATTTTCTTCAGTTCGCACTCTACGTAAGCCTGGTGGTGGCTTAATGTCCAACAATGCAAATTTGGTGCGAAAATTCGTCACAATAGCCCGAATAGCCGCTTCAGTGGGTCGATTAAACTGACCATAAAATGGAAGAAGCGCTGAACTTTCTTAACAGATCACGAATTTTGATAATAAAACTCAATGATTTGCAAGAGTTGTTCGTTGGTAAGAGGATTCATGGTTAAATTATAGACCAAACTGAAGATGTTTAACAGTGAAACAAAACACGAAACGTGCGTTAGCTGTTTAAACCAGTGTTGCCAAAAAGATAATAGCTAAAAAATTACCCGTTAGTAATACCATGCCAGTTGATTTCTGGAGATTAAAATTTCCTGTAATCATTTTCTTTATTCTAATTAGTGGATGGGCAGTATTGTGAGCTTTGCGAAATCGAAATTGCTGTGTAGGAGTAATGTTTCTCATTTCTATAAAATTTACCAATTTATTTTTTATTATTTTCTCCAAAATTTTATGATTGAGGACAGTAAGATAATGGGTCTGTACGACAAGGGACAATCAGGCGGTTTCTTTTTTTTCGAATGGGAATAATTTTCGATTCTTAAATTCCCTTGGAAAATAAGAATGTGTTAGACAAGCGTTAATTATAATTGTCAGAAGTTTTAAAGATTTGTTAGGAAGAGCTTTCAAACATATGTTATTTATTCCATCGATGCCTGGCGATTTTCTATTTTTTAACGATTTCACCATTGCAGAAACTTCCGAGAAATCTGTCAAAGTTCCATCAGAATAAAATTCATTTATAGTTCTAAAGGATTCACTAGTATTATGGACTGTAGCATTTGTAACAGGATCACCAAGGTTAGCGGAAATAGAATGGTTCAGAGCAAACTTTTGAGCCAAAATTTCACTTTTCTCTTGATTTGTTACATATTTATAACCATTATGTTTCAAAATAGGAATATTCCTGGATCTCTTTCTCTATATTTTAGTTAAATTCCAAAAGGGAGGAGAGCCCTTATCAAGTCCAGATAAAATTTAATTCCATGACTTATTTCTATATTTATCGATTTCCTCTCTGATCCTTATATTTAATATTCTCACCCCATAAAGATCACTCAACACTCTATACCGTTGCCAGTCGCGTCTAATACAGTTTCTCATTCGAATCATATACCTAATATAAAAGAGGATTGGTCTGGAAGGTTGTATGGAATGTTTTTTTGGTATTCTATAATCAACAGCATCCTTTATAGCTTATCTGAAATTCACTAAAATCTTATTTGTTCAATCGTTGTGATAGCGCCCTCACCAGGAAACGTTAATCTTCTATTCAGAAACCTAGAATAAAGTCTCCAGTTAGCATTGTTACAGTCGTATCTAAAAGTTGTTGAACTAATATAATTACGACGTAAAACGATTTTGACCGACAGGTGATCTGAACTCAGATCGTTAATCACCTGCGCATGAGATAGTAAGCCTGGTACATTAGTCAGAAATAAGTCCAACGTCGAGTCCTGCCTGTTTGAACTTGCCGTTATGTAAGTAAAATCAGCTGGATATATTAAGTCAATATTATAGGTAATCAACAATTTAGCCAAGATGTTTCCCCATCCATTGGCTCTCAGACAACCCCATCGTTGGTGTCTACAGTTAAGGTCACCGCTTAATATATATTGGTTACTGCGACTCAGTCTGTGAATAACGGATGCAAATTTTCTCTTCCTAATACCATCGTTTACCATTAAACCACCAGGAAAATAGCATGAGTAAATATCTATACTATCAGAGTTCATACAATTAGTTCAGTGGGAACAATTGGAAGAAGCTGATGTGGTAAGACTTTCCTTACAATAACTGCTACACCACCTCCTCTAGAGTTAATTCTGTCATTTCTATATATCTTAAATTGAGTATGCGCTATAGAAATACCAGATCTTAATCCAGTTTATGTAACCAAACAGACTTGAATGTTATTATCAATCAAGAATTGAAACAATTCTATACTTTTATTTCGAATACCTCTTGAGTTCCAGGTTATTATGATGATACCACTGACACAAATTATGATAAAAATTTAATAGCTAAACTAGTTATAACCACAAATTGTTCTACCTTAGACTTACAGTTTCTAAGATTAGTAATTAATTCTAATGTTATATTTTTAACCTCTTGAAGAGTGAATAGCCCATTATTATTTAGTCTACTATAACTGCCGTCATTACTTTGCGAGACCCAGATGCCCGATTGGGTAGTTGAGCTTTGGTGAAGGGTATTTGGAAAGTTGGCATTATAGTTGACATTTAAGTCTCTTGCATAATTTTTACTGGGACGTCTTACTTTTGTTGGTTGTATACGATGTTAATATTTAAATAGTGGAGCTTACTTGGGCATTTGTCGAATGTTGATTTGTGAGATCCATTACAATTAGCACACTTTTCAATAGATTCAGTGCAATCTGATGTTTTATGTTGACCAGCGCAATTTGCACAGAAGCTTTTGACCCTGCAACAAAACAATGAACATGTTTACAAATTATCGCACTGCGTAATATACCAACAAACACCAGAATAAAAAAATGTAAAAAAGTAAACAATAATACAACACCAAATGTTACAAGAATAAATGTAAATAATAAAAATTAAACAACTAATTTTATTTATTTATTTATTTTATTTATTTTTATTCGCTACAATTGCATTGACTAGGTTCATATTGAGAGTATACTTAATACTTAATTCTATGTAAAATATATTCCACATACGCACCCAAACCCATGATACCCGGAGTGTAACATTTACTCTGAAAAGTATGCAATAAAATGTGAGTTTAATTTTTTCGTATAACGAATTAAAGGAATTTAATATCACTCATACGTATGCTTGGTATTGAATTCAATATGGGATACATTACGCGGCCATAGTGCTTGTACTACTATAATTGTACTGAAAAGTATGCAATGAAATATGAGTTGAATTATATTATATTGTTGAATATCACTTATACGTTATATGTATATATTTCAGTATGAGTCTTTCAGTAATTTATACTCGTATTTTAAGAATTAATTATTAATTTATTATAATTAAAAGAATGAACTATTAATTTATTGTAATTAATTTATAAATAATATGTGTACATTTATGGAGATTTCGTGAGGGCCATCTTAAGAACGTACATATTCAAGAGCATTCATCAGACAGTTTAACCTGCCATATAAAAGGCAAGGCAGAGCAGGCGAGTGAGTTAGCAAAAATTCAGTCAGTCGTGCATGAAGAAGCGGTGTGTAATCGTGGTTGAAGATCTCTGTTACAAAGACCTGTTGAAAAATTGACTAGTAATTGTTATTGTTTATGCAAAATAGCGCAAAGAGGAATAACAAACAAAGCAATTGTTGTCGTTTACATGAAGTTGTGAACAGTGTCACAGCGAATTGTGCGAATAAAAAAGAATTTTTTTATCATTAAAGGAAATCCTCGACTAAGTACCGCAGATCGTCTAACAATTACTCATATGAAGGAAAACCTCCTCAAAAATCATCCGTCGCAATTAACTTAATTGGATGTGTAATGCAATGCAAACCGAATCAAAAAATGATCTTGCGGTTCGTCTTTCTTTCGCTAAGATATAATGAATGAATGATGAATATAAATTCATACGATTTGACTCTGGGTTAGATTAGGTTAAATAAGATTATGGACCGACCTTAAGGGAAGAATTCCCGCTTAGGCAAGCATCTACGCCCATTGTGAATTCAAAATATAATCTACCAGGGGATCAAATATTGCTTAAAGGAAAGCATTCGGGGTCCAAAATAAATCTGGCTATTAGAGCAATATTTGAACTAGAGAGACCTCCGTCAGAGAGGTCAAATGGTGAAAGCATAAAAACCTACATATCTTAATGGTAAGGGAGCTTATGTGTTAGCTCACAGCTCCGGCAGAAGTCATTCTCCGGAATGCCAAGTCTTTCGGCATGCTTTATTACTCCATTTATAAAACAATATATAAGAAAAATATAACACGTCTGTTTTGCTCTTTAAATAATAACTACGGTAATATTTGTTCGACTTTATTAAACGAAGTTTCAATCTCTTCACAATAGACAGCACTTTAAGAATTTCCCCACTTATTTTGTATTTTTTTATAAAAGTTTGCTATTATGAATGGACAAACTTGAAAAAATATAAAAAAAAACTCACATTTTCCAAGTTTACCTCATCATACCTCATAGAATATTTAGTCGAATAATATATGTATGTACATTGTTTTAAAAGCCCATCTCTCCTAAATTTTGGACATTGGTTCAGAAATGTTTGTGTAATCAATAAATTTGTGCGTAAAGTCAAAAAAACAGTTTTTGTTAGATTAAAGTTTTTGAGTTCTACTCAACAAAATTCACAACCTGCGCTCACTAATTTTACTAATAAAATATATTTTACAAGTAAAAAATGCAAATGCACAAACATTCTATCACAAAGTGTTTTTCTCATAGACAATCTTTTAGTCAAGTTTACGACCTAGCTTCGCATACCACCTCTACGTGGTACACAGATTTAAGCAGCTTTTCAATTTTTTTATTGAAATTGTAGATCAAATTTCACTTTTTTTTGCTGTCGGCTATTGGATAACTACAACTTAATAGTTCAATAATTTCAAAAGGGAAGTACATGCGCCTGCTTAAATAGTTTGTGGACGTTATTGGAAGAGAAATTTATTAAAAATATTAATTAATACAGAGATTATATTACTGCTGCACGAACTTAGCTTCCCCAACTGTTGCAGTCGATATCATGCCGCCTAAAACAAAATACATAATAAGCTGTTGAGTAGCCAGAATTTCGTACACATAAGGATGGTCTCACGTTAAAATTTGAATTGATGTTAATGAGTTTTCTATGCTATTCTCGATTACAGCAGCAATGTTGACCGATTGGTATGTTGACTCACAGAGGTCTAAGTGTTGAACTGAATTGTGGCCCTGCACAGGCCCACAAAGGTGTGCATCCGATTTACAAATTTCACAAATTTCTGAACCAATGCAAAAGACCATCTTAAAATCGTAGAAAGATGTCAGACAATTATAAATATTTTCAACGAAAACGGATTGTTTAAAAAATTTCTGAAATTTTTTAACCAAGACCGTCTTAAAATCGAGGAAAGTTGTCAGACAATTACAAAGATTTTCAACGAAAACGGATTAGTTAAAAAATTTCTGAAATTTGTTATCCGTATATATACTTTTGTGGCTGAGTGTATATGCTCATTTTGTTTATATTTGAAGTTGGCATATTGAAAATAATATATAATATAAAATGCAAGTTCAAACATAAACTTAGCTTTAAAAGTTTATGATGATTTTCTCTTTAGTTTAACGCTCACTTCTACTTTATAGTCCACTTATAAGAATGAAAAACAATTTATCTTCCCATTAAAATCCTCCCTTTAGTGAACGGCAAGTTGTAATAATGGCCCTAAAACTAACAAATTATTTCTCAATTTGCAGTTAAAGAAACCAACCCAATTATTTTCGATTTACTTCATTGAGATTGTCAAAACTAATAATTTTGCATCATTTCTTTCTTTCTTTTTTTCCATTTAAACATTCAATCTGGTTTTGTTTTGTTCTTTTTTTTTGTTTTGTTTGTGCAAGATAAAGAACAAAATATATTAATGGAAATGAAATTAGTATTAGAGAGAGAGAGAGAGAGAAAGAGAGAAAAAATAGAAAATATTTGTGAAAGAAAAACTAAAAATCGATTACGAATCATAAAGTATAGCATTTTCTCCATTGATCTGGAAAGAGAAAGAGGGAAAGTGTAACGCAATCAGTTGGTTTGTTTTCTTTTATCCTTGTATGCAGCTGTTAAAATTATGATGAGTGGAAAAAGAGAATTGTAAAAGAGAATGTAAAATTGCGACGATACTGGATCAATGATAACCCCATTTGTTCTAAATATTTATAAAAAAAAAACCAATTTGGTTCTATGGAAGTTCAATATATTTGCGGTGCATTTCCAAGAGTTAAGAAACAGACTTCTAACAGACTCCGAGAGTAAATAAAATGCCCATTAAAAGTTTCTCAAAAGTATAAAATGTATAAAATTAACACACACAACATAAGTGGTGTGAGAAGTTAGGTCGTAGTCCTGACCATTTAGGTATGTATGATAGATAAGACTAAATTCACACATTTTAATGAAGTACTACAAAGACGCTTTATATGAAGACTTTGTAATACTATGCTTAAGGAAATTTGAAGAGAAGATATCGTTATATCCACTGATGACTTCTAGATGAAAATATGTACAACAGCACCAGAATCTGCATTATCATTGCAACACACTGTTGTGAAATTAGTGGCAACAATACAGATTTGCTAATGGAATTGTTACATATCTTTTAGACTCGTCAAATATGACTCCTTATTCCCGCACGAGGAAATATGGACATCAATTATCCAAACGGGAAGGTATGTTTCCTATCGTAATGTAACTGTTACTTGAATATATTTCTGGAGAGATGTGACTATTTCCTTAGATAGAAAATGCGTTGGTGGAGGCGTCGATTTGTTGCGTTTCAATTCTCATGCGTGCAAATGAAAGCAGTATCTTTAGCAAAGGTTTAATTGTGAAAGCGGTTTTTAATTGGCCAATTCACACGACTTTGTATCGTGTATGTTTTATTGATTACGCTTGGTTGTTTGTGAACGGTCAATGCTATGCTGTATTGTGTACGTCGTATTCTTCTTCATAATTTTTGGCATTCAAACACTTTGATAGCACGAAACCAACACAACTTTTAAAAACATATGAAAAAAATGTGTATAAGTGTATCGGATTTTTACACGAAAATTATCAATAACAAGCATACACTATTGTATAGATATGTATAAATATTTATTTATTTATTTATTTTAAGTCAATATATAATTTATCCTTACTGACTAGCTATATATACAATAACAATTTTATACAAATGAACAAAAACAAAACTTTACTCATCAATTTAGACTTTACTCATCAACTAACCATATTAGGGTTTTTTAATACATTTTTACTTTCCGAAAAGTTAATTACTCTAATCTAATCTAATCATTATTAGCATAGTCTGATCTGTGGTATTTCAGTGACAACAGCTCAAAATTACGTGTAGGTCGCACAGGAACATTGAATTTCAATCGACTGAGCAGGAACTCTGAATCACCATCGCCTCGTATTAAACCCAGAATAAAAAGAGTACTCATCGTACAACGACGACTTTTAACAGTTGGCAGTTTAATCAGAGTTAGTCTATTCCGATACGGCGGTAATTCCTAGGAATTCTAAACAAGACCTCGTAAACAGAAAATTATAAATTGGTTTTGCACTGACTCAATGCTATTTATATGAACTGTATAACAAGGGCCACATATAATAGAACCATACTCCAGAATAGGTCAGACAAGAGATATAAATAACAATTTTGTTAAATAAGGATCAATAAATTCCAAGTATGGCATAAGCTCTATTCACGATCCATGGATATGTTATCCCGAAAGTTGAGCCTGTGATCCAATAGTATACCAAGGTCCAAAATAGTTTCAACTTAATCCAAAACAGTATTCTCAATGCAATGGAAGGTATCAACCTTTGAGTGTCTAAAAAATGTCATGTGTTTACACTTTTTAATATTTAATTCCAACAAATTCAATTTGTAACACTTATAAAAACTGCAAAACTCAACACGAAGTAGATCAAAACCATTAACATCATTAAAAGTGTTAAACATATTAACGTCGTCAGCATACATACATCAGTACCTTAGAACGCAAAACAGCTGTGGGAAGGTCATTGATAAGCAAAGTGAATAATATCGGGCCCAAATGACTGCGCCGAGGTACACCAGATTGCACCATAATAATTTTAGATGTAACATTTCTAAATTTGACTTGTTGTGTTCTTTGGGACAGATACGAATTTAACCATTCCACAGCAGAAGCTCTAAAGACCATAAGTGATAGTTTGTGCAATAAAAGCTTATGATTATAATATATTAACCTGTGGCACACTGGCATCACCGGTTGAGAAGCGCTTTCAAAATCGGTTTCTTTAATGACAAACTTTCTGCCGATAATAAGTTTTCCAATACCTCTGCAATATTAATTTTATGCAAGCTTATAAAGCAGATCTTCCCATCAAGCTTTATCGATTGCTTCAGAAACATCGATAAAAAAAGAGAAGAGCCGTGTTTCTCCTCTGCAAATGCACTTCTTACGACTTGCACAATTGTAAGTTTGTTCAATACAGCTATGTTTCTAAAACAAAATTGATGTTCTAGAATACAACTGCTCGCACTTAATATTGTCATTAGCACTCGACTTATCAAGCTTGGTTATGATTTTAATTAATGTAAGCTTCCACCCCTAATACAATATCTACGAATCTTAAAAATTAGATTGAAAATAAAAACTAATAGTTCTCGAGATTTATCAAAGCATGAGGCAGGCACACCAGCCAGCCACAAGCGTTAGATCTATTGCACAACCTCAGCTGAAAATAACATAAGAATACGATACAGCACTTTGAAGAGCTGTTGAGAGTTTTCTTAATTACTGCAGTCAATATTTCATGATTTGTTTTTAAATTTTTGTTTATTAATTCCAGATAAGATTGTAGGAAGCCGTCATAGTCTAGTAGGTAGTATGTTGGCTGTTTACACGAAAGCCCCTTGGCTCACAATCCCAGCTCTAAGACAAGTCTTAGTACACTTGATGCTTGAGTTAAAATATTTATTCAAATATCTTAGCACCTCAATTCACATCTAAATTAAGTAACCGTAGATTGAGCTTTGTATCAAAAATGATACATTTTAATTTTTGAGACGATATAACTTTAGTTCACAAAAAGTTAGATGCCTGATATTTTTTAATTCATTAATATTCTTATTGCCATTATTTTAAACTAAAGAAAAAAAAGAAAACTTCAAATTATGCTTAAAAAATTCAAAAACTTCATAACTCTAGCTTATTTATTATTTTTGATACATACGATTTTGTGAAGTTTTAAAGTAAATAATACATTATTTATGTTATTTGAGAAGGAATTGAAAGTTAAGTATTTGATGAAAATTAAAAGGCTGAATTTTCTGTGC
This sequence comes from Sarcophaga subvicina, assembly GCA_936449025.2. Taxonomy (NCBI): domain Eukaryota; kingdom Metazoa; phylum Arthropoda; class Insecta; order Diptera; family Sarcophagidae; genus Sarcophaga; species Sarcophaga subvicina. The sequence goes on along the minus strand of OW388083.2, from coordinate 58,582,456 downwards.
TTGATATTGATTGAAGTAGTCGTAGTCTAGTATATAGCGTGTTTGCTTATTAGACGTCCGAACAAGGTTCAAATCTCAGGTTATCGCGTGACAGACAAAAATTAGAAAAAGTGTTTCGTCCCATGTTTTATTTCATATGATGATGATAATATATCGGTCAACTACGTATGTACGTATGAAATAACAGAATCATTCGCTTTGATTATGTGCTACTCTGAAATGATGATAAATTTACACCTCTTACGTCTATTCGAAAAATTAGCTAAAAGTCTTTAAGCTTTTAATAATCCCAATTTTTTGTCGCTGTTGATGAGAAACTAATTGAATTTTATTCGCATTATAAATTTCGTGGTCCACCGAAACCGAATTAGCAGTTTTAGATTCAAGTGCATGCTACGTGCTTAGCAACTACTTACAGCCGCATTTGAGGAATCCTGTATGGGGGAACCAGAGAGGAATCAAAGAGAGAGAATTTTTATTGACATAATCGATGATCTATGGCAGCGGGAAACTTTTTGACCTCACATGACATTGACAACGAAATATAACAATGGTTTGTACCATCAGGTTTCAGCCAGCCCTCAATTGAGACCGTTACTGATGCGAACTTATAAATCGCCACAAATCAATTGTGCTAGATATCAAAATGTTACCATTTAGAAAAAATAAAACCAAGCTGACATGAAATTTTTGATTGTTATGTATAAACCATACTGCAATGTATATCATCTGAAAAATTTTGGCATAAATTTCATAAAATTGATAATAAAATGTAATAATATAAAATAGTTTTATTAAAATGAATTAAAATAATTAAAAATATTTACATTTTTTAACAAAATCTATCAATAATCGTGACAATTCTATGTACTAAAAGTATGTATCAAAAGTGTACATAAGCTAGAATTATGAAGTTTTTTTAAGGCTACGGCTTATTAAGATGCCGATTATAGTCCGGGTACATATGTACCAATTGTTTTTATTTCAATCTTTATTGAAAAATTTTGAAAACAACAGAATGAAAAAGTAAAACGTTTTTATTAAAAATTAAATTGCTTAGCAAGAGTTTTCACTTACACAACAGTTTCCAAAAGTTTCCCAAAGAATATTATTTCCCCGAGAAGTTATTATAATTAATTGAATTACATTTCCTCTCCGTTGTACGATTTCTCCTATTTCTTATAAGAATAAGAGAATAAGAGTCATGAGGAAATGAAAAAGTAAAAATGAAATATTTATTCAACAGAAAACAATCTGTTAGAAATAATGTTGGTGCTCCACATTGCTGCTTTTTTTCATATATTATTTATTGAATCTTTCGTTTCAGAATTTACAATAAGTATTCAAATCTTAAGCTAAAATAATACAATAATAAAAGTTGTTATTGCCACTGCAACGTACAACTAAAAGTGCTCATCAAAAGTAGATTTATCTGATCAGATCATTTGTTTGAACCCTTTTGAGACGTCTGTGGCCCTTGAATACAAGTAAGTCTCTTACAAGACGGTTGGGATGTTCTGTAATCCTAGAGATGTAATTGATGTAAGGCCACCTTCAGATCTTTGTGGATGTTACTGTTTCTCATATACCAAGGAGCACCTGTTATTATTCTAAGAAGTCTAGATTGCCGCCTTTGAAGCTTTTCTTCATTGGATGGTGAGGCTGTTCCCCACAGTTGGATACCATAAAGCCAAATAGGTTTCAATACTGACTTATACAATAGCAGTTTTAGTTCTAAATCAAGGGTTGACTTAGGTCCAATAAGCCAGTAAAGCTGTGCTCTTCTGAGTTTGATCTGGGTAATTTTGGCAGCTATATGGTGAGCCCAGGTAAGGCGACGGTCGAGATGGATGTCCAGATATTTTACACTACTATGTTCTGGTACTGTCACACCATTAATCTTGATGGGCGGACAATTTCCCCTTCTCAGTGTAAACGTGATGTGCATCAATTTAGAAACATTGACTTTTATCTTCCATTTCAGCATCCAATTTTCCAAATCACTAACATGAGATTGTAGTCTTTGTGACGCAACTGTAGAATTTCTATGAATACTTAAAAACGCCGTATCATCCGCAAAAGTAAACGTGTGAGTCACTAAACTTGTAGGCATATCTGCAGTGAACAATAAGTAAAGGAACGACCCTAGAATACTTCCTTGTGGTACGCCAGCAGATATCTTTCTGCGGGAAGAGGTAACATCTTTTGATTTTATTTGGAAATATCTATTCCATAAGTAACTTTTTAGCAATTTATGCACATTCTTTGGTAAAAACTGCGTGATCTTAAAAAGAAGTCCTTCATGCCAGACCTTATCGAAGGCTTGAGATATATCAATAAATAGCGCAGAGCAATACTGCTTGTTCTCAAAAGCACGTCTAATTAAATTGGTAATTCTGTGCACTTGCTGAATCGTGCTATGTTTTCGCCTAAAACCAAACTGATGGTCGGGAACTATGGCGTTGGCATCAATATGCGGTATTAAACTATTAAGCAGCATTTTTTCGTACATCTTAGAAAGTATTGGGAGTAAACTTATTGGACGATATGATGATACTTGCGTGATGTCCTTGCCTGGTTTAGGTATCATCACTAAATCAGATAATTTCCAAGATGTAGGAAAGTAGCCTATTCGCAACATAAAGTTAAAGATGAACAATATAAAACGCACGGCCGATGTAGGCAAATTTTTAATCATTGTCGCAGTTATTTTGTTACAACCAGGTGATTTGTTCGGCTTTAGGCTCTGGATGACGGCAATCACTGCAGACAGCCGGAACTTGATCGGCCTACTAACCACATCGTCGATTGTAACTGGGGCAATACTAGAAACAGAATTGTTTGGTGTAAAAACATTCTCTAAGTAGTTGGCAAAAGCGTCCACTTTCTGTTCTGCGCTTTTTACCCAATCACCGTGCTGCAGTCGTAAAGGGGATTCGTGCAAAGTAGGTCTCCTTATTTTCCTTACTGCCTTCCATAAACTGTACTCCGAGTCTTTCGTTGCGTCCAAATTTTGCAAGTATTTTTGCAGGTTCGACTACTTGTCCTTCTGCAAAGCGTCACGCAGAAGTCTTTGGCACTGATTAAGTTGAGACTTTAGACCTGGAGAACGATATTCTTGCCATTGGCGTCTTAAATTCCTTTTTTGGCGTAACAGTCCTTCTCTGTTATTAGAGCAGGGAAATTTTCGTTTTCTTACCAAAGGGGTAGAGGATGTAGATACCCTAGCAGCTTCAGTTAAGATGCTAGTAAACTGGCGGACGCCGGATTCAATTTCCTGAGATATTTGATGGCAGGTGCGAGCTTACGAACATTTTGTATTTCCGCCAATTTGTCTTCGTCTGAAGATAATTTTGCTCCAGTAGGTTTGTATCAGGCACAAATGTTAGGATGGTTGGTGAGTGATCAGAAGACAGATCCAATGACGGGTACATACGAAGATTTTCACGTCTAATATTTCTTACTACGGCAAAATCTATTACATCCAGAATTTTGTTTAGATCAGTTGGCCAATAAGTAGGATGACCATTCTGTTCGAAGATACTGCGTCCAATAGCTGTCTTCCTCTCGGAGTAATGAGACGTGATCCCCAGAATATGTGTTTTGCATTATAATCACCTGCTGCAATAAATTTCGGTTGTTGCTACTTTTTTAAATGCTCGTGTTTTTTAGATGTTCTTAGTTGCTATTTCTGTCGTTTGTAATATCTCCATTTGCAATTTATTTTAAATTTTCAGTCGTATTTATTTTAAAAACTTTTATTTAAAAAAAGTTAGTTTTGGACTCTTGTTGATTTAGACTTCGCGTTCATACGGTGGTCTCAAAAGGCTGAATATGTCGTACAAACCATTAAACATGGAGGGTCGACCAGAATGGTAAGATGTTGTTTTTCTTACTACAGAGTAAGTCCAATACATTGAATCAAGACCATAATTGGCGTATCCGTTTTCGTCGATATTTTAGATACTGTAATGCTATACCATGCAGAGGAGGAGATGCCGTTGATATGGGTCATCCAATAATAATGATCCCAAGCATACCAGCAAGAAAGCAAAGGAATGGTTCGAGTGAAATTTAGTAAACATTTTGGTGTGGCCTGCGCAGTCACCCAAAATCCAACAGAAAATTTGTGAAAGTCATACAAGAGTCCTGCAACAAAATTCCACTAAAACGTTGTCAGGATTTGGTTGAATCGATGCTAAGTCCATGCGCAGCAGTTATTGTCAGTAAAGGCAACGCAAGTCAATGTTACATTTGATGTACAACTATTTTAAGTAAGGATTTCTTTTTTAAGTAAGGATTACAACCTAGCTTCGCACACCACTCATATTTATTTATTTTATTTTATTTTCAAATTTAGCACAACAAGATAGAAATCTTATAAATTAAAGTGCTAATGATTACGTACGAAACAATAAGTTTAAGCATAATGTAATAATTAAATATAAATACAAGTTAAATTAGAAAAATTAAAAAAAATATTAAAAAAAATATAATAAAAACAGATTACAAATAATTTAATTCATTAATTTTATTTTATACAATACTTCAACTAGTCATTAACGAAAATATTTTAATAATTCAATTTTAAATCTGATTGCGTTGCTAATTATTTGAATAATTTTCGGTAATTGGTTCCAAAGTCGAGTGCAGTAAATAAAGAACTGACGCTCAGAGAAGGCAGTTTTATATTTTCGTTGAATCAATACCAGTCCTCTACCCGATCTGCCGAAACTTATAGTTCCATAAAGGTAGGTCGGTTGTGCAGTATAAATTATTTTATGTAAAAATAACAAACTCTTAAACTTCAAAAGATTTTCAAAACTCATATTACAAATTTGGTATGAGAACACAGATATGGAATCACGTATTTCTCGATTGAAGATATATCTTGCTATATTATTATAAGCGACTTTACATTTCCGCAAATCATTTGCATCGCAATTTGCATAAATTTCGCATCCATATAAAAGGACTGGTAGCAGATAAGCAGCATTCGTATCTTAAAAGGTGTTGAACATTTTACAGCCCAAAGATATCTCAACATACCATAAATTTTACCTACTGCAGAAGCAATGTGATTGGACCAGGTTAATTTATTATTAAAAATTACTCCTAAGTTTTTTGAACAGCTCACAAATTCAATTACATTACCATTTATCTCAATCCGAATATCGTCAGCAATCTTTCTATTACTTCTATCTATTAAAATACACTTTGATTTTGTGGGATTAATACAAAGTCCATTGTTTTTAGCCCAAATATCAATTTTCTGCAAATCAGAGTTTATATTGTTGACAAATGCGTTAATTCCATTTAAAGTACCGCTGTTGTAGATTTGGACATCATCCGCATACATATGTATTTTACAATGTTCTAAAGTATCCGGTAAATCATTGATATATAAGCAGAATAATAGTGGTCCAAGCACAGAGCCCTGTGGGACACCTCTATTAACATCAAGGCTTTCAGAATATGTTCCATTATAAAATACAATCTGAGATCGACCTGTGAGATACGAATGTAACAATCTACAAGCTGTTTCTGAGAAGCAGAAAAGTTTTTCCAATTTTTTTTAATAAAATGGAGTGATCAACTGTATCAAAAGCTTTACTGTGATCAAGTAAAACTAAAATGGAAACCATATTATTATCAAGATCTGCTCTTAGATTCTCCACTACATCTGTCAAGGCTGTCATACAACTCCTTCCTTTAATAAATCCCGATTGAACAGCACATAAAATATTATGGTTCCTTACATATTCATTAATCTGCTCACTCATAATATTTTCAATAACTTTAGATAAGAAGGGAAGAATAGATATTGGCCGAAATTCGTTGTTTTGTTTAGGTATTGGTGGAATTTTTGATTTTTTCCATTCATCAGGAAATGTTGATTTTGTTAGCACTGTGTTAAACACATAAGTAACATAAGGCAAAAGTTTATAAAGCAATATTTCAAAAAACCTGGGATTTAATCCATCTATACCGATAGCTTTAGACTTTATTGAACGAAAACTGCTCAGAACTTCCAGTTGGCTAATGCACCGAAATGTAAAAGAATCCTCAATGGAGACACTACAGAGATCGTCATATATATTACTGGTCGGTGATGGTATGTTTGCATTTCTAAACATATGGTTTAAGCTATCGACATCAACATCATATGAAGAAACGTTATCTTTTCCAATTCCAATTTTACGAATTTCTTTCCATTTAGAACTGCTATCAATAGCTGACGAAAATCTTCTCTGGTAATACAGATTTTTCGCTTGTTGTATACTTTTACCAACAGCTTTACGACAATTTTGAAATAATGCTCGAAGTTCTGGAGTTTTAAATTTCCTCCATCTAGCATACGCAGTATTGCGCTCATTTATCAGTCTCTTAATATGAGTGGTAAACCAAGGTGTTTGATACGCTGCTACACGTCTAGTTTTTATGGGTACATTCGCTTCATATAAAAATTTGACATTCTCTTGTAAAAAAACGCATTTGATCATTTACATCATTATATAAATAGATTTGATTCCAGTTTATCTTCCAGCTGTTGTAACAAGAAGTTATAATCTATACCCTTAAAATCTCTGTATTCATATTCCTCCTGCTGTGTATTGATGTGATGATCATACGTTATAAATAACAGATCATGGTCCGAGAAAACTGATGCCGAAATCTGGTCATATAACAGAACTTTTGACAAATTGTTTACAAATACCAGATCTATCAAGCTGTTGGTGCATCCATGATAATACGTAGGTATAAGAGTGTTCACGGTAGAGCTGTTCATGTAAAAAAAACATCGATGTTTTTTGCCATTCAATTCATCATTAATTAACATCGATGTTATTCGATGCATCAATTAAAAAAAACATCGATGTTTGCGATGCATCGTATTTATTCTAACTGGAACTTAACAAAATTAATTGAATAAAAGTCGAATTATTTTAACATATTGAATACAAGAATTGTTTATTTTATGAGGAATTTTTTCATTAAATTCAGTGTTATTAGATTATTACAGTCCTAATTGTGTAGAACATGACATCAAGTTATATTTATATGGATAGAAAAAACAAAATTTTTAATATATGGGGAATTTCGTGTCAAGTGACCAAATTTTTAAAATCGATGTCTTCCGATTTAGATGAAGGTTAGTAATATTGGATATTACGCCAGGCACAAATTTTCAGCTCTATCAGTCAAGAACTGCCGGAGTTAGAGGGGGCCAAAGTTGGATATGGTGATACAGGGTTTTTTTAAAATGTGTGTAACTTTTCACCTATTGATCCTAGCAAAAATTTTCCAAAGGATATTAGATAGCTATTTCTTCAATCTTTCCAAAAATTATTTTTTTAATTTTTTTAAATTTTTTTTAAATTAATTTTTTTTAAATTTTTTTTCAAAATGTGCCCTTATTTATTTTTTTTTTGCTCAAATGGGATGCGAGTGGGATATATATCAAAAAAATTATTCTCTAATTCAAAAATAAGATTTTTCAATATTATTTCAATATTTTATGATAAAATTGAGTTACTAGACCTTCAGTTTCGCACGCTAAAGTTTTTCCCTTCTTCTCGCTTGGAAGTGTATGAATCCCATGCTCAGCAACCAAATTTTTAGCAATTCTTGTTTTTCGTTGAGACGTTTCAAACTCGGTCATTATTTTTGAACAACTCCATGACGATGGGACAAGATTAAGAAGTTGAATTCTTTCAGATCTACTATATGACGTTTTGTACTTCTTTTTTATTTGTTCAAAAACTTCTTCTGCATCCTTGTGATGTTGATTTTGGCACTCATTATTAGGTCTTATAGGTTCTACTGAAAAGTTAGAACAACCATCATCTCCTGCAGAACTGTCATCATTTTCAGAATTGATTTTGTTCTCATCTGGAATAACCGGTAATGTGTCCAACTTTCCCACCATTTTCCTGCACGATCCACAATTTAGCAAACGTTTTGAAAGCGTTGGGAATTTTTTCAATAAGTTGTCGGAAATATTTCGCATACCTGATGATCTGTGCTTCTTTTTGTCTAAGGGATTACAACAAAAAGAAATCAACATTTCCTTTTTGGAAGCGGAAGCCATTGTAACGCACGTCCAAACTTTAACACTGTTTATAAAAAACTAATTTCCTAATGTCCTTAGAATGCAAATACTTTTTTAAGATCATTTAGGTAGTACGTTTTCAAGCCAAATATTGAAAAATCTTATTCTTGAATTAAAAAATAATTTTTTTGATAGATATCCCACTCGCATCCCATTAAGCGATTATAAAGGCCTTAAAGGAAATTGTATAAGCTTTCTTTTGAGAAAAAAGGGCTCATTTTGAAAAAAAAAAATTAATCAAGCGATTTTAAATCAAATTAAGTCATTTTTAGAGGGTTTTTGTTTAAAAACATTGTCACTACTTTAAATGAGTTGTTATCTGCTACTTAAACAAAAGCTGGCGGATGCGTAAATTTAAAATTCAGCTTTTCGATACATCGAATAAAAAATATCGATGTATCGATTAACATCGTGTGATACGATACATCGACATTTTAACGATGTATCGAAATCAAAACATCGATGTTTACGATGCATCGATTAACATCGAACAGCTCTAGTTCACGGGAAAAGTAATGAAGCTGTATCTATTTCTTATTTTCATAATCTTGCTTTATGTTTTTCGCTAATTTTCTTAATTTTTCATAAAACTGCTTAAGTTCGTCAAAAACGGTAAATAATATTACGACTTTTTATTATTTTCTTTAATTTTTTTAGAGTATCCTACTTCTAAAAACGCATACATATCATTCTTAGACAGATTTTTGAGAAACTTTTCATGGCAACTTTTATTTACTCTCAGAGTTTTTGTCAGAAATCTGCTGAGAGGAAGTTGCCGAAGAAATATTTGTTCATATTTCGTTCAGTTGGAGATGTCTGACCTGGGGCTTTAATCGAGGCCTCACGTCCAATAAGCCAACACACTACCTACTAGACCACGGCGACTACACGTTGTCTATTCGATTGGCCTTATTTGTGACTACTTTTTCCAATCGATCAATTGAACGCTATACTATACCGAATTGCATGGTCTGATGGTTTGAGCTCCAGATTAAGCTGAATTTTGTTCGCCTGGGGTTTGATACATGGCTTTATGTCTAATAAGCCAACACACTACCTACTAGACTATGGCGACTTCAATAGCTCTATCTTGTGTTATTATTTTAAGTTATCAAGGCTTTAAAGAATACCCCATGGAATATAAAATTTTGCCACTCCATCTTTGTGTTTATTTTACATTTGCCATACATCTAAGATCCATATCAGTAGACCTAATATTTAGCCACATAGTCAAATCAACGACCGCAATCATTAGTAAGCACTAAATTTTATATACAAAATGTGGTCTGAAGCGTTAATAGTAATCGTAAAAGCAGTCTCAATTGCAAACAACAATAGCCAAATACCCACTTGAAGTGCTCAGACATTTGTGTGTAAAAGTTTTCAGTATTACAACTGACTGGTTGTGTAACAATAACTACAACAACTTAAAAAAAAAACAAAAATTTCTGCCTTGTAGTAAAGTTTTTAAAGGAGGTCACCACACTAGGGCTAACAAGGGAGGCATAAGGAAAAGGCAAAATAAATCAAAACTCTTAAAATTTACGAAAAATAGAGAAGCCATTCCTAGTCTGACCAAAACAATAAAAAAACTACGAACAATAAGAAGGCAAACTACAACACATCACATACATAAGTAGTAAATAAATATGAAGAGTTGTATGCGATTGAATGCTTTACTTCAGGCACTACCCACCAGACTATCAGGACACCCTCTTTTTTAATTTTGGGAGTTACTTCTTAATGCATAGTCATTTTAATTTATTTGATTCTACAGTTAGGGACATATACATATATGTATGTATACCCTATGTATTTCGTAAATGTTCAATAATTTATGAGGTAATTATTAATATTGTGTAAAACAATCCAATCCTATAGTAATAAAATCCTATAACACATAGCAGAGTTGAAATATTGTCAATCCAATATCAGAGTCTGATATCTAAACTAGATCAGCTTATTTGGCAGTACAATACATAGCCACTAAACTTCAAGCAAAAGTCAACTGGAAAACTTACTCATGAGTGAATGGCGGCAAATATTAAAGGAAACATAAATAAATACTGGTTCATTCGACGCCAAATTGGTTGAATAGAGTGCTTTACCATAAGGGATATCCTACTAAATATTAGGTATAACATTTTAGTATATTGGGATTTTGTATTGTTACGAAAATAGAAATAGTGTTACATCGTTTAACATTAAAACGATAAACAAAAGCTACTAACATAAAAACAATGGTCTTGTTTACATGATCACCAAATAAAGAAAAATATAGCAACACATCAGTATAAAAAAATGATAAACAAGTAAACAAACAGGCAACAACAACACTGCAAGGCCAAAAGTAAACAAAATACACAAACAACAATAGCGTAAACAACATATTTACATTTATAGAAATTCCGCGAAGGCGAAGTCATTCTCTTTCAAGAGCAATCATCAGACTCTTTACCCTGCAACATAAAAGGCAAGACAATGCAGGTAACGCAGTCAGTCAGTCTTGTGTGAAGACAGGTTGCGTAGGAAGAGAATAATCGTGGTTTGAAGATCCCCACTATAAAGATCTGCCCAAGCCAAATTCATGGGAGGTAGCCGTAACTCTACAACAAGTACAACAATGCAAAAACAACAGGCATTTTATTTTTGTTAAAGAGTACTCAGCTTGTCCAAAAAATTAACCCTCAAACCTCCATAGGAAATTAGTTAAACCAATTAAAAAAAACTAAATAAATTTTATATATTGAAAATTTTTTTGATTTTTATGTCATGCTAAATTACACAATAGTGCAGCACATATAAATTTAAAAAAAAAATTAATTCATGCATTCAATAACATTTCCACTTTACGTGAAGAACATGTTTTTATATGGCCATCAAGAAAAATAGCAGCTGGAAACTTTATTTCTTATTTGCCATAGTTTAGGCGCCTAGTTGGAGAGAGCGAATACTTTTTTTTTTTTTTTTTGTAATTCATCACTTTCGTCTAAATAAATATAAATATACTAAATCTAGGTTGTAGCCTAAAATGTATATGTATTTAGTGTTAAAGGCTTAAATATTTTTAATCATCTAGCAAAAATTTTAATATAATAGGCATTAAAATAGTAATCCTAAAGAATTTCTAGAGTGCGTATCGTTAAGGATACATGCGGTACATATGAGGGTTTATGACTAATATAAATACGAAATTGAATATCGAAACAAAATACACAAAAAACAAACACTTTTTTTGACATTCCAAAACTCGTCAGCTGTTGAGATAAGGCTACCTTCTATGAATTTGCCTTGGATCTGCCAAACAATTGTGAGCGATAACGCAAAACAGTACAAAGAGGAATAACAAACAAAGGAATTGTTGTCGTTTACATCAAGTTGTGAACAGTGGCACACAGAATAAATAATTTATCTAAAACTAAACACAAACTTATTTTTTTATTTACAATCTACGAACTCATATTTTATACGTTTTTAAAAAGGTAACAGTATTTTAAATTTACTTTGATTCTGATGTCTGATTCTCTGCCTAATTAATGCTACAATACGACTCTTGACTATGCCTCTAAAGTTAGCTGTGGATATATCTCCTTCAGCAATTTCTTCGCAAATTACAACTTTATATACCACTCCGAGTTAAGACTAATTTTCCTCCAAGCTTTTTTCAACTATCAAAAATTTTTTTTTATATTTTCTTGTCAAACTAAAATGAAATTGTAACCGCAAAAAAACTTTTAGTTTAAATTAATTTTTGCAAAAACAACAACTGTATAGGGATTTAATGTAAAGAAAAATATTGCAACCAAGCAAAATAGAACTTGGAATATAAGAACTTTTTGCGGAGAAAGTATGAAATCTCTTATCAAACTTATACAACATACAATTTTTACACAGTTTATTACAGTGCATATACAGGAATACTGTCATCAAAAATTGCATACAGTTAAACTAACGAAATGAGTAAATAGATACAATGCATATGGAAATATAATCAAATGTGCATTGCAGATATGTATGGCTACAAAGCTCTAATTTCAGAAGTAAGTTTGGGAATAAGAAGTTTTTTAAAACGTGTTCAATAAACTGAAATTAAAGCCAAAACTTTAGAACACGTTACAAAAGATAAGATAATTTAATAAAAATAAGAGATGGAAAGAAGCCTACGAAACACAAATATGTGAAATAGGTGTGCATATCTATGATGCAAGGACTTACAGAACACAATGTACAGAAGTTTTGGCATTTTTCTTTATGTCTTTATCAATGATTCCACAAACTTATTGTACGTATCGCGTTTTTACAACATCATGCAGCTTATTGTATTAACAGTACGAATTCATATTGTTACGTTTTTACTTTTTAAAAAACGGTTATAATATGAGTTCGTTGATTGCAAACAAAAAAAAATTGGTGTTTAGTTTTAAATAAACTCTTTATTGTTCGCACTACTTTTGTGTGCCACCATTTACGACTTGATGAATCCAACAATAATTTGCTTTAACCGTTATTCTTCTTTACACTTCTGTTCGCGTACACACTAGCAAATGTTCGGTAGATCTTTACAACGACGGTCTTCAAACCATGACTGTTTTCTTCGCACGCAAAGCGTCTTCACACAAGACTGACTGAATTCTTACTGCGTTGTCTTGCCTTTTATATCGCAGGATAAACAGTCTGATGAATGCTCTTGAAGGAGAATGACTTTGTCTTCGCGATATAAATGTAAACATGGTGTTTTCGTTATTGTTGTTTGTGTATTTTGTGTACATTTGTTCTTGCAGTGTTGTTGTTGCTTCTTGTTTATCCCTTTTTTATAGTAATGTTGTTGCTATATTTCTATTTATTCGTTGATCATGTAAACAAGTCCATCGTTTTTGTTTTTGTAGCTTTAGATTATTATTTTAATGTTAAACCATAACACCATTACCATTTTCGTAACTATATATTCGTTTATATGCACCCGCTTTGTAACAACTTTCTTTCGAAAACTGGTCCTATACACTAACTCTCGCGTTCATGCGATTAAACGATCCTGGATTTCTCTTTATGCGGATATGTTAAAATATTGAGTTATGCTGATAAAATAGAATCTCTTGAGCGCTTTGAAAGCCAATATTCACCATTAATGCCATATACCAGATTTATTATAAAAAGTAATAGAAAATTGGACAACGCAATATAATTCCATAGAATGCCCCGTATAGTTTCATTCTCCTCGGGGCAAAGTAGGCAAGACAATTTCAGTTAATTGATAGAAAACATGCAATCCACTTATGCTCGCCTTTTGTAATTTGTAAAGCTCTTCTTCTACTAATCCGTTCTGGTGCAGATCTCGGGCAAGTCAACGGCCTGATTCTCTGCCTAGTTAATGCTACAATAGGACTCTTGACTACCTCTCTAAACTCTGCTGCGAATATATCTCCTTCAGCAATTTCTTCGGAAATTACAGCTTTGTACACCACACCGAGTTGTAAAAAATGATCAAAGTCCTCTTCGACCAGCCGGCAGTCCATCGTATAATACGAATACAATGCTGTTAATAAGGCAAATATAATACTATCAGCTTTAATGACACGTTCCATTTTGCTCTCAGATGCGGCATTTCGGTACAAGAATTCCCCGCATATAAGCATTGTGATACAAGCATTTTTAAAAGTTGTTCCATCTGGGGAGTACTCTGTTAGGCAAGTAAAATTCTTTAAAAAAATTTATATATTCTGTGTGTTGTTAGATTTTGTTCAATTGTTCTACTGAATATATTTGTTTGCCGAGCAATATTTTTTCCCGCACTTTTCTTCCGTAATATGAAAATACATGTACGTCACGTCTAAATTCCATAAGTTTTAGACTAAATTGTGCTTGTCGTTGTTATAACTGTTATCATTATTGTGTTATTACTGTTGTACTTGTAGTTATTGTCAGTTTATTGTTTTTATACACGAACACGAAAGTAAAACATAAACATAAAATGTAACATACAATAAAGACAATTTAATTTCATGTTATTTTTGTCTGCCATATACATACGTACCTACTATTTTATTTGTCTTTTTATATTTTCTTGTTGTATTTAAGTTGGATGTTTGGTTTTTGTACTTTAATTTTGATATTAAGTTGTGTTATTGTAGAAATTTATCTAGTGTTGCCAATTTAATTTTTCGGAAAACATCTAAACAGAAAACATCTGCCACCTTTTGGGAACGCTTCTTAGATTTACAGTTTTGTAGCATTTTAAATTCTTGACAGTAAAATGAAAATAATTTACAAAAGATTACGACGCCACACCAGAGACATTAAAAGAAAACGTCGATAATATGCATCGATGTTATATTGATTGACCACAAAATAGACCGAATGTTACAGAATGGAAGTAAATAACACAGTATATGCATTATTCCGCATGTATAGTGATTTACCATTACCAGATTTATTGTACTGCCCTAAACCGATATATCAGCCGCACTTTCTTCCAGACGCCGTTCGTTGTCAGTAAGAATAACTGACTACCTGTTACTTGGCAAATGTTCGGATGTTTTCTTCTGCGATGCATTTAAGTCACAAACTATCCAAGTATGTGTTCGGTGATTTGTTCTTCTCAACACAGGCTCTGCATATTGGGCTGGAATTGACCTCCACTCCAAACCAATTGTTCTTTGCATTTAATATTTCCGGTAAAATGCCGGTTACAATGCTAAGACTACTTCTCGGTAATTCAAGCCACGTTTCATTGCAATTACTTAACAAAAGTCAAGTTTATCCCAAATCCGTTTGAGTTGAGTTTCTACAATTCAACGTACTTGTAAACTACTCTTTCCACAAGCTAATCTTTGCCCCGAATTGTTTGTGACCATGTTGAATTGAGCAAATCTTTGGATGGTGTAAACTTTTGCTTGGAAGCATATGTACTCTGGGCCACTCTGATACTCACCAACTATATGACCGCGACCCAACATTTTCTTTCTTAAAATAGTATTTAGCAGACAATTTTTGTCCTATAAACCTAATTATAGTCTCCATGGCTTTGGTCCTCACTAAATCCGACAGAGCCATCAAAGTCGGTAAAAGACAGCATCTGCTTAATACAGTTATACCAACGCAAGCCTTTGTCCGTCACTTATTCAACTCCACCTGAGTTGTTATAAACAATTAACTTCGATGCATAGAAAGAAAACATCGTTGTTGACTTATAAAAATTGAATTACGTCTACGAGTTGTCATAGTGGCGTTCCACCACAAACCGTAAAGTAACCTTTTTCCTTTTTAAGTTTCGATCATTTATTGTTGCTTCAATAACACCATACACATACGTACATATAAAAAAGGGGAATATGCTAAAATAAAGAAAGCTACTACAATACAAGCCCGCCCAAAGTACGATTTCTGGCAACACTAGTCTTATCCTGCAAAAATATACATACACATTTAAATAAAACATAAAAAATATTGTGTACTCTTCTATTCACCCCATTTTCTATAAACAATTGAAAGCAACAAACGGGTATAATTGTGTGAATTAAAAAGAATACAAATGTCAAACGTACATAAAGTCACGTATTTATCGACATACACAACCTGCAGAAATACTTATCTTCAGATGCATTTGTTCGAATACAAATGAAACAACTTGTAAAGTTTCTTATGTGTATGTCACACATGTATGTACTGACACTTTATATGTACATTTTTAAAATTAAAATCGTATATAATTTAAAAGTTATTGAAAAGTTCTTAGTGTTTTTAAAATTTATAAATTTATTTCAACTTCATTAGCACCGATGACATACAAGAAACTAATCTTTTAATAGTCTAATCCGTGATATTGGTTAAGACTAGTCCTAACTGGTGGATTTTCCTTTCCTCTACTCTCGTGGGATTCAAATAATAATATTTAAATATACACCCATATTATATTAAAAACAAACAAAAAATTCAATTAAAATGAAATAAAGAATTCACTTATTTTATAACACGCTAATTGAAACTGAAGTCTAAAATTAGAAAAACAAGATGGAAATAGAACTGTATTATTTTCAGTTAGATAATGTATTATTTTCAGTTAGATAATGAATCCCTAAGTTTTGATAGCATGGCGCAATTAGAAACAAAGTCGTACGACCTTTAGAACAAAAGGAAATTAAAAAAAAACTGGAACTGAAAACAACGCAACTTCGAACATCTAACGAGGCTCAATGAAAATTAGTACTAAGTCAGCAGCGAAGCAACTTCGAAAAAGTGCAAAACGAAACAACGCAAAGCGAGGTGTGGGTGTATATAGTACAAAAATTGCTGAGAACAAAAAGTCTATTGTTTTCTCTGTGTCTACATCAATACCCAACTCTAAAATGGAGTAATCTCCTTGGAATAAAAAGCACAACCCTCAAGTTAGACTTAATAAGCCAACACACACCCTCCTTGATTACGGTGATTTCAGTACTTCGATATTTGTTCCCTGTTATTGAAAACGTAGAAAACTTATAAGTTACCTTCACACAGGTCGCCCAATAGACAGTGCTTAATTTTCGACTTAGAGTAACTGACTTACAGATATTTTAAAGAGAATTCTTGACGTCGAATGAATCTCGAACACAAGTATTGTGTTTTTAAGGAAGAATTACATCTCATTTCTGGAGCATATCAGTAGCCAGTTTAGGGGACACCAATTGTCGCACGCATTCTAAGCATTTCTTGAATTAATCTAGCCATGTTTGTCATAAATATGTTTATTAGTTGTACAAATTTATCGTTTTTAGCTACAGGGTGGGGGTCAGGGGACTTCAGTTGAGTGTTCCTTTGTTGGAATTAATACTTGAGCATTAGAACAGTTTTATTTTGTACAGTACCATCGGAAGACACATGGCATGAAGTGAGAGATATTTGAGAATGATTACCAATATTAGAAGTTGCTATGGTAGTTATTAATCTCGAGCAGTGCGAGTCTTCTGTACTATGGAGCGTTGAATGTATGCTCGCTAGAAGACTACGAGACATAAAAAAGAGAAAATAAATAACAAATCGACACTGCGCTTCTAGCAGTTGCCAGACCGAAATTGTATGAAATATAAAGAAACCGAGTAAAGACGTTTACAAAATTTTTTTTCAAGTTTAATCTTTGTAGAAGTCGGCATAGTCTAGTAGGTAGTATGTTGCTTTATTAAAAGTTAGGCCACGGTTCATATACGTAATAAAACATCTAAAATAAAATGCCATTCGTGTATAAAAAGTATAACACACAACATAAGTGGTGTGAGAAACTAGATCGAAATCGTGACTAAAAGGTTGACCAATTATGTAATTAATTGATCAATTATTATGTATGTAATCTTTGTAGAAAAATAATTCTGCAATAAAACTGATGACGAGTTATTATTAGCGAAAGTGTGTTGTTAAATTTAATGAAATAAGCTTCTTTTAATTAAAATTGCAATCGTATGCTACTTACCTCGGTCAAGTTGGCCATTGCACGGAAATTTTTTCCTGATGCCAACCTATCCTCTGTCAATGAGGACTCCTGCTCCAGCGCTAGACTCATCTGGCCCTTGATGGATAGAAAGCGTATCAACCAGTTACTCGGACTTGGTCGCGGCTTCATCTCAATCACTGTAGCTATGCTTGCAGGTCATTGAGTTATTGGTAGATACGCGGAAAAGATGCAGCTCTCATTTAACGACTTCTGCCGTGGGTGCAGAGCCGCTGAGGACGAGGAGACTGTTATCCACTTTCTTTGACAATGCACATCTCTTTCGAGGTGCAGATATAGGTTATTTGTATCTCCAATTCTTGTCAGCTTGACGGAGCTATCATCTATTGATGCCAAAGATATAGCATCGTTTATCAAACTTCCTGGCTGGTTCTCCAGCGTATGATAGTTGTGCTTTCGATGTGCAACCCTTGGGCTGACCAAATTCTTCCTTTTCCCTGATTTTGGTAGAACTTGGTCAGTACAGAGACTGCATTCAACAGTGGCGTCTAAACGGGCCGCTATGAGTGCTCAAGTGAGCTTTTGGTATCAAAACTACCACTCCAACATAACCTATCCCAAAATTGCAATCTTCGGAACTATTTTAGTTGCTTAATTGTGCCATTTAAAAAATAAATTCAATATTAAAATTCTCTCTTGCAGTAATTCCCTAACTACAGTATATGTCTTAAGTACTGGTACTGTAATCAACATTTCTGTTGCTGACGTTAATTTGAAATTATTTTAGAATTTTACTTCGGTTGAACAAATCGTTATGGTAAGTTTGTCATTGAACGCTTCATTTCGATTCTGTTTCTTTTTTGTAATATCCTGTACCTATTTTCCAATTGTTGCAACAGCAACAATGAGAAGAAAAGTCATTTATAATGAACATTCATTTCAAATTTAATATCACCTAAAATTGCGCAAATTATTCACAAACTATTATGTACAGTCAAAGCATGCGTTTATGTAGAGTCTGCTTAATGCGGGGTAAAAATGCAACTTGTGTGCAAGAAATGAAACGATTTTGACGACAGAATAACGTGAAACTCGCTAAAGAGAGAAAAAGGAGCCTGTGTCGCCACATGCATACGTGTTCGTTTAACTAACATGCAGTGCGTTTATTATGCTTTGCTTTACAAAAGGCAAATTGGCGAAACTGCCACAAAACAGTTTACTAATGGCATGTAATTCAGAAAAGCGTTTACTAAAACACTCAAAACACAAAATGAATGCAACCATATGAGGTACAAATAAGTGCATTTTCACATTATGTTCTTTGCTGTAGTAGTTTGAGTGACAGGAATGACGAAAAATTTTTCATTTCATTGATATTTGAACATTTATACCAATATTTAATTGGCCAGCACTTTGTTGACGAAGAAAAAGGCAGTTTGGTGCCTACTATATGGAGGTTCTGGATAAACTGTCATGCATTGACACTGGCAGTGTAAGCCGTTTCAACAGATTCAATTGTTTTAGAATATCTTGAGTCAGATCTGGAGAATTGCGTAAGCAATTACAAGCCCAATTTATAAAATTTGCCATCCTTTTGCATTGATTTACGACACTATCCATTGTCCTAATGCTCAAAAAGTACTCGCACTTGGATTTAAGGATTCTTCTAAATCTGTTGTAACGGATTGTAATATTCAATCTCAGATTTCGTAAAATAATCTCTACGATTATATTTGCATTATATGGGTAATGATGCCAATGTTCCTATTTGATGAAGAAAGTTAAAGTGCCATGTGACAAATTTTATTTATGCTGAGTCTGTAGAGTGTCCAATTTTGCATTTTTACTTAAGTGGGGAACAGAATAGTCGCTGTAGTATTAGGTAACGAGTAGTGCTGCAAGCTGTCGAAAGTTAAAAAAGGTAGTTGTGTTAGTCTCTGTAGTAGAAATTGAAACGCAAAATTCGAAATTTTGAAATTTGTCGCGCGATATATATAAACTGTAAAGAGGGTTTTTATGATTTTCAATATATTGAACATTAAAAATATGAAATATACTCTAAGCGCCATAAGTGAGTCAACAGATCTGTTCTTAAGTGTAAAACAGTTTTGTTCTTAAGTATAAAAAAAAAAGTTCCTTTATTATGAATTGTTGTTTTTGTTTTAACATTTTATAAGTAATAAATAAACGTTTTTATTTCTGGAAATTTATTCTAATATTCTCATTTACTTTATTCGCTATCCTAAGAAAATGAATTATTTCAGTGGTGTTTACTCACTTTTGGCGCTCAGTGTACATACATAGTTGGTCATTATAACGCTTTAGTCAGGATTACGACCTAGTTTCTCACACCACTTACGTTGTGTGCTTTAATTTTTATATAAGAGTGGCGGGACCTACAGCTTAAAGTCGTTCGGATAGATTTTTGAGAAACTTTTCATGGCAATTTTATTTACTCCCAGAGTTTTTGCCAGAAATCTGCTGAGAGGAAGTCGCCGAAGAAATATTTTTTAATATTTCGTTCAGTTGGAGATTCCTGACGTGGGGTTTGAACCGAGGCCTCACGTCTAAGAAGTTAACACACTACCTACTAGACTACGGCGACTTTGAAACAGAAGATTTAATTTCGCTGGAATGAAATACATATGTAGTTGCATATGCATTTATTATACAATTTGATATGCACTTATTTAGAAAATTCATGTAGGATTGTATTATTCTGTAAGCTCTTGAAAATATTATTTGTCAATGTCATTTTTCTTTATATCCTACCCATTACATCGTAAGCTTCATCTCCTACTACAATTACTTTATTCTGTTCCAAGGCTTACGGAGATTATTACATCTTGCCTTTAACTAAAGGCAGGATTTTAACTGGCAGATAATTTGTTTTTCTTTCTTATAAGTATACGTAAGGTAGAAGTGAACGTTGAACTAAAGGGAAGATCATCCTACCTCTAATTTTTAAAGTTAAGTTTATATTTGAACTTGCCACACATATATATTATTTTCAATATGGCAACTTCAAATATAAACAAAATGAGCAGATACAACAAACAAAGAAGATCGTTGTTGCCACTGTGTATTTAAAAAACTTGTTTAATTGGCAAATGTTATCGACATTGCTCCGGCACTGCCATATTTTTGAAAAAGTTAACTTTTTATCTGTAGGTTGCAATAACGAAAAGAAGTAAAAGGTGACTTTAAAGTTCATTTTAGCTAAAGTTACCATTTACTAAAACCAACTTTAACGGCAAGTTGTAATAATGGCCCTTAGTGTTTAGTAATCACATTCCTTTCAGCAGCATTAGTGAATTGGCCGTCGCTTCATGCACGTGGTAAACTTCTCACCTGCTATAGTCTGCAGTAATTATTGACGTTAGAAAGATTATACCACCTCATATTTGGATACCAGAGCCTCCTTTTTTCGTTGTTATAAATTTCTTCTAAATTCTTAATGGTAAACTTTTGTTTTTTTTTTTACAATTCTATAAATTTTATGATTTGTCTGGCATAAAAAAATTACTACAGCTTGAAAATGTAAGAAATTTTTTTGTTTGTTATTTTGTATGCATCCAATAATTTGGTGTCTCCCTCTGTAGTGCCGAAAGACAGAAAAAATATAAAAAGTGGTTTCGCAATGCTTTTTAAAATTGCTTGTGAAGAACAGTCAGTCATAACTGAAATGGAATAGAAATTCAAAGAATTGAATAGAAGATAAGAGAGAGTGAATGTAAAACCCTGACTAAATAAGGAGAAAACAATTTAAGTGGCAAAATTCACAAGTTGCAAGAGGCAGTTACAAATACATTTCGTTAAAACGAAATGGTATTACAATAATGGCTTGTTAAACATCATCGCCGTCAAAGTGCTCTTTTACGTAACACGCTATAGAATAGCTCCTCTCAATTGTAAATTTAAGTCTAGAAAGAGTAAAATAATAACAATATTACAGAGACTCACATATTATTTTCTATTTGTGATTGTAATATAAAGCTATCCCCACAGATCTGGTTTCATAGTCATTTATTATTAGTTTTATTTTAAGAAAAAAAAAACTTGTCTAAAAGGAACAAATAGAAATCTAAGGTCACATAAAATGATTTATAAATAAAATTTAATACATGTTTTGTTATACTTTAAGTCGCGCTGTTAGTACTACAAACTGTATTCGGGCACAAACTAATTAGTGATGAGTCCAAATTAGATTCCAATACGGTGCTATTGGACTGCTAACGCAGTAGAACAACCATTAGGAAAGAAAGAAAAAGAAAATATGGCAGTGCCGGAGCAATGTCAATAACATTGCTCAATTAAACCATTTTTTTTAAATGCAGTGGCAACGACGGGCTTCTATTTTTATTGTATTGGCAAGTTCAGACACAATCTTAACTTTAAAAGTTACCAGTAGGATGATCCTCCTTTTAGTTTAACGTTCACTTCTACCTTATCGTCCACTTATAGTAATGAAAACACTATTTATCTTTAGTTAAAATTCTGCCTTTAGTTAAAAGCAAGTTGTAATAATGGCCCTTAAAGTGATAACTAAAAAACAACGTATTTGACAAAAAGACAAAGGCAACGCTAATCTTTTATCTGCAAAATGTCAATGCTATTATTTGTGGCAAATCAATTGAAAATGTATTTATTTCAACAACATTGTTTATGCAACGCTTGTTCCTTTCATATGATCAAAGCTATTTTTTTTTTCAATAAAAAAAGACGAAAAATAAAATTGAATATTATTGTCAATTTGCTCTCAGAAATTCGAGTAGTCATCGAGTAATACAATCGAGTAACATTTCAACATGCAGGGTATAACAGAGAATCAAAAACCCGTATTGATAGCGAACAAATTACAAAAGAAGCGAGAGAGAAAATAAATTTATACGATCTATTATCGAGCAAGTATACGTACGTATCGGTGGTTCCCAAAAATAGAAAAACAAATTGGGAAAGAGATTAAGAGATGAAACAACATTTTCCATGGAATACGATAGATAACTGTCTCAATTTTTCTATGTACCATAGCATTGGCATTTCTACAGATATGGATGTGAAATTCATATGTATGAATGTATATACATACATATGAATAAACTAACTTTCAGAAATACATGTGTAAATAAATTCATCACAATTTTTTTCTTAGAAAGAATTTGAATGCTAAACCCAGCAAAACATTTCTAAAATTTTGCCATGTGCCGTTAAGGCCGAACATTGAAAAAGTGTGCATGAAATGAAAGCAAAGAAAACATTTTAAAATTTTTGTGGTAATTGAAAAGAACGATTTTATTATAATTTATATTTTATTTATAAGAATTGTATTTAAGTATCAGAAAACCACATAAAGGCCTTAAAGGCAAAACGACCAGCATTTTATTGTTTTAAACTCAGTAAACTATTCAATAATTTTCATAACTTTCAAGTCGTTTCGCAACTATTCTATCAATTTATATTGAATGCTATGAGATCATTAAGATAGATTCTGGTAGTTTAAATTCAATAACAAGCGTAATCCTGGAAGGTTTAAGTTTTACACTTTTACGCAAAATTTTTGGGAATGTGCGTTGGCAAGTTGTTATCGGTTGGAATGTTTTCTCGACAATATTTTTAATAAGGCTAATCTTCGCATCGAATACTCGTCTTGCCGGAGTATCATCTTCCATCTGAACGAAATGGCCGCACCAATATGTTATCAGATCTGTAGTCACACTGATAAAGTCCAATCAGTGTACTGACAAGTAACTTCAGTCGTTCAAACATACATACACTTGTAAAGCCGAAAGTCCATACCAAGCGTTTTGCATAACATGCGTATACCGAAAAAGTAGAATCAGTGTATTTGATTGTGACAAGTTACAGAAGAAAAAGCATAATATGCATAGACGCATACAAAGTAGGATTACTTTCTACTTTTCTATGCGAATAATGCAGTGTTGGAAAATGTCAGCAGTTTTTTAAACTTGGCATGCCAAATTATATACTATTGTGAATGGTTTCTACAAATATGTTTAAATAGTGCATTATTATTTTCGCATTTTTCTTTATTTGTATTATAAAAATATTAATAAACACATATTTCATAATAAATTTTATTACTAATTTAAGAGGAAAATACATTAAAATACATTTATTTAACAAATTTCTTTCATGAACAAAATATGTATATGATGATTGTTTATACATATGTATGTATATGATTGTTTTTATGTACTGAGTGTCATCTATTTTGAATTTATTAATTTGTAAACAAGAAAAATGGAGGATAAATTTACTGAAAACACTCGTCTTGTGTTCTTTTGAGGATTTTCGTAGGCCTTAACAGCACAATACAATGTAATTTTTGTGTAAAACTATTAATAATAAAAACAACTAATAACAATTTTTAATTTTTCCTTCCAAGAAATTAAAAAATTTTGGCAACTTTCAGCAGGAAAAATTTTTTATGAGCAGTACGTCTTATTTTGATCTTATTATATTTAGCTTCTTAATTAACTCTTGCTCAAGAAACTATACTCATTGTGACCGAAATTCACCCACATTTCGATTAATATTTAAATATTTAAGAATCTTTAAACTTTTCATTGAAGAAATTATAAAATATTAAAAATTTTCCCCTTTTTAACACAAAATAAATGTTTGTTTACATTTAATTTTTTTACTTTATCTGCCAGTTTTCACTCTGTATATCTATTGCTTCTAACACATTTGCCTCGCAAAACTTATAACATTTTTTTTCTCCCTCTAAATTGACCTGTCCTTTTATGTTACGAACGTTTTTCAAATGTAAACTCATAAATTTAAATAAACTCATAAATTTGAAATTAATGTCATAAATTCTTTTAAAATTACAATTTGATTTTCTATTTTTTCCAAAAATGTTCTTGTTCGCTTGTTTGTTGTTTACCACAATAGCTGATCAAAACAAAAAACCAGTCGCATAAACGCATTGTGTGTAACTTGCAATAAAATCGGCATAGAAAGCAAGATTCGCAAGGCGCATGAAAAGGATGGTATGGACTTTCGGCTTAAGAACCGTATATAGGTATAATCAGGAGATCAATTATGTAAATATGAGTATCCGTGTATTTATGGTGCACGTTAAATTAATATTAAAACTTATTAGTATAAAGAAACAAAAATTTTAAATATAAATTTGCGTACATATAATTGATGCACGCGCGCTAATGTGAACACCGCATAATATGAACACCGCTTAATGTGAACAATTTTTTGCTTCATTGACTACTCTAAAAGATGAAAAAATGTAAAAAGCCCTATAATTTGAACAGAATTTTTTTAATTTGAAACGTTAAAATTCTCTTTTTATTAGTCGCGGGAATCCCCGTTTAAGGTGTACATATATATACGTATGTGTTAGTACATCTGCTTGTATATTTATTCTTCAATTGCTATTTTGATACTGTGAAGAAAGTTTGTGAAGATTAAATTAAAAATGTGTTCTAAAAAATTCTAAACAAATTCACAAATAATGATTTTTCTTTAAAAGATGGTATAATTCTGTTTTAAAATTTTTGGTATTCGGAAATGTGAACAATTCGCAAAAGTGAACAACGCCAGTTTTAATTAGTTCACATTAGCGAGCGTGCACTGTATTTTTATTTGAGATAATTGAGATACTATTTTTGAGATAAAATCTCAATTTTTTTTGAGGATAAGGGTTTGGAGATTAAAAATTGTACATCTAGGATGAGTTCAAAAACAAATCTGGAAATCTCTGAACTGTACATGTAACGGTCTTATAATTTATTGTTATTGTTATACAATAAAAAAATATATTAAGCGTGCGGAATCGGTTTAAACGAAACCCTGTCCGTACGTAAAAGTCGTACTGTATACTCCCAATTTTTAGATATGATCCATGTACTTTAAATGGACTTATAAACTGTAATTAAAAAAAAGCAAAATTGCAAAGATTTTATGTTTAATAATATCAAAATAAAGCTAATTTTACTTAAGAGCGGTATCTCATCTGCTAACACTGTTCCTAAGGACGTCATTATTATTCTGTATACATATGTTGTAATTTATTCCATGTATGTACAATGTTTAAATAAAACAATTAATTAAAGCTAGTTTTTCGTATACATACGCATGTTGTAATTAATTCCATATATGTTTATATATAATGTTTATATACAAGTAATTAAAACTTCATTCAGTGATCAGTAAGGCTAGATCAAACATGTTTGATCTTACAAAACTGATAATAAATATTACAAGAAAAACATGGGAAATATATATTTGAATATTATTTTTTCTATACAACAATTTTCAGGTAACTTTTTATTTCGTACAAAATATTTTCAGTCTGACTTTTCGTGCACAATAAATGTTGCTAGAAACTTGTTGCAATACAATTTGACAGGCTTTATTCAACATGCCTTTACATTGTAAAGTTTACATCTATCGCATGAAATACATATATGCACTTTGCCAGGGCTATATGTAAAAAACCAAGGTTCACAGTTGTTCGATTGTCCAAAAAGATAGTGCTACAATAATAAAAGTATAATTTTTTATTTTAATTTCAAATTATTAGGTGATAAAATAATTCTATTACCATTCTGATTACTTTCTAATATTTGAAGTCGGCGTAGTCTAGTAAGTAGTGTGTCGGCTTATTAGACTGTAAACCCCAGGTCAGACATCAAATCGAAAATACAAATATATTTCTCTGAGAGTAAAGAAAATTGTCATGAAAAGTTTCTCAAAAATCTGTCTTTGGAGTCGACTGTAAACTGTAGGTCTCACCACTCAAAAATATTAAAAATGCAGTATTTACTACAAATTATACGACTTACTAACATATTTTGTGGCATAATATAAACGCAGTTTTGAACCCTTGCTCAGAGATAAGACTATGTGTAAAACATTTTTTAACTTCGATCAGAAGTAGAAAATTCCTCAAGAAACAACTTCGTATCTGATGAAAGGAAATTTCGTAATTGCAATCAATGGCCTCTGAGTATGAGTAATATTGTAAAATTAAAATGTAAACAAATTATATTATGCATGTGAGATTTACAACCAATGATGCGTATGAAGTAGAGGTAATATTGAATTATAACAATGCTTAGACGATATAGCATGCAGGCGAGATTAACAAGCAATCGTATAGGGTACATAGAACAACCCTTCAGTCAGAATTCTTCTCACACCATTTATGTTGTGCGTGTTAATTTTATACATGAGTGGTAGAACCCACAGTTCAAACGCGACTCCGAACGACAGATTTTTGAGAAACTTATCATGGACATTTTATTTACTACCAAAGTTTTTGCCAGAAATCTGCTGAGAGGAGATATTGTTTAGCCGAAATCTTATAAAAAAGGTTCAGATTTTTTGACGATTTTCAAAATCATCTAATGATTTGACTAGTTTTTCCACAGAAATCTCTTGTTCTTGGCACTTTTTTTCAGATATTCTGCTAATTGGAAACTAAAACTCAGTGATAGTGTAACTATGTACGTCTGATAATGGACTGTAAAGGACGTGTATGGATATATTTGTAGATAATTGAAGCAATAATAAAATCTTATTTTAAAAGTATGCATTATGTTTTGTTCGAAATAAATTAAAACTACTTTTTACTACAATATTTTGTAATGGAATTTTTTTGTTGGAGTTTGTTTCTCATCTCTGCTTTAAATTATGCATTTTCACACTTTAGTGGCGTGTTGAAACTTTTTGCTCATCCTCGGTTAAATAAAGAGTAATTTTGATTAAATATTAAATAAATATTTGCCCTTTTTATCTGACACTAAAAAAAATAAACAAAAACCATTAAAAAAATTATTACTTGTGGCAAGAAGAGCTAAGAAATATATGAAGGAAGATCTATAAAGAAATAAGAAAAGTATAAATAAGAAAATACTTCCAAGACGGAGAAAATAAAATAGTCTTATATCCTGCCAAGAGGCGAAAACATAAATTTATTTGCGAGTGTTTACTGTGGTGGTATTGCAGTCTTTTAATCCAAATGTAGGATAGGGCACTATAAGACAGTATTTGCACAGTTTTAGTTTGTTTTTTGTTTAGTTTTTTTCTGTTTTTTATTCATTTACATTAAGTTTTTCATAATAACCAGAAAAGTCATGACAAAATGATGCATAACTAAATAAAAGATACTTAAACAGTGAGACTAATCGAAATGATACAAAGAAAATTCTAATTTAATAATTTCTTATACAATTGATTAAAGTTTATTCTCTTTCCAAAGAT
Organism: Sarcophaga subvicina; assembly: GCA_936449025.2. NCBI lineage: Eukaryota > Metazoa > Arthropoda > Insecta > Diptera > Sarcophagidae > Sarcophaga > Sarcophaga subvicina. Next base: position 58,554,677 of record OW388083.2, on the reverse strand, counting down.
TTCACTGTCGACTTGAGCATACATACACTTTAGAGGACAAGAAAAGTAAAATATTTTTAATATTCAAAATATTTGAAGTCTTTGGAATATTATCCTCTCCTTCTAAGTGTTGAAGGTCTGTTTATAAAGGTGTAGGTGTAAGTGCTTCTGTAAAATCGTTCTATCAAATTTCAACCATGTGGCCCATTTGCCACTGTACTGCAATGACTGTTATGACTTTCATAAGAAGGATTCTTGTTAGATTATACAGAAATTTTATTCTGCGTATAACCCTAGCGGCACTAATTAGTTAGGTCTTTATACAAAGGAGTTCATTTTTTGATCTAAATACATATATACATACATAATTGGTCATTACAACCGTTCATTCAGGATTACGACCTATCTTCTCACACCACTTATGTTTTTTACACATGAGTGGCGAAATCTACAGTTTAAAGTCGATTCCGAACGACATATTCTGAGAAACTTTTCATGGCAATTTTATTTACTTTCAGAGTTTTTGCCAGAAATCTGCTGAGAGGAAGTCGCCGAAGAAATATTTTTTTATATTTCGTTTTGATGTCTGCCCTGGGGTTTGAACCGTAGCCTTACGTCAAATAAGCCAACACACTACCCACTAGACTACGGCGACTTTTTGTGATCATTAGTTTACTCTACCAAAATGAAAACTTTTTTAGCCATGTTGTTACATTCAATATTTCCATGTTCAAGAATAAACATACTCCAGATACAACATGAACTATTAATTACTTACTTACCTACGGTACTTACTTTATTAGTTAGGATTTCAACCTGTCCTCTCACATCATTCATGTTGTATGTTAATTTTATACAAGAGTGACGCGTTCTAAAGTTGACTCCGAACAACACATTTTTGAGAAACTTTTCATGGCAATTTTATTTACTCTCAGAGTTTTTACCAGAAATCTGCTGAGAGGCAGTTGCCGAAGGTATATTTTTTCATATTTCGTTTAGTTGGAGATGTCTGACCTATTTTATATTTATCTTCAAAGCAAACAAAGAAAAAACTGATTAAATAAACAAATATTTGATTTATTATGTCCTTATAATATTGTACATACTTCAGATGTTTCGTTCTTTTCTAGGGTATTAACCGTATTAACCGTATTACCTTTGTATGAAAAATGATACATTTCAATTTTTAAGACTATATAACTTTAATTCAGAAAAAGTTAGATGCCTGATATTTTTTAATTCGTGAGCATTTTTATCGCCATTATTTAAAAAAAATTAGAAAATTGTATACAGGACTTGAAAAATTCAAAAACTTCATAATTCTGGCTTATGTATCATTTTTGATACATACGACTTTCCTAGGGATTATTTGGTGTTGGGTACGTAATTTTTTTTTAAATTTTCAAAGATATTGTCAAGTTTTAGCGTAAATAATACGTTATTTATGGTATTTGAGAAGGAATTGAACGTTGGCTGAAAATGAAAAGCTTGAATTTTCTGTTCCTGATATGTTAACGATATTAATTGAAGTAGTCGTAGTCTATTATGAAGAGTGTTCGCTTATTAGAAGTCAGACTAAGGTGCAAACCTCAGATCAGAAATTTCCAATTTACAACGAAAGGTTTTAATGACCGATTATGTATGTAATATTCCTGCTGCTGATAACTCTGAAGAAAAAGAAAACAGAAGCTCGTCTTATGAACTGAAGAAAGTATTGGCAGCAACATATATGACAATAGGATGTTTATCGACAAAGATGGTACTACTTGCAATAGAGAACCCTATGTCTTTAGCAGCTTGGGAAGAGAAAATATTACCAACTTTCACGCTTGCAGCTATTTCTTGAAATGTTGTATAGACTTTCTTACTGTTCCTCTCATATCTATCTCACGTGACAATCATTGTAAAAAAGTGTTTTGTCCCATGTTTTGTTTCATAGAATTTACAGAAGGATAATATTTCGGTCAACCACAGCTTTGATAATGTGCTACTGATAAATTTACACCTACTATGCCTTTTCGAAAAATAAGCTGAATGTCTTTCAGCTTTAATAACCCCAATAATTTTGTCGCTGTAGATTAGTAACGAATTGAATTTTATGGTCGTTATAAATTTCGTGGTCCACCGGAATCGAATTGGCAGTTCTAGATTCAAGTACATGCTACGTGAGTAGCAACTCCTTACAGCCGTATTTGGGGAAACCTGCATCCGAGAAACCAGAGAGAAATCAAAGAGAGAGAATTGTTATTGACATAATCGATGTTCTATTGATACGGAAAACTTATTTTCCTCATATGACGTTGACAACAAATTTTTCTAAAGAAATATAACAATGATTTGTACCATGAGATTTCAGTCAGCCTTCAATTGAGAGCATTACTGATGCCGGCGACAATAAGCTGCCCCATCGAAACAATTGGAAGCTTATAAATTGCCACAAAGCAAGTATGCTAGATATCAAAATGTTATCATTTGGAAAAAATAAAACCAATTGACATGAAATGTTTGATTTTTAGGTAAAAACCATCATGTGAAACGCAAAGTACATCATGTGAAAAATTTTGGCATAAATTTCATAAAAGTGATAACAAAATGTAAAAATATAAAATATTTGTATTAAAATGAATTAAAATAAATCAAAATATAAAATTTTTTTATTAAAATCTATCAATAATTGCGAAAATTCTATGTTACTCCAAGCTTGTATCAAAAGTGATATGCTAGAATTATGAAGTTTTTTTAAGGCTCGATGTACGGTTAAATAGTAGTTTATATGTATACCATATCTCATACGATTATGCATACAACAAACAGGCGGAAACTATTTTTCATGTTTGTTCATTGTCGTTGTATAAAATCTTATTCACGTCTTTTAAATTGTGTTAAGTCTGATTTTTTGTTTCTGTTGCTTTCGAAATTACATGCAATACATAAGTAAATATTTAAAGAATATAATAATATGCTAGAATATGTAAAGTTCGAAAAGTTTTATTTGATCTCATGCCCATGCACAGGATATTAAAAGTAAAATAAATTAAATACAGTAAACAACGAGGTAACCAAGCAGTGTACACCTCAGGTGTAGGTGTTCATTGATATCAACGAGCTAAAAGCAATGCAATATGTATTCGAAAAGAGAACACCAAATAGTCTGCCTGGGAAGCAAAAAAAAAAACAAAATAAACAAATATTGCACAAATAATTTTTATTGGTTGAGTTCGGTCATCATCGATCTTTGTTAGATGTAAAAATCAGTTCACATAATCGAATATAAGAAAAATATCTTTCTTTTATAAGCAACAGAATAATTCAATGGATTCGTTGTTATTAATTTGAGTTCTGTTACAGAGCCTTCTAGTCAACTAAAAGCAATTTTCTAGAATAGTCCAACAATTGCAGTTTTTCTAATGATCATTTTTGTATGAGTCACTTAGTTCGTCAAATAAAACACAAACATTCACTGGTACATCCGTTTCATTGCTTTTGTAAAAACTCGTCAGCTTAACTTCGTTAAAAAACAAGAATTTCAAACTTTTTATTATGAAATGTTGCATAGGATCCTTAGTTAAGAGCTTCCTATCTTTAAATTCAAATAGAAAAGTGTGTGAAGGATATAATAGAAATTTATTTGCGTTTGAAAGATCTGTTGATGCCATTATTTGTAGAACAGAACATCGTTCAAATGTTTGTCACGGCTTCTCTTGGTGGAACGCATCCTAAATGTGACTCTGGCTTATAAATCAAGCTGTCTAACAAGTCTAACAACCTCAAATCACATGATCTCGGTGGCTAGTTGATATCACCTTCAAGTGAGATGATCATGCCATCAAATCACTTGTGCAGAACATCCAATACATTTGCCTGTGTTTCACGTACCGTCATCCTGTTGAATTCTCAAGATCATTAAATTCATGCCAAAAGAAGTTCCAAGCCAACGAACAGCCCAAATTTCATCCTCTAGCCCAAAATCCACACAAAAAAGTGACTTTTTCGGGATACATTTGCGGATCTTGGACATCATGTGAATTGGTATCATCCCAAATCCGACAATTTTGTTTGTTAACGGTTAACGGAATTCAATTAGAAATGGCTGAAGATAATTTTTCAATGAAAATTGTGGCCAGTTTCCAACGAGCCCAGACCTGATTCAGCGATCACACGTCAGTGTCTATGGACCTTAACATTCAGTGCTTAGATCAGTAGAATTTTGTTCGAAGTCAAGAACGTTCGCGTTCGAGAACATTCATCAGACTGTTTACTTTGCCATATAAAAGGCAAGACAAAGCAGGCGACGGAGTTAGTAAAGTTCAGTCAGCCAGTGTTAAGACATGGTGCGTTTGAAAAGAATATCGTAGTTTGAAGATCTCTGTTACAAAAAGATCTGTCGAATAATTCTCTACTAATTAATTGTAATGCAAAGGGCATAAAGAGAAGGATAACAAAGAAAAGTAGTTGTTGTTGTTTAAATCAAGTTGTGAACAGTGGCAAACAGAATGGTGCGAATAATAAATAATTTAATTAAAACTAAACACAAATTTACTTCTATTTTATTTGCAATCTACGAGCTCATATTTTAAACGTTTTTAAAAGGTAAAAACGTAACAATATATTTTAACCCACCCTCACCCGACTGCGGAGGGCTCGTTTCTATTACGTAGGGACAGGTACACACTACAGTCCGGACTGTAGCGGGTAAGGGAAAAGTAATGGCAACGAGAACATAAAACAGCTACAGAACTTAATCACAAGCTGAATAAAGTTACAATAAACATGAACTACCTATGACAAGAACGATATTACATTTTTATATAATAATTTACAAATCAATGCCAGCATATAAGCTTTATATTACAAACACTACTATTAAAATCAATAAAATCATAATAGTTAAAATCGTTACATAATCTACGAAAAGGAAAATTACATCCATAGTTCGTTCTATAAAAATCTAAAGAAAGAGGACGATAGTGCCGTGAAAATCTTGCTGGAATACTGAAATTCAGGTTACAAAGCAAAAACTCAGAATCGATATCACCTTTAACCAGATTAAAAACAAAACAAACCCCTAAAACAGTCCTTCCACGTTCCAAAGTTGGAAGTTTTATCAAACCTAATCTAGCCTCATATGACGGAAACCCATTGGCATATACATGTAACAAAAACAAAATATAATTACAAAATATTTAATGTATGTATGTATACGTATACATTATTTTTGAATTGCATAGCGTTGCCCGTTAATTGTAAGCTATGTGGTAGAGAGTCTCAATAACGCCCAGCACTAGTTAAGAAATGTCAATCAGAGTTTAAAAAGCGATGTCGAGTACAAATCAGCGTATTTTCAAGCACAGTATTGGCAAATCGGAGTCGTCTGTACAAGTAATCGAGTTTTTTTGTGCAAATAATTTTATGCAGCAAAATAAGTGTACGCACTTTTAAGCAGGGTTTCAAAAGATGCACCATACAAAGACCTCGTTTATGCACATCATATCTTTTTATTCCATAAACATATCGCTAAAGGGCATTGTACACTATATTAAGGCGATCAGACGTATAATAACCTTGGCTAATAGTTCACGAATGTTAAGCGGAGTTAAATGTTGAATTGTATATTGTATCCGCAACATAGCAATCGTAGATCCCATTACTGCAGTTATGTGTGTATTTCATTGAAGCTCTTTGTTAAAAATACTTTGTTAATCTTTGTTAATACCAAGATTTTTAGCTGATATTATTATTTTAGAACTTCGTTTAATTCTCATTGTGTTTTTGCTTTATGTGTTTATAATCAATATTTTAGACTCAATCTCTTAGAATTGCTTAATGTATCCATTCTGTGTTAATAATTTGTATGTATTTATATTGAGTTCCATTCTGGAACATGAGACTTAAGTCTTAAGCACATGTGAAATATATGCCATTCAATTCTTCAATTAAGAGTATCAAATGATAAATTGCTGACTTTTGTATTTTAGTTTTCCCTTTTTTCAACCTGGTGGAAAAGAAACTCACAAAATTGTTTCAGCTTCTTCTTTAAGCTTTAAGTAATTCCTTTTTCCAAAACTAAAGACCAAAATAAAACTAAGAATAAGGAAACCATAAAAAAATCATGTATTAAACTTTTATAACCATTTTGAAGAAAAAAATATCGTTAATAGTGATAAATTACTATCACATATATGTATGTATATACTTCATTCTGTATTAGGTGACTTTTCCTTTCATTTGAATAATTTATTAGGTACATATGCCTACAGTGGTGGTGTTATAATTAACACATCCACACATCTGTACTAGCTTTTACCGGCAACAAACAAAGATGAAATACTTTTTCATAATTTATTTAAAGGCAGTTAAATGTTCTATGGGGTATAATTAAGTGATGTATGGAGTAAAGAAAACTCATAAAATTAAAAATTACTTGGTCATGTGATTATCACACCCCCGTTAAAGATGGATCAAATCGTCATTTGGATTTAATTCCTTTTAATATTTTGGGGAGGCACTTCTCTTTAATAATAAATTGAGAACTTCCAAGCAAACATTCAATAAGTCTTTGACATCTTGCATATTGTATGTCATTCCATGCCACTTGAAACACTTCCCACAGGTGTTGAACATTTGTTACTTTTTATATTCAAATTATGTCTCAATTTCGTTCCATGAATAGGATTGGAATCAGGACTCAACGCTGGCCATTACCATGGTTTAACATTAAAACGATAAACAAAAGCTACACAAACAAATATAACGAACTTGTTACAAGTAAACCAACAACATCAGTATGAACGAAAAGGGGATAGACAAGTAAGCGAGAACGCAATAACAAGTAATGTGAATAAAATACACAAACAAAAATGAAGTCACGATAGAGCTCTCGAGAAGGTGAAACCACGAACGTATGACCACCGTATAAGCAGTATAGAAACCTTTGACGTTTGACAAACGCTCATGGCAGCAACATTGCTAGCCAATTTAGAGGGAGAAAAAAAATGTTATAATGTTTTGCGAATCAAATGTATTAGAAACACCAGATATACAAAGTGAAAACTGGCGGTTAAAGTAGAAAAATTAAATGTAAATAAATATTTACTTTGTGTTAAAAAAGGGAATATTTGTAATATTTTTAATTTCGTCAATGAATAGTTTAAAGATTCATAAATATTTAAATATTAATCGAAATGTGGGCGAGAGGTAGTTAAGGAGCTAAATATTACAAGATCAAAAAAAAAAAGACGTGCTGCTCATAAAAAGAATAAATAATAAAGCAAATTATTGGATTCATCAAGTTGCAACCGGTGGCACACAAAAATAGTGCGAACAATAAAGAATTTATTTGAAACTAAAAACATATTGGTTTTTATTTTGTTTGCAATCAACGAACTCATATTTTAAAAAGTTTTAAAAAGATTAAAACGTAACAATATTAACTTATTGGTCCTTTAATTACTTTATCTAACAGCTCGGTGTATTATCATTATCACTATCATCATTATCGTGCATAAAAATCCATTTTACATAATGATTTCAGTAGCGAAAGGGATCAAATAAATCTACGAAATATGTTTGCCTAAATGTTAATCTGTCAAGGAATCGTTCTTTGCGATCGGACACACGTTCCTATGTTAAATTGCCTTCAAAGTATAGCGTGGATTTAAATGGTGCTTCGGTGGAAGCCACACGTTTTTCTTCGAATCGGAGTCAAATCGATTGAATTTAGATTTAACACTTGTAATACTGTTTTCTCTGAATAATTTTAGATTATTTCTTTATATTTTAATTTTTTTTAATGTAATGTAATTAATGCGAAACCATGTAATCTAGTTCAATTTTTTTATATCACTGTCCCGATGAAAAAAGAAAGTTAATTTAAAAATTGCTGTTGACGACAATATTTATTTACTAGGTTTTATTAATACCAGACGGTAAATTATTTTACACAGCATGTGACAAGAAAATTAATCACTTTGAAAATGACATATTCAACACAAACTTTTTATTGGATGGGTGTGCTAATTAAAATATCACCACTGTACATACGAAAAGTATAGAAACCTAAAATTTTCTGTTTCCATGTAAAATACAATTAAGAATTTACATCACCATAAATCAATTTATCAAGATTGAATCACTAGAGCTTTATAAGAAATTTTTTATTTAGTTTAAATTCAAATACAGTTTAATCATCAAATCACTATCCAATATACTTTGATGACCAAAGGAATGGAAAAATTATATATTGAGAAAGTAAAATTTGAATGAAAAATATAACTCAGCTGTTAGACTCTTTAAATAACAACTACGGTAATTTTTGGCCGATTTGATCAAACGAAAGGTCAATCTCTTCATAAGATAATGTACTTTCAGAATGTCATCACTTATTTTATATGCATATTTTAATTAAAGTTTGTTACTATTGAACTTGAAAAAATATGAAAAAAATTCGCAATTTTCAAGTTTACCTTATCAAACCCCATTATATATTAAGTCAAATAATATATACATGTATATCGTTTTAAAGACCCATCAATCTCCTTTCTAATAAGGTTTAAATTTTGGACATTGGTTCAGCAATGTTTGTGTAATCAAAAAATGTGTGCGTAAAGTCCAATAAAACAGTTTTTGTCAAATAAAACAAGTTTGGAGAGTTCCAGAAATATAAAAAACTATTTTTCGGTTCTACTCAACTACACAAAACTCACAACTTACACTATGTCATTAGCTGGGTGTATTTAATTTATTTTATTTTGTCGTATAGTGTTATTTGTGGCTGCTTATAGAAAATTTTTGACATATTGTCACTCAATTGTTTGCAAAATTTTCAAAAATAATTTAACCCCTCAAATGTTATTAACAAATTGTTACACAGGTATTATTATTTAATACTTTCATTTCGTATTATGTCCCCAGCAGTACTCATTATATATGAAGCTGGCGAGCTTTCCTTTACAAATCATATTTCTTTATGACAATAGCTTCCATATTTTGTTTGTATTTGTATTTTAATTTTTCTAGTATTCATTTGATGCCAAGTATTTTATGTCACAGAAAGTCTGAAAACACAAAACAAAGGAAATATGTCCACAGCTTGAGGCAGAAAGGAAGGATAAAAACATTAATTAGAAAGGAATTACATAAAGGATACAAGAAACACTTCCGGCTATATTGTGTTTTTTTTACATTAAAGCAGGTAGTAAATAAATAAATAAATAAATAAATAAATAATTAGCAGCGTAAAGTCATAATTACTACAGCACACAGTGAAGATGACTAAATTTAATGTATTTATAAGCATCGATTATATACCGCAAAGTTCATGAAGGAATAATACATATGTTGGTGTGGTAAACAAAAATTAATTATTTTTCCTAGCACTTGACGACTAGCTATCATATATAAATCACTGTAAAAGAGTGATTAAGTTTTATAAACAACGTTTACTTCATTAAAGATAAAGGCCTTCTTCCTATTGCATACTAGGTTCTTACGAGCGCATTGTGTGAACGACTGAAGCGATTCGTCAAAACATTGATTGGATCTTATCAGACCTGGTAAGTTTACAATCGACCAGATCTTCACATAAATAAAATCCTAGAATCCTGAAGAAATCGACACATACCACCTCTTTTTTGAAAGCCTTCGAGAGCCCTATAAAGAATAATGTTTTTGCCGCAATTCAACTATGTTGAATGATATTGAGCAACTCTTGATGATGCCTCAAGGTAGAAACGAATTTCTCCGAAACTTTTGATACCATGTAATCGCACTATTTCCCAGTGTCTCGTTGCTTGTGTACGATGACGACATTAATATCATAAGGCGTACCAAACGAGCTATTATTACTGCCTTTAGCACTATTTAACAGTCTATCAGGATGGGCATACCAGTAAATGTGGGCTAAACCTAGTATACATATGTTGGATCCGACATTCCGGCCAATAATTACATCTTCGATGTTGTCAATGATATTTTTTATCTTCACTCGGCCGTTAACACCAAAATGATGTCAGTATGGAAATCAAGCGTGGTATAACTCTTGTCAACAGATTCTACTATGGTTTCAATTGGCACTTGAGTAGCAGAGATCTCTCTCATACAACAAAGCTAATACTCTACAAGACCCGAGAGAAAAGATCTTCGATCCAGTGCGAGTTAGCGATGATTTCCGCATACGCTTGGCCATGCCGTTTGAATTGACGACGATTCTCCGGCTAAATGGGTTTTTAAAGTGGGAATTTGTGGAAGTTAGCGTAGAGGACGACCTTGCCCGCGTTGTAAGGTCCAAATCGAGAAAGCCCTGTCATCGGTTGATGTTACCAATTAGAAAAGCTTCCAAAAAGCAGAACCCACGACCCTCACGCTTATAGTCAAGTACACTACCCACTAGACTACCAGGGCACCCAATATTTTTTAAGTCTATAGTTTTAGTTCATATACAATTTTTTATAGTTTTGTATCAAAATTAGAAAACAGATTCTTCAAGTTTTTTTTTCATCTGATAGCATCTCTATTAATAAACATATAAATAAATAGTCCGGAATTTCTACTGTTCTCAAAGACTACGAAAAATAAGTTGTCTGCAGGTTATCCTCAGTTTTCTGAGTTTCTTATCAAGAATAATGGTTGATGTCCTAAATCATCAATGTTTTTCTACTTTGTATTCAATGTTATGATAAATGATTTTAAATATTTAAAACACGTAGTACTCATGGGACTTTCGAAGTTTGACAGTTGATAACGTCCATCTTGTTGAAGCTACGTGCGGCATATTCGTTGCGTTTTTAATCAGTTTGTTTTGAAAACTAATCATGGATGGATATAACATTACACATCACGGGCAAATAATAAAATTATTTTATAAAAATAAATGTTGACCGCTGACCATAATTTGCATCGAAAAATCATCTTTGTCGATAGATTATGGAAGACTGTAAGTACAAGTTCAAATACTAAATATATTGGTCATTGTTATAACCTAACTTGTCGCATGTTGTGTGTGTAAATTTTATACAAGTGGCCTATAGTTTTAAGTCGACTCAGAACTGCAGATCTTTGAGAAACTTTTCATGCCAATTTTATTTACGCTCAGAGTTTTTGCAAGAAACCTATTGAGAGGAAGTCGCCGTCGAAGTATTTTTCATATTTCGTTTTTTTCCTGATGCCTGACCTGGTGCTTAAAGCGTGGCATCACGTCTATTAAGCCAACATACTATCTACTAGACTACGGCGAATACATAGTAGATTCTTTTTATTTATTTATTATTGATTCAGTCAAAAGTAATGAAACTTTGACGACCAACATTCCTGGCGACCGTTTTAACAAGCTTACCGAGTGTCCATAAGCATTAAATACCTTTACAGGAGCACAGCCTACACTTAAACTTTATTAAAGAAAAAAATATAATATAAAGTGTATCATCTAATTGCTGATGTACAGTTTTAAGATGCGGTCAAGTCATATTAGGTTTAACGATCATAAGGCTATCACACATTTTCTTGTTTTTTTTTCTCGCCGAGGAGGGGTAAATGTACCTAACCGCACAATAGAGGAAGTCGTCACATCATCCGTGTGTGGGCCCTCACCCACTAAATCCCCCCCTCGTCTCTTGTGGACTTGTTTATGCCCACTCCGGAACTCCGGTGGTTTTACTTCAGAGTGGAGTCCTTTTGGCCCTTTGGCCTCTCCATGTTCATATCCGCGTCCGAATTGCGTATCGAAAGTTGAGGAGACATCTAAGCGTATAAATCACCGTTTCGGTTTCGCTTGGTGCGTGTGACAGTATCACCTACGCCGACATGCTTACTTGTTCTGCAGCCTCAAGATCCTTCGTTTTCCGTCTCTATGTAATTCACCACCGAGGTCCAATTTTCACTACTCGCAATCATAACCCCGACAATATTAGCGGCTGTCATCGTACCAACTATTGATGTCAGTACAGAGCTATAGCTCTGCTAGCGTGTACACTCGAAAACAGTGTGCTCTGCGTCATCAATCACCTCCCCTTCCTCTTAAAGACAGTAAGGGGAGGCGGTCTTGCCCATTCTGTGCAGATATTTCCTAAAATATCCGTGAACCGATAGCATCTGTGTAACGTAGTGAATTACTATTCACCTCTCCAAATTTCCGAACAATCCATGGCCTTATGTCCGGATAAGTCTCTCCGTTCATCTTTCTCCTTCCTTCTTTGTTTCCATTTTGAAATGGTGTTTTCCCTGAAACAACCGGTTATGTGATTTCCAGCCGATTTCGCCTTATCAATTTCCATCCGCTCCGCTGCCAGCAGATCCACAGGGATTGTACCTGCTATCACCAGTACGGCTGGAGCGGACACTGTACGATATGCCGACGCGATACGCAATGCAGCCGTTCTCTGTACCGATACAAGTGAGTTTGCCCGCTTTTTAACATCTAGCGTTTCGGCCCAAAATTCGCTCCCATAAAGCATAATGCTGTTTCCAACCTCCATCAGAAGTCTCCGTCTCGCCGGTAGCGGGCCTCTGCTGAGCTGTCCAACGATCTTCTGGGCCTTGTTAGCCGAGTACTGTATCTTATACGAAAATGTTAGTCTGGGATCCAGCCTTATTCCCAGGTATTTCACCGAGCTCTTGGTCCTAATTACCTTGTTTCCAATACTCATGTCCACATGCAAGGGGATATGACGACCAGTGATTAGCAGCAATTCCGTTTTATGCATGGCCAGGTCTAGGCCGTGGGAATCCAACCATGTTTTTATTCTTAGCATAAGACGTCTCCGTTTGACAATTGACTTGAATCACCCTATGCAAGGGTTGAAAGCATATGTGTTCTGTTTATGCAACACTTTAATGTTAAACTACTGGGATAACACCATTCTACCTTTATGTCTAGAAATTTCAAATTTTCTGTCCGTGCCTCAACCCCTGGATCAACATCTCGATCGCAAAGAAATAAAAAGAAAATTTTGGAAAATGGAAAGAAATGGGAAAGTCTTGGAGATAGTGCTTTGGCTTTTTATGCGGCCCCTTCAATCGTTTCTCTTTTACAACTTACAAATTGTTGTTACAGCATCGTATCTTAAAAGGTTATAATAACCACCTATGTATGTATGTTTTATCGACATTCATCAATAAAAATAACATTGAATTGTGCAGACACATCGATAAGATATTTCGAGTGTTTTTAAGACATCGACGTGTATTGTCCAAATAGTTATTGAATTGATCACATATTAATTTGTTGATTTCGTAAAGTATTATGAAGACGTTGTATATTGTTACAAAAATGGAAACATCGTTTAGCATTAACATGATTAACAAAAGCTACACTAACGAATCCAACGAACTTGTTACAAGTAAACCAACAACATCGGTATGAAAGAAACGGGGATAGACAAGTAAGCGAAAACGCAACAACAAGCAATGTGACCAAAAAACAACAATGAAGTCGCGATATAATTCTCGAGAAGGCGAAAACACGAACATTCTGCTTCAAGAACTTTCATCAGACTGTTTACGTGAGCATATAAAAAGGCAAGACAAAGCAGGCAACGAGTAGTAAGAATTGAGCTAGTCTTGTGCAGCGTTGCCATAATTTTTTTTTTTTTTTGAAAAACTTCAAATTTAGAAAAAAAACTGATTTTCAACTGAAAAAACTGCACATAAACCGCCAAAAAATTTATAATTCAGTTCATATATTTTTTATTAAAACATAACAAAACATAACAAAATAAATTATATTAAATACATATAATAAAGAATATAAATATAATTCAGTTTTATAAAATGTATTTGATATAACATGCATTTTCGTAAATTGAGTTAATTTCTCCTGGCACATAATACTAATTAGATTTGTACATTTCTTTGGTAAATTTGATTGCTGTTTCGTTTGATTGCACGAAAATCTTTAGTTCTTAAAATGCCACACAGTGTTGGCTCTTCTAATCTGTTCCTAGTTTTATTTTTATTAATATTAATTTGTGAAAAAATTCTTTCAACATTAGCAGTTGCAACAGGTACTGACAAAATTGCATATACCAGTTTTTTTAAATTAGGAAAAGCCTTAGTTCCGTCGCCACGTTTTGTTTTAAATATGACTCCCAAATGGGGTAAAACTATGGCTTTAGAAATTGAAATTAAAATAACAAAATTGAAATTAAAAAATTTAAATGTAAAAACTGCAAAATCTGCATAATTTACAGAAAAACTTACTTTTTTAAACAAAAAACTTCAAAACTGCTCAATGCTCAGAAAAACTGCAAAATGCAGATAAATCTGCACATTTGGCAACGCTGGTCTTGTGTGAAGACGCGTTGCGTGTGAAAAAAACAGTCGCGGTTTAAAGATCGTCGTTGAAAATATCTACGTTGTAAGCAAAGAAGAATGGGGAACAAGCAAGTATTAGTGAAGTTGTAAACGGCGGCACACAAAAGTAGTGCGAACAATAATGAGTTTAATTGAAACTAAACACATATTTGTTTTTGTTTTGTTTGCAATCAACGAACGTCATAAACGTTTTTAAGAAGATAAAAACGTAACAATATTGAAACAAAGAAATAGGGGTAGCTTTTCTTGTTTATAATTCTCCTGGGAAGAGCCCGAATGATTACAATTATTGTAATGTGAAAATTAAGAGAAAAGGAAAGAAATCGAATTAATTTCTAATTTCACTAGTGGAGATAATGAGAGATAAAGAAATTGTCTTTCTTACCTTTTTTGTTCGATGATGTAAATTCAATAATTTTACTTAATGAGTTTAGTATTTCACCACTTAGCCACAAACTAAATATTTCAGATATGATTTTTTCCAGGTAAGTATATTATTTCATATAAATTATACAATTTTTTGATAACTTTGGGTAAGTATAATTAATTTATATTATTTCAATAATTGTATACAATTTAGGTAAGTATAAGGTAAGTATTAATTCACTTGATAGTTCAATTTATATAATTTATTTTCTTTTTGTATAATTTTAGCACAAGTTATTACTTCTTTGCTTTTATTTCTTTTATTTTTTGTCACTTCTATTTCTTTTTACTATTAATAATGTTTTCTTAGTGTATATATTAAATTAATGATTATAAGCAAAGTATCTTTTGTATTTATGATGTATACATTCGAATGTTCGATATGAAGTGAAGTTTTAGTAGGTTTTTATGTTTTTACCAAACCTCTTTTTTTCTTAAATAAGGTAACGGTATGCTTGGAGGCATTCCAATAATTTACAAAACTCGGAGACATTCTTTTTATGTTAGTGGATTTAATGTAAAACCAACAAAAATAAAAAATGGAATGGATTGTCTCTCAACTTATGTTAGTTAACATAAAAATTATTTAACAAAATTAACTGATTTTGTTTTTGTTTGTTAAATAATTTAGGTGTTCAAATCAAGTTTGAACATGGCGCCGGCCTTGGGGTTAAACTCGAGATGCCCTCTCGTCTGGAGGTGTGGTGCATAGTACCTGCGCCAACGATTTAATGGCTTCGGCAATTACTTTGGCATCAGGTGTGGTTGACAAAGTTGATGGTGGCGTTTCTGTTATCGGCTTTCTCCTTTGCATCCTTTTACTTCGTTTAGCTCTTTCAGGCGTTGGATGAAGCAACGTGTGATGAAATTTGTCGCACCTCTTACACATGTCCAAAGATGTGCAGGATCGCAGGTCATGGCTCCTGGCTGGGCAATTCTCACAGTATCGATGTCTATCGACAATTTCCTGCCTTTCGATGACAGACATTCTTAGGAACTTTCGGCAAAACCGTAGCGCATGAAATTTCCGACATACTTTGCACTCATATATTTCCGGGTCTACTCGTGGTTTTGTATAATGACCCTTGCCTATATGACGTCTATTGTTTTTGTGGTTCCGGCGTATGATTATAAATTTTCGATTATTTCTAAGGGAGAAAATTATAACTATTAATGAAGGTTGAGAGATGAAGCTGAAATTAGTGAGAAGTTGAATCAGATCAGCAATGTTGTTTGAGAAAAAATGAATTGCATTGAGAATTTGAAGGTAGTTAGTCTATTTTAAATAGAATTTTTATCATTGATAAATGGAAGACGACGATGTGCGAATATCCTCCGTACGCACATTCCTATCCGCTGGAGCACGAGGGGGAGTAAATTTCCATTCACGTTCGAGTGCTCTACTAGCTACGAGAAAACTACGACCATTGTCAGTTACTATCCCTTGGGGTAGTCCACGCCTCCCAACGAAACGGGAGAATGCGGCTTGGAGTGCTGACGAAGACAGGTCTGAGCATAGTTTTAAATGGATAGCTTTCGTGTTGGAGTAAACGAAGGCACTAACATAGGCTTTCGTAGTGTTTGAATTTAGTGGGGCTGAGATTTTAGCAAAGTCAATGCCTATGACTTGAAATAGAGGTGACAGAGTACATCTCTTTCGGGAGAGTGGTGCCATTAACTGAGAACAAGGCTGTTGGCGGTAAATAATGCAATTTTTGCAGTGTCGTATTATCTTCCTAACTCGGGGTTTGAGACGGAAGATATAGAATTCGGTCTGTATTCTTCGGTATACATGACCGCATTCAGCGTGAGATGGAGAGTAATGTAAATGGTTCAGATAAAGCTGGCAACATCGGGAGTTGCCAGGTGATATAATGGGATATCGTTCATCGTATGGTAGAGACGACAGAGATAATCCGCCATTTATTCCACGAAGTGAATTTTCATCAAAGGATTTTTGATAGGGAAGTTGAATTTGGTTTCTAATTCTTTCTGTCTCAAATGTTCGCTGAGATCCAGGGTTAATAAGAGTTCGAATGGTGAAGAGTTCACCTTTATATTCTATTTGCTCTAGAGCAGTTTGCAATAGAGTATTTTCATTACTCGTAGAGTAATTAGCGTGTACTGGATTTGATGTTGGGGATTCTGTTCGAGTTTCATCGGGATTGTTTTGGGTAGCATTTGAATATTGCGGGTTATTACTGCTACCTTTATAATTTGAGTCATGACAATCTTGCGGTTGAGTTTCCGACATTTTTGTCATGTGGAGTAGAGAATGATTGATTTTTTCTGGAAATACCTCTGTATCGCATGGGGGAAGTTTTATAGAGTTATCTGGGGATTCAGATGTATTTTGGGTAAAGGCGTGGGAATATAGGTATGTTCCTAGGTTACTAGAGGAACCTAACTGAGCTATCTTTTCTAACTCGAGGATCTGTGAAGAGCAAAGGCAGTAGGCATCCTCACACGCTTCATAATTTTTCTTCGCCTCTTCCTTAAATTCCGAGGTTACTGATCTGTTATGGGACAACATTACGTTCTCATAGGAACTTTCGAGTTTTGCCCATATCGAGTCCAAGTGTTTCAACTTGACTCCTAGAACCAATTCCGATTGCTCGTTTGTGGGAGTTTGTTGGAAATGTTGGCAAAATTGGATCAAATGATCACAATAGAATAAGAAACTGTCTCTCGGAGAGCTGGTTTCCTCGCTACGAGATAATGTAGACATTGCTTCAATATGGGATTGAAAATTTAAATGAATTAAAGAAAGAGTAATGAGGTCTAAATATTAGATTCGTATATGAGATACGAATAGTTTAGAATATGAGAGATTTGGGCCACTGGGAAGTGGTACTAGAACTGCTATCTAGCAAAATTTAAAGATAATGTATATATAAGGGGGTAATATTGGATATTGTATTCCAGAAGAGTAGAGCTACCGGGAAGTAGAACTAGAACTGCTATCTAGTAAAATTTAAGGAGAATATATATAAGAGGGCAATGCTGGATATTGTAATCCAGGAGAAGTTAGCACTTAAGAGATTTGGGCTACTGGGAAGTAGTACTAGATACCTGTTATCTAGTATAAAAGAGTTAAGAAAAAACTCTAAGTGCTAATTTGCGGTGTAAACAATTCTTTTCTATATTCTATGAATAGGGGTTAGGGGCTATATGGGAATAGCACTAGATACCTGTTATCTAGTTTAAATATAGTTAAAAATAGAATATAGACATGAATTGGTAAAGAAATTGGGTTGTTAAAAAATTGCCATTTGAATTCTCCTATGAAATTGCGAAATAATTTAGGAATGGGACATTAGAATAAATTTATCTCATTATACATTCGCATATCAATCTACCAATTGTCCGAGATATTAGTTCCAGTAATTCAATAATTTCAAAAAAAATTTTTTTTTTTTTTTATTAAATTTTTAAAAATATTTTTAAATATTTTTTTTTTTTGAGTTTCAAATATGGTTTATTATTAATTTTGAAAAATAATTTATTATTAAATTTTAATTTATATATATATAATATAAATTATATATAATTTTTGTAGTGTGCACCTCAATGGGTTAATTTGCAATGGACTGTATGTTTTTATTCGAAGTAAACACCAGTAGTGTAAAAGAGAAAAATCGTTTGTAATTATTATTTTTTTTTTTTTTTTCAATTTATGTTTTTAAAATGAAAACTAAACCAAGTATGGGTATATGGGATAAAAGTTTATTTATTTATTTTACAAATATATTTATTTAGAATTATTAAAATTGGTAGAAATAAAAAATTTTTAGTTGATATTTATTATAAATATCACTCCTTTAATTATCTGTTGTGATGTTTTCTCCTTGGGTTTATTTCTTGTTATTCCTCTTTTGCCTCTTCTTTGTTGATTTAATTTTGAGTAATCCGCTATTCTCTTGCTAGACTTTTGTAACAAAGAGATTTGTTACAAATCAAGAGAAATTGCATATGAATTCTCAAACGGGAATATAGCAAATCAAACACATTTCTCTTATGTAATTAAGAGAGTGGTGTATTAATACACTATGTGTTTGATTTACACCATAGTTTACCATTTCATAGCACAGTTGTGCAAAGAGAACTCACACGCATTCTTGTGTTTTTTCATTTAGTTGTCGATCAGACTGCGACAAGAACACATGTGCGGCGGATGCTTTATCATTTTATTTCAGGATAACACTCAAAAAATATTTCATGTTAAAAATGGTCTATGCCATTAGCTGGGCGTATTTCATTTTTTTTTATTTTGTCGCATAGTATAATTTTTTTAAATGCTTTAGAATGTTCGCTTTTTTTCTTTTAATAAAAAGTGGGGTTTTTATTGTTTATTTTTATTATTCTAAAAAACATGGTCTAATTTATAAGCCAAAGATGGATAGCTTTGTGTTATTTTAATAAAAAATAGTTTTTTTATTTTATTTTTATTTATCTAAAATTATTAAGCCAAAGTTATATAGCTTTACATATGTATGCTGATGAAATGAAAATAAAAATAGCGTATATTACTGACACTTTTCTATGGCTGTAAATAAATAAATTCTCTCAACTTATTTTCTCTCTCTTACTCACTAACACATTACCAAAAATTTTTTGACGAACCCTGATTTACACAGAGATTAAGGGAGATGAGATAACTTTTTTTTGTAATTCTTTTTTAAAGGGTGAACTTTTTAAAGTGTTTTTTTTTTCACATATACAGAAAAGAGATTTCTGTATTTTATTTACGAAAGCGGGAAATAATAAAGCAAAATCGACCAACGGGACTAATGTTTTATGTACATAATATGTGATTTATGTACATATACATAATTAACCGGGTTTTTAAGTACGACAATTTTTATATATATAAATATTGGAATTGTTTTAAAAAGGAGTTCTTATATATAAGTAAAAATAACGGTATTAACGAGATAACGGGTAAAAGGAGAGAAAAAACGGGATAAATGTGTTTTATTTTTTTTTTTTTAAATGTGATGTTTCGTTATAATGTAATTTCACTGTAAGCCTATGTACATCTATATGTACATACGCTTTCTAACCTCTTTTTTCGTGTTTTCGATGTTAATTTCGCAATGCAATAACACCACTTTTTAGCACTCTTCTTGGGGGTTTTTTTTATATATATTTCCCTTAACGGGTTAAATTTTATATTTAACCTATTAATATTTTCTGTTCACTTTGTGTTTTTTCTCTCTCTTTTTTTTGTTTTTACGCGAAATAATTTATATATATGTATGTAAATTTTTTCTTCTCTTTTTTTTTTGTGTTTATAAATATATCACTCACTTTTTTGTAATTATTCCAGATTATTACGTATAAATGTATAAAAAATGTACGTTACTTACTGCTTTGTTGTTTTATGTTGTAATGATGAAATTATTGTTCTCTTTACCTCATTTCTGCTGTTTTTATGTATTGAGTGTTGTTATGATTTTTTCCCACTTGCTTTTATTTTAATTTGAGATTAAAGCGTTTCGATGAGTACCATGAAATGGGAGTACAATGTAACAAATCCACAGGTTGCTGAGAGTTTGCCGTGAGAAGGACCATGAAACAAAGAAATAGGGGTAGTTTTTCTTGTTTATAATTCTCCTGGGAAGAGCCCGAATGATCTTCCGGAGATATTAATTGTAATTACTCGTAAAGTATTACAATTATTGTAATGTGAAAATTAAGAGAAAAGGAAAGAAATCGAATTAATTTCTAATTTCACTAGTGGAGATAATGAGAGATAAAGAAATTGTCTTTCTTACCTTTTTTGTTCGAAGATGTAAATTCAATAATTTTACTTAATGAGTTTAGTATTTCACCACTTAGCCACAAACTAAATATTTCAGATATGATTTTTTCCAGGTAAGTATATTATTTCATATAAATTATACAATTTTTTGATAACTTTGGGTAAGTATAATTAATTTATATTATTTCAATAATTGTATACAATTTAGGTAAGTATAAGGTAAGTATTAATTCACTTGATAGTTCAATTTATATAATTTATTTTCTTTTTGTATAATTTTAGCACAAGTTATTACTTCTTTGCTTTTATTTCTTTTATTTTTTGTCACTTCTATTTCTTTTTACTATTAATAATGTTTTCTTAGTGTATATATTAAATTAATGATTATAAGCAAAGTATCTTTTGTATTTATGATGTATACATTCGAATGTTCGATATGAAGTGAAGTTTTAGTAGGTTTTTATGTTTTTACCAAACCTCTTTTTTTCTTAAATAAGGTAACGGTATGCTTGGAGGCATTCCAATAATTTACAAAACTCGGAGACATTCTTTTTATGTTAGTGGATTTAATGTAAAACCAACAAAAATAAAAAATGGAATGGATTGTCTCTCAACTTATGTTAGTTAACATAAAAATTATTTAACAAAATTAACTGATTTTGTTTTTGTTTGTTAAATAATTTAGGTGTTCAAATCAAGTTTGAATAAATATTATCCAACTGAATTTTTGAATTTATGCAACGATATAAAGCTTAATCAAAACCACCATTTAATTGACAAATTCAAAGGTGAAGATGTGTTTGCCTGTGGATCTCAATGATTTCCATCATCATCTTTGCCGAAATATACAAGAGTGGGATGACTTATAACTCCTTAAAAGAGCTGAAAGAAGCTTTAATAAAAAAATGGGACGAAATTCCAGAAAGATGAGTTACAAAAATTAATAAACCCTATGCCACTTCGGTTAAATGAAGAAATTAAAAATCTAGGAGGACACACGCATTATTAAAACTAATTTCTTATTTGATTATATTTAGTTATCTTTAAGTTTTGAATTTTTTCTTATTTTGTACCATATAAATATTTCCTTTAAGAATTTCAATTAGCTATAAGAAATATTTAATAAAATAAACGAACTCTGAAAATTTTTTACTTTAATTTTTTGTTTCTCTTTATTAAATATAAAAAATATATAAACTTTTAAATAAGCTTTAAAACCAAAGAGATTTTTAAAAAAAAACATATGTACCATATAATTTCTTCCTTGGCTGTATATGACTACAGTTATGCTGTGTATGTATATATATGTGTCTTAAACTGATAATAATTACACAGCCCTGCCAATGGTTTTTGCAAATAAGATGGCTTCAGGTGTTTCCGAAGGCATTTGGCGCGCTAAATACGAATCTGATTTCAAGAATTTTCCATCACGTCAGGTTTTCGAGAAAAAGGGGGTTGAAACCCCTAAAAATAGCGTTTTTGGCCATTTTTGAAACATTGCAGAGCTAAACACTGACGTGCTAGAACCATGGCTATTGTGAGAAATTGACAATTGATCTTTGCTCTTTAAAATGAGCCCAAAGCCAAATTGTTTGCATACACCCTTAAAGTAGGGGGTGGGTTTATGTCAAGGGGTGCGAAAGAAAAAGAAACACATTACGGAGGTCCTTAAAAATTAATCAGATTTACTTGAAAATTGTTACTCAGGGGTTTTTGGGGTCGCTGATTACAGATCTTCATTCAGATTTAAAAAATTCAAAATGGGGCTCCAATATGGCGGTCGAGGTTTATAGAAATTAATCAGATTTACGCACAAAATGCCTTCCGAAACACCTGGAGCAATCTTATTTGCAAAACCCATGCAGGGCTGTGTTATCAGCTCAAAATGATCACTAAACAATGCAATAGATTTTGAATGCAACAATATTAGAACATAAAAATACATATGTACATATAATGTATACACACATAAAATACCCTGGTGCATATTCCTATAAACGCACATAACTTTTTTTAAAGAATTAGAAAAATTAAACAAGAAAAATTTATTGGGCAAATAATATTTTTATTAAATAAACTAAGACTTCATTTAAAATATTGTTAACTAAAAACTTTATTTGTATTTCATTTTATTTTTTTAACTTAATTTTAGAGTTTAACTGCCATTTTTAATGGTATTTTCCTATAAACGCACTTAAGTTTATCAGTCTCTACAGCATTATTAATAATGTGTGGATGATCCTTTGTTGTGGATTACCTCCAAAATACGGTCTGGCATTGATTCCACTAATTTTTTAAGAAGATTGGAATCAATTTCCTCCCAAACTTGCTTTATTTTTTGTTCTAGCTCTGTTAAAGTCATTATGCTTTCGTTTTGGGCATTATTTGAATAAACTTTACGGGCCATGTATCCCCACAAGTTCTCCATTGGGTTTAAGTCCGGACTACAAGCCGGCCAGTCCAACAGAGGTATGCTGTGTTCGTTAAACCATGATTTAGACTTCTTTGAAACATGTACAGCAGCATTATCTTGCTGGAATATGCAATCTTCATCCATATAAATTGTGCTATCCATTTTTGTTGAATCAAAACAAATTTTATATTTGTCAACTGCAGAAAATGTTGCCCAAACCATAACACTACCACCGCCGAAATTACGTTTTGACATCCGAACATCGTTTGATCTCAAATCGTGCCAATAACATGAGTATGAGTCAGGACCATCTAAATTAAATTTTTTTCGTCAGAGAAAATTACCTTTTGCCACTCCTCTGCCCATTTCAAGTATTTTCGTGCGAATTTTAGACGATTTCCTTTATTGTTTTTTGAGCATTGGCTTACACTTTGGCTTCTTCCATTTTATATATTCATCTCTTCGTAAAATGTGAGCAACGTGTTTGGAAGTCGCAGGAAGATTTAGTTTATTCTTTATTTGTTTAGAATTCAATTTGTTACGGGTTGCTTCTTGTTTTATAAGATTAATCTGTCTTCTTGTTAATTTTGTATTTCCCTTGGTAGGTTTCCGAACACCATAATTTTGTCCTTTCTTAAAGACATCAAAAAATTTAATTTGCATCTTTGCTTGATCGGATAGAAAAGTTCCTTTGGGCATCTTTAAATGTTGCGAAATTTATCGATTAAATTAGAAAATTCTGCACTAAAATTGAGATATTGTCATTAAAAACGTACCTTTATTTATAAGAAACAGAAATTTATAATATTTTTTTTTTGGGTAATTTTTTTAAAAGCAATTTTCACGTCTGCGTTTATAGAAATATTCCACATAAAATAGCACCAAGAACATTTGAACGCATGAATAAGGCAAACAACAAGGCTAAATTAAATACGTTTATAGGAATATGCATCAGTGTATATTCAATATAAAAATATATGTACACGTACATACAAAATAATCTATTTGATGCTGAAATGAATTTCCATTCTTATCTCACTTGTTATGTGAAAGAAGAAATTATTTGTCAGCTATTGGAGATTGTAGAGTATCATAGAATCGTTTTGTTTTGGTGGCGTCGTTATTGACAAAATTTTAAATTCTCCAAAATATGTTCGCGTTGCTGAGCTAGCGATTCCCTTAACCTTTGTGGTACTTTTAAAGATTGTCGTTGATATTTAAATAGATGTTTAAGCAATTATTTGCTTCTAACATTTTATATGTATAAAGCTGACTCAAAAAGTAAATGCTCATTCATATCTGGCATACGAAAATTTATTTATTGATAGAAACTTAGTTTAATTAAACAGGGAATAGTATTTTATTAAAGTGTTGTATGTACTAAACTGGAAGAATTGCACTTAATCTTATGGAACTTTTAAAATTTTTTCAATACTTAAATATATAAATCAATAAATTGGTAAACAATTTTATTTTTAACTTTAAAAAGTGAATTTTTGATTCATAAATTGATTTAATAAATAAATTTACTACTTGGAGTGTGAATCCTTCACCATTATTTTCACTTTTAATCGCTTCATGTAGGATTCTCACGAATTTATTTCTCCTTGTAAATTTTATTTTTTAATTCTACTTAGTAAATCACAGCTAGGATTAATATCCGATGATTGATAGGAAGTTTTAAATAATTTGTATTGTTGATTAATGCGTAAGGATTTATACAAGATTGTTTTGAGAGAAAACAAAAATATTCAATGCTTCACATAGTTCCCAAGAATATTGTAACATTTGAAGCTAAAATAAAATTGTATAGGTTTTCTGCCAGGTTTTTGCCATATTCTGTTACCTCAATTTTTGTTTGAAATTAATAAAATGATTAGAATTGAAACAAGAAATAAATCTTGAAATAAAACAAGTGAGTGTTAAAATATATGAATTTAATTTCTGAGCTGTAAGCTAAGTATAACTGTAGCAATTAAAATGAGCTTTAAAATTATTAACGTTTTGCAAGTGTAGTTAATTGCGAAAAGTTAACAATGGATGCTTACTTTGTGTGCCAACTGTATATATGTACACTTCTGTTGTCAGTATTTAACGAACAACGATGATGCAACATTAAAACATCAAACAGAATCTACATTTGATATCAGGAGTTTATTTTTGGCATAACATTTAAATAATATTTATTTAATAACTTGTTAAAGAATCTCATCAATACAAGATTTTCATTGAAATCATGATATACGGGATAAAGTTTCTATATTTACTGTGCATTTTAAATGCACAAAATCTTGTAGAGGCCGAAACAAAAGTAAGTATTTTCTAAATTAAATAAGAGTACTTAATTTAATTAAAAAAATTTACATTCCTTTCCGTCAATACAGTCTATTGGTGATGACATCTCTGAAGAGATTTATTCGTGTGATTATACACGCTTTGAAACTCAATTGGAACGATTGAACCTACAAACTAAAATCAATCATGAAACACAACTTAATCAACAAAAGCTACTGTTTAACAAAATTAGTGAATTGTCCTTACAAATTAAGGGAATTAAAGCAAAATTGTTAGAAAAACATGAAGCTGAACCTCAAATTTCAGTAGTGACACCGCCAGCAGTTGATAAAATCGTAGTTATGATTGATATTAGAGAAAAATTAAAACAGCACGATACTGTGTTGGCTAAAATTTTAGATAATCAAAAGGACACCCAAGAACATTGCGAAAAAAATAATTTGGAAGTACATACGCAAACTTTGAAGAGTACAATTTACGACAAATTGACTGCCTTAGAAAAAATAGATGCAAATATTACCAACATCGAAGGCAATTTGATCGCAAAAAATATCTCAATTGAGATCATTAACAATCAGAAGAATATTCAAAACCTTTTGAAAGAAATGAATTTGGAGAATCATAAGCAGGCTTTGAAGGCAACAATATCCGATAAATTCGACTTGATACAGAAAATAGATGAGAAACTATCGAATATTGGCGATAATTCAATACCTAAAAATGATCAATTGAAATTTTATAAGGATATTCAGCAATATTTAAGTAAGACTTAATTTGTTATACTCATTTAAATTTATCTTCTTCAATTTATTCTAATATTTTAGATACCACCGAAATATATCATAAGAACGGGGATTCTACTTCGTAAGTAAAAGAAAATTTTTTTTATTTTTTAACTTTAATGTCATATTATTTCTTCAAATAACAAAAACAATTGGGAGCTCTTTTTTACGTATACTACCTGCAGAACTTATTTGAGGGAAATCATTCAATTTTGAAATTCAGAGAAATACATAAAAATCGATTTTTTCTAATAATCACAACATATTCTCATATTTAGCGATTTCATGTAAAAATTTCCTTCTGTTCCATTTAGCAACTATCAATCATATCCCAGTTATTGTTCAGATAATAAACGCCTCATTAGAATCCATTTGTACGGACCTGAACCATTTCTGGTTCCTTGTCGTGAAGACGGCGGTGTTTGGACAGTTATTCAACGACGTATTGATGGATCGGTGAATTTCTACCTCAATTGGTCAGAATATAAATTGGGTTTCGGTAACTTTGATGGTGAATTCTTCATCGGGCTTGACAAATTGTACGCCCTAACCTCCACTCTTAAACCCGTGGAGTTATTAATACAATTACAAGATTTTGATAATGTAATGAAATATGCAAAGTATGATGACTTTCAAATTGGCAATGAAAGTGAAAATTATAAACTAATTAGTGTGGGGTCGTATTCCGGCGATGCAGGGGACTCATTTAGTGATCATGTGGGTTTTAATTTCTCTACAAAAGATCGTGATAATGATACTGACGAAGATGGAAATTGCGCAATAGCTAAAACTGGTGCCTGGTGGTACAACAATTGTGGTTGGAGGTCAGTTGATAAATAATTAATCCAGATGTTAATTGTCATTAATATGTTTAGTGTTTTCAGCAATTTAAATGGTAAATATTATCACGATCCAACAGAATTAAATGATGCTCCATTAGATAAACGTGGCATTTTTGGTATGATTTTCATCGCTACAAATATTCATTAAAGTTTGTACAAATGTTGATACGACCTAGGAAGTTGTAAATGCTAAATTGAAAAATTCTCTGTTCGATTAATTAGATTGTTTTATGATGTGAAATATTATATTAAAAAAAAAATAAATTATTATTGTATCCAAAAATAAAAATATTACATAAATAAGATGATAATTGTTTTTGTATTATTGACTCCACCAGAGAGGTAAGTCGTTGATCGTAATCTGCAAAATATCACTTTTAAATTAAAAGGCCGACAGATGACTGAGATTAAGGATGGAATATGAATATCTTACGGCAAATAGTGAATTTCAAAAATACATATTTTGGGTATTTTATTTTTATTTTTATTTTTTTTTTGGAGTATTTTTGGACATTTTAGTTTTTGATCTTATTATCTGATAGCTTCACATCAGTTATATTTTGTGGTATTAGGTCTATAAAAAAATAAATTTGAAAAGAAAATAATTTAAGTATACTGTGAGTGAAAGTTATGAAATAAAACCAAGTTGCATCCAGTTATTCTAATTTACAGAATAAAATAGTGTCTGCCAATTAATATTGACGGCGAAAAAGGCTATTTTTTTACAAACAACACAATTATGAATAAAAATGTCGCATTTCGTAAATCCGTAGGACAAATTCAATTGTATTTAGTTTTTTGATAAAAAAAAAATGTTGTTGTTTTTCCGATAAAGACGCTAAATAAAGTCCAAACACGCCATTTACTATTTTATTTGTTACATCTTTTTTCTTCAGTTTTTTAAAGTTGCTGAAACTAAAGCGCTGACAAATAAAAGACACACTTTTCGTTTTTAATTACTTTTGAATAGCATCAACTTTTTAGTCAGCTCGTTAGTCCTTTTTTCAGGAAAGGACTCAAAACCCAATTAATATGACGGCAATAGTATTTAAACTTTAAGATAGAGCAAGAATCTGCTTAGTATGTATAATGGAACAAATAGCTGTCTTTAACTACCATATACAAAACTTATTTAGGCCAGTACAGCCATACAATAACAATGAAAAGCGCTGCGAATTATGGCTTCGTTTTACTGAATTTATTTTCTGTACAATATGTAGTTATCGCTCGATTGTAAATGCTTGTAACTTTATCTGCACTGCAACAATTAAGTATTGAAGGGAAACATATTTAATATTTTGGGTTTTTTCTTTATATTTCTATATTGTCTTATTAAATACAATTAACTAAGAAAAAAGTGATGAAAGTAGATGTCGCCGTGGTGTAGTAGGTAGTGTGTTGGCTTACTATTCGTAAAGCCCGGGTTCGTATCCCAGGTCAGACATCAAAAATGAAATATGAAAAAAAAAATATTTCTTCGGCGACTTCCTCTCAGCAGATTTCTGGCAAACACTCTGAGGGTAAAATAAACCTGCCATGAAAAAGTTTCTCAAAATTCTGTCGTTCGGAGTCGACGTTAAACTGTAGGTCCCGCCACAATTAACGCACACAACATGAGTGGTGTGAGAAGCTAGGCCGTAATCCTGACTGAAGGGTTGTAATGGCCAATTATGTATGTATGTAAGAAAAAAGTGAAAAAAAATTTTTAGAAATTTTAAAAATATTGACAATTTACAGTGGTGGAAGAAATAAAAAAGATGTATCCACATTCTACTTATTATTGTAGCGCATTTACCTAAAATCATAAAAGTAAAGTCAACCCTGAACATCCTCAGTTTGGTTTTCTCTTAATGTGCCGCTCTCTTTGGGCGACGTGACTAGTAGAGTGTACTTTCCAATTATCAAAATAAGTCGAATTCTTCAGTATCTATCTATCTAATTTTTATTTTTCTTCTCAATAATTTCTATGTTATATTTTTTTCATATTCGTTTTGCTCTTCAACAGGGAACTGAAAAGATACAAGTAGTGAGAGACAGATAAGATTAATCACAGAGACATACCACTATACTCATATAAACTAAAGCTTTTGTTTATTATTTTGAGTAGAGTATTTTCCTGTTGTAACCATAAGTATTTTTACACATTCTTGTTGAAGCAAAACTATACCGCTCATATATTAAAAACAATATGTGCGTGCAGTGAACAATTTATTTAGCCCGCCATATCGCCGCAACGCATTCATTAATCTCTCTCGGTTAAGCAGCCACCGATAGACCGTAGAGAGATTTATAAATAATCGAATAAGCTTACATCATCAACTGAACCGCCGACGCTCTAAGGGAGAAAAACATTTTCACCTCAACCTAGGCCCGCCAAATTTATAACACTATATCTGCAGGACCTACATATTCCATTAACCCTTTATTTCTAACATTTTTTTTTTATTCTATCTCTTCAAAAGAATTCAATTCTATCTTTACCGTACAAATCAGATTACGGCCGATAACTATACTTTCAAAATAGTCAGTTTATTTGACTCCGCCCTAACCTTACCGATCCTTACGAAGGATCACTCTTACCAACAAATCTCAATAAGCAATTGAGTAACACAGACCTCTCTCGTACGACAAAACTAATACTCTAAAAGACGCTCATCCTCCTCGTGCCTCTTTATAGCGCAGAGGAATTGACACTATTAAGAAAAGTCCTACGTAGATCTTCGGTCCAGTGTGAATTGGTGATGATTTCCGCATCCGCAGGAAAACAAATTTGACGCTCTCATTCTCTCTCTAGCCACTCACACCCAAACTCCTTCAAATAATAACATCCAGAAATTTGTACGAGCAGTTATAACAGTGCACGTCATTAGCACGTATGCGTATATAGCATAGTTTACCATTTCATAGCACAGTTGTGCAAAGAGAACTGACACGCATTCTTGTGTTTTTTCATTTAGTTGTCGATCAGACTGCGGCAAGAACACATGTGCGGCGGATGCTTTATCATTTTATTTCAGAATGACACTCAAAAAATATTTTATGTTAAAAATGACATTAGCTGTGCGTTTTTAATTTTTTTTATTTTGTCCCATAGTATAATTTTTTTAAATGCTTTGGAATGCTCGCTTTTTTTTCTGTTAATAAAAAATGGGTTTTTTATTCTTTTTATTTTTATTTATCTAAAAAACATGGCATCATTTTTAAGCCAAGGATGGATAGCTTTATGTTCTTTAAAAAAATGGATTTTTTATTTTATTTTTATTTATCTAAAATTATTAAGCCAAAGTTATATAGCTTTACATATGTATGCTCATGAAATGAAAATAAAAATAGCGTATTTTACTAACACTTTTCTATGGCTGTAAATAAATAAATTCTCTCAACTTATTTTCTCTTTCTTACTCACTAACACATAACCAAAATTTTTTTGACGAACCCTGGTATATAGTCTCTTTTGGTTGTTTAACGTAACGTATGAATAATATTTTAAACTGTTGAATTAAATATTACGCATACTCTTGATTTCAAACAAATTAATAACTTTACATCATCGATAATGTAATATTGACACTTTTATTTTTAAAACACTTATTTATTCGAATTAAATGAAAGCAATTATTTGCTTAATCGTAGTTCCTCATTTATTTAAAGAACAATACTACACTATGAACTTAATTACGCGATCCTTAAAATGAAAGTGTTCAATACTACTGTGTTTAATTTCGTTGTTTTTACTACAACGCTTTGACTATTACAAACGCTTTACGACTCCTCACTGGCAACGTCGCCCTTCCCTCTATTTATACGGTCAAACTCTATGTCTGGTATGTCTGCGCCTGTTAAATTTCGATTACGATTAGTAATCAATTACATTACTTTCTAAAAAGAATCGTAATGATTATATAATTCTATGAAAAAAATTTTCGGATTACTAATTGATTACATTTACAAAATTATCAGGTTTATTGTCGATTAGCCTAATAATCAAAAAGAATTAAAAGTAATCGAAAAGTAATCAAATTATTTTCAATAATTATTTTCAATTCCAATTCAAAAAGAATTATTGAAAACAATTTGATTACTTTTGGATTACTTTTGACTCTTTTTGATTATTAGACCAATCGCCAGTAATCTTGATTATTTTTTGATTATTGAACGAACGGGTTATGGGGTAGGGTTTAGTCTGTGGGGTAAGAGGGGGCAGGGTATATAAATACACAAACCTTTTCTGTATATAAATTATGTATATATGCAAATGATAAGTGTTTGTTAATGTTTTGTGTATATATTTTAAAAACGTTATAAAATGTATTTCTATGTAATTGTTTTACAATATATATAATTTGTTCACTATCGTTCACAGTTTGTTTTAAGTTTGTTTATGTTCACAAAGTTTATTTATTTATTTATTTTATTATTCGAATATATTTCAGATTTCAATATCTTTAATTCACTTCATATAAATTAGTTCAAACGCATGGGTAGTTGTTCAGTGTTGTTTGAAGATCGATAACCAACTTTTATATATATTTTGAAATAACAATATTTTATAGCGCATTCGCGTAGGGTTTGTTGGGTTCCTTTTTGATCAGAAATCAATAATCAACTGCACTATAAATATCCTAATAATTATGTTGAAAGTGTTGATGAAAGTGTGTATGATGATGTATATTGTGAATGTTGATATGTGTTGGTGATGTTATTGTTATTGTTTGTTAAGGATGTTTGTGTTCTCCTATTGGAAGTCAGGGTTAGAGTTGTATATTTGTTTACTCGTGTGAACAATTATTTTGTAAACATAATCAATTATTAACTATTTTAAGTAAAAATAATCGTAATTGTAATCATTATTTCACCATTCAAAAAAAAAAGTAATCAAATTACTAAACATTACGATTACTAATCATTACTTAACAGGTTTGTGTCCATCATCTGCAGACGTAGTGCTAACCTATTATTTTGGTCTAGGTTAGTGGCAATATTTCAGAAACACTTAATGTTGACAGAGAAGTTCCACAGAGCTAACGGGTCTCATCATTTTTGCCTGTATATTAATCGCATCAGTAATAAAATTTAAATAACATTCTCATATGTGTGAAGTACATGTATTAGAAATAATTTGACCGAAATAAACAGGAGGGTTTCTGCTTATGGACTCTTGTTAATCCTTCCAAATTTAAGTGTACTCAACTTTTGAAGTCTACAAAAGTAATTGATAACGTTAGAATACTTAACAATGGCAATAATATTGGTTCCATTAATTCAGCCTATTAATGGCTACGACTTACCTTAATCGTAACAGTATCGATCAATGTAAATCTAATATAATATACAAAAATATTGCAAGGTATATCTTCCAGAAAGATCGTTGCTATCTCGCACTATTCATATCAAACTATTAACATCAGTTTTGAAACTTTATTTAAGTACTCGAGTTAGCTCCCTTATATTCATATTGGCATTTGTTAAATCTAAACACACATAACATATACATATACATAATTGGCTCTTACAACCCTTCAGTCAGGATTACGGTCTAGCTTCTCAAACCACTCATGTTGTGTGTGTTCATTTTCTACATGAGTGGCTGTAGGTCCCAGTTTTAAAGTCGACTCTGAACGACAGATTTTAGAGAAACTTTTCATGGCAACTTTTATTTACTCTCAGAGTTTTTGTCAGAAATCTGCTGAGGTTAAGTCACCGACGAAATATTTTTTCATATTTCTTTTTGATATCTGACCTGGGATTTGAACCGTGGCCTTACGTCTAGATTTAATCGTGACAGGAAACTAAGGAGGCGTGGGTATAAGACAAGTTCTTATTTACACCATAAGTCTGGTTCACTCCTCCTAAACACATTCAAAACTTGCCAATGCTACCACATTTAGAAAGTAGTTATGCAAATATCTTTAATTCTTCATTTTTAATTTTATTTTTAATTTGATGACAACACCACGAACAATTTTTATCCTTAAAGAATAACATGCAAGTTTGAGCCATTGAAAGATGTGTTCAAACAAACTTGATCACTATCGTTATCTGACCACGAGGTCTCTATCGGGCCACTTAACTCCAAAATGGTTGACTCGAGATTAAACCGAGGCCAGAGTCCTTCTATACAGTAGGAAGAAGGATTCCAAGAGGAATTCTTGACGAAAGTAAAGAAGGAAGAGAAGCGGACAGAAACTCATTGCAAGTCAAATGGAATCGATTTTGTAAATACAATGAGAAGTGATTTGAAGTATGCGTCAGACTATTCAGATGTACGCCGAGGATAGTAATCGGAATTTTAATGAGCATCGTGGACTAAAGGAACAGTAGTTTTAAAATTAAGTTGTAAAGTTATACTCTACTATTAGATCTTCGAGTCAATTTTGAGTAAATTAATTATTCTCTCAAAGTGAATTGTTTATAGTCTTTATAATTTTTGACTTTTATATTATTCCAAATCTGAAGAGAAATAATCGTTTTTTGAAAAAGTGTGCTTGCAGAAAATTCGTTTATAAATTTTTTTCACACTTCGGGTGAAATTTGAAACAGAGTAAAGGGTATCAGTTGGTCATAATGTAGAACAGATTTTTTTTCACTTCGTATAAATTTGGAAAAAAACTATTAGAAAAGCATACAACTCTCATAGGAGTCACAACCCCTTTCCTATCTATGCCCCTAAAAATAAAAGAAGAAATCTGTGACTCTTTTTCGTACTTAGCATCAAAGTCCAGAGAAAATCTCAGATAATACTCCATTAGAACAAATGTAATTTACGGTTTGAAACACGGAATAAAGTAGTGTCATGGTAGAGTTACAAAAGAAAGACTAAACTATGGTCACGAGTGGTATTTAGCCATATTATTGACACATCCGTCTATAATGTTTTAAATGTTACTTACATCTGGTTAACATGGCTGACATGAAAAGTCGTCATTTATTTTTATATTAACGCTACCAAGAGCACTATTTCCAAACTAATATTACAGAAAAACTCTGCGATGAGCTTGTACTGGATCAGCAGCCTTCAACTTCCACTAAATACAAAAAAATAATATTCGAACCAGTCATTTGTGTCAAATCAGTCCATAAGACAGAAAACGCCAATTTTTAAGGACCTTATGAAGGTTAAATCACAGAAAAAATCGATGTATTATATGATAAACTGACATAAAATTGTTAAATTTTTGCTATGCATAGGATCGAAAAAAGTCGACACTGTTTTATTTTAATGTCCATCACTATCACGAATACATGTCCTAAATATTTTTTTTATAAAATCACGTGAATTAAAATAATAAATGAATGAATAAAAGATTGTTTTACAGATTGTAGTAGAAATATCAAATATTAAATCAGGGAAAATAAAGTGAAGTAAATTTATTTAAAAATAAAAAAGTAATATTTACAACAGTAGTGGAAGAAATAATAGGTATGCCATAAAAATTCAACATTTTCCAAATTTTTATTGACCACTAAATGAATAAAGCAATGTATGTATTTTAATTTCAAAATGAGGTGCACTGGTAGTGTACTAGACTATTAGCGAGAGGGTATTGGGTGCGATGCCCACCACAGACTGTGGTGTGTTACACTACACCGAGCAGAAGGTCGAAGTTACTTAGTTCGTAATATAATTAAATGCAATTTGTAATTATATTTTAATACATAAATAAACAAATAAAAATAAATTATTTAAAAATGTTAAAATATTCTACAGAATATAAAATAATTGTCCATTACTGCATGCAAAAAATGTCGCTCAACTCTATTTCAAGCGATTCAAGGCGTATTCATATGGTTATAAGGTGACCTTAAATTACCAGCTGTTGGGTATCATCGTTGTCAAAAAATTTTTTGTTTTTTTTTGTTTTTTGTTTCGATAATCAATTTTGCATTCATATTAGTCATAAACCCTCACATCGACGCCTCCATTCTATAACGTTCTAAGTGTACTTAGAACGTTTTTAATGTTCTTGCATTTTTAAATTCTACGTTCTCTAAATTAAATACTGTAAAAATTTGGTTAATATGCGCCGATCCGTTCCGAAGTTATAGGGAAAAATCTACCTAGAATGCACATATAGTCGTATGTCGCGTGAAAACTTTGAGAGCTCATAACTCAAAACACACTTTTTCGACGTAGAATGTTATAGAACGGAGGCGTCGATATGTACTGAATGTTTCTTTAACACTAGATTTACCAAGAAATTTTTATACCCATTTATACCAACACCAGTCAAAATGACTGGTGTTCAAAAATAACGTTTTGAGTGTGTAAATTTTGTTTTATAGAATTAATAACCAGTATTGGTAAAATAATAATAAAATGTTTTTGGAAGAGTAGTTGTTGGACAGTCAGCTTCACTTCCTATTTCTTGA
Organism: Sarcophaga subvicina; assembly: GCA_936449025.2. Taxonomy (NCBI): domain Eukaryota; kingdom Metazoa; phylum Arthropoda; class Insecta; order Diptera; family Sarcophagidae; genus Sarcophaga; species Sarcophaga subvicina. The sequence goes on along the minus strand of OW388083.2, from coordinate 58,519,502 downwards.
CCTGATGACTGATAATCAAAAATTGAGTTCTTCAGCCAAACGAAACAAAAAATCCTTTCTTGAAATATTCTTTCCGGTTGTGTTTTTATACAAAATCCAGGAATTTATTCCGACAAAATCTAAAATATTAAAAAATACTTGAAGTGGCCATCTTCTAGATCCTGACTTCACACTATATGTCGTTAGCCATATCGTGCCATTTGATCTATGACGTCGACACCAAATTTGGTTTTATTATAAAAAGACACAGTTTCAATTAGTTTCTTGCCGTCGGTATCAATTTTGACGCCTTTGTGTATAGTACTCAATAAAACAACTTTTTTGTTGGGCTTACTCTTATAAACTGTAAGTATACATTCATTTGTTGCATATATGTTGTAATGTTGAAAAACGATCCATACAATCCCTCTTTTATTTGCAAATGTTTGGAAGGTTACGTTTGTTTAAGCGTATGATACCAACCAACGTAGTGTTTTTGGCTAATAATTTAGAAGCTAAAGAAACACTGGTAAAAATGTTGTCGGCTATTACAGTCCTACCTTTCATGGTATAAGGCTCCAGTAGTCTCATTACTACAAATTCACTAAGAGGTGTTGCCAAATTTCGTGTTTCATCTTTTCCTAGATAAGGAAAGCCATTTACAACGTACTTCGTTTCAACGTCAGAAGCCAGCCAGAATTTTATTCCAAACTTGTCTGACTTGTTTGGCATATACTGTGTAAACCTACATCTGGCTTTCGTTGGAAACAATTGTTCATCTAATGCAATATTTGCTCCTGGTTTGAAACAGTTTTGGCTGTGGACAATAAATTTGTTCCAAACAGTTGACACTAACGCAAATTTAACAGTTTGCAAGCATTGACTCCTTTTATTTCTTTTATCGAAACGAATGAAACGTAAAATTTCTATAAAGTCATGCCTACTCATAGTTTTAGAAAAAATTCAGGACCCCATTTTTTGTTCCATAAATACGACAGCTGCAACCCTTTTGAATACTGTATGCACCACTGTATGTACGTCGTGCAAACAGTATTCCAATGAAAGCTTTCAATTTATCCTGTGAAAGTGTCCGTTTATTCTCTAAAACTCTAGAGGCTTCTAATTAGGTGCAAGTTTTGATATGCTCTATGTATATGGTGGTCAGTCAATAGTAAAAAGGCACTGCTTGGCTTCTCTTCCATAATATTTCTTCTAGCATATGCTGTAGGCCTAGATAAATCTTTGAATATGCAATGAGTTGGTAAAATTCCAGCAACACTTCCTTCTTTTATTTGTTTCCACATAGTTCCACTTGCAGAAACCTCAAGTTGTGTATCTTCCCCGCTTTCATTATCCTTTTCAGAACTAGAAGGAAACCCCATACACATTCGTTTTTGCATATTATGCAAAAGAACACTGTCTTCTGCCATAGAAAAACATACCAGTCAAAATGGCTGGTACCGGTATAAGTACCAGAAATAAAAAAAAAATTTTATTGTGGACACAAGATCAAAATGAGTTATCAAATCAATTGTATTTAGTTGTCGTTATAAAAGTCATATAAAAGTTTCGGAAAAAAATATTCACACAAAGTTAATATTTAAGGCTAATAAGGCAAAACCAGTCATTTTGACTGGCGTGGTAAATCTAGTGTTAACAACATGCACAACATAAGTGGTGTTAGAAACTAGGTCGTAATCCTGACTGAACTGTTGTGATTACCAATTATGTATGTATGTATGTTATGTAAATTATGTTACGTTATATGATTAATAATTTTATTGTTATTTTATTTCAATTCTTTAATTGAAAATCATCCTATGAAATCATTTTTTTATGAATTCTATAATAAATTCCATTACGATGAAGCAAATTTATCCTAAAGCCTCTCTACAACAAAATTGTTATCTGATTTCCGAATAAATGTTGTCATTATGGTTAAGTTAAGTTTTAGTCTTCGGCTTAATTCTAAAAATAATTTGTAATCGTTTATTATCCTAATATACATATATTATAAATCTTTCTGTAATTCTGGATCGATTTTCTTGAAATTTGGGATATTGATCGAGCTTTTGTCGGTGCAGGTTATAGGCAATAAATCTTTTCAAAATTTTTACCCAAAGGGGAAAAAATGGGACAAAGGGGGAAAAAATTTTTGATCTGTTTTAAAGTTATTTTTTTACGATTTAGCTTCGTTAAGTTTCCCAAAAATCTATTGGAGGTGTTCCGTTTATAAAGTTGGACCCAAAGCCAAAAAGGGGGAAAGGGGCGAAAAACGGGCTAATTGAGTACATTTATATTTAGGACTTAGAGTATTCAAAAACTGGGTTGTTTGTTAAACCGGTTTCCGAATAATTTGAAAAATTGCTTTTTTTAAGAAACCGGTTTCAAAACCGGTTTCGAAACCGATAAACCGTTTTTTTATTTATTGTTATTTTTAATGCAAAAATGATCCAATAATAATTTTTTTTGAAATTTAAAGAAAAATTTATACAATAGCCACCTTTTTTGTAGAAATACCTCCCTAACGATGCCTGTTAATGCACTGATTACGAGAAAAAACTATTTTTTTTGGTAATACAGTAAGACCTTGATTATCCGTGATGGTTGGGACCGGAAGCATTCCGGATAATCGATTTTCCCGGTTAATTGAGTACCAGTGTTAGCTAGTTTTTTAATAGATATTTTTATTAGTTAATAAATGAATATGTACATATTTATATAAAAACTAAATAATTCAAGGATTTTATATACATACATGTTTCAAAAATATAAAAAACGCACTTCTCAAATTTCTAAATTAAACTAAGCAGGTTTACATGTATGCTTCTGACTCATCGTATACTAAAGAGGGAAATCCCCTTTTTCGCTTGTTTGTCCAAAATAATAGAAAAAATATTTTGCTTATAATCACGGATAATAGAGGTGATCACGGTTAAACGATGCAGAAAAATTTAAGTCGATTCAAAATAAAATTAAATCGATGCAAAAAATTTTCTTTTTCCATCCCGGATAATTGATGTTGCCGGATAATCGAATCATTATGGTATTATGTTGTTTTTTTTAACTTTTCACGAGAACGTTTTAACGTTTTGAATTTCAATACAAAACAATTGAAAATCACATTTAAAAATATTTTTTACAATTCTAAATTGATTTTTATAAAAAACTAGCATTTGCTATGACCATTAATAAGTCTCAGGGTCAAACATTTAAGGTGGCGGGTTTAAATTTGGAGATACCATGTTTTTCTCATGGTCAATTGTATGTAGCCTGCTCACGGGTACCAAGTGGGAAAAATTTATATATTTTTACCCCAACTGGTAAAACAGCTAATATTGTGTATAGAAGCGTTTTATCAAAATAATAATGCTATTTAATTTAGTTGTAGAATAAGTTTATATTGCATTTGTTTAATAGTTATATTTATGTACTCAATATTCCTTAAGTATTAATAATAGAATAAGTTTATTTTTTGGATTTTTAATATATATACTTAACTTACCGATTTTTGTATTTTTTTAAGTGTTTTAACAACAACAAATAATCACCGTTTTTTAATACATTTTTAATTTTTTAAACTAATCCAAACTACATAACCCGCTCAACGCCGGGTACAATCTGCTAGTTTACTATAAAATAAGATTTTATATTAGGCATTCAAAGCGTCTCAACTAAACTTTTCTTTTCAAGGGGGGTTACAAGTTTTAGAAACAATCGAGGAACTATATTTACTCACCTAAAGACAAATAATTCTAAACTTAAATTTATTTTGTACTACAATTCTAATTTTGCAATTCAAGAATCTTTTTTATAAAATCGGATTTCATGGGGATTAATTTTCAATTCCTAAATGCAAAGACGTAATATTATGTGAGTAATTCTAACAGTCAGACTTGATGTAGAATACATCAGAACACCTTTCACAGACTATACATACGTCGAATGTAAGCCTTGTAGTCAAAGTACGGATTTAAATTTCATTTCATTACTGCTTACATTTGGGTCTTATATTCTTATCGCATTTTTATTCTCATCATTTGCTGTACTAAATATTACAAAATCACAGCAAAATTTTAATACAGCATCAGTTGACTTTAACATTTTGATAGAAGCGAACTTAAAAGAATTGTGAAAATAATCGCTAAAATTAAAATGAAATTTTACAAACTAACATTATCATTATTATGTATGTGGAATTGTGCGCAGGCTGCTATCAATGTAAGTACATTTTATAAGTCCGTATTATAATTTTCAAATAAATACTTCTAATAAATATATATTCATTGTAGATAGGGATATCTAACGACGATATTTCGGACATAATCGATTCGTGTGACTATACACGATTTGATAACCAATTAATAAAATTACAACTTGGAAACGACATACTGAAACAAGATATGTCAAATATTAAAAAGGACCTAGACAGGCAAAGGGATATTCTTAGTGACTTGGAACGAAAAATTAAAAATTTGCCACAACAAATAGAAGCAATGCAAGAGAAACTTCTACAGAATAATAGACAAAACGTAGAAGATTTAAAATATTTTATAAGAAAAGAAATTCAAATGCAAACTTCAATCGTTCCTCCAGTCGATGATAAAATCATCGTCATTACTGATATAAGAGAGACATTAAACAAACATGATCAAATTTTGGATAAGATCATAAGAAATCAAAACGATTCGCAAATGCTCTTAAATGAAATCAAGTTAGAGACGCACAGTCAGGACTTAAAAAATACAATTTCGGATAAACTAGCCATCCTGCCTCAAATAGACGTTAAGCTAAGCCAAATAGAAAGCAGTACAATACCCAAAGCGGACCATTTAAAATTTTATCACGATGTAAATCAATACTTCCATAAAATAGGTAAGAATTGTTTTTCAAATTGCTTCAGAAAGCTTCTTATAATTTTTTGTATTTTATAGATGCCACTAAAATATGCATTAAGGATGACAATCAAACCCTAACTTGGTAAGTGCCAATAAATTTTGCTCTTTTCACACAATTAGGATAGACGGCGATAATGATAGACTCATGAAAGTTTATATTTTGTTCCATACATTGCGGAATTCGTACTTAAAAAATTTTTGGTTTTGTGTCTGTGAAATAACAATATAAAAAAATGTATTTAAAAAAGAATAAAAAATAAATGTTTGTGACAGTAGTAATAAAGATATCGCCATTCCTTTTGTAGTTATGATATATTTTGTATGTCAATATCATTCCTTTTGTGGTTTTGATATTTGAAAACATAAAACACTGTACTCGTTGTATAAACGAGAATTTAATTTAGCCTGCAAATATTATCAGACACCAAATATTTACCTATTTTAACTAAAATTGTGAATCTCTTAAAGTAGAATCATCTGAGCGTTCGCATTCAAGCATATGAAAAGTACATAAACGATTAAAGAAATTGAAAGTCATGCTGACGGAACGGACCAATCTGTATAAAATAAAATTTCATAATGTTTTTATGTGACATTTGTATTCGAGTGAGCATTATGGGCAATTGCAATGTCGCACAAATTCGTTGTTTGGTAATTTGACGTTTATAAGTATGTAATGTAATCTTTTAAATTTTTACATTAATACACACATATGCTGAAAATAATAGATAAACCTTTTTCTTAAATATTAAGGAAACATTAACTGTAGAAATACCTTCGAAACAACAGCGAGAACTATTTTTATTATAGTTTCATCTGACAACAACTTTAAAACGAAAAATTTGACAAGTACATGCATTTATTTAAATATAAAAAGTGAAATTCCGATGAATCCATAAAAATTGTTGATCATAATAATAAATACACTTGACTTATTTATAATTTGTTTCAGAGTACTATATTAAATTTTTAAGAGATTTTTCATTGTGTTTATGTGAAACGGTAAAAATAATTTCATTTTGATATAAAATTACATAAGAATCAAAAATTATTTTAAAGAAAATGGAAGGAAATTATCATTGAACTGAAGAAGAGGAAAAAGACATGAGGAGTTACGGAAAATCATTGAGAGAGATATCGGAGAACTTAGAAAGGTCTTTACACTTTGTGCAAAATTCTTTTAGCAAAAAACTAACATGGCAGAATCTCTTGGCAGACATAAGAAAATCAGCTCAGAAACAAACATACGGATAATCCTCTGATTCTATTTCTGCCAAGTTTTTTATTGAATTTAGTCCAACAACAAATCGACGTTGACTTGTGCAAGCGAATCTTGCAGGAAAAAATTTTTACTAATGAGAAAACGGAAGAAAGATTGCAATAAACGAACAGAATAAACATAAGAGAGGCCAGATGGCGGAAAAAGTAACAAAAGTTAATCCCAAGCGATGAAACAAAAATAAGTTCGTTTGGAAACGATGGCAAATTCGTTTAGAAATGAATTTATTTCGGTTTCATCGCTCCCATATAATATTTCTCCATATAAATGCTCCTTAGCAAGTTGTAATCTCTTTTCCGCTTTCTCATTAGTAACCGGTATTTCACTTTTTATATTTAAATAAATGGATGTACTTGTCAAATTTTTCGGTTTAAAGATGATGCCAGATGGAGGTTAGGTTAGGCTAGAGGACGTGTACTTGTCAATTAAGACAAATACAGTACCCGGAGGTCGAATTTACCCATTGTACAACGTCCTAGTTTCTCACACCACTTATGTTGTGTGTGTTAATTTTATAAATGTGTGGTGGGACCTACAGTTTAAAGTCGACTCCGAACGACAGATTTTTTGAGAAACTTGCACATGGCAATTTTATTTACTCTCAGAGTTTTTGCCAGCAATCTACTGAGAGAAAGTCGCCAAGTAATACTTTTTGTTTTTTGTGTTGATGTCTGGCCTGGGGGTCGAACCTTGGCTTTGCGTCTAAAAAGCAAACACACTACCTACTAGACTACGGCGACTTCATGGCAGATGGAACTATAATAAAAATAGTTCTCGCTGCGTTTTCGAGGGTATTTTTACAGTTAACGTTTCTTTAATATTTTAGAACAAGATTTGCCATTTCGTAGCAGAAATGTGCAGAGAGAACTCACACGCATTCTTGTGTTCTTTGATTTAGTTGTCGATCAGGCTGCGACAAGAACACATGTGCGATGAATGCTTTATCATTTTATTTCAGATTAACACTCAAAAAACATTTTATGTTAAAAATGGTCTATATCAGTAGCTGGGCGAATTTAATTTTCTTTTATTTTGTCGCATAGTATAATTTTTTTTTTAAATGCTCGTTTTTTCTTTTAATAAAAAATGGGTTTTTTATTTTTATTTATCTAAAAAACGGCCTAATTTTTAAGCCAAAGATTGGTAGCTTATGTTCTTTTAATAAAAAATGGATTTTTTATTTTATTTTTTTATCTAAAATTATTAAGCCAAAGATTGATAGCTTTACATATGTATGTTGATGAAATGAAAATAAAAATAGCGTGTATTACTAACACTTTTCTATGGCTGTAAATAAATATATTCCCTTAACTTATTTTCTATCTCTTACTCACTAATACATAACCAAAAAAATTTTGGTAAACCCTGTTTTAGAATAAGATGTATTCATTATTTTGAGCATATGTGTATATCAATTATTTTTTTATTTTTAAAGTCCTTAAATACATATTGTTATGATTGTAATGTACAAAAGAGAACTTTGAAACAAATTAAATAAAATAAATAAATAATACGTATTTCGAGTGACAATATATATATATCTGCATGTTGTTAAGTGACAAAGTAGCATAAATTACCATGTTTGGCGCTACGTATTATGCTTATGTACATAAATAATTTTAGTTTTTTTATATACAAGCATATGGGCAATTTCGTGTCAAGTGACCCAATTTTTAAAATCGATGTCTTCCGATTTGGATGAAATTTGCACCAAGGTTAGTACTATTAGTAGGCCAGACACAAATTTTCACAATATATCAGTCAAGAACTGCCGGAGTTAGAGGGGGTCAAATTTGGACATTTTGGTCATACAGAGTTTTTTTAAATTGTGTGTAACTTTTCACCTATTGGTCCTAGCAAAAATTTTCTTCAACCTTTCCAAAAATAGTTTTTTTAATTTTAAAAAATTTTTTTTTATTTTTTTTTTAAATTTTTTTTCAAAATGGGCCTTTTTTTTGCTCAAAAGAAAGATTATAAAATTTAAAAATTTGAATATTTATATATACAGTGGTGGCCACGAATTTAAGACACGACATATGACTAACTTAGTTGTGATAATATTTACAGTCCTGTAATATCAAAATTGCTATTCTTTATTCTTCTATGTACTCTGTAATATTACGAAAAAGTACCATTATTTTATTTTGTTTCTTTTTACATTTTGTTGCTTTTTGATCATATTATTGTAAAAACGTTTATTTGAAATTGGCCACGAATTTAAGACATTTCAGAAATATCTGGTTTTTAAGTGACTTTTTGGTGTTTTTTGAAGCTAAACGTTGAGCAACGAATGTTTTAAGTTGTTTTATGTTGGAATACATAGAAATATTTAATTATAAATGGTCAGAGGTACCTGGAATACCGATGCCGAGCGAAAACTGATCTAACAACTAAAATTTAATGGAAAAATAGTAATGGAGACATCCAAGCTGCATCTAGATGCAAGATTTACAACGCGCTGGAACAAATCAAGCAACATGGTCGCACCAAAAATGTCAAACAGCAACCTAGAGTCCGAAAAACCACACCCTAAAGTAGCTGCTAACAATCCTTTCACGAGCTCAAGTAAAATAAAAAATAATATTGTATTGGATTTTGGTATCGATATTTCGGCTAGGACAATAAGAAGATGTTTAAATGAAAAAAAACTTGCGTGGGTGTATTGCAAAACGTAAACTACTTGTGTCAAAAAAATATCGAATCCCGACTAGCATTTTGTCTTGATCTATATATGTAAATAAAAATTTTTAACCAAATATACATAGGTAGCAAAATATTATTAATTTTTCTTCCTAATATTACTAAAATCTTAAGAAAAATATCATGGACCTAAAATATTTTTGATAAGATGTAAAAATTATCACAAATTTATAAGTAAAATGTCGTGTCTTAAATTCGTGGCCACCACTGTATATAAATATTTTCATTTTTAGTCAGGCGGAGAGAGACACTTAGCCAGTATTTCTAATACTACTACCAGATTGAAAATTCAGCTTATAATAATTGAATATAAAAAAATTTTTAAAGGTGTCATTAATTTTTTTTCTATAAAAAAACTCAGAAAACTTTTCAAAATTCTTATTCCAAAAATTGGTGGCATGACATGGACATAATGTCAATTTTTAGGGTGACATGGACATGTCAATGGACATTATGTCACGCCACCCAAAAATTTGCCGTACAGCAACGGTTATTTAAACTAATTTTTTCGAAATTTAATTCTTATAACGGGTTTAATATCGAAACTATTTTTTACAGAAAAGTTCAGCTTTTGTGTGATTTCTGTTCCAATATTAGCGACTTCTGTAATAACGGTATCTTGTAGCATTTGCTCATTAGTTATTTGTTTTTTCCAAATTTGAATCTATTGTGTGGGTCTGGATAGTGAAATGTTAATTATTTGCCGTTGCATAAAAATCATTATTCTACCATATTGGGATGACTGATTCGAATAATTATCACGACAGAAACAAAAATCGAATGTATAACCAAATATTTAAAAAAAAATTTAATCTGTCCATCATAATTTTGCCCAGAGGGGCTGTTTATTAATTTCGCTATCAATTTTATTCACGATCCTTTTAATCGATTCTTTTAAGCGTTCACTGCTCAATACCACTGTGCTTAATACCGACTTTCTAATACAACTCTAGATTGCAGACTCATAACTGTTGAAGGGCTGATTACTCATGCGTAGGGAACGTAAAAACGTAACGTACGTTGCCATAAGAACGTTTGTGTATTTATAGAAAGGTTAAAAACGTGACATCTGTTAACGAAGAATGTAAATAAAAACGAAACAGAAAACAAAGGAACACAACACAATGCAAAGAAATTGGTGTACAGGCATTTGCAAGAATTCAGCTCTTCTGAACAATGATGAGTGTTGTTAAGGTAAAGCAAACTTCGAAAAGTACCAATTTTATACTTTTAATTGGAAGAAGTTATATTTGCTTCTTAAATTTTATGTTATTACAAACATTTATTCTTGTAATATTTATGGAATTTAGATATAAGTACATTCGAATTTTATTCTATTGAAAATTATTAATAATAATAATAATTAATAATAATTAATAATAATTAATAGTAATAAAAAAATACTCTTATAATTCTTTATGAACATTATAATCATTTATGTATAAATAGGAAAGCACCGTTACATTGCCACTTAAAATACTAATTTTTTATTTATTATGTTTCAAATTTTCTTATACACATTTCAATCATAATAATAATTAAAGAAAAATTATTTTTTATATACAAATTTAAAAGGTTTATATATACGATTAATATATGTGGAAGTACCAAAAAGGTGATTTCGTACCACTTCGTCACTCAAAATACATAAATATTATTTATTTATTTTGTTAAAATTTTTTTGTGTGCATGATAGAAATATTTATTTCTTATAAAACAATTTTTTTATTATTATTTAAAAAAAATTAAAAATTAAAAATTTCATTATATACATGTAGGATTTTTAAATGTTTTTTTATAAATAACACAGCCCTGCATGGGTTTTGCAAATAAGATTGCTCCAGATGTTTCCGAAGGCATTTTGTGCCCTAAACACGAATCTGGTTTCAAAAATGTTCCATCACGTCAGGTTTTCGAGAAAAATAGTGTTTTTGGCTATTTTTGAAACATTGTAGAGCTCAACACCGACGTGCTAGAACCATCGCTATTGTTAGAAATTGACAATTGATCTTTGCTCTTTAAAATGAGCCCAAAGCCAAATTGTTTGCATACACCCTTAAAGTAGGGGGTGGGTTTATGTCAAGGGGTGCAAAAGAAAAAGAAACACATTACGGAGGTCCTTAAAAATTAATCGGATTTACTTGAAAATTGTTACTCAGGGGTTTTTGGCGTCGCTGATTACAGATCTTCATTCAGATTTAAAAAATTCAAAATGGCGGATCCAATATGGCGGTCGAGGTTTATACAAATTAATCAGATTTACTTGATTCAATCCAAATTTGCAGGGCTGTGTAATCATTAAAGTACCAAAGAGGGCTTTAGTGTCGCAATGCAAATGTCGCGTAAAAACGTGAGAGAATTCTACTTTATACAGAACGTTCCGTTTTGCTAACGAGAGATAACGTTTCGGTACGCTCTCCATATGCTAAAAAGAAAACGTACGGTACGATACGTTACGTTACGTTCGGGTAACTGGCACTTTACAGACCGACTAACTAATCACGACTGCGTGGTAGCATCGTTCTACCCTTTTTATTGGCATGTCTGCAACTTCGAAGATTTTTCTTTAAGTGTTGTTGTTACATTTTCGATCATTTTCTCGTAATTATCGCTTCTTTGTCATATTTTCCTAAGTATTTTGTCTTTGTTGATTCCTTGTTGATGTTTAATTTGTTTTTGTCGGAGTGACAACATACATACGAGTATATTGTGGTCATACTCTTCACGTAGGTTTATATCATAGTTTCATTACGTGGAAAATATGCCTTATATTTGCTCATTAGCTACAAAATTTGTAAGATTTGTTCATTAAAAAATGTTCTCAGAAATTTAAATTTAATTATCATTGGAATGTCAGGGAATATAATTAATCATATAATTATCGATTGCACACTGTTTGCAAAAATAAGTCCGTTTAGTTAAAAAATCTCGAAATCTGCACCTTAAACAGTAAAAGTTACAAGAAAATAAATCAATTTATAGGACTTTTTGGTTGGAAATAACCCGATACGAATGTGTTAATATAAAAAAGAAGTCGAAATATTTTACGAAATTAAAAGAGTTCATGCCACAATAGAAATGAAAGACAGTGAAAAAGTTATTTATTCTATAATATTCAAAAATTACGCTCCAAATAAATAACCTCATACATTTCTCTTCTTTAATCACTTTTAGCACAAATCAATCATATCCCACGAGTTGTCTAGATTTCGATCCCACACATTGTGTAGGTAATAAATGTCGGATTATTAATCATCTGTATAGACCAGCACCATTTTTTGTCGCTTGTAATAACAGCATAGACGATGGAGGTTGGATCGTTATTCAACGACGCGTCAATGGATCGGTGGACTTTTACCGCAGCTGGTTAGAATACAAAGCCGGTTTCGGTGATCTTGATAGTGAACTCTTTATAGGACTAGACAAATTGCACTTCCTAACCTCCACTCTAAAACCCGTTGAGTTGCTGATACAATTACAAGATTTTGATAATGTGATGAAATATGCAAAGTATGATGACTTTCAAATTGGCAATGAAAGTGAAAATTATAAACTAATTAGTGTGGGATCGTATTCCGGCGATGCAGGGGACTCATTTAGTGATCATGTGGGTTATAATTTCTCTACGAAAGATCGTGATAATGATATTGACAAAGACGCAAGTTGCGCAATATTTAAAACTGGTGCGTGGTGGTATGAGAAATGTGGTTGGAGGTCAGTTGATTAAATGTTGATGTATACAGTAATTATTATTAATTTGTTTATTGTTTTCAGCAATTTAAATGGTAAATACTATCACGATCCAACAGAATTAAATGATGCTCCAACGGATAAACGTGGCATTAACTGGTATTATTTTCATGGCTACAAATATTCATTAAAATTTGTACAAATGTTGATACGGCCTAGGAAGTTGTAAATGCTAAATTGATAAAAATTCTATGCTTGACATTGAGATTGTTTTATGATATGAAATAATATATTAAACAATAAATAATTAAAAAATATTGTGTTCAAAAATAAAAATATTACATAAATACGATGATAATTGTTTTTGTTTGACTCCACCAGAGAGGTAAGTCTTTGATCGAAATCAGATGACCGAGATTAAAGGTTGAATACGGCTATTTTTTGACAAATAGTAAGTTTCAATAATACCTATTTTGAGCATTTTTTTGTTTAATATTTTATTTTTAGATCATATCAACTGATAGCTTAACATCAATTTCATATTGTGGTGTTAGGTCTATACAACATAATTTTGAAAAGAAAAAAATTTAAGTATTCAATGAATGAAAATAAAAACGAAGAAGAATCCAGGGGCTCTCCTATAATAATTTAGCACACATACGAATTTTAGGCGGCAAGAGAATAAAACAGTTTCTACAAATTAATATCGATGGCGTACAAGGAACTTTTTTACAAGCAACACAATTATAAATAAAAATTTCGTATTGAATAAATCCGTAGGACAAATTCCATTGTTTTTAGGTTTATGCTAATAAAAAAGATTTTTTTGTTCTTTCCGATCGAAGACGATAAATAAGGTCCAAATAAACATTTGTTACATCTTTTTTCTTCAGTTATTGAGAATTGGTAAAACTAAAGCGCATAAACATACCCTTGTTTTTAAGCATAACTTCTGAATAGTCAGCCCGTTAGTCCTCTTTTCAGGAAAGAACTCAAAATCCAATTAATGCGGCAACAGTAGTATTTAAACTTTAAGAAAAAGCAAGAACCTATGTATCTGCATAGTATGTATAATGGAACAAATAGCTGCCGTAAATCACCAAATACAAAACCTTTTTAGGCCAGTAGAGAATAATTGCTGTGAATTATTGCTTCGTTTTTACAGAATTTATTTCCAACAAAATATACAGTCATCACTCGATTGGAAATGCTTGTAACTTCATCTGTAGCCCATTTACCGACAATCATAAACTTAAAGTCAACCCTGTACATCCTATGTTTGGTATTCTCTTAATGTGCCGCTCTTTTTGACAGGCATGACTTGTAGAGCTTACTCTCCAATTATCAAAATAAGTCAAATTCTTCAGTATATACTGTGAAGGTTGTATGTATGTAGATGTACACGTATGTAAAGGTAACTGTCATTGAAGAAGTCGTTGTCAGATGACTCTTAACACTTACGTAAATGCCATAGGAATGTCTTAAAATATTGCTGTCCCCAGCAACTTTATTTTCATGCTCAGACAATAAATCACATCACATTAGTTTTCTGGCACACTTGCCACCTCTTCTTACATGTATTCGTATGTTCTCAAATATAGGCAATTATATAAGGATGGGATTCATTTGAAACTGGAAAAGTGTGTTACTCCACAGCAATTATTACAAAAGTATAAATATATATGATGGGTTTCATATTTACAACTCAATCATGGAATTCAAAGTTCTTTTAACTTTAATTTTTATTTGAAGTAGCGTATATCATTCCAAATTGGTCCTGGAGGTTTTACGTTCCAAGTTTGCCTATTACACTCACAGATTCAAAAATTTGATACGAAATTAATTAATTAAGTCTACTTTCAAACAAATTTTTCAGGCTTCGTTCAACAAAACAACTGACGTACATATGTCAACTATTCTTTACTTCTTGTATCAAATTAAATATTTAATCAAATATTTAAGCGAATAAATTATAATAATTTAAATGATTTTTATGTTAATTGAATAATTATTTTTTGTCACTGAAACTCTATGTTGCCGTATGTGATTAAATAACGTGAAAATTCACTCTCCGCTGGTTCTGATACTTATGTTGCCGTTCTAGTTTTAGTCAAATAATTGCGAAGAACATACTATGTCTTTACAATAGCGCCTGTGTACAGTTTTTAGTTGAACTTTAATCCATTTGTGGTATATAAGTCGACTAAAAGCGCATTTCACAGTCATTCTTGCGAGATATAGCATGCAGTTAAAAACAAACTTATGCTTCTGCTTCATAAGCTTTTTATGTAGCGCCAAAGCAGCGTCACCAAAGGACGTTTTCCCTTAATTAATTGGAGAAAGAAAAAATATGACTAAAAATATACAAAGAATACATTAAACATATCACCTTTTCATTGACGACATTATATTAAATGATCATTTTGCGTTGATGCAATTGTCTGGTCTTAGGGATATATTACCTCTGCATATTATCAGGATGTTATATTGTTTTCGATAACTAAATATCTACGATTTTATATGATATAGGCAAGACCACAATGACTAACCTTTCTCTCACCATACTTTTATGCGTAAGGACTTCTCCTAAACTTAATTGTTTTATTTTTTTTGTTTGTTTAAAGATTAAGCAAGCTATGTAAATAAAAAACGTACATTGGTATTCCCTCGAAATTTATTCAAAAATTGTAAATTCACGAAAGCATCTCAAAACAAATCGCAACTCAAAACAGGAAATAGAATAATAAAAGTTTTTAATGGTAACATTCGTAAAACAGAATTTGTTTATAAAATTATAAAATATCTTACAGAAATTAAATTTCAGTGATTTTATTTGTTTACGAAAATAATAAATTTTTTGACTCATTAAGACAATTTGATCATTATTAAATTAAAATGTATACCTTGTTCCATTGTATTGCATTTAATTATAAGTAAAATGTAAAATATTGTAAATTGTTTGTGCCCATATTGTAAAATCATTTTAAATATTTTGTATATTCGAATAAAATTATTTAATTCTACAATTTTATTTTTTTTTTAATATAAACTCTCTAAACTGATAGAAAAACGACAGGTATTCTGTTTCTGTTAAAACATCAGTATGTCGTCGGACATATTAACCCGTAAATCCATATAGAAAATTTAATTTATAAACTTTTTATGAATTTTAAATAATTTAAAGAAAAAAGTTTCCCTTTAAATCGTTAAAAATTAATAAATTTTACAAAAAGGAACTCTCATGGCTTGTCCACATGATGGAATATAACCGGGAAATAAAAAAAAATTTGCCGAATATGTGTCAGTGACGGCTGTACATACATATCCCGCTTCTAAAATTATTCATTTGGTAAAGTATCTGAAGTGATTTTTAATTTTTGCAAAAATTATTTTACTTCATATCTTAATGGGGTGAAACGACCTTTTGGATTAAAATAGAGCTTGTGCTCTTAATAATCTTGCAAAGATTTTTATTTATTTGGTCGTCAAATAAATCTGCGGGAGAATTTTTAATGGACGTGTCCTAACACACTCAGAATACGATTGAAAAATGAAAACCAAAGTGGTTTAAGAAAACGGAAAACGTATTTTTGACAACATTATGTCTCACATATATGACTACAGTGATGTAGTGTATGCAAGTGTATGAACTTTAAACTGATAATAATAATTATCATCTAAAAATTATCACTAAAGACTGCAATAGATTTTGAATGTAAGAATATAGAAATACCGCTTGACCACATGTACACATACATACAATATTTTCTAATTTATAATCTATTTGATGCTGAAATGAATTTCCATTCTTATCTGACTTGTTATTTGAAAGAAGCAGCTAGTTGTTAGCCATTGGAGGAAGCATAATTGAAAAAATTTTAAATTCCTCAAAATATTGTTACGTTTTTACCTTTTTAAAAACGTTTAAACATGAATTCGTTGAATGCAAACAAAATAAAAATAAATTTTTGTTTAGTTTTAATCAAACTCTTTAATGTGCGCACTGCTTTTGTGTGCCACTGGTACAACTCCAAAAATAATTGCTTGTTCACTATTCTACTTTGCACTTCTGTTCGCGCAAGCACTAACAACTGTTCGGTAAATCTTCACAACAGCAATCTTCGAACCACGACTGTTTACTTCGCACGCAACGCGTCTTCACACAAGGCTTCGTCTTGCCGTTTTATATGCGCAATCAATCAGTCTGATGAAGGTTCATGAAGTAGAAGATTTTTGTTTTCGCATTCTCGAGAATTCTATCACAACTGCATTGTTTTTTGTGTATTTTGTTCACGTTGTTTGTTGTTGCGTTCTTTCTTGCTTGCCTGTCTCCTTTTCTTTCACACTGTTTTTGTTGGTATATGCAAGCAAGATCGTTGTATTTGTTAGTGTGGCTTTTGTTTATCGTTAATGTTAAACGATGTGCTCATTTTCGTAACAATATTGTTACGCAAATCGAAACGACCTAATATCGTTTAACAACAAAAACGATAAACAAAAGCCACACGATACAAATACACACTAACACCAAGAGTATAATGAACGTGTTGATTATCTAAAGCTGCACACACACATATGTACAACGAACCTGGTTGCTCCTGGAACCAACAACAACAAGCATGAGGGATGGACAAGTGTGCAAAATACACAAGCAACAATGCGGTCGCTATAGAATTCTCGAAAAGGCGAGAACAAGAACCTTCCACGTCGAGAACGTTCATCATACTGATTACGTGCGTATATAAAAGGGCAAGACAATGCCAGCAGTCAGTCAGTAAGAATTCAGTCAGCCTTGTGTGAAGTTGCGTGTGATCAAAATAAGTCGTGGTTGTAAAGATCCACTGAATACTTGTGTGAACTAGTAAAGTGAATAAACAGATTATTATTGTTGTATCGTCAAGTTGTATACGGTGACACACAAAAGTAGTGTAAAGAATAAAGAGAGTTTAACTGAAAATAAACACATTTGTTTTTACTTCGTTTGCAATTAACGAACTCATATTTAAACGTTTGTAAAAAGGTAAAAACGTAACAATATTTATAAGATCATAAAATATAGGAAGCAAATATAATTTTCTCCTATTGGGAATCGTATTAATATTGCATTGAATTATGAACACTTGTTATTGCACTGAACGGTAGTAGACTTCTTTTTAACTATTATCGATCCGAGAATATTGAACAAATTTGTGGTTAATTTTCGTCAAATAATACTTCTTGCTTGCCTGTGTATAATAAGGCATCCAACTCCACTTTAGATCTGCTTTAATTTTTCTTTGTTTGCTTTTATTTTGGAATATACACAAGAAATTTAAGATGCTTTGTTTGTACTTACATTTTTTGTATATTCTCTTACTACATACGTACGTTGCGTTTTTTCCCCCATCAAAGTTCGGCTAATCAGGCCTTTACAGAAATCGAACAAGTCGAAGGAGATGAGCAGAGCCGATATTTTTTCAAAGTACAAAAAAGGAGAGCGGTTTGGAAATAAAGTAAAAATCCTTTCCTAAACCAGAAACTCTGCATCTAATAGTGATGAAAAGTAATTATTGCGGAAGTAAAAGGAAAAATCTGGCTTTCTAGCACTAAAAATATCCCGAAATTTTAAATTTATTTAAATAAGACCGTAAGGGAATTTACTATTGCAGTGTACATACATGTTACACACAAACAAATGCACGACCTATATCCACTTTAGATCTGGTATGATATTATTTTTGTTATAAATAAGACTTGACTGTATTCTTTAATATAAATGTCCATAAACTTTGCATTCGTGAAATTAATTGTCATTATTATATTGACATTGTAATTATTTTTATTTGACTCTGAATTAAACAGTCTCTTGAAATACTCGAAAATTAACAATTTTGTATCTGAATTTTATATTGAATTATGGAATGTAATGTTAAATATAAGGAGAAAGTCTAATTCAACGAAAGATGCTAAAAATTTGCGGCCTTCTGTTGAACAGGGTGTAGGATAGAGTTGTGTAGTTCACGAACGAACTAGTTCAATTGAACTATTCACACAATTGAACTAAAAGAGCCGGTCATTATAATAAGCTCTTTTAGCTCCGTAGTTCTTTTAGTTCTCGTGTCTTATTCGTTCATTTCATTCTTATTCGGTCAGTAGTTCTTTTAGTTCAGTAGTTCTTTTAGCTCAGTAGTTCTTTTAGTTCAGTAGTTCTTTTAGCTCAGTAGTTCTTTTAGCTCCGTAGTTCTTTTAGTTCTCGTTTCTTATTCGGTCATTTCATTCTTATTCGTTCTATCAATTTGTTTATCGTTCTTATGTGTGCCATTCCTATTGGAATTGTGGTTTTGAAGAGAAATACGAACAGAAATCCTCATTGAATATTTAAAAATAAATCAAATGGTCTTACAGTGCTTGAAGCACATAAATGAATTAATAAGAATGAAAAAACGTTAAATATCACAATTATTGGTATTGTTTACATAGTTTAAATATAAATGATCAAACGTTGCCATAAAGAAGTTACACAAATTGGGGAAGAGAACGGAGTTGTTTAAAAGAACTGAACTATTGAACTAAAAGAACGAACTAGTTCATTACAGAGAGCTGAACTAGAAAGAGCGAACACTCAAAAGAGCTAACGAACCCAACTCTAGTGTAGGATCACTTATGGAATAGTACAACAAGTTGGTTAAATGTGTAAGCCTATCTGGTAATTACGTAAGTAGAAGTAGAACTATTAGAATACCTTTCCTATACGTTGACAATGATATACTAAAATCATATTAATTATACTTATATTGTATAACCCACCTCGACCTCTGAATTTGAACATAACAGAACAAGTGTAAAATTACTTGACTAGTCCAGAGGTAGATATGTGCAACATTGCAAAAAAAATACTGAATATAGATTTGTTAAAAGTTTCCACGAATTACTGCAATTAACTTTCGCCGTCAACGTGTATAACCGATAGAATAGTGTCGAAGATTTAAAATAAATAAGAAATACGATGTTCAATTTCTCCTAACAGAATAGTTTTCTGGCTGCTGTAAAAAAATTAATTTAATTTCTAAATTCTATTTGAATAATTTTTCCCTGCCGTAAAAAATGAAATTAAGGACACTTTAGATCCGCAATATCATGAACTATTCAATAAATGCTCTTTATATTTTATTTTTGGCGACATATTCTAGTATGTAGTGTGTTTGGCTTATTAGACGTGAGGCCATGGTTCAAGCACCATGTCAGACTTCAGAACGAAAATATGAAAAAGTATTTTTTGACGACTTCCGACAGTGAAAAAGTTATTTATTCTACAATATTCTAAAATTACGCTCCAAATAAATAACCTCATACATCACTCTTCTTTAATTACGTTTTGTATGCGCCAATCAAATCCCACGAGTTGTCTAGATTTCGATGCCACACATTGTGCAGGTAATAAATGTCACAGGTAATTTCGTCGCTTGTAATAACAGCGTAGACGACGGGGTTGGATCGTTATTCAACGACGCATTAGTAGTATGTTTATGTATGTTCAAGGGCACTTATTTCATACAAAATTTGGTGCATGCATAGCTGTAAAAGAGTAAGAACATTGCAGCATTGTGAAATGAATTGTGTGCGATCGGTCTTTAGGTTTGTAACATGTATTATGAAAAGGTATTGCTTTTTAATGTGTATGTGTGTGTGTGTGTATGTTAAAATTTGTGAGAATGCATATCTGGAAAAGAATTAAATCATTATAATTTTCAATTTTTCCCTACAAATTTGGGATCATGCCTGCTTCTTCTTGTTCCTTTATTTTGTATTGCTTTTCAAACGAATGTTTGGACGGACAGAATGAATGCGTGCACGTTTCCTCATCTACATCTCAGAGTATAGAAAGACTGTAATGTGAAAATTTATATACGTATGCATGAATGATTGGACGGACAGAATGAGTGTGTGCGTAACATGTAATGTGTATGATCGTTTTTTAATAGTAAATTCTTACCACGTATTATCATACTCAATGCTGAAAAAATAGAAAAGGGATCTGCACCAATATAGTTGTTGTGTGTTTTTTATTTTTTTGTATATTTAATTAGAAGGATCTTTAATTTTAAATGTGATAAGAAAGAGTAGGTTGGTTGTGCGGTTATTTTTTATTTTTTTTGTGTGATTTAATTTGAAGGATCTGTAATTTTAAGATGATAACAAATTCTTGGCACGTATTATCATACTCAATGTTGAAAAAATAGAAAAGGGATCTACACCAATATAGTTGTTGTGTGTTTTTTATTTTTTTGTATATTTAATTAGAAGGATCTTTAATTTTAAATGTGATAAGAAAGAGTAGGTTGGTTGTGCGGTTATTTTTTTATTTTTTTTTTTTGTGTGATTTAATTTGAAGGATCTGTAATTTTAAGATGATAACAAATTCTTGACACGTATTATCATACTCAATGCTGAAAAAATAGAAAAGGGATCTACACCAATATAGTTGTTGTGTGTTTTTTATTTTTTTTTTTTTTTTTTTTTTTTGTATATTTAATTAGAAGGATCTTCAATTTTTTTTATTTTTTGTGTGATTTAATTTGAAGGATCTGTAATTTTAAGATGATAACAAATTCTTGACACGTATTATCATACTCAATGCTGAAAAAATAGAAAAGGGATCTACACCAATATAGTTGTTGTGTGTTTTTTATTTTTTTTTTTTTTTTTTTTTTTTTTTTTTTTTTTTGTATATTTAATTAGAAGGATCTTAAATTTTTTATTTTTTTATTTTTTGTGTGATTTAATTTGAAGGATCTGCAATTTTAAATTGATAAGAAATTCTTGTCACGTACTGCTCATAATCAAAATTTGAAGAAATAGAAATATAAACTGATAAGAAAGGGTAGGTTGGTTGTACGTGATTTTTTTTTGTTTTTATACGGGATGATCACCTGTATGGTTGCACGTTTTAGTCCTTATGATTTTTTTTTTTTTTTTTTTTGTATACAGGATGAACACCTGCATTATTGTTCTTTACTTTTTTTGCATGATTTAATTAGAAGGATCTGCAATTTTAAATTGATAACAAATTCTTATCACGTACTGCTCATGATCAAATGTAGAAGAAATAGAAATATAAACTGATAAGAAAGGGTAGGTTATTTGTATGTGTTGCTTTTTTTTTTTTTTGTTTCATAAGGATGTGTAATTTTAAATGTGATAAGAAAGGGTAGGTTGGTTGTGTCTTTTTATTTTTTTTTTTGCATGATTTAATTAGAAGGATCTGTAAATTTAAATTGATAAGAAATTCTTTTTTTGTATTCCACAAAATTAGATATCCCGACGTATGAATATTTGTTACCAAAATAAAAGTATTCTAAAGAATTAACAGGTTCTATGATTTAATGTAAACTATAGTTTTTTTTTCATTAGAAATTTAAAAAATAAAATTTAGTATAAATAGAGTGTGTTAGAGAAGTATTCTTTCATTACATTGTAATTACATTGAATAAACCAACCTTATTCACCTCAAAAATAAAATATATTAATAAAAAGCAAAAAAAATGTCATCGAACATCATTAACATTGACGAGGAGGAAACCCAATGGTTTCCTGAAGGGCAACGATGGACACCTTCTACATCGCCAAATTTGTTGAATGTAGATAGATATCCTGTCCAGGAAGGACAGGGTGATATCACCACATCACCACCACCACCATGGGGATTATTATGGACAACCCCCACAGCAAGGTGTCAACAGCCGACAACGAACCAAATAGAGGCTTATGGTGGAATGAGGAGGAGGTCGGAATCCCCCATTCCTCCTCCACCAGCGATAAGGAGGAGGATGACCCCACAACAAACCTATATGGGGTCATCTGAAAGTTTCATACAAACCGTACCGGAACCGACACCACAACCGTCATCTACATCTCCGGCAACATCAATTCAATACATATCAGAGGAGATTAAAAGGGTAAGTGAGGAAATGGGGGCGATGCGGAGGTTGTTTCATTCGCTGAATAGAAATATTCAGCAAATAAAATACTCCATCCGCATCACTCAGCCCCTTAAAGTTTTGTATAAAACAAAATATCATTGTGCTGTATGTCTAAACAACAGATTCGGAAAGAATATGTTGTTCACGACATGCAGTCATGAGTTTTGTTCTAATTGCATTAGGGCATTTCGGTCATCTCTTTGTCCGATATGCAGGCGTCCTATACATAGGGTGACTGCTATCAGAAAAGAGAGGAATCGATATTCCCTAATACCAAAACTGATTTCAGAACTTACCCCTAATATTAATGTAGTAGATTTGACGTAATACATTTATATTTCTTTTTTAATTTATTTTTTGTATTTTCTAATAGATTTTTTAGCTTTAAGTTTATATGTAATTTTTATATTTCTTTGTATATTTTTTAAGTTTAAATTTATTTTCAATTATAAAATTATTAATTTTATTAATATATATTTTTTGAAATAAATAAATAAATAATAAGAAAAAAAAAATTTGATTTTTTATTTTTTGAAAATTTTATTAGATATTTCTTCTTTCAGGTTTTAAATAAATAAAATGTATTTAAATAAATAAAATATATTTAAAGAAAAGAAATGTAAAAAATGTGTTTTTATTTATTGAGGAAGAATTTCTTTTTTCAGGTTTAATTTTTTTTTTTTTTTTTTTTTTTTTTTTTTCAGGTTTTATTAAAAACAAATTAGTTTTTTTTCCTTAGGTATGTATATTTTTATTAGATATTTCCTTTTTGAGATTTTTACAGATTCGAATTTAAAAATACGTTTATAAAGATTAAATAGCTTAAATGTTAACAAATTTTTTTTTTCGTTACTTTTATACCTCTTCGCAAAAATAGCTGAAATCAAGACGATCTCCTATATATACAGCAATTTATATGATTTCAGTATGTTAATTTTTTGATATTGATTTTGATCTGCTTTGTATCTGATCACGATCTACTTTACATCTGATCACGATCTGCTTTGTATCTGCTCACGATCTACTTTATATCTGATAACGATCTACTTTTTTGGTTTTGTCTATTTTATTTTAATTTTTTTATTTATTTTTTTTGACATTACCATGTTTTAGGTATACATGTTCTACCTCAATGTTTAAATTGTTTATTTGATCAGCTAGATCATCATGTATTTGTGTTATATGTTTTTCGATTACGATATTTTTGTTTTTATGGTTATATTTATTAAAACCTTCTCCAAATTTATTAATATAAGACATTTCTTTCACTCTTCTAATAAATTATGTTAGCTTCTTTAAGTTCTTCGATAATAGAGATTATTTCGTTTTGATGATTGTTGTGACCAGAACCTTCCGATGAAAGAAGTAAACGTAGTCTGTCAACTAGTTCATTAGGATCATCCCAATGTATGTAATTTGATTTCAGATTATTTTGTAATTTTAGCATTAAACCACTGCCTTTTGTTAAAATGTTTGTTGTTGTTTCGAATAAACGTTTAATTATTCGTATATATTTGAAGGCTCGTGTTCCTTTCACTTGTTCATTAGGTTCATAGCGACGTTTATGTGCATTGGTATTAATTAAAATCTCTTTATATTTTTTCAAATCATTTTTAGAATAATGGAGAGGTTTTTTATGAAATACTAGTTCAAATAATCCACGCGTCATTTTCAATTTCATATTCCCTATCTGCATAGTATTATCTCTATTAAATATTAATTTTTCCTTGCCATATCTCCAACTACCGTCTACATCTTGATTAAAACCATAAATTTTATCCAATTGCTTATTATTAATAAGTGTTTGTATATTTTCAAATAATGGAAAGCTTTTCGTCAGCTTTAAACATTGTTTTCTTTCCAAGTTCTTGATACATGTACTTGATACAGGTCTATTATGGTCATAGTTTTTTTCACCATCATTATCATCAGTTGAAATATTTTCATACTGAAAATCGTTATTATCACCGTTTACATCATCATAATCATCGCCATCATCAATAGTGTTGTCTATATCTTTATGCTTATCTTCAAGTTTTCCGATGATTTCATTATCACCATTTACATCATAATAATCATCATCATCATCAATAGTGTTGTCTGTATCCGTATGCTTATCTTCGAGTTTTCCAATGATTTCATTATCACCATTTACGTCATAATAATCTTCGTCATCATCTATAGTGTTGTTTACATCCTTATGCTTATGTTCAAGTTTTGGGATGATTTTATTATCATCATTTACATAATCATAATCATCGTCATCATTAATAGTGTTGTCTATATCCTTATATTTATCTTTAAGTTTTCCAATGATTTTTTTAAGTGGTTTTGTTATTGGTTGAAAGGTATCTTCTAATAAATTAACTCTATCTATTTGATTCAGTTTAATATTTTTTAACTTTTTCTTTAGAACAGCCCTTGTCTTTACAAGATCTTCCAACACTTTATTATGGTAATTTTTAGACATTATAATAATTTTTTTTTATTGAATTTGATCTGATTATGATCTGCTCGCTATCTGATTATGATCTGCTTTGTATCTGATTACGATCTGCTTTATATCTGATCACGAACTGCTTGCTATCTGGTCACGATCTGATTTATACCTGATCACGATCTGCTTGATGACTTGTGTCTATATCCATTGATTTTGAGTACGCTATATCGTGCTTTCTACAATATGCATCCAATAAATTATTCCTTTATTTCCTTTATTCTTGCTATTCGTTTTGAAGTTTTGTATCAGGTCCACAAAACTGATAACCAGGTTGATGTAATTCAACATATAATTTGTTTATTAAGTTGTCTACAAATCTTCTTCCAATCTTACACTGATTAGGTGTTTTTTCTTTTGACTGTAGTTTATAACCATTTTTTTTTATTACTTTCATACCTCTTCGCATGAAACACTACACCAGCTTTAGCAAGCTGTACCAGCTATAGCAGCTACATCAGCTATACCAGCTATATCAGCTATACTAGCAAGCTGTACTAGCTATACTAGCAAGCTGTACAATCTGTACTAGCTATACTAGCAAGCTGTACTAGCTATACTAGCAAGCTGTACAATCTGTACTAGCTATACTAGCAAGCTGTACTAGCTATACTAGCAAGCTATACAATCTGTACTAGCTATACTAGCAAGCTGTACAATCTGTACTAGCTATACTAGCAAGCTGTACAATCTGTACTAGCTATACTAGCAAGCTGTACAATCTGTACTAGCTATACTAGCAAGCTATACCTGCTATACCAGCTGTAGTAGCTATGTCAGCTATACCAGCTATACCAGCTATACCAGCTATACCTGCTATATCAGCTATAACAGCTGTACCAGCTATATCAGCTATACCAGCTATACCAGCTGTACCAGCTATATCAGCTATACCAGCTATACCAGCTATACCAGCTGTACCAGCTATATCAGCTATACCTGCTGTACCAGCTATATCAGCTATATCAGCTGTACCAGCTATAGCAGGTATAGCTGATATAGCTGGTATAGCTGATATAGCTGGTATAGCAGGTATAGCTGATATAGCTGGTATAGCTGATATAGCTGGTATAGCAGGTATAGCTGATATAGCTGGTATAGCAGGTATAGCTGATATAGCTGGTACAGCAGGTATAGCTGGTATAGCAGGTATAGCTGACATAGCTACTACAGCTGGTATAGCAGGTATAGCTTGCTAGTATAGCTAGTACAGATTGTACAGCTTGCTAGTATAGCTAGTACAGATTGTACAGCTTGCTAGTATAGCTAGTACAGATTGTACAGCTTGCTAGTATAGCTAGTACAGATTGTATAGCTTGCTAGTATAGCTAGTACAGCTTGCTAGTATAGCTAGTACAGATTGTACAGCTTGCTAGTATAGCTAGTACAGCTTGCTAGTATAGCTAGTACAGATTGTACAGCTTGCTAGTATAGCTAGTACAGCTTGCTAGTATAGCTGATATAGCTGGTATAGCTGATGTAGCTGCTATAGCTGGTACAGCTTGCTAAAGCTGGTGTAGTGTTTCATGCGAAGAGGTATGAAAGTAATAAAAAAAAATGGTTATAAACTACAGTCAAAAGAAAAAACACCTAATCAGTGTAAGATTGGAAGAAGATTTGTAGACAACTTAATAAACAAATTATATGTTGAATTACATCAACCTGGTTATCAGTTTTGTGGACCTGATACAAAACTTCAAAACGAATAGCAAGAATAAAGGAAATAAAGGAATAATTTATTGGATGCATATTGTAGAAAGCACGATATAGCGTACTCAAAATCAATGGATATAGACACAAGTCATCAAGCAGATCGTGATCAGGTATAAATCAGATCGTGACCAGATAGCAAGCAGTTCGTGATCAGATATAAAGCAGATCGTAATCAGATACAAAGCAGATCATAATCAGATAGCGAGCAGATCATAATCAGATCAAATTCAATAAAAAAAAAATTATTATAATGTCTAAAAATTACCATAATAAAGTGTTGGAAGATCTTG
The DNA here is from genome assembly GCA_936449025.2 of Sarcophaga subvicina. Classification (NCBI taxonomy): domain Eukaryota; kingdom Metazoa; phylum Arthropoda; class Insecta; order Diptera; family Sarcophagidae; genus Sarcophaga; species Sarcophaga subvicina. The sequence continues at coordinate 58,492,497 of OW388083.2, read as the reverse complement.
TAAAGACAAGGGCTGTTCTAAAGAAAAAGTTAAAAAATATTAAACTGAATCAAATAGATAGAGTTAATTTATTAGAAGATACCTTTCAACCAATAACAAAACCACTTAAAAAAATCATTGGAAAACTTAAAGATAAATATAAGGATATAGACAACACTATTAATGATGACGATGATTATGATTATGTAAATGATGATAATAAAATCATCCCAAAACTTGAACATAAGCATAAGGATGTAAACAACACTATAGATGATGACGAAGATTATTATGACGTAAATGGTGATAATGAAATCATTGGAAAACTCGAAGATAAGCATACGGATACAGACAACACTATTGATGATGATGATGATTATTATGATGTAAATGGTGATAATGAAATCATCGGAAAACTTGAAGATAAGCATAAAGATATAGACAACACTATTGATGATGGCGATGATTATGATGATGTAAACGGTGATAATAACGATTTTCAGTATGAAAATATTTCAACTGATGATAATGATGGTGAAAAAAACTATGACCATAATAGACCTGTATCAAGTACATGTATCAAGAACTTGGAAAGAAAACAATGTTTAAAGCTGACGAAAAGCTTTCCATTATTTGAAAATATACAAACACTTATTAATAATAAGCAATTGGATAAAATTTATGGTTTTAATCAAGATGTAGACGGTAGTTGGAGATATGGCAAGGAAAAATTAATATTTAATAGAGATAATACTATGCAGATAGGGAATATGAAATTGAAAATGACGCGTGGATTATTTGAACTAGTATTTCATAAAAAACCTCTCCATTATTCTAAAAATGATTTGAAAAAATATAAAGAGATTTTAATTAATACCAATGCACATAAACGTCGCTATGAACCTAATGAACAAGTGAAAGGAACACGAGCCTTCAAATATATACGAATAATTAAACGTTTATTCGAAACAACAACAAACATTTTAACAAAAGGCAGTGGTTTAATGCTAAAATTACAAAATAATCTGAAATCAAATTACATACATTGGGATGATCCTAATGAACTAGTTGACAGACTACGTTTACTTCTTTCATCGGAAGGTTCTGGTCACAACAATCATCAAAACGAAATAATCTCTATTATCGAAGAACTTAAAGAAGCTAACATAATTTATTAGAAGAGTGAAAGAAATGTCTTATATTAATAAATTTGGAGAAGGTTTTAATAAATATAACCATAAAAACAAAAATATCGTAATCGAAAAACATATAACACAAATACATGATGATCTAGCTGATCAAATAAACAATTTAAACATTGAGGTAGAACATGTATACCTAAAACATGGTAATGTCAAAAAAAATAAATAAAAAAATTAAAATAAAATAGACAAAACCAAAAAAGTAGATCGTTATCAGATATAAAGTAGATCGTGAGCAGATACAAAGCAGATCGTGATCAGATGTAAAGTAGATCGTGATCAGATACAAAGCAGATCAAAATCAATATCAAAAAATTAACATACTGAAATCATATAAATTGCTGTATATATAGGAGATCGTCTTGATTTCAGCTATTTTTGCGAAGAGGTATAAAAGTAACGAAAAAAAAAATTTGTTAACATTTAAGCTATTTAATCTTTATAAACGTATTTTTAAATTCGAATCTGTAAAAATCTCAAAAAGGAAATATCTAATAAAAATATACATACCTAAGGAAAAAAAACTAATTTGTTTTTAATAAAACCTGAAAAAAAAAAAAAAAAAAAAAAAAAAAAAAATTAAACCTGAAAAAAGAAATTCTTCCTCAATAAATAAAAACACATTTTTTACATTTCTTTTCTTTAAATATATTTTATTTATTTAAATACATTTTATTTATTTAAAACCTGAAAGAAGAAATATCTAATAAAATTTTCAAAAAATAAAAAATCAAATTTTTTTTTCTTATTATTTATTTATTTATTTCAAAAAATATATATTAATAAAATTAATAATTTTATAATTGAAAATAAATTTAAACTTAAAAAATATACAAAGAAATATAAAAATTACATATAAACTTAAAGCTAAAAAATCTATTAGAAAATACAAAAAATAAATTAAAAAAGAAATATAAATGTATTACGTCAAATCTACTACATTAATATTAGGGGTAAGTTCTGAAATCAGTTTTGGTATTAGGGAATATCGATTCCTCTCTTTTCTGATAGCAGTCACCCTATGTATAGGACGCCTGCATATCGGACAAAGAGATGACCGAAATGCCCTAATGCAATTAGAACAAAACTCATGACTGCATGTCGTGAACAACATATTCTTTCCGAATCTGTTGTTTAGACATACAGCACAATGATATTTTGTTTTATACAAAACTTTAAGGGGCTGAGTGATGCGGATGGAGTATTTTATTTGCTGAATATTTCTATTCAGCGAATGAAACAACCTCCGCATCGCCCCCATTTCCTCACTTACCCTTTTAATCTCCTCTGATATGTATTGAATTGATGTTGCCGGAGATGTAGATGACGGTTGTGGTGTCGGTTCCGGTACGGTTTGTATGAAACTTTCAGATGACCCCATATAGGTTTGTTGTGGGGTCATCCTCCTCCTTATCGCTGGTGGAGGAGGAATGGGGGATTCCGACCTCCTCCTCATTCCACCATAAGCCTCTATTTGGTTCGTTGTCGGCTGTTGACACCTTGCTGTGGGGGTTGTCCATAATAATCCCCATGGTGGTGGTGGTGATGTGGTGATATCACCCTGTCCTTCCTGGACAGGATATCTATCTACATTCAACAAATTTGGCGATGTAGAAGGTGTCCATCGTTGCCCTTCAGGAAACCATTGGGTTTCCTCCTCGTCAATGTTAATGATGTTCGATGACATTTTTTTTGCTTTTTATTAATATATTTTATTTTTGAGGTGAATAAGGTTGGTTTATTCAATGTAATTACAATGTAATGAAAGAATACTTCTCTAACACACTCTATTTATACTAAATTTTATTTTTTAAATTTCTAATGAAAAAAAAACTATAGTTTACATTAAATCATAGAACCTGTTAATTCTTTAGAATACTTTTATTTTGGTAACAAATATTCATACGTCGGGATATCTAATTTTGTGGAATACAAAAAAAGAATTTCTTATCAATTTAAATTTACAGATCCTTCTAATTAAATCATGCAAAAAAAAAAATAAAAAGACACAACCAACCTACCCTTTCTTATCACATTTAAAATTACACATCCTTATGAAACAAAAAAAAAAAAAAGCAACACATACAAATAACCTACCCTTTCTTATCAGTTTATATTTCTATTTCTTCTACATTTGATCATGAGCAGTACGTGATAAGAATTTGTTATCAATTTAAAATTGCAGATCCTTCTAATTAAATCATGCAAAAAAAGTAAAGAACAATAATGCAGGTGTTCATCCTGTATACAAAAAAAAAAAAAAAAAAATCATAAGGACTAAAACGTGCAACCATACAGGTGATCATCCCGTATAAAAACAAAAAAAAATCACGTACAACCAACCTACCCTTTCTTATCAGTTTATATTTCTATTTCTTCAAATTTTGATTATGAGCAGTACGTGACAAGAATTTCTTATCAATTTAAAATTGCAGATCCTTCAAATTAAATCACACAAAAAATAAAAAAATAAAAAATTTAAGATCCTTCTAATTAAATATACAAAAAAAAAAAAAAAAAAAAAAAAAAAAAAAAAAAAATAAAAAACACACAACAACTATATTGGTGTAGATCCCTTTTCTATTTTTTCAGCATTGAGTATGATAATACGTGTCAAGAATTTGTTATCATCTTAAAATTACAGATCCTTCAAATTAAATCACACAAAAAATAAAAAAAATTGAAGATCCTTCTAATTAAATATACAAAAAAAAAAAAAAAAAAAAAAAATAAAAAACACACAACAACTATATTGGTGTAGATCCCTTTTCTATTTTTTCAGCATTGAGTATGATAATACGTGTCAAGAATTTGTTATCATCTTAAAATTACAGATCCTTCAAATTAAATCACACAAAAAAAAAAAATAAAAAAATAACCGCACAACCAACCTACTCTTTCTTATCACATTTAAAATTAAAGATCCTTCTAATTAAATATACAAAAAAATAAAAAACACACAACAACTATATTGGTGTAGATCCCTTTTCTATTTTTTCAACATTGAGTATGATAATACGTGCCAAGAATTTGTTATCATCTTAAAATTACAGATCCTTCAAATTAAATCACACAAAAAAAATAAAAAATAACCGCACAACCAACCTACTCTTTCTTATCACATTTAAAATTAAAGATCCTTCTAATTAAATATACAAAAAAATAAAAAACACACAACAACTATATTGGTGCAGATCCCTTTTCTATTTTTTCAGCATTGAGTATGATAATACGTGGTAAGAATTTACTATTAAAAAACGATCATACACATTACATGTTACGCACACACTCATTCTGTCCGTCCAATCATTCATGCATACGTATATAAATTTTCACATTACAGTCTTTCTATACTCTGAGATGTAGATGAGGAAACGTGCACGCATTCATTCTGTCCGTCCAAACATTCGTTTGAAAAGCAATACAAAATAAAGGAACAAGAAGAAGCAGGCATGATCCCAAATTTGTAGGGAAAAATTGAAAATTATAATGATTTAATTCTTTTCCAGATATGCATTCTCACAAATTTTAACATACACACACACACACATACACATTAAAAAGCAATACCTTTTCATAATACATGTTACAAACCTAAAGACCGATCGCACACAATTCATTTCACAATGCTGCAATGTTCTTACTCTTTTACAGCTATGCATGCACCAAATTTTGTATGAAATAAGTGCCCTTGAACATACATAAACATACTACTCGCATTAATTGACCGGTGGACTTTTACCGCAATTGGTCAGAATACAAAAGCGGTTTCTGACATATTGATGGCTTTATTGGACTTGTCAAGTTGCACTCCCTAACCATCACTCTTAAAGCTGTACAATTGTGATGAAATACTCATGATGATTCTTAAATTGGCAATAAAGGTCGAAATTATAAACTAATTAGAGGCCATGTGGGTTGTAATTTCTCTACAAAAGATCGTGATAACGATATTGCCGGGTGGTATAAGAAATGTGGTTGGAGGTCAGTTGATTAAATATTGGTGTATATGTTAACTATTATTAATATATTTTTATTTTCAGCAATGTAAATGACAAATACTATCACGATCCATTAATTAGTATGATTTTCATGGCTACAAATATTCATTAAAGTTGCACAAATGTGATAATGATGTTCGCATCAATTTTATGTTGTGGTTTTAGACTTATAAATAATAAGTTTAAAAAAAAATAATTTAAGTAAACAATGCGCGAAAATAAATGAAGGAACACAAAAAATAAGCCCATGGGTCTACTTCACTAATTTAGTGTATATAAACAAACAGAACAATTATGAATACAAATTTTGCATAAAACGTAATCGGTGTGGCAATTTGAATTGTATTTAGTTTTGCACTAGTTTCCATCAATAAATAAATTTCCATATGCCAGATAAGAGTGAGCATTCACTTTACGAGCAAACTGTATACGTATAGAATGTAAGAAACAAACAATTGTTTAAACATCTATTTAAATATCAACGGCAACCTTGAAAAGTACCACAAAGGTTAACGGAATCACCAAGGCGAACATATTGTTACGAAAATGGAAATATCGTTTAACATTTACATGATTAACAAAAGCTACACTAAAGGTCGCGTTAGATAAAACTTTGTTGCTTTGCGTGACGTTTATAACTTTGACAGAAAAGCGTAAAGCAAAAGGTGTATGACACAACAAAAACTTTGACAACACTCGCGTTGTTTGTTTATCTTTTAAAAGTGGTTGGCGCGTAAGTTTTGCTTTTAATATTGTGTGTTTAAATAAAGACTAAAAATGGATTTGGTGGATTTATTGGACATACTTATAATTGTACTGCTAATGAACGAAGCATTGGAGCTGTTTAATTTTAATTTAAGGAAAAATATTAAAAAAATAAAATTTGCCTGCAAATTTGCCAAAAATATTTACAGAATAATCAACAGCTGATTGTCAAAGCACGCAAAAAGATAAAAGACGCCCAACTTTTCGTTTTACGTTGCGTTAAAAGCACTTTATGTGACAAGTGGCATATAAACATGTACATTTTATCTTAAATGCCAAAGCAAATTTGTAACGCAACGCGAAGCAAAAGTTTTATCTGACACGGCCTTAACAAATACAACAACCTTGCTAGAAGTAAAGCAATAACATCGGTATGAAAGAAAAGGGAATAGACAGGTAAGCGAGAACGCAACAACAAACAATGTGCACAAAATACACAAACAACAATGAATAGATAGATAGAGTTCTCTACAAGGCCAAGCCCCGAACGATCTACTTCAAGAAACTTCATCAGACTGATTGTGTGCGCGTATAAAAGGGCAAGACGAAGCAGGAAACGAGTATTTAGGATTCAGTCAGTCTTGTGTGAAGACGCGTTGCGTGTGAAAAAAACAGTCGCGGTTTAAAGATCGTCGTTGAAAATATCTACGTTGTAAGCAAAGAAGAATGGGGAACAAGCAAGTATTAGTGAAGTTGTAAACGGCGGCACACAAAAGTAGTGCGAACAATAATGAGTTTAATTGAAACTAAACACATATTTGTTTTTGTTTTGTTTGCAATCAACGAACGTCATAAACGTTTTTAAGAAGATAAAAACGTAACAATATTGAAACAAAGAAATAGGGGTAGCTTTTCTTGTTTATAATTCTCCTGGGAAGAGCCCGAATGATCTTCCGGAGATATTAATTGTAATTACTCGTAAAGTATTACAATTATTGTAATGTGAAAATTAAGAGAAAAGGAAAGAAATCGAATTAATTTCTAATTTCACTAGTGGAGATAATGAGAGATAAAGAAATTGTCTTTCTTACCTTTTTTGTTCGATGATGTAAATTCAATAATTTTACTTAATGAGTTTAGTATTTCACCACTTAGCCACAAACTAAATATTTCAGATATGATTTTTTCCAGGTAAGTATATTATTTCATATAAATTATACAATTTTTTGATAACTTTGGGTAAGTATAATTAATTTATATTATTTCAATAATTGTATACAATTTAGGTAAGTATAAGGTAAGTATTAATTCACTTGATAGTTCAATTTATATAATTTATTTTCTTTTTGTATAATTTTAGCACAAGTTATTACTTCTTTGCTTTTATTTCTTTTATTTTTTGTCACTTCTATTTCTTTTTACTATTAATAATGTTTTCTTAGTGTATATATTAAATTAATGATTATAAGCAAAGTATCTTTTGTATTTATGATGTATACATTCGAATGTTCGATATGAAGTGAAGTTTTAGTAGGTTTTTATGTTTTTACCAAACCTCTTTTTTTCTTAAATAAGGTAACGGTATGCTTGGAGGCATTCCAATAATTTACAAAACTCGGAGACATTCTTTTTATGTTAGTGGATTTAATGTAAAACCAACAAAAATAAAAAATGGAATGGATTGTCTCTCAACTTATGTTAGTTAACATAAAAATTATTTAACAAAATTAACTGATTTTGTTTTTGTTTGTTAAATAATTTAGGTGTTCAAATCAAGTTTGAACATGGCGCCGGCCTTGGGGTTAAACTCGAGATGCCCTCTCGTCTGGAGGTGTGGTGCATAGTACCTGCGCCAACGATTTAATGGCTTCGGCAATTACTTTGGCATCAGGTGTGGTTGACAAAGTTGATGGTGGCGTTTCTGTTATCGGCTTTCTCCTTTGCATCCTTTTACTTCGTTTAGCTCTTTCAGGCGTTGGATGAAGCAACGTGTGATGAAATTTGTCGCACCTCTTACACATGTCCAAAGATGTGCAGGATCGCAGGTCATGGCTCCTGGCTGGGCAATTCTCACAGTATCGATGTCTATCGACTATTTCCTGCCTTTCGATGACAGACATTCTTAGGAACTTTCGGCAAAACCGTAGCGCATGAAATTTCCGACATACTTTGCACTCATATATTTCCGGGTCTACTCGTGGTTTTGTATAATGACCCTTGCCTATATGACGTCTATTGTTTTTGTGGTTCCGGCGTATGATTATAAATTTTCGATTATTTCTAAGGGAGAAAATTATAACTATTAATGAAGGTTGAGAGATGAAGCTGAAATTAGTGAGAAGTTGAATCAGATCAGCAATGTTGTTTGAGAAAAAATGAATTGCATTGAGAATTTGAAGGTAGTTAGTCTATTTTAAATAGAATTTTTATCATTGATAAATGGAAGACGACGATGTGCGAATATCCTCCGTACGCACATTCCTATCCGCTGGAGCACGAGGGGGAGTAAATTTCCATTCACGTTCGAGTGCTCTACTAGCTACGAGAAAACTACGACCATTGTCAGTTACTATCCCTTGGGGTAGTCCACGCCTCCCAACGAAACGGGAGAATGCGGCTTGGAGTGCTGACGAAGACAGGTCTGAGCATAGTTTTAAATGGATAGCTTTCGTGTTGGAGTAAACGAAGGCACTAACATAGGCTTTCGTAGTGTTTGAATTTAGTGGGGCTGAGATTTTAGCAAAGTCAATGCCTATGACTTGAAATAGAGGTGACAGAGTACATCTCTTTCGGGAGAGTGGTGCCATTAACTGAGAACAAGGCTGTTGGCGGTAAATAATGCAATTTTTGCAGTGTCGTATTATCTTCCTAACTCGGGGTTTGAGACGGAAGATATAGAATTCGGTCTGTATTCTTCGGTATACATGACCGCATTCAGCGTGAGATGGAGAGTAATGTAAATGGTTCAGATAAAGCTGGCAACATCGGGAGTTGCCAGGTGATATAATGGGATATCGTTCATCGTATGGTAGAGACGACAGAGATAATCCGCCATTTATTCCACGAAGTGAATTTTCATCAAAGGATTTTTGATAGGGAAGTTGAATTTGGTTTCTAATTCTTTCTGTCTCAAATGTTCGCTGAGATCCAGGGTTAATAAGAGTTCGAATGGTGAAGAGTTCACCTTTATATTCTATTTGCTCTAGAGCAGTTTGCAATAGAGTATTTTCATTACTCGTAGAGTAATTAGCGTGTACTGGATTTGATGTTGGGGATTCTGTTCGAGTTTCATCGGGATTGTTTTGGGTAGCATTTGAATATTGCGGGTTATTACTGCTACCTTTATAATTTGAGTCATGACAATCTTGCGGTTGAGTTTCCGACATTTTTGTCATGTGGAGTAGAGAATGATTGATTTTTTCTGGAAATACCTCTGTATCGCATGGGGGAAGTTTTATAGAGTTATCTGGGGATTCAGATGTATTTTGGGTAAAGGCGTGGGAATATAGGTATGTTCCTAGGTTACTAGAGGAACCTAACTGAGCTATCTTTTCTAACTCGAGGATCTGTGAAGAGCAAAGGCAGTAGGCATCCTCACACGCTTCATAATTTTTCTTCGCCTCTTCCTTAAATTCCGAGGTTACTGATCTGTTATGGGACAACATTACGTTCTCATAGGAACTTTCGAGTTTTGCCCATATCGAGTCCAAGTGTTTCAACTTGACTCCTAGAACCAATTCCGATTGCTCGTTTGTGGGAGTTTGTTGGAAATGTTGGCAAAATTGGATCAAATGATCACAATAGAATAAGAAACTGTCTCTCGGAGAGCTGTTTTCCTCGCTACGAGATAATGTAGACATTGCTTCAATATGGGATTGAAAATTTAAATGAATTAAAGAAAGAGTAATGAGGTCTAAATATTAGATTCGTATATGAGATACGAATAGTTTAGAATATGAGAGATTTGGGCCACTGGGAAGTGGTACTAGAACTGCTATCTAGCAAAATTTAAAGATAATGTATATATAAGGGGGTAATATTGGATATTGTATTCCAGAAGAGTAGAGCTACCGGGAAGTAGAACTAGAACTGCTATCTAGTAAAATTTAAGGAGAATATATATAAGAGGGCAATGCTGGATATTGTAATCCAGGAGAAGTTAGCACTTAAGAGATTTGGGCTACTGGGAAGTAGTACTAGATACCTGTTATCTAGTATAAAAGAGTTAAGAAAAAACTCTAAGTGCTAATTTGCGGTGTAAACAATTCTTTTCTATATTCTATGAATAGGGGTTAGGGGCTATATGGGAATAGCACTAGATACCTGTTATCTAGTTTAAATATAGTTAAAAATAGAATATAGACATGAATTGGTAAAGAAATTGGGTTGTTAAAAAATTGCCATTTGAATTCTCCTATGAAATTGCGAAATAATTTAGGAATGGGACATTAGAATAAATTTATCTCATTATACATTCGCATATCAATCTACCAATTGTCCGAGATATTAGTTCCAGTAATTCAATAATTTCAAAAAAAATTTTTTTTTTTTTTATTAAATTTTTAAAAATATTTTTAAATATTTTTTTTTTTTTTGAGTTTCAAATATGGTTTATTATTAATTTTGAAAAATAATTTATTATTAAATTTTTGATTTATATATATATAATATAAATTATATATAATTTTTGTAGTGTGCACCTCAATGGGTTAATTTGCAATGGACTGTATGTTTTTATTCGAAGTAAACACCAGTAGTGTAAAAGAGAAAAATCGTTTGTAATTATTATTTTTTTTTTTTTTCAATTTATGTTTTTAAAATGAAAACTAAACCAAGTATGGGTATATGGGATAAAAGTTTATTTATTTATTTTACAAATATATTTATTTAGAATTATTAAAATTGGTAGAAATAAAAAATTTTTAGTTGATATTTATTATAAATATCACTCCTTTAATTATCTGTTGTGATGTTTTCTCCTTGGGTTTATTTCTTGTTATTCCTCTTTTGCCTCTTCTTTGTTGATTTAATTTTGAGTAATCCGCTATTCTCTTGCTAGACTTTTGTAACAAAGAGATTTGTTACAAATCAAGAGAAATTGCATATGAATTCTCAAACGGGAATATAGCAAATCAAACACATTTCTCTTATGTAATTAAGAGAGTGGTGTATTAATACACTATGTGTTTGATTTACACAGAGATTAAGGGAGATGAGATAACTTTTTTTTGTAATTCTTTTTTAAAGGGTGAACTTTTTAAAGTGTTTTTTTTCACATATACAGAAAAGAGATTTCTGTATTTTATTTACGAAAGCGGGAAATAATAAAGCAAAATCGACCAACGGGACTAATGTTTTATGTACATAATATGTGATTTATGTACATATACATAATTAACCGGGTTTTTAAGTACGACAATTTTTATATATATAAATATTGGAATTGTTTTAAAAAGGAGTTCTTATATATAAGTAAAAATAACGGTATTAACGAGATAACGGGTAAAAGGAGAGAAAAAACGGGATAAATGTGTTTTATTTTTTTTTTTTAAATGTGATGTTTCGTTATAATGTAATTTCACTGTAAGCCTATGTACATCTATATGTACATACGCTTTCTAACCTCTTTTTTCGTGTTTTCGAGGTTAATTTCGCAATGCAATAACACCACTTTTTAGCACTCTTCTTGGGGGTTTTTTTATATATATTTCCCTTAACGGGTTAAATTTTATATTTAACCTATTAATATTTTCTGTTCACTTTGTGTTTTTTCTCTCTCTTTTTTTTTGTTTTTACGCGAAATAATTTATATATATGTATGTAAATTTTTTCTTCTCTTTTTTTTTTGTGTTTATAAATATATCACTCACTTTTTTGTAATTATTCCAGATTATTACGTATAAATGTATAAAAAATGTACGTTACTTACTGCTTTGTTGTTTTATGTTGTAATGATGAAATTATTGTTCTCTTTACCTCATTTCTGCTGTTTTTATGTATTGAGTGTTGTTATGATTTTTTCCCACTTGCTTTTATTTTAATTTGAGATTAAAGCGTTTCGATGAGTACCATGAAATGGGAGTACAATGTAACAAATCCACAGGTTGCTGAGAGTTTGCCGTGAGAAGGACCATGAAACAAAGAAATAGGGGTAGTTTTTCTTGTTTATAATTCTCCTGGGAAGAGCCCGAATGATCTTCCGGAGATATTAATTGTAATTACTCGTAAAGTATTACAATTATTGTAATGTGAAAATTAAGAGAAAAGGAAAGAAATCGAATTAATTTCTAATTTCACTAGTGGAGATAATGAGAGATAAAGAAATTGTCTTTCTTACCTTTTTTGTTCGAAGATGTAAATTCAATAATTTTACTTAATGAGTTTAGTATTTCACCACTTAGCCACAAACTAAATATTTCAGATATGATTTTTTCCAGGTAAGTATATTATTTCATATAAATTATACAATTTTTTGATAACTTTGGGTAAGTATAATTAATTTATATTATTTCAATAATTGTATACAATTTAGGTAAGTATAAGGTAAGTATTAATTCACTTGATAGTTCAATTTATATAATTTATTTTCTTTTTGTATAATTTTAGCACAAGTTATTACTTCTTTGCTTTTATTTCTTTTATTTTTTGTCACTTCTATTTCTTTTTACTATTAATAATGTTTTCTTAGTGTATATATTAAATTAATGATTATAAGCAAAGTATCTTTTGTATTTATGATGTATACATTCGAATGTTCGATATGAAGTGAAGTTTTAGTAGGTTTTTATGTTTTTACCAAACCTCTTTTTTTCTTAAATAAGGTAACGGTATGCTTGGAGGCATTCCAATAATTTACAAAACTCGGAGACATTCTTTTTATGTTAGTGGATTTAATGTAAAACCAACAAAAATAAAAAATGGAATGGATTGTCTCTCAACTTATGTTAGTTAACATAAAAATTATTTAACAAAATTAACTGATTTTGTTTTTGTTTGTTAAATAATTTAGGTGTTCAAATCAAGTTTGAATAAATATTATCCAACTGAATTTTTGAATTTATGCAACGATATAAAGCTTAATCAAAACCACCATTTAATTGACAAATTCAAAGGTGAATATGTGTTTGCCTGTGGATCTCAATGATTTCCATCATCATCTTTGCCGAAATATACAAGAGTGGGATGACTTATAACTCCTTAAAAGAGCTGAAAGAAGCTTTAATAAAAAAATGGGACGAAATTCCAGAAAGATGAGTTACAAAAATTAATAAACCCTATGCCACTTCGGTTAAATGAAGAAATTAAAAATCTAGGAGGACACACGCATTATTAAAACTAATTTCTTATTTGATTATATTTAGTTATCTTTAAGTTTTGAATTTTTTCTTATTTTGTACCATATAAATATTTCCTTTAAGAATTTCAATTAGCTATAAGAAATATTTAATAAAATAAACGAACTCTGAAAATTTTTTACTTTAATTTTTTGTTTCTCTTTATTAAATATAAAAAATATATAAACTTTTAAATAAGCTTTAAAACCAAAGAGATTTTTAAAAAAAAACATATGTACCATATAATTTCTTCCTTGGCTGTATATGACTACAGTTATGCTGTGTATGTATATATATGTGTCTTAAACTGATAATAATTACACAGCCCTGCCAATGGTTTTTGCAAATAAGATGGCTTCAGGTGTTTCCGAAGGCATTTGGCGCGCTAAATACGAATCTGATTTCAAGAATTTTCCATCACGTCAGGTTTTCGAGAAAAAGGGGGTTGAAACCCCTAAAAATAGCGTTTTTGGCCATTTTTGAAACATTGCAGAGCTAAACACTGACGTGCTAGAACCATGGCTATTGTGAGAAATTGACAATTGATCTTTGCTCTTTAAAATGAGCCCAAAGCCAAATTGTTTGCATACACCCTTAAAGTAGGGGGTGGGTTTATGTCAAGGGGTGCGAAAGAAAAAGAAACACATTACGGAGGTCCTTAAAAATTAATCAGATTTACTTGAAAATTGTTACTCAGGGGTTTTTGGGGTCGCTGATTACAGATCTTCATTCAGATTTAAAAAATTCAAAATGGGGCTCCAATATGGCGGTCGAGGTTTATAGAAATTAATCAGATTTACGCACAAAATGCCTTCCGAAACACCTGGAGCAATCTTATTTGCAAAACCCATGCAGGGCTGTGTTATCAGCTCAAAATGATCACTAAACAATGCAATAGATTTTGAATGCAACAATATTAGAACATAAAAATACATATGTACATATAATGTATACACACATAAAATACCCTGGTGCATATTCCTATAAACGCACATAACTTTTTTTAAAGAATTAGAAAAATTAAACAAGAAAAATTTATTGGGCAAATAATATTTTTATTAAATAAACTAAGACTTCATTTAAAATATTGTTAACTAAAAACTTTATTTGTATTTCATTTTATTTTTTTAACTTAATTTTAGAGTTTAACTGCCATTTTTAATGGTATTTTCCTATAAACGCACTTAAGTTTATCAGTCTCTACAGCATTATTAATAATGTGTGGATGATCCTTTGTTGTGGATTACCTCCAAAATACGGTCTGGCATTGATTCCACTAATTTTTTAAGAAGATTGGAATCAATTTCCTCCCAAACTTGCTTTATTTTTTGTTCTAGCTCTGTTAAAGTCATTATGCTTTCGTTTTGGGCATTATTTGAATAAACTTTACGGGCCATGTATCCCCACAAGTTCTCCATTGGGTTTAAGTCCGGACTACAAGCCGGCCAGTCCAACAGAGGTATGCTGTGTTCGTTAAACCATGATTTAGACTTCTTTGAAACATGTACAGCAGCATTATCTTGCTGGAATATGCAATCTTCATCCATAAAAGAGAGAAGAGCATCTTCCAGCAATTCGTTATAAATTGTGCTATCCATTTTTGTTGAATCAAAACAAATTTTATATTTGTCAACTGCAGAAAATGTTGCCCAAACCATAACACTACCACCGCCGAAATTACGTTTTGACATCCGAACATCGTTTGATCTCAAATCGTGCCAATAACATGAGTATGAGTCAGGACCATCTAAATTAAATTTTTTTCGTCAGAGAAAATTACCTTTTGCCACTCCTCTGCCCATTTCAAGTATTTTCGTGCGAATTTTAGACGATTTCCTTTATTGTTTTTTGAGCATTGGCTTACACTTTGGCTTCTTCCATTTTATATATTCATCTCTTCGTAAAATGTGAGCAACGTGTTTGGAAGTCGCAGGAAGATTTAGTTTATTCTTTATTTGTTTAGAATTCAATTTGTTACGGGTTGCTTCTTGTTTTATAAGATTAATCTGTCTTCTTGTTAATTTTGTATTTCCCTTGGTAGGTTTCCGAACACCATAATTTTGTCCTTTCTTAAAGACATCAAAAAATTTAATTTGCATCTTTGCTTGATCGGATAGAAAAGTTCCTTTGGGCATCTTTAAATGTTGCGAAATTTATCGATTAAATTAGAAAATTCTGCACTAAAATTGAGATATTGTCATTAAAAACGTACCTTTATTTATAAGAAACAGAAATTTATAATATTTTTTTTTTGGGTAATTTTTTTAAAAGCAATTTTCACGTCTGCGTTTATAGAAATATTCCACATAAAATAGCACCAAGAACATTTGAACGCATGAATAAGGCAAACAACAAGGCTAAATTAAATACGTTTATAGGAATATGCATCAGTGTATATTCAATATAAAAATATATGTACACGTACATACAAAATAATCTATTTGATGCTGAAATGAATTTCCATTCTTATCTCACTTGTTATGTGAAAGAAGAAATTATTTGTCAGCTATTGGAGATTGTAGAGTATCATAGAATCGTTTTGTTTTGGTGGCGTCGTTATTGACAAAATTTTAAATTCTCCAAAATATGTTCGCGTTGCTGAGCTAGCGATTCCCTTAACCTTTGTGGTACTTTTAAAGATTGTCGTTGATATTTAAATAGATGTTTAAGCAATTATTTGCTTCTAACATTTTATATGTATAAAGCTGACTCAAAAAGTAAATGCTCATTCATATCTGGCATACGAAAATGTATTTATTGATAGAAACTTAGTTTAATTAAACAGGGAATAGTATTTTATTAAAGTGTTGTATGTACTAAACTGGAAGAATTGCACTTAATCTTATGGAACTTTTAAAATTTTTTCAATACTTAAATATATAAATCAATAAATTGGTAAACAATTTTATTTTTAACTTTAAAAAGTGAATTTTTGATTCATAAATTGATTTAATAAATAAATTTACTACTTGGAGTGTGAATCCTTCACCATTATTTTCACTTTTAATCGCTTCATGTAGGATTCTCACGAATTTATTTCTCCTTGTAAATTTTATTTTTTAATTCTACTTAGTAAATCACAGCTAGGATTAATATCCGATGATTGATAGGAAGTTTTAAATAATTTGTATTGTTGATTAATGCGTAAGGATTTATACAAGATTGTTTTGAGAGAAAACAAAAATATTCAATGCTTCACATAGTTCCCAAGAATATTGTAACATTTGAAGCTAAAATAAAATTGTATAGGTTTTCTGCCAGGTTTTTGCCATATTCTGTTACTTCAATTTTTGTTTGAAATTAATAAAATGATTAGAATTGAAACAAGAAATAAATCTTGAAATAAAACAAGTGAGTGTTAAAATATATGAATTTAATTTCTGAGCTGTAAGCTAAGTATAACTGTAGCAATTAAAATGAGCTTTAAAATTATTAACGTTTTGCAAGTGTAGTTAATTGCGAAAAGTTAACAATGGATGCTTACTTTGTGTGCCAACTGTATATATGTACACTTCTGTTGTCAGTATTTAACGAACAACGATGATGCAACATTAAAACATCAAACAGAATCTACATTTGATATCAGGAGTTTATTTTTGGCATAACATTTAAATAATATTTATTTAATAACTTGTTAAAGAATCTCATCAATACAAGATTTTCATTGAAATCATGATATACGGGATAAAGTTTCTATATTTACTGTGCATTTTAAATGCACAAAATCTTGTAGAGGCCGAAACAAAAGTAAGTATTTTCTAAATTAAATAAGAGTACTTAATTTAATTAAAAAAATTTACATTCCTTTCCGTCAATACAGTCTATTGGTGATGACATCTCTGAAGAGATTTATTCGTGTGATTATACACGCTTTGAAACTCAATTGGAACGATTGAACCTACAAACTAAAATCAATCATGAAACACAACTTAATCAACAAAAGCTACTGTTTAACAAAATTAGTGAATTGTCCTTACAAATTAAGGGAATTAAAGCAAAATTGTTAGAAAAACATGAAGCTGAACCTCAAATTTCAGTAGTGACACCGCCAGCAGTTGATAAAATCGTAGTTATGATTGATATTAGAGAAAAATTAAAACAGCACGATACTGTGTTGGCTAAAATTTTAGATAATCAAAAGGACACCCAAGAACATTGCGAAAAAAATAATTTGGAAGTACATACGCAAACTTTGAAGAGTACAATTTACGACAAATTGACTGCCTTAGAAAAAATAGATGCAAATATTACCAACATCGAAGGCAATTTGATCGCAAAAAATATCTCAATTGAGATCATTAACAATCAGAAGAATATTCAAAACCTTTTGAAAGAAATGAATTTGGAGAATCATAAGCACGCTTTGAAGGCAACAATATCCGATTAATTCGACTTGATACAGAAAATAGATGAGAAACTATCGAATATTGGCGATAATTCAATACCTAAAAATGATCAATTGAAATTTTATAAGGATATTCAGCAATATTTAAGTAAGACTTAATTTGTTATACTCATTTAAATTTATCTTCTTCAATTTATTCTAATATTTTAGATACCACCGAAATATATCATAAGAACGGGGATTCTACTTCGTAAGTAAAAGAAAATTTTTTTTATTTTTTAACTTTAATGTCATATTATTTCTTCAAATAACAAAAACAATTGGGAGCTCTTTTTTACGTATACTACCTGCAGAACTTATTTGAGGGAAATCATTCAATTTTGAAATTCAGAGAAATACATAAAAATCGATTTTTTCTAATAATCACAACATATTCTCATATTTAGCGATTTCATGTAAAAATTTCCTTCTGTTCCATTTAGCAACTATCAATCATATCCCAGTTATTGTTCAGATAATAAACGCCTCATTAGAATCCATTTGTACGGACCTGAACCATTTCTGGTTCCTTGTCGTGAAGACGGCGGTGTTTGGACAGTTATTCAACGACGTATTGATGGATCGGTGAATTTCTACCTCAATTGGTCAGAATATAAATTGGGTTTCGGTAACTTTGATGGTGAATTCTTCATCGGGCTTGACAAATTGTACGCCCTAACCTCCACTCTTAAACCCGTGGAGTTATTAATACAATTACAAGATTTTGATAATGTAATGAAATATGCAAAGTATGATGACTTTCAAATTGGCAATGAAAGTGAAAATTATAAACTAATTAGTGTGGGGTCGTATTCCGGCGATGCAGGGGACTCTTTTAGTGATCATGTGGGTTATAATTTCTCTACAAAAGATCGTGATAATGATACTGACTAAGATGGAAATTGCGCAATAGCTAAAACT
Organism: Sarcophaga subvicina; assembly: GCA_936449025.2. Taxonomy (NCBI): domain Eukaryota; kingdom Metazoa; phylum Arthropoda; class Insecta; order Diptera; family Sarcophagidae; genus Sarcophaga; species Sarcophaga subvicina. The sequence continues at coordinate 58,473,971 of OW388083.2, read as the reverse complement.
GGTGCCTGGTGGTACAACAATTGTGGTTGGAGGTCAGTTGATAAATAATTAATCCAGATGTTAATTGTCATTAATATGTTTAGTGTTTTCAGCAATTTAAATGGTAAATATTATCACGATCCAACAGAATTAAATGATGCTCCATTAGATAAACGTGGCATTTTTGGTATGATTTTCATCGCTACAAATATTCATTAAAGTTTGTACAAATGTTGATACGACCTAGGAAGTTGTAAATGCTAAATTGAAAAATTCTCTGTTCGATTAATTAGATTGTTTTATGATGTGAAATATTATATTAAAAAAAAATAAATTATTATTGTATCCAAAAATAAAAATATTACATAAATAAGATGATAATTGTTTTTGTATTATTGACTCCACCAGAGAGGTAAGTCGTTGATCGTAATCTGAAAAATATCACTTTTAAATTAAAACGCAGACAGATGACTGAGATTAAAGATGGAATACAGATATTTTACGATAAATAGTAAATTTCAAAAAAAACATGTTTTGGTCATTTTTTCGGTTGACTGTTTAGTTTCCGATCTAATAGTCTGATACCTTAACACCAATTGTATGTTGCGGCGTTTGATCTATAAAAAAATAAATCGGTATAATAAATTCAATTATATTTAATTTTATGCTAAAAAAAAGATTTTTGTTCTTTCCGACCGACGACGCTACATGTGGTCCAAATACACCATTTACTCGTGTATTTGTTACAACTGTTTTCTTCAGTTTTTGAAAGTTGCTGAAACTTAAGAGCTAAAAAAAATCACATTTTTCGTTTTTAATTACTTTTGAATAGCATCACCTCTTTAGTCAGCTCATTAGTTCTTTTTTTCAGAAAGAATTCAAAATCCAATTAATGTGGCAGAAGCAGTGTTTAAACATTAAGAAAAAGCAAGAACCAATGTATCTGCATAGTATGTATAATGGAACAAATAGCTGCCGTAAACCACCAAATACAAAACATATTTAGGACAGTAGAGCCCTACAATAAGAATGAAAAGCGCTGTGAATTATTTATTCGTTTTTACAGAATTTATTACCAACACATTATACCGTCATCGCTCGATTGGAAATGCTTGTAACTTCATCTGCACTGCAGCATATCAAGTATTGAAAGGAAACATTTTTAACATTTTGCATTTTTTTTTAATATTTCTATAGTGTTCAATTAAATATATTTAGCTAAGAACAAAGTAAAAAGAAAATTAAAGATTTAAAATTTTAAAATATTCATACAGTGGAGAAAGAAATAATAGAAATTTATCCATATTCCACTCATTACTGTAGCCCATTTACCTACAATCATAAACTTACAGTGAACCCTGGACGTCCTCAGTGGTTTTCTTTTAATGTGCCGCTCTCTTTGACCGGCGTGACTAGTAGAGCTTACTCTCCAATTATCAAAATAAGTAAAATTCTTCAGTATATACTGTGAACGTTGTATGTATATAGATGTACACGTATGTAAAGGTAACTGTCATTGAAGAAGTCGTTGTTAGATGACTCTTAACACTTACGTAAATGCCATAGGAATATCTTAAAACTATTGTTGTCACCAGCAACTTTATTTTCATGCTCAGACATTAAATCACATGACATTAGTTTTCTGGCACACTTGCAGTATGTTCTCAAATATAGGCAATTATATGAGTATAGGATTCATTTGAAACTGGAAAAGTGTGTTACTCCAAAGCAATTATTACAAAAGTATAAATATATAAGATGGGTTTCAACTCACTCATGGAATTCAAAGTTCTTTTAGCTCTAATTTTTATTTACAGTAGTGAAAAAATGTACAAATTGCCTGGACGTTTTTCGTTCAAAATTTGCCTTTCAGTTTCCCCTAATACACTCACAGATTCAAAAATTAGATAACAAATTGATAATTAATTCTGCCTGCAAACAAATTTTTTATGTTTCGTTCAACAAAAAAAACTGATTTACATATGTCAACTATTCTTTAACTCTATTTATATCTGCTGCCATAAGTTTTAGTTTTTTTGTTGCAAAAATTTAGAGGAAGAACATCAAATATTTAAGCGGATAAATGATAATAATTTAAGTGATTTTTATGTTAATTTAATATTTATTTGTTGCCACTGAAAGTCTATGTTGCAGTATGTCGTTAACTAACCTGAAAGTTTATTCCTTTTCTGCTCACATGCTATATTTCTAAGCAATTTTGGCTTTGGCTTTCATGTGGGGAAAAGCCAGCAACAACTACACTCTCAGCTGGTTTTGACACTGCTGTAGCCGTTCTAGTTTTAGTCAAAAAATTGCGAAATACATACTAGGTCTTTACAATAGCGCCTGTGCACAGTTTTTAGTTGAACTTTCATCCACTCGTGGTGTATAAGTCGACTAAAAGCGCATGTAGTTAAAAACTTTTCTTCTGGCATACTCAAATTTATGTTTCTGCTTCATAAGCTTTTTATGTAGCACCAAAGCAGCGTCACAAAAGAACCTTTTTCCTTAACTAATTTGATGGGTTATGGCTGAAGAGGCCAAAGAATACATTAAACATATCACCTTTTCGTTGACGACATTATATTAAATAATCATTTTGCGTTGATGAAATTGTCTGGTTTCAGGGATATATTACCTCTGCATATTATCAGGATGTTATATTGTTTTCGATAACTAAATACCTACGATTTTATATGATATAAGCAAGACGACAATGACAAACCTTACTCTAGAAGAGTAACACATACTTTTATGTGAAGGACTTCTCCTAAACGAAATTGTTTCATTTTTTTTTGTCCAAAAATTAAGCAAGCAATGTAAATAAAAAGACGAACACTGGTATTCTCTCGAAATTTATTCAAATATTGTAAATTCACGAAAGCAGTCAAAAACGTAAAATTAATCGGAACTCTAAATAAGAATTGAAAAAATAAAAGGCTTTGATTGTAACATTCGTAAAACATAATCTGTTTCTAAAATTATAAAAAATCACAATAGTTTTTTGCTTTCGAAGATAATTTGATCATCTTTAAATTAAAATGTATACTTTGTTCCATTCCATTGCATTTAATGATAAGTAAAATGTAAAAAATTGTAAATTGTCTCTGCTCATATCTTCTTCCCCCAATGTATAAACATTTTAAATATTTTGTATTTTCGAATAAAATTATTTACTTCTTCTATAATTTTTTTTATTTCTGTGAATATAAACTCCCTAAACTGATAGAAAATCGACAGGAACAGAATCTGTTAAAACATCAGTACCTCCTCAGATACATTTACCCGTAAACCCCTAAAGAAAATCTAATTTATAAATTTATTCTAAATTTTAAATCATTTTAAAAACAAATTTTCCTTTTAAATCGTTAAAAATTAATAAATTTTACAAAAAGAAACTCTCATGGCTTGTATACCTGCCAAGACACAAGATGAAACATTACCGCCAAAATAAAAAAAAATTTTGCCGAATATGTGTCAATGACGGCTGTACATACATATCTAAAATTATTCGTTAGGTCAAGTATCTGATTTGATTTTTAATTTTTGCAAAAATTATTTACATTTCTCCATACCTCAATGGGATGAAACGCTTTTTTGATTCAAAAATTATGTTTTTGTATAAGAGCTTGTGCTCTTAATAATATTTGGCCTTCAAATAAATCTGCGGGAAAATTTTTAATGGTGGTGTCCTAACAGACTCAGAATACTTTGTGAAATGAAAATCAAAGTTGTTTAAGAAAACGAAAAACGTATTTTTGACAGCATTATGACGCACATATATGACTACAGTGATGTAGTGTATGCAAGTGTATGAACCTTAAACTGATAATAATAATTATCAGCTAAAAATGATCACTAAAGAATGCAATAGATTTTGAAAGTAAGAATATAAAAATACTGCTTGACCACATGTACACATACATACAATATTTTCTAATTTATAATCTATTTGATGCTGAAATGAATTTTCATTCTTATCTCACTTGTTATTTGAAAAAAGCAGCTAGTTGTTAGCTATTGGAGGAAGCATCATTGAAAAAATTTTAAATTCCTCAAAATATTGTTATGTTTTTACCTTTTTAAAAACGTTTAAAATATGAGTTCGTTGATTGCAAACAAAATAAAAATAAATTTGTGTTTACTTTTAATCAAACTCTTTATTGTTCGCACTACTTTTGTGTCATTCTTCATACTTGAAAAATTCAACAATAATTGCTTGTTCACTATACTACTTTACACTTCTGTTCGCGCAAGCACTAACAACTGTTTGGTAGATCTTCACAGCAGCGTTCTTCAAACCACGCCTGTTTACTTCGTACGCAACGCGTCTTCATACAAGACTGACTGAATCCTAAATACTCGTTTCCTGCTTCGTCTTGCCCTTTTATACGCGCACACAATCAGTCTGATGAAGTTTCTTGAAGTAGATCGTTCGGGGCTTGGCCTTGTAGAGAACTCTATCTATCTATTCATTGTTGTTTGTGTATTTTGTGCACATTGTTTGTTGTTGCGTTCTCGCTTACCTGTCTATTCCCTTTTCTTTCATACCGATGTTATTGCTTTACTTCTAGCAAGGTTGTTGTATTTGTTAAGGCCGTGTCAGATAAAACTTTTGCTTCGCGTTGCGTTACAAATTTGCTTTGGCATTTAAGATAAAATGTACATGTTTATATGCCACTTGTCACATAAAGTGCTTTTAACGCAACGTAAAACGAAAAGTTGGGCGTCTTTTATCTTTTTGCGTGCTTTGACAATCAGCTGTTGATTATTCTGTAAATATTTTTGGCAAATTTGCAGGCAAATTTTATTTTTTTAATATTTTTCCTTAAATTAAAATTAAACAGCTCCAATGCTTCGTTCATTAGCAGTACAATTATAAGTATGTCCAATAAATCCACCAAATCCATTTTTAGTCTTTATTTAAACACACAATATTAAAAGCAAAACTTACGCGCCAACCACTTTTAAAAGATAAACAAACAACGCGAGTGTTGTCAAAGTTTTTGTTGTGTCATACACCTTTTGCTTTACGCTTTTCTGTCAAAGTTATAAACGTCACGCAAAGCAACAAAGTTTTATCTAACGCGACCTTTAGTGTAGCTTTTGTTAATCATGTAAATGTTAAACGATATTTCCATTTTCGTAACAATATGTTCGCCTTGGTGATTCCGTTAACCTTTGTGGTACTTTTCAAGGTTGCCGTTGATATTTAAATAGATGTTTAAACAATTGTTTGTTTCTTACATTCTATACGTATACAGTTTGCTCGTAAAGTGAATGCTCACTCTTATCTGGCATATGGAAATTTATTTATTGATGGAAACTAGTGCAAAACTAAATACAATTCAAATTGCCACACCGATTACGTTTTATGCAAAATTTGTATTCATAATTGTTCTGTTTGTTTATATACACTAAATTAGTGAAGTAGACCCATGGGCTTATTTTTTGTGTTCCTTCATTTATTTTCGCGCATTGTTTACTTAAATTATTTTTTTTTAAACTTATTATTTATAAGTCTAAAACCACAACATAAAATTGATGCGAACATCATTATCACATTTGTGCAACTTTAATGAATATTTGTAGCCATGAAAATCATAATAATTAATGGATCGTGATAGTATTTGTCATTTACATTGCTGAAAATAAAAATATATTAATAATAGTTAACATATACACCAATATTTAATCAACTGACCTCCAACCACATTTCTTATACCACCCGGCAATATCGTTATCACGATCTTTTGTAGAGAAATTACAACCCACATGGCCTCTAATTAGTTTATAATTTCGACTTTTATTGCCCATTTAAGAATCATCATGAGTATTTCATCACAATTGTACAGCTTTAAGAGTGATGGTTAGGGAGTGCAACTTGACAAGTCCAATAAAGCCATCAATATGTCAGAAACCGCTTTTGTATTCTGACCAATTGCGGTAAAAGTCCACCGGTCAATTAATGCGTCGTTGAATAACGATCCAACCCCGTCGTCTACGCTGTTATTACAAGCGACGAAATTACCTGTGACATTTATTACCTGCACAATGTGTGGCATCGAAATCTAGACAACTCGTGGGATTTGATTGGCGCATACAAAACGTAATTAAAGAAGAGTGATGTATGAGGTTATTTATTTGGAGCGTAATTTTAGAATATTGTAGAATAAATAACTTTTTCACTGTCGGAAGTCGTCAAAAAATACTTTTTCATATTTTCGTTCTGAAGTCTGACATGGTGCTTGAACCATGGCCTCACGTCTAATAAGCCAAACACACTACATACTAGAATATGTCGCCAAAAATAAAATATAAAGAGCATTTATTGAATAGTTCATGATATTGCGGATCTAAAGTGTCCTTAATTTCATTTTTTACGGCAGGGAAAAATTATTCAAATAGAATTTAGAAATTAAATTAATTTTTTTACAGCAGCCAGAAAACTATTCTGTTAGGAGAAATTGAACATCGTATTTCTTATTTATTTTAAATCTTCGACACTATTCTATCGGTTATACACGTTGACGGCGAAAGTTAATTGCAGTAATTCGTGGAAACTTTTAACAAATCTATATTCAGTATTTTTTTTGCAATGTTGCACATATCTACCTCTGGACTAGTCAAGTAATTTTACACTTGTTCTGTTATCTTCAAATTCAGAGGTCGAGGTGGGTTATACAATATAAGTATAATTAATATGATTTTAGTATATCATTGTCAACGTATAGGAAAGGTATTCTAATAGTTCTACTTCTACTTACGTAATTACCAGATAGGCTTACACATTTAACCAACTTGTTGTACTATTCCATAAGTGATCCTACACTAGAGTTGGGTTCGTTAGCTCTTTTGAGTGTTCGCTCTTTCTAGTTCAGCTCTCTGTAATGAACTAGTTCGTTCTTTTAGTTCAATAGTTCAGTTCTTTTAAACAACTCCGTTCTCTTCCCCAATTTGTGTAACTTCTTTATGGCAACGTTTGATCATTTATATTTAAACTATGTAAACAATACCAATAATTGTGATATTTAACGTTTTTTCATTCTTATTAATTCATTTATGTGCTTCAAGCACTGTAAGACCATTTGATTTATTTTTAAATATTCAATGAGGATTTCTGTTCGTATTTCTCTTCAAAACCACAATTCCAATAGGAATGGCACACATAAGAACGATAAACAAATTGATAGAACGAATAAGAATGAAATGACCGAATAAGAAACGAGAACTAAAAGAACTACGGAGCTAAAAGAACTACTGAGCTAAAAGAACTACTGAACTAAAAGAACTACTGAGCTAAAAGAACTACTGAACTAAAAGAACTACTGACCGAATAAGAATGAAATGAACGAATAAGACACGAGAACTAAAAGAACTACGGAGCTAAAAGAGCTTATTATAATGACCGGCTCTTTTAGTTCAATTGTGTGAATAGTTCAATTGAACTAGTTCGTTCGTGAACTACACAACTCTATCCTACACCCTGTTCAACAGAAGGCCGCAAATTTTTAGCATCTTTCGTTGAATTAGACTTTCTCCTTATATTTAACATTACATTCCATAATTCAATATAAAATTCAGATACAAAATTGTTAATTTTCGAGTATTTCAAGAGACTGTTTAATTCAGAGTCAAATAAAAATAATTACAATGTCAATATAATAATGACAATTAATTTCACGAATGCAAAGTTTATGTACATTTATATTAAAGAATACAGTCAAGTCTTATTTATAACAAAAATAATATCATACCAGATCTAAAGTGGATATAGGTCGTGCATTTGTTTGTGTGTAACATGTATGTACACTGCAATAGTAAATTCCCTTACGGTCTTATTTAAATAAATTTAAAATTTCGGGATATTTTTAGTGCTAGAAAGCCAGATTTTTCCTTTTACTTCCGCAATAATTACTTTTCATCACTATTAGATGCAGAGTTTCTGGTTTAGGAATGGATTTTTACTTTATTTCCAAACCGCTCTCCTTTTTTGTACTTTGAAAAAATATCGGCTCTGCTCATCTCCTTCGACTTGTTCGATTTCTGTAAAGGCCTGATTAGCCGAACTTTGATGGGGGAAAAAACGCAACGTACGTATGTAGTAAGAGAATATACAAAAAATGTAAGTACAAACAAAGCATCTTAAATTTCTTGTGTATATTCCAAAATAAAAGCAAACAAAGAAAAATTAAAGCAGATCTAAAGTGGAGTTGGATGCCTTATTATACACAGGCAAGCTAGAAGTATTATTTGACGAAAATTAACCACAAATTTGTTCAATATTCTCGGATCGATAATAGTTAAAAAGAAGTCTACTACCGTTCAGTGCAATAACAAGTGTTCATAATTCAATGCAATATTAATACGATTCCCAATAGGAGAAAATTATATTTGCTTCCTATATTTTATGATCTTATAAATATTGTTACGTTTTTACCTTTTTACAAACGTTTAAATATGAGTTCGTTAATTGCAAACGAAGTAAAAACAAATGTGTTTATTTTCAGTTAAACTCTCTTTATTCTTTACACTACTTTTGTGTGTCACCGTATACAACTTGACGATACAACAATAATAATCTGTTTATTCACTTTACTAGTTCACACAAGTATTCAGTGGATTTTTACAACCACGACTTATTTTGATCACACGCAACTTCACACAAGGCTGACTGAATTCTTACTGACTGACTGCTGGCATTGTCTTGCCCTTTTATATACGCACGTAATCAGTATGATGAACGTTCTCGACGTGGAAGGTTCTTGTTCTCGCCTTTTCGAGAATTCTATAGCGACCGCATTGTTGCTTGTGTATTTTGCACACTTGTCCATCCCTCATGCTTGTTGTTGTTGGTTCCAGGAGCAACCAGGTTCGTTGTACATATGTGTGTGTGCAGCTTTAGATAATCAACACGTTCATTATACTCTTGGTGTTAGTGTGTATTTGTATCGTGTGGCTTTTGTTTATCGTTTTTGTTGTTAAACGATATTAAATCGTTTCGATTTGCGTAACAATATTGTTACGAAAATGAGCACATCGTTTAACATTAACGATAAACAAAAGCCACACTAACAAATACAACGATCTTGCTTGCATATACCAACAAAAACAGTGTGAAAGAAAAGGAGATAGGCAAGCAAGAAAGAACGCAACAACAAACAACGTGAACAAAATACACAAAAAACAATGCAGTTGTGATAGAATTCTCGAGAATGCGAAAACAAAAATCTTCTACTTCATGAACCTTCATCAGACTGATTGATTGCGCATATAAAACGGCAAGACGAAGCCTTGTGTGAAGACGCGTTGCGTGCGAAGTAAACAGTCGTGGTTCGAAGATTGCTGTTGTGAAGATTTACCGAACAGTTGTTAGTGCTTGCGCGAACAGAAGTGCAAAGTAGAATAGTGAACAAGCAATTATTTTTGGAGTTGTACCAGTGGCACACAAAAGCAGTGCGCACATTAAAGAGTTTGATTAAAACTAAACAAAAATTTATTTTTATTTTGTTTGCATTCAACGAATTCATGTTTAAACGTTTTTAAAAAGGTAAAAACGTAACAATATTTTGAGGAATTTAAAATTTTTTCAATTATGCTTCCTCCAATGGCTAACAACTAGCTGCTTCTTTCAAATAACAAGTCAGATAAGAATGGAAATTCATTTCAGCATCAAATAGATTATAAATTAGAAAATATTGTATGTATGTGTACATGTGGTCAAGCGGTATTTCTATATTCTTACATTCAAAATCTATTGCAGTCTTTAGTGATAATTTTTAGATGATAATTATTATTATCAGTTTAAAGTTCATACACTTGCATACACTACATCACTGTAGTCATATATGTGAGACATAATGTTGTCAAAAATACGTTTTCCGTTTTCTTAAACCACTTTGGTTTTCATTTTTCAATCGTATTCTGAGTGTGTTAGGACACGTCCATTAAAAATTCTCCCGCAGATTTATTTGACGACCAAATAAATAAAAATCTTTGCAAGATTATTAAGAGCACAAGCTCTATTTTAATCCAAAAGGTCGTTTCACCCCATTAAGATATGAAGTAAAATAATTTTTGCAAAAATTAAAAATCACTTCAGATACTTTACCAAATGAATAATTTTAGAAGCGGGATATGTATGTACAGCCGTCACTGACACATATTCGGCAAATTTTTTTTTATTTCCCGGTTATATTCCATCATGTGGACAAGCCATGAGAGTTCCTTTTTGTAAAATTTATTAATTTTTAACGATTTAAAGGGAAACTTTTTTTCTTTAAATTATTTAAAATTCATAAAAAGTTTATAAATTAAATTTTCTATATGGATTTACGGGTTAATATGTCCGACGACATACTGATGTTTTAACAGAAACAGAATACCTGTCGTTTTTCTATCAGTTTAGAGAGTTTATATTAAAAAAAAAATAAAATTGTAGAATTAAATAATTTTATTCGAATATACAAAATATTTAAAATGATTTTACAATATGGGCACAAACAATTTACAATATTTTACATTTTACTTATAATTAAATGCAATACAATGGAACAAGGTATACATTTTAATTTAATAATGATCAAATTGTCTTAATGAGTCAAAAAATTTATTATTTTCGTAAACAAATAAAATCACTGAAATTTAATTTCTGTAAGATATTTTATAATTTTATAAACAAATTCTGTTTTACGAATGTTACCATTAAAAACTTTTATTATTCTATTTCCTGTTTTGAGTTGCGATTTGTTTTGAGATGCTTTCGTGAATTTACAATTTTTGAATAAATTTCGAGGGAATACCAATGTACGTTTTTTATTTACATAGCTTGCTTAATCTTTAAACAAACAAAAAAATAAAACAATTAAGTTTAGGAGAAGTCCTTACGCATAAAAGTATGGTGAGAGAAAGGTTAGTCATTGTGGTCTTGCCTATATCATATAAAATCGTAGATATTTAGTTATCGAAAACAATATAACATCCTGATAATATGCAGAGGTAATATATCCCTAAGACCAGACAATTGCATCAACGCAAAATGATCATTTAATATAATGTCGTCAATGAAAAGGTGATATGTTTAATGTATTCTTTGTATATTTTTAGTCATATTTTTTCTTTCTCCAATTAATTAAGGGAAAAGGTCCTTTGGTGACGCTGCTTTGGCGCTACATAAAAAGCTTATGAAGCAGAAGCATAAGTTTGTTTTTAACTGCATGCTATATCTCGCAAGAATGACTGTGAAATGCGCTTTTAGTCGACTTATATACCACAAATGGATTAAAGTTCAACTAAAAACTGTACACAGGCGCTATTGTAAAGACATAGTATGTTCTTCGCAATTATTTGACTAAAACTAGAACGGCAACATAAGTATCAGAACCAGCGGAGAGTGAATTTTCACGTTATTTAATCACATACGGCAACATAGAGTTTCAGTGACAAAAAATAATTATTCAATTAACATAAAAATCATTTAAATTATTATAATTTATTCGCTTAAATATTTGATTAAATATTTAATTTGATACAAGAAGTAAAGAATAGTTGACATATGTACGTCAGTTGTTTTGTTGAACGAAGCCTGAAAAATTTGTTTGAAAGTAGACTTAATTAATTAATTTCGTATCAAATTTTTGAATCTGTGAGTGTAATAGGCAAACTTGGAACGTAAAACCTCCAGGACCAATTTGGAATGATATACGCTACTTCAAATAAAAATTAAAGTTAAAAGAACTTTGAATTCCATGATTGAGTTGTAAATATGAAACCCATCATATATATTTATACTTTTGTAATAATTGCTGTGGAGTAACACACTTTTCCAGTTTCAAATGAATCCCATCCTTATATAATTGCCTATATTTGAGAACATACGAATACATGTAAGAAGAGGTGGCAAGTGTGCCAGAAAACTAATGTGATGTGATTTATTGTCTGAGCATGAAAATAAAGTTGCTGGGGACAGCAATATTTTAAGACATTCCTATGGCATTTACGTAAGTGTTAAGAGTCATCTGACAACGACTTCTTCAATGACAGTTACCTTTACATACGTGTACATCTACATACATACAACCTTCACAGTATATACTGAAGAATTTGACTTATTTTGATAATTGGAGAGTAAGCTCTACAAGTCATGCCTGTCAAAAAGAGCGGCACATTAAGAGAAAACCAAACATAGGATGTACAGGGTTGACTTTAAGTTTATGATTGTCGGTAAATGGGCTACAGATGAAGTTACAAGCATTTCCAATCGAGTGATGACTGTATATTTTGTTGGAAATAAATTCTGTAAAAACGAAGCAATAATTCACAGCAATTATTCTCTACTGGCCTAAAAAGGTTTTGTATTTGGTGATTTACGGCAGCTATTTGTTCCATTATAAATACTATGCAGATACATAGGTTCTTGCTTTTTCTTAAAGTTTAAATACTACTGTTGCCGCATTAATTGGATTTTGAGTTCTTTCCTGAAAAGAGGACTAACGGGCTGACTATTCAGAAGTTATGCTTAAAAACAAGGGTATGTTTATGCGCTTTAGTTTTACCAATTCTCAATAACTGAAGAAAAAAGATGTAACAAATGTTTATTTGGACCTTATTTATCGTCTTCGATCGGAAAGAACAAAAAAATCTTTTTTATTAGCATAAACCTAAAAACAATGGAATTTGTCCTACGGATTTATTCAATACGAAATTTTTATTTATAATTGTGTTGCTTGTAAAAAAGTTCCTTGTACGCCATCGATATTAATTTGTAGAAACTGTTTTATTCTCTTGCCGCCTAAAATTCGTATGTGTGCTAAATTATTATAGGAGGGCCCCTGGATTCTTCTTCGTTTTTATTTTCATTCATTGAATACTTAAATTATTTTCTTTTCAAAATTATGTTGTATAGACCTAACACCACAATATGAAATTGATGTTAAGCTATCAGTTGATATGATCTAAAAATAAAATATTAAACAAAAAAATGCTCAAAATAGGTATTATTGAAACTTACTATTTGTCAAAAAATAGCCGTATTCAACCTTTAATCTCGGTCATCTGATTTCGATCAAAGACTTACCTCTCTGGTGGAGTCAAACAAAAACAATTATCATCGTATTTATGTAATATTTTTATTTTTGAACACAATATTTTTTAATTATTTATTGTTTAATATATTATTTCATATCATAAAACAATCTCAATGTCAAGCATAGAATTTTTATCAATTTAGCATTTACAACTTCCTAGGCCGTATCAACATTTGTACAAATTTTAATGAATATTTGTAGCCATGAAAATAATACCAGTTAATGCCACGTTTATCCGTTGGAGCATCATTTAATTCTGTTGGATCGTGATAGTATTTACCATTTAAATTGCTGAAAACAATAAACAAATTAATAATAATTACTGTATACATCAACATTTAATCAACTGACCTCCAACCACATTTCTCATACCACCACGCACCAGTTTTAAATATTGCGCAACTTGCGTCTTTGTCAATATCATTATCACGATCTTTCGTAGAGAAATTATAACCCACATGATCACTAAATGAGTCCCCTGCATCGCCGGAATACGATCCCACACTAATTAGTTTATAATTTTCACTTTCATTGCCAATTTGAAAGTCATCATACTTTGCATATTTCATCACATTATCAAAATCTTGTAATTGTATCAGCAACTCAACGGGTTTTAGAGTGGAGGTTAGGAAGTGCAATTTGTCTAGTCCTATAAAGAGTTCACTATCAAGATCACCGAAACCGGCTTTGTATTCTAACCAGCTGCGGTAAAAGTCCACCGATCCATTGACGCGTCGTTGAATAACGATCCAACCTCCATCGTCTATGCTGTTATTACAAGCGACAAAAAATGGTGCTGGTCTATACAGATGATTAATAATCCGACATTTATTACCTACACAATGTGTGGGATCGAAATCTAGACAACTCGTGGGATATGATTGATTTGTGCTAAAAGTGATTAAAGAAGAGAAATGTATGAGGTTATTTATTTGGAGCGTAATTTTTGAATATTATAGAATAAATAACTTTTTCACTGTCTTTCATTTCTATTGTGGCATGAACTCTTTTAATTTCGTAAAATATTTCGACTTCTTTTTTATATTAACACATTCGTATCGGGTTATTTCCAACCAAAAAGTCCTATAAATTGATTTATTTTCTTGTAACTTTTACTGTTTAAGGTGCAGATTTCGAGATTTTTTAACTAAACGGACTTATTTTTGCAAACAGTGTGCAATCGATAATTATATGATTAATTATATTCCCTGACATTCCAATGATAATTAAATTTAAATTTCTGAGAACATTTTTTAATGAACAAATCTTACAAATTTTGTAGCTAATGAGCAAATATAAGGCATATTTTCCACGTAATGAAACTATGATATAAACCTACGTGAAGAGTATGACCACAATATACTCGTATGTATGTTGTCACTCCGACAAAAACAAATTAAACATCAACAAGGAATCAACAAAGACAAAATACTTAGGAAAATATGACAAAGAAGCGATAATTACGAGAAAATGATCGAAAATGTAACAACAACACTTAAAGAAAAATCTTCGAAGTTGCAGACATGCCAATAAAAAGGGTAGAACGATGCTACCACGCAGTCGTGATTAGTTAGTCGGTCTGTAAAGTGCCAGTTACCCGAACGTAACGTAACGTATCGTACCGTACGTTTTCTTTTTAGCATATGGAGAGCGTACCGAAACGTTATCTCTCGTTAGCAAAACGGAACGTTCTGTATAAAGTAGAATTCTCTCACGTTTTTACGCGACATTTGCATTGCGACACTAAAGCCCTCTTTGGTACTTTAATGATTACACAGCCCTGCAAATTTGGATTGAATCAAGTAAATCTGATTAATTTGTATAAACCTCGACCGCCATATTGGATCCGCCATTTTGAATTTTTTAAATCTGAATGAAGATCTGTAATCAGCGACGCCAAAAACCCCTGAGTAACAATTTTCAAGTAAATCCGATTAATTTTTAAGGACCTCCGTAATGTGTTTCTTTTTCTTTTGCACCCCTTGACATAAACCCACCCCCTACTTTAAGGGTGTATGCAAACAATTTGGCTTTGGGCTCATTTTAAAGAGCAAAGATCAATTGTCAATTTCTAACAATAGCGATGGTTCTAGCACGTCGGTGTTGAGCTCTACAATGTTTCAAAAATAGCCAAAAACACTATTTTTCTCGAAAACCTGACGTGATGGAACATTTTTGAAACCAGATTCGTGTTTAGGGCACAAAATGCCTTCGGAAACATCTGGAGCAATCTTATTTGCAAAACCCATGCAGGGCTGTGTTATTTATAAAAAAAACATTTAAAAATCCTACATGTATATAATGAAATTTTTAATTTTTAATTTTTTTTAAATAATAATAAAAAAAATTGTTTTATAAGAAATAAATATTTCTATCATGCACACAAAAAAATTTTAACAAAATAAATAAATAATATTTATGTATTTTGAGTGACGAAGTGGTACGAAATCACCTTTTTGGTACTTCCACATATATTAATCGTATATATAAACCTTTTAAATTTGTATATAAAAAATAATTTTTATTTAATTATTATTATGATTGAAATGTGTATAAGAAAATTTGAAACATAATAAATAAAAAATTAGTATTTTAAGTGGCAATGTAACGGTGCTTTCCTATTTATACATAAATGATTATAATGTTCATAAAGAATTATAAGAGTATTTTTTTATTACTATTAATTATTATTAATTATTATTAATTATTATTATTATTAATAATTTTCAATAGAATAAAATTCGAATGTACTTATATCTAAATTCCATAAATATTACAAGAATAAATGTTTGTAATAACATAAAATTTAAGAAGCAAATATAACTTCTTCCAATTAAAAGTATAAAATTGGTACTTTTCGAAGTTTGCTTTACCTTAACAACACTCATCATTGTTCAGAAGAGCTGACTTCTTGCAAATGCCTGTACACCAATTTCTTTGCATTGTGTTGTGTTCCTTTGTTTTCTGTTTCGTTTTTATTTACATTCTTCGTTAACAGATGTCACGTTTTTAACCTTTCTATAAATACACAAACGTTCTTATGGCAACGTACGTTACGTTTTTACGTTCCCTACGCATGAGTAATCAGCCCTTCAACAGTTATGAGTCTGCAATCTAGAGTTGTATTAGAAAGTCGGTATTAAGCACAGTGGTATTGAGCAGTGAACGCTTAAAAGAATCGATTAAAAGGATCGTGAATAAAATTGATAGCGAAATTAATAAACAGCCCCTCTGGGCAAAATTATGATGGACAGATTAGTTTTTTTTTTAAATATTTGGTTATACATTCGATTTTTGTTTCCGTCGTGATAATTATTCGAATCAGTCATCCCAATATGGTAGAATAATGATTTTTATGCAACGGCAAATAATTAACATTTCACTATCCAGACCCACACAATAGATTCAAATTTGGAAAAAACAAATAACTAATGAGCAAATGCTACAAGATACCGTTATTACAGAAGTCGCTAATATTGGAACAGAAATCACACAAAAGCTGAACTTTTCTGTAAAAAATAGTTTCGATATTAAACCCGTTATAAGAATTAAATTTCGAAAAAATTAGTTTAAATAACCGTTGCTGTACGGCAAATTTTTGGGTGGCGTGACATAATGTCCATTGACATGTCCATGTCACCCTAAAAATTGACATTATGTCCATGTCATGCCACCAATTTTTGGAATAAGAATTTTGAAAAGTTTTCTGAGTTTTTTTATAGAAAAAAAATTAATGACACCTTTAAAAATTTTTTTATATTCAATTATTATAAGCTGAATTTTCAATCTGGTAGTAGTATTAGAAATACTGGCTAAGTGTCTCTCTCCGCCTGACTAAAAATGAAAATATTTATATACAGTGGTGGCCACGAATTTAAGACACGACATTTTACTTATAAATTTGTGATAATTTTTACATCTTATCAAAAATATTTTAGGTCCATGATATTTTTCTTAAGATTTTAGTAATATTAGGAAGAAAAATTAATAATATTTTGCTACCTATGTATATTTGGTTAAAAATTTTTATTTACATATATAGATCAAGACAAAATGCTAGTCGGGATTCGATATTTTTTTGACACAAGTAGTTTACGTTTTGCAATACACCCACGCAAGTTTTTTTTCATTTAAACATCTTCTTATTGTCCTAGCCGAAATATCGATACCAAAATCCAATACAATATTATTTTTTATTTTACTTGAGCTCGTGAAAGGATTGTTAGCAGCTACTTTAGGGTGTGGTTTTTCGGACTCTAGGTTGCTGTTTGACATTTTTGGTGCGACCATGTTGCTTGATTTGTTCCAGCGCGTTGTAAATCTTGCATCTAGATGCAGCTTGGATGTCTCCATTACTATTTTTCCATTAAATTTTAGTTGTTAGATCAGTTTTCGCTCGGCATCGGTATTCCAGGTACCTCTGACCATTTATAATTAAATATTTCTATGTATTCCAACATAAAACAACTTAAAACATTCGTTGCTCAACGTTTAGCTTCAAAAAACACCAAAAAGTCACTTAAAAACCAGATATTTCTGAAATGTCTTAAATTCGTGGCCAATTTCAAATAAACGTTTTTACAATAATATGATCAAAAAGCAACAAAATGTAAAAAGAAACAAAATAAAATAATGGTACTTTTTCGTAATATTACAGAGTACATAGAAGAATAAAGAATAGCAATTTTGATATTACAGGACTGTAAATATTATCACAACTAAGTTAGTCATATGTCGTGTCTTAAATTCGTGGCCACCACTGTATATATAAATATTCAATTTTTTAAATTTTATAATCTTTCTTTTGAGCAAAAAAAAGGCCCATTTTGAAAAAAAATTTAAAAAAAAATAAAAAAAAATTTTTAAAAATTAAAAAAACTATTTTTGGAAAGGTTGAAGAAAATTTTTGCTAGGACCAATAGGTGAAAAGTTACACACAATTTAAAAAAACTCTGTATGACCAAAATGTCCAAATTTGACCCCCTCTAACTCCGGCAGTTCTTGACTGATATATTGTGAAAATTTGTGTCTGGCCTACTAATAGTACTAACCTTGGTGCAAATTTCATCCAAATCGGAAGACATCGATTTTAAAAATTGGGTCACTTGACACGAAATTGCCCATATGCTTGTATATAAAAAAACTAAAATTATTTATGTACATAAGCATAATACGTAGCGCCAAACATGGTAATTTATGCTACTTTGTCACTTAACAACATGCAGATATATATATATTGTCACTCGAAATACGTATTATTTATTTATTTTATTTAATTTGTTTCAAAGTTCTCTTTTGTACATTACAATCATAACAATATGTATTTAAGGACTTTAAAAATAAAAAAATAATTGATATACACATATGCTCAAAATAATGAATACATCTTATTCTAAAACAGGGTTTACCAAAATTTTTTTGGTTATGTATTAGTGAGTAAGAGATAGAAAATAAGTTAAGGGAATATATTTATTTACAGCCATAGAAAAGTGTTAGTAATACACGCTATTTTTATTTTCATTTCATCAACATACATATGTAAAGCTATCAATCTTTGGCTTAATAATTTTAGATAAAAAAATAAAATAAAAAATCCATTTTTTATTAAAAGAACATAAGCTACCAATCTTTGGCTTAAAAATTAGGCCGTTTTTTAGATAAATAAAAATAA
This sequence comes from Sarcophaga subvicina, assembly GCA_936449025.2. Classification (NCBI taxonomy): domain Eukaryota; kingdom Metazoa; phylum Arthropoda; class Insecta; order Diptera; family Sarcophagidae; genus Sarcophaga; species Sarcophaga subvicina. The sequence goes on along the minus strand of OW388083.2, from coordinate 58,455,236 downwards.
AAAACCAATTTTTTATTAAAAGAAAAAACGAGCATTTAAAAAAAAAATTATACTATGCGACAAAATAAAAGAAAATTAAATTCGCCCAGCTACTGATATAGACCATTTTTAACATAAAATGTTTTTTGAGTGTTAATCTGAAATAAAATGATAAAGCATTCATCGCACATGTGTTCTTGTCGCAGCCTGATCGACAACTAAATCAAAGAACACAAGAATGCGTGTGAGTTCTCTCTGCACATTTCTGCTACGAAATGGCAAATCTTGTTCTAAAATATTAAAGAAACGTTAACTGTAAAAATACCCTCGAAAACGCAGCGAGAACTATTTTTATTATAGTTCCATCTGCCATGAAGTCGCCGTAGTCTAGTAGGTAGTGTGTTTGCTTTTTAGACGCAAAGCCAAGGTTCGACCCCCAGGCCAGACATCAAGACAAAAAACAAAAAGTATTACTTGGCGACTTTCTCTCAGCAGATTGCTGGCAAAAACTCTGAGAGTAAATAAAATTGCCATGTGCAAGTTTCTCAAAAAATCTGTCGTTCGGAGTCGACTTTAAACTGTAGGTCCCACCACACATTTATAAAATTAACACACACAACATAAGTGGTGTGAGAAACTAGGACGTTGTACAATGGGTAAATTCGACCTCCGGGTACTGTATTTGTCTTAATTGACAAGTACACGTCCTCTAGCCTAACCTAACCTCCATCTGGCATCATCTTTAAACCGAAAAATTTGACAAGTACATCCATTTATTTAAATATAAAAAGTGAAATACCGGTTACTAATGAGAAAGCGGAAAAGAGATTACAACTTGCTAAGGAGCATTTATATGGAGAAATATTATATGGGAGCGATGAAACCGAAATAAATTCATTTCTAAACGAATTTGCCATCGTTTCCAAACGAACTTATTTTTGTTTCATCGCTTGAGATTAACTTTTGTTACTTTTTCCGCCATCTGGCCTCTCTTATGTTTATTCTGTTCGTTTATTGCAATCTTTCTTCCGTTTTCTCATTAGTAAAAATTTTTTCCTGCAAGATTCGCTTGCACAAGTCAACGTCGATTTGTTGTTGGACTAAATTCAATAAAAAACTTGGCAGAAATAGAATCAGAGGATTATCCGTATGTTTGTTTCTGAGCTGATTTTCTTATGTCTGCCAAGAGATTCTGCCATGTTAGTTTTTTGCTAAAAGAATTTTGCACAAAGTGTAAAGACCTTTCTAAGTTCTCCGATATCTCTCTCAATGATTTTCCGTAACTCCTCATGTCTTTTTCCTCTTCTTCAGTTCAATGATAATTTCCTTCCATTTTCTTTAAAATAATTTTTGATTCTTATGTAATTTTATATCAAAATGAAATTATTTTTACCGTTTCACATAAACACAATGAAAAATCTCTTAAAAATTTAATATAGTACTCTGAAACAAATTATAAATAAGTCAAGTGTATTTATTATTATGATCAACAATTTTTATGGATTCATCGGAATTTCACTTTTTATATTTAAATAAATGCATGTACTTGTCAAATTTTTCGTTTTAAAGTTGTTGTCAGATGAAACTATAATAAAAATAGTTCTCGCTGTTGTTTCGAAGGTATTTTTACAGTTAATGTTTCCTTAATATTTAAGAAAAAGGTTTATCTATTATTTTCAGCATATGTGTGTATTAATGTAAAAATTTAAAAGATTACATTACATACTTATAAACGTCAAATTACCAAACAACGAATTTGTGCGACATTGCAATTGCCCATAATGCTCACTCGAATACAAATGTCACATAAAAACATTATGAAATTTTATTTTATACAGATTGGTCCGTTCCGTCAGCATGACTTTCAATTTCTTTAATCGTTTATGTACTTTTCATATGCTTGAATGCGAACGCTCAGATGATTCTACTTTAAGAGATTCACAATTTTAGTTAAAATAGGTAAATATTTGGTGTCTGATAATATTTGCAGGCTAAATTAAATTCTCGTTTATACAACGAGTACAGTGTTTTATGTTTTCAAATATCAAAACCACAAAAGGAATGATATTGACATACAAAATATATCATAACTACAAAAGGAATGGCGATATCTTTATTACTACTGTCACAAACATTTATTTTTTATTCTTTTTTAAATACATTTTTTTATATTGTTATTTCACAGACACAAAACCAAAAATTTTTTAAGTACGAATTCCGCAATGTATGGAACAAAATATAAACTTTCATGAGTCTATCATTATCGCCGTCTATCCTAATTGTGTGAAAAGAGCAAAATTTATTGGCACTTACCAAGTTAGGGTTTGATTGTCATCCTTAATGCATATTTTAGTGGCATCTATAAAATACAAAAAATTATAAGAAGCTTTCTGAAGCAATTTGAAAAACAATTCTTACCTATTTTATGGAAGTATTGATTTACATCGTGATAAAATTTTAAATGGTCCGCTTTGGGTATTGTACTGCTTTCTATTTGGCTTAGCTTAACGTCTATTTGAGGCAGGATGGCTAGTTTATCCGAAATTGTATTTTTTAAGTCCTGACTGTGCGTCTCTAACTTGATTTCATTTAAGAGCATTTGCGAATCGTTTTGATTTCTTATGATCTTATCCAAAATTTGATCATGTTTGTTTAATGTCTCTCTTATATCAGTAATGACGATGATTTTATCATCGACTGGAGGAACGATTGAAGTTTGCATTTGAATTTCTTTTCTTATAAAATATTTTAAATCTTCTACGTTTTGTCTATTATTCTGTAGAAGTTTCTCTTGCATTGCTTCTATTTGTTGTGGCAAATTTTTAATTTTTCGTTCCAAGTCACTAAGAATATCCCTTTGCCTGTCTAGGTCCTTTTTAATATTTGACATATCTTGTTTCAGTATGTCGTTTCCAAGTTGTAATTTTATTAATTGGTTATCAAATCGTGTATAGTCACACGAATCGATTATGTCCGAAATATCGTCGTTAGATATCCCTATCTACAATGAATATATATTTATTAGAAGTATTTATTTGAAAATTATAATACGGATTTATAAAATGTACTTACATTGATAGCAGCCTGCGCACAATTCCACATACATAATAATGATAATGTTAGTTTGTAAAATTTCATTTTAATTTTAGCGATTATTTTCACAATTCTTTTAAGTTCGCTTCTATCAAAATGTTAAAGTCAACTGATGCTGTATTAAAATTTTGCTGTGATTTTGTAATATTTAGTACAGCAAATGATGAGAATAAAAATGCGATAAGAATATAAGACCCAAATGTAAGCAATAATGAAATGAAATTTAAATCCGTACTTTGACTACAAGGCTTACATTCGACGTATGTATAGTCTGTGAAAGGTGTTCTGATGTATTCTACATCAAGTCTGACTGTTAGAATTACTCACATAATATTACGTCTTTGCATTTAGGAATTGAAAATTAATCCCCATGAAATCCGATTTTATAAAAAAGATTCTTGAATTGCAAAATTAGAATTGTAGTACAAAATAAATTTAAGTTTAGAATTATTTGTCTTTAGGTGAGTAAATATAGTTCCTCGATTGTTTCTAAAACTTGTAACCCCCCTTGAAAAGAAAAGTTTAGTTGAGACGCTTTGAATGCCTAAGATAAAATCTTATTTTATAGTAAACTAGTAGCAAATGCTAGTTTTTTATAAAAATCAATTTAGAATTGTAAAAAATATTTTTAAATGTGATTTTCAATTGTTTTGTATTGAAATTCAAAACGTTAAAACGTTCTCGTGAAAAGTTAAAAAAAACAACATAATACCATAATGATTCGATTATCCGGCAACATCAATTATCCGGGATGGAAAAAGAAAATTTTTTGCATCGATTTAATTTTATTTTGAATCGACTTAAATTTTTCTGCATCGTTTAACCGTGATCACCTCTATTATCCGTGATTATAAGCAAAATATTTTTTCTATTATTTTGGACAAACAAGCGAAAAAGGGGATTTCCCTCTTTAGTATACGATGAGTCAGAAGCATACATGTAAACCTGCTTAGTTTAATTTAGAAATTTGAGAAGTGCGTTTTTTATATTTTTGAAACATGTATGTATATAAAATCCTTGAATTATTTAGTTTTTATATAAATATGTACATATTCATTTATTAACTAATAAAAATATCTATTAAAAAACTAGCTAACACTGGTACTCAATTAACCGGGAAAATCGATTATCCGGAATGCTTCCGGTCCCAACCATCACGGATAATCAAGGTCTTACTGTATTACCAAAAAAAATATTTTTTTCTCGTAATCAGTGCATTAACAGGCATCGTTAGGGAGGTATTTCTACAAAAAAGGTGGCTATTGTATAAATTTTTCTTTAAATTTCAAAAAAAATTATTATTGGATCATTTTTGCATTAAAAATAACAATAAATAAAAAAACGGTTTATCGGTTTCGAAACCGGTTTTGAAACCGGTTTCTTAAAAAAGGCAATTTTTCAAATTATTCGGAAACCGGTTTAACAAACAACCCAGTTTTTGAATACTCTAAGTCCTAAATATAAATGTACTCAATTAGCCCGTTTTTCGCCCCTTTCCCCCTTTTTGGCTTTGGGTCCAACTTTATAAACGGAACACCTCCAATAGATTTTTGGGAAACTTAACGAAGCTAAATCGTAAAAAAATAACTTTAAAACAGATCAAAAATTTTTTCCCCCTTTGTCCCATTTTTTCCCCTTTGGGTAAAAATTTTGAAAAGATTTATTGCCTATAACCTGCACCGACAAAAGCTCGATCAATATCCCAAATTTCAAGAAAATCGATCCAGAATTACAGAAAGATTTATAATATATGTATATTAGGATAATAAACGATTACAAATTATTTTTAGAATTAAGCCGAAGACTAAAACTTAACTTAACCATAATGACAACATTTATTCGGAAATCAGATAACAATTTTGTTGTAGAGAGGCTTTAGGATAAATTTGCTTCATCGTAATGGAATTTATTATAGAATTCATAAAAAAATGATTTCATAGGATGATTTTCAATTAAAGAATTGAAATAAAATAACAATAAAATTATTAATCATATAACGTAACATAATTTACATAACATACATACATACATAATTGGTAATCACAACAGTTCAGTCAGGATTACGACCTAGTTTCTAACACCACTTATGTTGTGCATGTTGTTAACACTAGATTTACCACGCCAGTCAAAATGACTGGTTTTGCCTTATTAGCCTTAAATATTAACTTTGTGTGAATATTTTTTTCCGAAACTTTTATATGACTTTTATAACGACAACTAAATACAATTGATTTGATAACTCATTTTGATCTTGTGTCCACAATAAAATTTTTTTTTTATTTCTGGTACTTATACCGGTACCAGCCATTTTGACTGGTATGTTTTTCTATGGCAGAAGACAGTGTTCTTTTGCATAATATGCAAAAACGAATGTGTATGGGGTTTCCTTCTAGTTCTGAAAAGGATAATGAAAGCGGGGAAGATACACAACTTGAGGTTTCTGCAAGTGGAACTATGTGGAAACAAATAAAAGAAGGAAGTGTTGCTGGAATTTTACCAACTCATTGCATATTCAAAGATTTATCTAGGCCTACAGCATATGCTAGAAGAAATATTATGGAAGAGAAGCCAAGCAGTGCCTTTTTACTATTGACTGACCACCATATACATAGAGCATATCAAAACTTGCACCTAATTAGAAGCCTCTAGAGTTTTAGAGAATAAACGGACACTTTCACAGGATAAATTGAAAGCTTTCATTGGAATACTGTTTGCACGACGTACATACAGTGGTGCATACAGTATTCAAAAGGGTTGCAGGTGTCATATTTATGGAACAAAAAATGGGGTCCTGAATTTTTTCTAAAACTATGAGTAGGCATGACTTTATAGAAATTTTACGTTTCATTCGTTTCGATAAAAGAAATAAAAGGAGTCAATGCTTGCAAACTGTTAAATTTGCGTTAGTGTCAACTGTTTGGAACAAATTTATTGTCCACAGCCAAAACTGTTTCAAACCAGGAGCAAATATTGCATTAGATGAACAATTGTTTCCAACGAAAGCCAGATGTAGGTTTACACAGTATATGCCAAACAAGTCAGACAAGTTTGGAATAAAATTCTGGCTGGCTTCTGACGTTGAAACGAAGTACGTTGTAAATGGCTTTCCTTATCTAGGAAAAGATGAAACACGAAATTTGGCAACACCTCTTAGTGAATTTGTAGTAATGAGACTACTGGAGCCTTATACCATGAAAGGTAGGACTGTAATAGCCGACAACATTTTTACCAGTGTTTCTTTAGCTTCTAAATTATTAGCCAAAAACACTACGTTGGTTGGTATCATACGCTTAAACAAACGTAACCTTCCAAACATTTGCAAATAAAAGAGGGATTGTATGGATCGTTTTTCAACATTACAACATATATGCAACAAATGAATGTATACTTACAGTTTATAAGAGTAAGCCCAACAAAAAAGTTGTTTTATTGAGTACTATACACAAAGGCGTCAAAATTGATACCGACGGCAAGAAACTAATTGAAACTGTGTCTTTTTATAATAAAACCAAATTTGGTGTCGACGTCATAGATCAAATGGCACGATATGGCTAACGACATATAGTGTGAAGTCAGGATCTAGAAGATGGCCACTTCAAGTATTTTTTAATATTTTAGATTTTGTCGGAATAAATTCCTGGATTTTGTATAAAAACACAACCGGAAAGAATATTTCAAGAAAGGATTTTTTGTTTCGTTTGGCTGAAGAACTCAATTTTTGATTATCAGTCATCAGGTCAAGAAATAGGAAGTGAACTACTACCAACAACTACTCTTCCAAAAACATTTTATTATTATTTTACCAATACTGGTTATTAATTCTATAAAACAAAATTTACACACTCAAAACGTTATTTTTGAACACCAGTCATTTTGACTGGTGTTGGTATAAATGGGTATAAAAATTTCTTGGTAAATCTAGTGTTAAAGAAACATTCAGTACATATCGACGCCTCCGTTCTATAACATTCTACGTCGAAAAAGTGTGTTTTGAGTTATGAGCTCTCAAAGTTTTCACGCGACATACGACTATATGTGCATTCTAGGTAGATTTTTCCCTATAACTTCGGAACGGATCGGCGCATATTAACCAAATTTTTACAGTATTTAATTTAGAGAACGTAGAATTTAAAAATGCAAGAACATTAAAAACGTTCTAAGTACACTTAGAACGTTATAGAATGGAGGCGTCGATGTGAGGGTTTATGACTAATATGAATGCAAAATTGATTATCGAAACAAAAAACAAAAAAAAAACAAAAATTTTTTTGACAACGATGATACCCAACAGCTGGTAATTTAAGGCCACCTTATAACCATATGAATACGCCTTGAATCGCTTGAAATAGAGTTGAGCGACATTTTTTGCATGCAGTAATGGACAATTATTTTATATTCTGTAGAATATTTTAACATTTTTAAATAATTTATTTTTATTTGTTTATTTATGTATTAAAATATAATTACAAATTGCATTTAATTACATTACGAACTAAGTAACTTCGACCTTCTGCTCGGTGTAGTGTAACACACCACAGTCTGTGGTGGGCATCGCACCCAATACCCTCTCGCTAATAGTCTAGTACACTACCAGTGCACCTCATTTTGAAATTAAAATACATACATTGCTTTATTCATTTAGTGGTCAATAAAAATTTGGAAAATGTTGAATTTTTATGGCATACCTATTATTTCTTCCACTACTGTTGTAAATATTACTTTTTTATTTTTAAATAAATTTACTTCACTTTATTTTCCCTGATTTAATATTTGATATTTCTACTACAATCTGTAAAACAATCTTTTATTCATTCATTTATTATTTTAATTCACGTGATTTTATAAAAAAAATATTTAGGACATGTATTCGTGATAGTGATGGACATTAAAATAAAACAGTGTCGACTTTTTTCGATCCTATGCATAGCAAAAATTTAACAATTTTATGTCAGTTTATCATATAATACATCGATTTTTTCTGTGATTTAACCTTCATAAGGTCCTTAAAAATTGGCGTTTTCTGTCTTATGGACTGATTTGACACAAATGACTGGTTCGAATATTATTTTTTTGTATTTAGTGGAAGTTGAAGGCTGCTGATCCAGTACAAGCTCATCGCAGAGTTTTTCTGTAATATTAGTTTGGAAATAGTGCTCTTGGTAGCGTTAATATAAAAATAAATGACGACTTTTCATGTCAGCCATGTTAACCAGATGTAAGTAACATTTAAAACATTATAGACGGATGTGTCAATAATATGGCTAAATACCACTCGTGACCATAGTTTAGTCTTTCTTTTGTAACTCTACCATGACACTACTTTATTCCGTGTTTCAAACCGTAAATTACATTTGTTCTAATGGAGTATTATCTGAGATTTTCTCTGGACTTTGATGCTAAGTACGAAAAAGAGTCACAGATTTCTTCTTTTATTTTTAGGGGCATAGATAGGAAAGGGGTTGTGACTCCTATGAGAGTTGTATGCTTTTCTAATAGTTTTTTTCCAAATTTATACGAAGTGAAAAAAAATCTGTTCTACATTATGACCAACTGATACCAGTAGTATGTTTTTGTACCTTCTAGGGCACTTTTTTCATACAAATTTGGGATTATGCATAGCTGGGAGTTATGAATTGAATTGTGAAATGAATTGTGTGCGATGGGTCTATATGTTTGTAACATGTATAATATGTGTGCGTGTGTGTGTGTGTGTGTGGGTTAAAATTAGCGATTATGCATAGCTGGGAGTTATGAATTGAATTATTGTGTGCGATCCGGCTATAGGTTTGTAACATGTATTATGAAAAGTGCACGGGCATAAGATCAATAAGAATATTTTTTAATGTAAACAAATAAACAATTTTGGATATGGTTTCGTTTAATTATTTTTTTTTTTTTGTTAGTGTGATACATTTGTGTTTTGTTTTTCTTGTAGACAAATATGGGATATCAAATGTTTGTTACAAACAATAGCAGCGCTTTGTTATAAGCTACACAACAACAAACAGCGTGACTCCTTACGATTTCTTATCCTTAAGCATAAGATCAATAAAAATATTTTTTAATATAAACAAATTTTAAAACGCTTGACTCATATTACAGTTTTTAATGTTAAGTACGAAAAATTTTGGATGTAGGTTCGTTTAATTAATTTTTTTTGTTAGTGTGATATATTTCCGTTATGTGTGTGTGTGTGTGTGTGTTTTTCTTGTGAACAAATGTGGGATAACGACACATAAACAATAGCAGCGCTTTGTTATAAATAATAACAGCGTGACTCCTTAACATTTCTTACTCTTAAGCATAAGATCAATAATAATATTATATTTTTAATGTAAACAAATTTTAAAACGCTGACTCAAGAATTATGCAGCTGTCATTTTATTTGTGTTAATATGAGTATATATGAGTATATGTACTTAGAACAGCTCTTGTCTTTACAAGATCTTCTAACATTTTAGTATAGTAATTTTTAGACATTGTGCTAATGTTTTCATATTAATTTTGATCTGCTTTGTATCTGGACACGATCTGCTATGTATCTGGTCACGATTTGCTTCGTCTCTGCTCACGATCTACTTGGTATCACGATCTGCTTCGTATCTGCTCACGATCTGTTTTGTATCTGCTCACGATCTGATTTATACCTGATCATGATCTGCTTGATGTCTTATGTCTATATCTTTTGAATTTGGGTACGCTGTATCGTGGTTTCTACAAGCAGCATCCAATAAATTTATTCCTTTGTCTCCTCTTGCTAATCGTCTTTGAACTTTCGTATCAGGTCCACAAAACTGATAACCAGGTAGATGTAATTCAACAAGTAATTTGTTTAAGTTGTTTACAAAACCTCTTACAATCTTACACTAATTAGATTTATTTTTTTTTTTTTGGTTTTGACTGTAGTTTATAACCATTGTTTTCGTTACTTTCATACCTCTTCGTATGAAACACTATTCTAGCAAGCTATACAATCTGTACTAGCTATACTAGCAAGCTGTACTAGCTATACTAGCAAGCTATACTAGCAAGCTGTACTAGCTATACTAGCTATACTAGCAAGCTGTACCAGCTATACTAGCAAGCTATACAATTTATACTAGCTATACTAGCAAGCTGTACTAGCTGTACTAACAAGCTGTACTAGCTATACTAGCAATCTGTACTAGCTATACTAGCAAGCTGTACTAGCTATACTAGCAAGCTATACAATCTATACTAGCTATACTAGCAAGCTACACTAGCAAACTATACTAGCAAGCTATACTAGCAAGCTGTACTAGCTATACTAGCAAGCTGTACTAGGTATACTAGCAAGCTGTACTAGCTGTACTAGCAAGCTGTACTAGGTATACTAGCAAGCTGTACTAGCTATACTAGCAAGCTGTACTAGGTATACTAGCAAGCTATACTAGCTATACTAGCTATACTAGCAAGCTGTACTAGCTATACTAGCAAGCTGTACTAGCTATACTAGCTATACTAGCAAGCTGTACTAGCTGTACTAGCAAGCTGTACTAGCTATACTAGCAAGCTACACAATCTATACTAGCAAGCTGTACTAGCTGTACTAGCAAGCTATACTAGCTATACTAGCAATCTGTACTAGCTATACTAGCAAGCTGTACTAGCTATACTAGCAATCTGTACTAGCTATACTAGCAAGCTATATAATCTATACTAGCAAGCTGTACTAGCTATACTAGCAAGCTGTACTAGCTATACTAGCAAGCTATATAATCTATACTAGCAAGCTGTACTAGCTATACTAGCAAGCTGTACTAGCTATACTAACAATCTGTACTAGCTATACTAGCAAGCTATATAATCTATACTAGCAAGCTGTACTAGCTATACTAGCAATCTGTACTAGCTATACTAGCAAGCTATATAATCTATACTAGCAAGCTGTACTAGCTATACTAGCAAGCTGTACTAGCTATACTAGCAATCTGTACTAGCTATACTAGCAAGCTATATAATCTATACTAGCAAGCTGTACTAGCTATACTAGCAAGCTGTACTAGCTATACTAACAATCTGTACTAGCTATACTAGCAAGCTATATAATCTATACTAGCAAGCTGTACTAGCTATACTAGCAATCTGTACTAGCTATACTAGCAAGCTATATAATCTATACTAGCAAGCTGTACTAGCTATACTAGCAAGCTGTACTAGCTATACTAGCAATCTGTACTAGCTATACTAGCAAGCTATATAATCTATACTTGCAAGCTGTACTAGCTATACTAGCAAGCTGTACTAGCTATACTAGCAAGCTGTACTAGCTATACTAGCTATTTTAGTAAGCTGTACTAGCAGTACTAGCAAGCTGTACTAGCTATACTAGCAATCTGTACTAGCTATACTAGCAAGCTATATAATCTATACTAGCAAGCTGTACTAGCTATACTAGCAAGCTGTACTGCTATACTAGCTATTTTAGTAAGCTGTACTAGCAAGCTGTACTAGGTATACTAGCAAGCTGTACTAGCTATACTAGCAAGCTGTACTAGCTATACTAGCAAGCTATACAATCTGTACTAGGAAACTGTACTAGCTATACTAGCAAGCTATACTAGCAGCTATACCAGCTATAACATCTATACCAGCTATATCAGCTATACCTGCTGTACCAGCTATACCACCCTGGTATACACCTGGTACATACCATACCTGGTATATACCATTCATACCATACCTGGTATATACCAGGTACATACCAGGTATATATCAGGTACATACCAGCTATACCAGGTATATACCAGATACATACAAGGTATATACCAGATACATACCAGGTATATACCAGGGTGGTACAGCTGGTACAGCAGGTGTATCTAGTCTAATTGGTATAGCTAGTAGTCTAGCGGGTATAGTAGTCTAGCTGGTATAGCTGTCATGGCTGGTATAGCTGTTATAGCTGATATAGCTAGTATAGCTGCTAGTATAGCTAGTACAGCTTGCTAGTATAGCTAGTATAGATTGTATAGCTTGCTAGTATAGCTAGTATAGATTGTATAGCTTGCTAGTATAGCTAGTATAGATTGTATAGCTTGCTAGTATAGCTTGCTAGTATAGCTAGTATAGCTTGCTAGTATAGCTAGTACAGCTTGCTAGTACAGCTAGTACAGCTTGCTAGTATAGATTATATAGCTTGCTAGTATAGCTAGTACAGATTGCTAGTATAGCTAGTACAGCTTGCTAGTACAGCTAGTACAGCTTGCTAGTATAGCTAGTACAGCTTGCTAGTATACCTAGTACAGCTTGCTAATACAGCTAGTACAGCTTACTAAAATAGCTAGTATAGCTAGTACAGCTTGCTAGTATAGCTAGTACAACTTGCTAGTATAGCTAGTATAGCTTGCTAGTACAGCTAGTACAGCTTGCTAGTATAGCTAGTATAGCTTGCTAGTATAGCTAGTACAGCTTGCTAGTACAGCTAGTACAGCTTGCTAGTATAGCTAGTATAGCTAGTACAGCTTGCTAGTATAGCTAGTACAGCTTGCTAGTATAGTTAGTATAGCTAGTATAGCTTGCTAGTATACCTAGTACAGCTTGCTAGTATAGCTAGTACAGCTTGCTAGTATAGCTAGTACAGCTTGCTAGTATAGCTAGTACAGCTTGCTAGTATAGCTAGTATAGCTAGTACAGCTTGCTAGTATAGATAGTATAGCTAGTACAGCTTGCTAGTATAGCTAGTATAGCTAGTACAGCTTGCTAGTATAGCTAGTATAGCTAGTACAGCTTGCTAGTATAGATAGTATAGCTAGTACAGCTTGCTAGTATAGCTTGCTAGTATAGCTAGTACAGCTTGCTAGTATAGCTAGTATAGCTAGTACAGCTTGCTAGTATAGCTTGCTAGTATACCTAGTACAGCTTGCTAGTATAGCTAGTACAGTTTGCTAGTATAGATTGTGTAGCTTGCTGGTAAAGCTAGTACAGATTGCTAGTATAGCTAGTACAGCTTGCTAGTACAGCTAGTACAGCTTGCTAGTATAGCTAGTATAGATTGAATAGCTTGCTAGTACAGCTTGCTAGTATAGCGAGTATAGATTGTATAGCTTGCTAGTATAGCTTGCTAGTATAGCTAGTATAGATTGTATAGCTTGCAAGCATAGCTTGCTAGTATACCTAGTACAGCTTGCTAGTATAGCTAGTACATCTTGCTAGTATACCTAGTACAGCTTGCTAGTATAGCTAGTACAGCTTGCTAGTATAGCTAGTACAGCTTGCTAGTATAGATTATATAGCTTGCTAGTATAGCTATACTAGCTATTTTAGTAAGCTGTACTAGCTAGTATAGCTAGTACAGCTTGCTAGTATAGATTATATAGCTTGCTAGTATAGCTATACTAGCTATTTTAGTAAGCTGTACTAGCTGTACTAGCAAGCTGTACTAGGTATACTAGCAAGCTGTACTAGCTATACTAGCAAGCTGTACTAGGTATACTAGCAAGCTATACTAGCTATACTAGCTATACTAGCAGGCTGTACTAGCTATACTAGCAAGCTGTACTAGCTATACTAGCTATACTAGCAAGCTGTACTAGCTGTACTAGCAATCTGTACTAGCTATACTAGCAAGCTGTACTAGCTATACTAGCAAACTATACAATCTATACTAGCTATACTAGCAAGCTATACTAGCAAGCTATACAATCTATACTAGCTATACTAGCAAGCTGTACTAGCTATACTAGCAATGTGTACTAGCTATACTAGCAAGCTATACAATCTATACTAGGTATACTAGCAAGCTATACTAGCAAGCTATTCAAACTATACTAGCTATACTAGCAAGCTATTCAATCTATACTAGCTATACTAGCAAGCTGTACTAGCTATACTAGCTATACTAGCAAGCTGTACTAGCTATACTATCTATACTAGCAAGCTGTACTAGCTATACTAGCTATACTAGCAAGCTGTACTAGCTATACTAGCAAGCTACACAATCTATACTAGCAAGTTGTACTAGCTATACTAGCAAGCTGTACTAGCTATACTAGCAAGCTGTACTAGCTATACTAGCAAGCTGTACTAGCTATACTAGCAAGCTGTACTAGGTATACTAGCAAGCTATACTAGCTATACTAACTATACTAGCAAGCTGTACTAACTATACTAGCAAGCTGTACTAGCTATACTAGCTATACTAGCAAGCTGTACTAGCTGTACTAGCAAGCTGTACTAGCTATACTAGCAAGCTATACTAGCTATACTAGCAAGCTGTACTAGCTGTACTAGCAAGCTATACTAGCTATACTAGCAAGTTGTACTAGCTATACTAGCAAGCTGTACTAGCTATACTAGCAAGCTGTACTGCTATACTAGCTATTTTAGTAAGCTGAACTAGCTGTACTAGCAAGCTGTACTAGGTATACTAGCAAGCTGTACTAGCTATACTAGCAAGCTATATAATCTATACTAGCAATCTGTACTAGCTATACTAGCAAGCTATATAAGCTATACTAGCAAGCTGTACTAGCTGTACTAGCAAGCTGTACTAGCTATACTAGCTATACTAGCAAGCTGTACTAGCTGTACTAGCAAGCTGTACTAGCTATACTAGCTATACTAGCAAGCTGTACTAGCTATACTAGCAATCTGTACTAGCTATACTAGCAAGCTATATAAGCTATACTAGCAAGCTGTACTAGCTGTACTAGCAAGCTGTACTAGCTATACTAGCTATACTAGCAAGCTGTACTAGCTGTACTAGCAAGCTGTACTAGCTATACTAGCAAGCTGTACTAGCTATACTAGCAATCTGTACTAGCTATACTAGCAAGCTATATAAGCTATACTAGCAAGCTGTACTAGCTGTACTAGCAAGCTGTACTAGCTATACTAGCTATACTAGCAAGCTGTACTAACTGTACTAGCAAGCTGTACTAGCTATACTAGCTATACTAGCAAGCTGTACTAGCTGTACTAGCAAGCTGTACTAGCTATACTAGCAAGCTGTACTAGCTATACTAGCAAGCTGTACTAGCTATACTAGCAAGCTATATAAGCTATACTAGCAAGCTGTACTAGCTGTACTAGCAAGCTGTACTAGCTATACTAGCTATACTAGCAAGCTGTACTAGCTGTACTAGCAAGCTGTACTAGCTATACTAGCAAGCTGTACTAGCTATACTAGCAATCTGTACTAGCTATACTAGCAAGCTATATAATCTATACTAGCAAGCTGTACTAGCTATACTAGCAAGCTGTACTAGCTATACTAGCAAGCTGTACTAGCTATACTAGCAATCTGTACTAGCTATACTAGCAAGCTATATAATCTATACTAGCAAGCTGTACTAGCTATACTAGCAAGCTGTACTAGCTATACTAGCAAGCTGTACTGCTATACTAGCTATTTTAGCAAGCTGTACTAGCTATACTAGCAATCTGTACTAGCTATACTAGCAAGCTATATAATCTATACTAGCAAGCTGTACTAGCTATACTAGCAAGCTGTACTAGCTATACTAGCAAGCTGTACTAGCTATACTAGCAATCTGTACTAGCTATACTAGCAAGCTATATAATCTATACTAGCAAGCTGTACTAGCTATACTAGCAAGCTGTACTAGCTGTACTAGCAAGCTGTACTAGCTATACTAGCAATCTGTACTAGCTATACTAGCAAGCTATATAATCTATACTAGCAAGCTGTACTAGCTATACTAGCAAGCTGTACTAGCTATACTAGCAAGCTGTACTGCTATACTAGCTATTTTAGTAAGCTGTACTAGCTGTATTAGCAAGCTGTACTAGGTATACTAGCAAGCTGTACTAGCTATACTAGCAAGCTATATAATCTACACTAGCAAGCTGTACTAGCTATACTAGCAAGCTGTACTAGCTGTACTAGCAAGCTGTACTAGCTATACTAGCAATCTGTACTAGCTATACTAGCAAGCTATATAATCTATACTAGCAAGCTGTACTAGCTATACTAGCAAGCTGTACTAGGTATACTAGCAAGCTGTACTAGCTATACTAGCAAGCTATATAATCTATACTAGCAAGCTGTACTAGCTATACTAGCAAGCTGTACTAGCTGTACTAGCAAGCTGTACTAGCTATACTAGCAATCTGTACTAGCTATACTAGCAAGCTATATAATCTATACTAGCAAGCTGTACTAGCTATACTAGCAAGCTGTACTAGGTATACTAGCAAGCTATACTAGCTATACTAGCTATACTAGCAAGCTGTACTAGCTATACTAGCAAGCTGTACTAGCTATACTAGCTATACTAGCAAGCTGTACTAGCTGTACTAGCAAGCTGTACTAGCTATACTAGCAAGCTATACTAGCTATACTAGCAAGCTGTACTAGCTGTACTAGCAAGCTGTACTAGCTATACTAGCAATCTGTACTAGCTATACTAGCAATCTGTACTAGCTATACTAGCAAGCTATACTAGCAAGCTATACAATCTATACTAGCTATACTAGCAAGCTATACAATCTATACTAGCTATACTAGCAAGCTATACAATCTATACTAGCTATACTAGCAAGCTATTCAATCTATACTAGCTATACTAGCAAGCTGTACTAGCTATACTAGCAGCTATACTAGCTATATCAGCTATAACAGCTATACCAGCCATGACAGCTATACCAGCTAGACTACTATACCCGCTAGACTACTAGCTATACCAATTAGACTAGATACACCTGCTGTACCAGCTGTACCACCATGGTATATACCTGGTATGTATCTGGTATATACCTTGTATGTATCTGGTATATACCTGGTATAGCTGGTATGTACCTGATATATACCTGGTATGTACCTGGTATATACCAGGTATGGTATGAATGGTATATACCAGGTATGGTATGTACCAGGTGTATACCAGGGTGGTATAGCTGGTACAGCAGGTATAGCTGATATAGCTGGTATAGATGTTATAGCTGGTATAGCTGCTAGTATAGCTTGCTAGTATAGCTAGTACAGTTTCCTAGTACAGATTGTATAGCTTGCTAGTATAGCTAGTACAGCTTGCTAGTATACCTAGTACAGCTTGCTAGTACAGCTTACTAAAATAGCTAGTATAGCAGTACAGCTTGCTAGTATAGCTAGTACAGCTTGCTAGTATAGATTATATAGCTTGCTAGTATAGCTAGTACAGATTGCTAGTATAGCTAGTACAGCTTGCTAGTACTGCTAGTACAGCTTACTAAATTAGCTAGTATAGCTAGTACAGCTTGCTAGTATAGCTAGTACAGCTTGCTAGTATAGCTAGTACAGCTTGCTAGTATAGATAATATAGCTTGCAAGTATAGCTAGTACAGATTGCTAGTATAGCTAGTACAGCTTGCTAGTATAGCTAGTACAGCTTGCTAGTATAGATTATATAGCTTGCTAGTATAGCTAGTACAGATTGCTAGTATAGCTAGTACAGCTTGCTAGTATAGCTAGTACAGCTTGCTAGTATAGATTATATAGCTTGCTAGTATAGCTAGTACAGATTGCTAGTATAGCTAGTACAGCTTGCTAGTATAGATTATATAGCTTGCTAGTATAGCTAGTACAGATTGTTAGTATAGCTAGTACAGCTTGCTAGTATAGCTAGTACAGCTTGCTAGTATAGATTATATAGCTTGCTAGTATAGCTAGTACAGCTTGCTAGTATAGCTAGTACAGCTTGCTAGTATAGATTATATAGCTTGCTAGTATAGCTAGTACAGATTGCTAGTATAGCTAGTACAGCTTGCTAGTATAGCTAGTACAGGTTGCTAGTATAGCTAGTATAGCTTGCTAGTACAGCTAGTACAGCTTGCTAGTATAGATTGTGTAGCTTGCTAGTATAGCTAGTACAGCTTACTAGTACAGCTAGTACAGCTTGCTAGTATAGCTAGTATAGCTAGTACAGCTTGCTAGTATAGCTAGTACAGCTTGCTAGTATAGCTAGTATAGCTAGTATAGCTTGCTAGTATACCTAGTACAGCTTGCTAGTATAGCTAGTACAGCTTGCTAGTATACCTAGTACAGCTTGCTAGTACAGCTAGTACAGCTTGCTAGTATACCTAGTACAGCTTGCTAGTATAGCTAGTACAGCTTGCTAGTATAGCTTGCTAGTATAGTTTGCTAGTGTAGCTTGCTAGTATAGCTAGTATAGATTGTATAGCTTGCTAGTATAGCTAGTACAGCTTGCTAGTATAGCTAGTACAGATTGCTAGTATAGCTAGTACAGCTTGTTAGTACAGCTAGTACAGCTTGCTAGTATAGCTAGTATAAATTGTATAGCTTGCTAGTATAGCTAGTACAGCTTGCTAGTATAGCTAGTATAGCTAGTACAGCTTGCTAGTATAGCTTGCTAGTATAGCTAGTACAGCTTGCTAGTATAGCTAGTACAGATTGTATAGCTTGCTAGAATAGTGTTTCATACGAAGAGGTATGAAAGTAACGAAAACAATGGTTATAAACTACAGTCAAAACCAAAAAAAAAAAAATAAATCTAATTAGTGTAAGATTGTAAGAGGTTTTGTAAACAACTTAAACAAATTACTTGTTGAATTACATCTACCTGGTTATCAGTTTTGTGGACCTGATACGAAAGTTCAAAGACGATTAGCAAGAGGAGACAAAGGAATAAATTTATTGGATGCTGCTTGTAGAAACCACGATACAGCGTACCCAAATTCAAAAGATATAGACATAAGACATCAAGCAGATCATGATCAGGTATAAATCAGATCGTGAGCAGATACAAAACAGATCGTGAGCAGATACGAAGCAGATCGTGACCAGATACCAAGTAGATCGTGAGCAGAGACGAAGCAAATCGTGACCAGATACATAGCAGATCGTGTCCAGATACAAAGCAGATCAAAATTAATATGAAAAAATTAGCACAATGTCTAAAAATTACTATACTAAAATGTTAGAAGATCTTGTAAAGACAAGAGCTGTTCTAAGTACATATACTCATATATACTCATATTAACACAAATAAAATGACAGCTGCATAATTCTTGAGTCAGCGTTTTAAAATTTGTTTACATTAAAAATATAATATTATTATTGATCTTATGCTTAAGAGTAAGAAATGTTAAGGAGTCACGCTGTTATTATTTATAACAAAGCGCTGCTATTGTTTATGTGTCGTTATCCCACATTTGTTCACAAGAAAAACACACACACACACACACACATAACGGAAATATATCACACTAACAAAAAAAATTAATTAAACGAACCTACATCCAAAATTTTTCGTACTTAACATTAAAAACTGTAATATGAGTCAAGCGTTTTAAAATTTGTTTATATTAAAAAATATTTTTATTGATCTTATGCTTAAGGATAAGAAATCGTAAGGAGTCACGCTGTTTGTTGTTGTGTAGCTTATAACAAAGCGCTGCTATTGTTTGTAACAAACATGTGATATCCCATATTTGTCTACAAGAAAAACAAAACACAAATGTATCACACTAACAAAAAAAAAAAAATAATTAAACGAAACCATATCCAAAATTGTTTATTTGTTTACATTAAAAAATATTCTTATTGATCTTATGCCCGTGCACTTTTCATAATACATGTTACAAACCTATAGCCGGATCGCACACAATAATTCAATTCATAACTCCCAGCTATGCATAATCGCTAATTTTAACCCACACACACACACACACACGCACACATATTATACATGTTACAAACATATAGACCCATCGCACACAATTCATTTCACAATTCAATTCATAACTCCCAGCTATGCATAATCCCAAATTTGTATGAAAAAAGTGCCCTAGAAGGTACAAAAACATACTACTGATACCCTTTACTCTGTTTCAAATTTCACCCGAAGTGTGAAAAAAATTTATAAACGAATTTTCTGCAAGCACACTTTTTCAAAAAACGATTATTTCTCTTCAGATTTGGAATAATATAAAAGTCAAAAATTATAAAGACTATAAACAATTCACTTTGAGAGAATAATTAATTTACTCAAAATTGACTCGAAGATCTAATAGTAGAGTATAACTTTACAACTTAATTTTAAAACTACTGTTCCTTTAGTCCACGATGCTCATTAAAATTCCGATTACTATCCTCGGCGTACATCTGAATAGTCTGACGCATACTTCAAATCACTTCTCATTGTATTTACAAAATCGATTCCATTTGACTTGCAATGAGTTTCTGTCCGCTTCTCTTCCTTCTTTACTTTCGTCAAGAATTCCTCTTGGAATCCTTCTTCCTACTGTATAGAAGGACTCTGGCCTCGGTTTAATCTCGAGTCAACCATTTTGGAGTTAAGTGGCCCGATAGAGACCTCGTGGTCAGATAACGATAGTGATCAAGTTTGTTTGAACACATCTTTCAATGGCTCAAACTTGCATGTTATTCTTTAAGGATAAAAATTGTTCGTGGTGTTGTCATCAAATTAAAAATAAAATTAAAAATGAAGAATTAAAGATATTTGCATAACTACTTTCTAAATGTGGTAGCATTGGCAAGTTTTGAATGTGTTTAGGAGGAGTGAACCAGACTTATGGTGTAAATAAGAACTTGTCTTATACCCACGCCTCCTTAGTTTCCTGTCACGATTAAATCTAGACGTAAGGCCACGGTTCAAATCCCAGGTCAGATATCAAAAAGAAATATGAAAAAATATTTCGTCGGTGACTTAACCTCAGCAGATTTCTGACAAAAACTCTGAGAGTAAATAAAAGTTGCCATGAAAAGTTTCTCTAAAATCTGTCGTTCAGAGTCGACTTTAAAACTGGGACCTACAGCCACTCATGTAGAAAATGAACACACACAACATGAGTGGTTTGAGAAGCTAGACCGTAATCCTGACTGAAGGGTTGTAAGAGCCAATTATGTATATGTATATGTTATGTGTGTTTAGATTTAACAAATGCCAATATGAATATAAGGGAGCTAACTCGAGTACTTAAATAAAGTTTCAAAACTGATGTTAATAGTTTGATATGAATAGTGCGAGATAGCAACGATCTTTCTGGAAGATATACCTTGCAATATTTTTGTATATTATATTAGATTTACATTGATCGATACTGTTACGATTAAGGTAAGTCGTAGCCATTAATAGGCTGAATTAATGGAACCAATATTATTGCCATTGTTAAGTATTCTAACGTTATCAATTACTTTTGTAGACTTCAAAAGTTGAGTACACTTAAATTTGGAAGGATTAACAAGAGTCCATAAGCAGAAACCCTCCTGTTTATTTCGGTCAAATTATTTCTAATACATGTACTTCACACATATGAGAATGTTATTTAAATTTTATTACTGATGCGATTAATATACAGGCAAAAATGATGAGACCCGTTAGCTCTGTGGAACTTCTCTGTCAACATTAAGTGTTTCTGAAATATTGCCACTAACCTAGACCAAAATAATAGGTTAGCACTACGTCTGCAGATGATGGACACAAACATGTTAAGTAATGATTAGTAATCGTAATGTTTAGTAATTTGATTACTTTTTTTTTTTGAATGGTGAAATAATGATTACAATTACGATTATTTTTACTTAAAATAGTTAATAATTGATTATGTTTACAAAATAATTGTTCACACGAGTAAACAAATATACAACTCTAACCCTGACTTCCAATAGGAGAACACAAACATCCTTAACAAACAATAACAATAACATCACCAACACATATCAACATTCACAATATACATCATCATACACACTTTCATCAACACTTTCAACATAATTATTAGGATATTTATAGTGCAGTTGATTATTGATTTCTGATCAAAAAGGAACCCAACAAACCCTACGCGAATGCGCTATAAAATATTGTTATTTCAAAATATATATAAAAGTTGGTTATCGATCTTCAAACAACACTGAACAACTACCCATGCGTTTGAACTAATTTATATGAAGTGAATTAAAGATATTGAAATCTGAAATATATTCGAATAATAAAATAAATAAATAAATAAACTTTGTGAACATAAACAAACTTAAAACAAACTGTGAACGATAGTGAACAAATTATATATATTGTAAAACAATTACATAGAAATACATTTTATAACGTTTTTAAAATATATACACAAAACATTAACAAACACTTATCATTTGCATATATACATAATTTATATACAGAAAAGGTTTGTGTATTTATATACCCTGCCCCCTCTTACCCCACAGACTAAACCCTACCCCATAACCCGTTCGTTCAATAATCAAAAAATAATCAAGATTACTGGCGATTGGTCTAATAATCAAAAAGAGTCAAAAGTAATCCAAAAGTAATCAAATTGTTTTCAATAATTCTTTTTGAATTGGAATTGAAAATAATTATTGAAAATAATTTGATTACTTTTCGATTACTTTTAATTCTTTTTGATTATTAGGCTAATCGACAATAAACCTGATAATTTTGTAAATGTAATCAATTAGTAATCCGAAAATTTTTTTCATAGAATTATATAATCATTACGATTCTTTTTAGAAAGTAATGTAATTGATTACTAATCGTAATCGAAATTTAACAGGCGCAGACATACCAGACATAGAGTTTGACCGTATAAATAGAGGGAAGGGCGACGTTGCCAGTGAGGAGTCGTAAAGCGTTTGTAATAGTCAAAGCGTTGTAGTAAAAACAACGAAATTAAACACAGTAGTATTGAACACTTTCATTTTAAGGATCGCGTAATTAAGTTCATAGTGTAGTATTGTTCTTTAAATAAATGAGGAACTACGATTAAGCAAATAATTGCTTTCATTTAATTCGAATAAATAAGTGTTTTAAAAATAAAAGTGTCAATATTACATTATCGATGATGTAAAGTTATTAATTTGTTTGAAATCAAGAGTATGCGTAATATTTAATTCAACAGTTTAAAATATTATTCATACGTTACGTTAAACAACCAAAAGAGACTATATACGCATACGTGCTAATGACGTGCACTGTTATAACTGCTCGTACAAATTTCTGGATGTTATTATTTGAAGGAGTTTGGGTGTGAGTGGCTAGAGAGAGAATGAGAGCGTCAAATTTGTTTTCCTGCGGATGCGGAAATCATCACCAATTCACACTGGACCGAAGATCTACGTAGGACTTTTCTTAATAGTGTCAATTCCTCTGCGCTATAAAGAGGCACGAGGAGGATGAGCGTCTTTTAGAGTATTAGTTTTGTCGTACGAGAGAGGTCTGTGTTACTCAATTGCTTATTGAGATTTGTTGGTAAGAGTGATCCTTCGTAAGGATCGGTAAGGTTAGGGCGGAGTCAAATAAACTGACTATTTTGAAAGTATAGTTATCGGCCGTAATCTGATTTGTACGGTAAAGATAGAATTGAATTCTTTTGAAGAGATAGAATAAAAAAAAATGTTAGAAATAAAGGGTTAATGGAATATGTAGGTCCTGCAGATATAGTGTTATAAATTTGGCGGGCCTAGGTTGAGGTGAAAATGTTTTTCTCCCTTAGAGCGTCGGCGGTTCAGTTGATGATGTAAGCTTATTCGATTATTTATAAATCTCTCTACGGTCTATCGGTGGCTGCTTAACCGAGAGAGATTAATGAATGCGTTGCGGCGATATGGCGGGCTAAATAAATTGTTCACTGCACGCACATATTGTTTTTAATATATGAGCGGTATAGTTTTGCTTCAACAAGAATGTGTAAAAATACTTATGGTTACAACAGGAAAATACTCTACTCAAAATAATAAACAAAAGCTTCAGTTTATATGAGTATAGTGGTATGTCTCTGTGATTAATCTTATCTGTCTCTCACTACTTGTATCTTTTCAGTTCCCTGTTGAAGAGCAAAACGAATATGAAAAAAATATAACATAGAAAATATTGAGAAGAAAAATAAAAATTAGATAGATAGATACTGAAGAATTCGACTTATTTTGATAATTGGAAAGTACACTCTACTAGTCACGTCGCCCAAAGAGAGCGGCACATTAAGAGAAAACCAAACTGAGGATGTTCAGGGTTGACTTTACTTTTATGATTTTAGGTAAATGCGCTACAATAATAAGTAGAATGTGGATACATCTTTTTTATTTCTTCCACCACTGTAAATTGTCAATATTTTTAAAATTTCTAAAAATTTTTTTTCACTTTTTTCTTACATACATACATAATTGGCCATTACAACCCTTCAGTCAGGATTACGGCCTAGCTTCTCACACCACTCATGTTGTGTGCGTTAATTGTGGCGGGACCTACAGTTTAACGTCGACTCCGAACGACAGAATTTTGAGAAACTTTTTCATGGCAGGTTTATTTTACCCTCAGAGTGTTTGCCAGAAATCTGCTGAGAGGAAGTCGCCGAAGAAATATTTTTTTTTTCATATTTCATTTTTGATGTCTGACCTGGGATACGAACCCGGGCTTTACGAATAGTAAGCCAACACACTACCTACTACACCACGGCGACATCTACTTTCATCACTTTTTTCTTAGTTAATTGTATTTAATAAGACAATATAGAAATATAAAGAAAAAACCCAAAATATTAAATATGTTTCCCTTCAATACTTAATTGTTGCAGTGCAGATAAAGTTACAAGCATTTACAATCGAGCGATAACTACATATTGTACAGAAAATAAATTCAGTAAAACGAAGCCATAATTCGCAGCGCTTTTCATTGTTATTGTATGGCTGTACTGGCCTAAATAAGTTTTGTATATGGTAGTTAAAGACAGCTATTTGTTCCATTATACATACTAAGCAGATTCTTGCTCTATCTTAAAGTTTAAATACTATTGCCGTCATATTAATTGGGTTTTGAGTCCTTTCCTGAAAAAAGGACTAACGAGCTGACTAAAAAGTTGATGCTATTCAAAAGTAATTAAAAACGAAAAGTGTGTCTTTTATTTGTCAGCGCTTTAGTTTCAGCAACTTTAAAAAACTGAAGAAAAAAGATGTAACAAATAAAATAGTAAATGGCGTGTTTGGACTTTATTTAGCGTCTTTATCGGAAAAACAACAACATTTTTTTTTTATCAAAAAACTAAATACAATTGAATTTGTCCTACGGATTTACGAAATGCGACATTTTTATTCATAATTGTGTTGTTTGTAAAAAAATAGCCTTTTTCGCCGTCAATATTAATTGGCAGACACTATTTTATTCTGTAAATTAGAATAACTGGATGCAACTTGGTTTTATTTCATAACTTTCACTCACAGTATACTTAAATTATTTTCTTTTCAAATTTATTTTTTTATAGACCTAATACCACAAAATATAACTGATGTGAAGCTATCAGATAATAAGATCAAAAACTAAAATGTCCAAAAATACTCCAAAAAAAAATAAAAATAAAAATAAAAATAAAATACCCAAAATATGTATTTTTGAAATTCACTATTTGCCGTAAGATATTCATATTCCATCCTTAATCTCAGTCATCTGTCGGCCTTTTAATTTAAAAGTGATATTTTGCAGATTACGATCAACGACTTACCTCTCTGGTGGAGTCAATAATACAAAAGCAATTATCATCTTATTTATTTAATATTTTTATTTTTGGATACAATAATAATTTATTTTTTTTTTAATATAATATTTCACATCATAAAACAATCTAATTAATCGAACAGAGAATTTTTCAATTTAGCATTTACAACTTCCTAGGTCGTATCAACATTTGTACAAACTTTAATGAATATTTGTAGCGATGAAAATCATACCAAAAAATGCCACGTTTATCTAATGGAGCATCATTTAATTCTGTTGGATCGTGATAATATTTACCATTTAAATTGCTGAAAACACTAAACATATTAATGACAATTAACATCTGGATTAATTATTTATCAACTGACCTCCAACCACAATTGTTGTACCACCAGGCACCAGTTTTAGCTATTGCGCAATTTCCATCTTCGTCAGTATCATTATCACGATCTTTTGTAGAGAAATTAAAACCCACATGATCACTAAATGAGTCCCCTGCATCGCCGGAATACGACCCCACACTAATTAGTTTATAATTTTCACTTTCATTGCCAATTTGAAAGTCATCATACTTTGCATATTTCATTACATTATCAAAATCTTGTAATTGTATTAATAACTCCACGGGTTTAAGAGTGGAGGTTAGGGCGTACAATTTGTCAAGCCCGATGAAGAATTCACCATCAAAGTTACCGAAACCCAATTTATATTCTGACCAATTGAGGTAGAAATTCACCGATCCATCAATACGTCGTTGAATAACTGTCCAAACACCGCCGTCTTCACGACAAGGAACCAGAAATGGTTCAGGTCCGTACAAATGGATTCTAATGAGGCGTTTATTATCTGAACAATAACTGGGATATGATTGATAGTTGCTAAATGGAACAGGAGGAAATTTTTACATGAAATCGCTAAATATGAGAATATGTTGTGATTATTAGAAAAAATCGATTTTTATGTATTTCTCTGAATTTCAAAATTGAATGATTTCCCTCAAATAAGTTCTGCAGGTAGTATACGTAAAAAGGAGCTCCCAATTGTTTTTGTTATTTGAAGAAATAATATGACATTAAAGTTAAAAAATAAAAAAAATTTTCTTTTACTTACGAAGTAGAATCCCCGTTCTTATGATATATTTCGGTGGTATCTAAAATATTAGAATAAATTGAAGAAGATAAATTTAAATGAGTATAACAAATTAAGTCTTACTTAAATATTGCTGAATATCCTTATAAAATTTCAATTGATCATTTTTAGGTATTGAATTATCGCCAATATTCGATAGTTTCTCATCTATTTTCTGTATCAAGTCGAATTTATCGGATATTGTTGCCTTCAAAACCTGCGTATGATCCTCCAATTTAATTTCTTTCAAAAGATTTTGAATGTCCTTCTGATTATTAATGATCTCAATTGAGACATTTTTTTAGATCAAATTGCCTTCGATGTTGGTAATCTTTGCATCTATTTTTTCTAGGGCAGTCAATTTGTCGGAAATTGCATTCTTCACAGTTTGGGTAAGTTCTTCCAAATTGATTTTTTCGCAAAGTTCTTGGGTGTCATTTTGATTATTTAAAATTTTAGCCAACACAGTATCGTGCTGTTTTAATTTTTCTCTAATCTCAGTCATAACTAAGATTTTATCAACGGCTGGTTGTGTGACTAATGAAACTTGCGGTTCAGTTTCATGTTTTTCTAACAGTTTTGCTTCAATTCCCTTTATTTGCAAAGACAATTCATTAATTTTGTTAAACAGTAGCTTTTGTTGGTTAAGTTGTGTTTCATGATTGATTTTCGTTTGTAGATTCAATCGTTCCAATTGAGTTTCAAAGCGTGTATAATCACACGAATAAATCTCTTCAGAGATGTTATCACCAATGGACTGCATTGACGGAACGGAATGTACATTTTTTTTAGTTAAATTTATTTAATTAATTAATTTAGAAAATACCTACTTTTGTTTCGACCTCTACAAGATTTTGTGCATTTAAAATGCACAGTAAATATAGAAACTTTATCCCGTATTTCATGATTGTAATGAAAATCTTGTACTGATTAGATTCTTTAACAATCAATGGCTTTTATAAAATTCTGCTGACATAGCGATAGGAAAAAAATACTGAAATGACGTCTGATGTGTTAATGTTGTATCATATTTGTTCGCTAAATACTGATAATAAAAGTATATATACCGTTGGCGCATAAATTAAACATCCACCGTTAACTTTCCCAATTAAATACACTTACAAAGTGTTAATAATTTTAAAGCTTCTATTTTGAATTGTTACAGTTATAGCTTACAGCCCTGAAATTAAATTCTTAAATATTAATATTCACTTGTTTTATTTCAAGATCTATTTCTTGTTTCAATTCTAATCATTTTATTAATTTCAAGCAAAAATTGAGGCACAAGAATATGCCAACAGCCTGGCAGAAAACCTATACAATTTTATTTTAGCATCAAACATTTTAATATTCTTGTGAACTACATATGTGAAGCATAATATCAATCATCCAGCTGTGATTTACTCAGAACAATTAAGAAATAAAACTTACAAGCAGAAATAATTTCGTAAGTATCCCACATTGAATGACTGAAATGTTGGTAAAACTGCTAAAACTTAAGTGACAATGATTGTCAAGATTTCTCACTTCAAGCAGTAAACTTAAATTTTAAATTAATTTATGAAGCAAAAATTCACTTTCTAAAGTTAAAAGTAATATTGTTCACCAATGTATTGATGTTTTATTTCAATATTGAAAATAGTTTAATACTTACAACACTTTAATAAAATACTATTTCCAGTTTAATTAAACTAAGTTTCCATCAATAAATAAATTTTCATATGCAACAATGAGCATTTACTTTATTATCAAACTGTATACGCATACAACTAAGAAAGAAACAAATGCTTAAACATCTATTTAAATATCAACGATAACCTTGAAAAGTACCACAAAGGTTAACGGAATTTTGTTGAATTTAAATTTTTGTCAATAACTGTGCCACCAAAATTTTAATTTTAATATGAATGATGCTTCATCCAATAACTGACAAATAATTTCTTCTTTCACAGAACAAGTGAGATAAGAATGGAAATTCATTTCTGCATCAAATAGATTATAAATTAGAAAATATTGTATGTATGCGGTCTAGTGTTATTTTCTAATATTGTTACGTTCAAAATCTATTGCATTGTTCAGTGATCATTTTGAGCTGATAATTATTATTATCAGTTTGAGGCACATATCTATACATGCATACAAAACATCACTGTATTCATATTTGTGAGTATTGATGTTGTCAAAAATACGTTTTTCGTTTTCTTAAACAACTTTGATTTTTATTTTTTAATCGTAACCCAACAAAGAATTCTGAATCTGTTAGGACACAACCATTAACAATTCTCCCGGAGATTTATTTGAAGAACAAATAAATGAAAATCTTTGCAAGATTATTAAGAGCACAAGCTCTTATACAAAAAACATAATTTTTAAACCGAAAGATCGTTTCACCCCATTAAGAAATGGAGGAATGTAAATAATTTTTGCAAAAATTAAAAATCAAATCAGATATCTTACCTAACGAATAATTTTAGAATGTGGGATATGTTTGTGCAGCCGTTGTTAAAACATATCCGACAATAAAATGTTTTTTTTTAATTTGGCGGTAATGTTTCATCATGTGTCTTGCCAGGGGTACAAGCCATGAGAGCTTCTTTTTGTAAAATTTATTAATTTTTAACGATTTAAGCCAGATATGCCCAATGACCTATATATAGTACACCAGTACATTCTTGCTTACATGATACGTCACGTTTATCAAAGTACCGTTTTTTTGTTGAAATACGAAGTACTCATCAATACCTCGTGGGAGATTATGTGATTGTATTATTTAGTTATTGAATTATTGAATATTATATAGAGTGATAGTGATATTTTCATAATGACTGAATATGGGGTCACGTTTGTACGGTAAGTAAAATTTTGTACAGTTACAAGTAAGCAATTTCACAGGAAAAACAAACAAGATGTGGAGCCTGCCATAAAAAAAAATTAAAATGTGACATAGGATTATATGTAAAATGTTTTGTGTCGTATCACACCCAATAAGTCATGTGCCCAATGTCCTTCAAAAATCACTTTTTTCAATAAATCTTTAAAAGCCTATAAATGCACTGTTTTTATTTCTCATTTGCTTCCAAAATAATATAAAAATCATGATCAAGCAATGGGTTAAAAGGTTAAAAAGAAATTTTTTTTCTTAAAATTATTTAAAATTCATAATAAATTTATAAATTAAATTTTCTTTAGAGGTTTACGGCTTAATATGTCTGACGAGATACTGATGTTTTAACAGAAACAGAATACCTGGGTTCTATGAGTTTAGAGAGTTTATACTTACAGAAATACAACAAAAAAAATTTATAGAAGTAGTATTTAATTTTATTCGAAAATACAAAATATTTAAAATTCTTATACAATGGGAGAAGAAGATATGGGCACAAACAATTTACAATTTTTACATTTTACTTATAATTAAATGCAATGCAATGGAACAAGGTATACATTTTAATTTAATAATAATCAAATTGTCCTAATGAGTCAAAAAAATTATTATTTTCAAATAAAATCGTTGAAATTTAATGTCTGTCAGAAACTATTGTGATATTTTATAATTTTAGAAACAAATTGCGTTTTACGAATGTTACCATCAAAGCCTTTTATTATTTTAATTCCTGTTTTGACTTGCGATTAGCTTTATGATTTTTGACTACTTTCGTGAATTTACAATCTTTGAATAAATTTCGAGGGAATACCAACGTTCGTCGTTTTATTTACTTTGCTTGCTTAATTTTTGAACAAAAAAAAAAAAAGGTGTTACTCTTTTAGAGTAAAATTTGTCATTGTCGCCTTGCCTATTACATATAAAACCGTAGGTATTTAGTTATCGACAAAGGAAACAATATCATCCCGATAATCTGAAGAGGTAATATAGCCCTGAGACCAACGCCAAATGATTATTTAATATAATAATATCAACGAAAAGCTGATATGTTGAATTGCATTCTTTGTATATTTTTGGTCATATTCTTTCTTTGATCATAGAAGCTATATATACTATATATATACTATATTCCTTCTTATCCAACCATTTTCATATTCTTTCCGCTAGACCATAGTGGTATTTTGATGCACTTATTGTTGCTTGGGAACACTTTATAAGCGACTATCAGGGTTAAGGTTGGAACCGAGATGGTAGCATACCCAAAAAGCAAGTCAATTTGAACAAAAAGAACTAATATAGGAGAAAATTTGTGGTCGATTGCCTCCACTGCTAACCTCCATCTAAAGTCATAAAATTATTTAAACCACTACCATTTCAAATTCAGTGATATACCACAACACCATACGGTGTCCATTGGGCTGCTATCAGACAGTATCAAAATTGAATAAAAAGTTTGATTTGTGGAACATCAGATAAGAAGATAGAATTCTTTATTTTACACATTTCACGAATTATGGAGTACTTAATTGGAAAAAGATAAACTACTAACAACAGTACTAACCGCTGTTGAAACCTATTGACATTCTAATGAACACAAACAGGAGATGCGGCTGCATAAACTCGCCATGACAGATCAGGGAATTAACAGACACAGCCATTCCTTTAAGCTCAGTACCCGTAAGAATAGTTCACATTTTTCGGATTTAAACTTTACCGAGCGCGCTAAAAAGTCCTGCAGAATAAAATTTTTCTAAAATTCAAGGAACTACTCAAGAGATGCTAGGCCGTAATCCTGACTGAAGGGTTGTAATGGCCAATTATGTATGTATGTATGTAACTACTCAAGATATTAGAACAAATGAAGGACACTTCAAATAATTATTAAAATAATAAAATTGGTTTAACGATGATATTTGTAAATCGCAATCTGTTATTTAGAGAAATTAGGTCGTAATCCTGACTCAAGGGTTGTAATGACTAATTATGTATGTAATCTATTTTTTATTTAAACCTATAAAATATCTCACTTCTGTTTTCCAGGTATCATTTTCAGATCAGAATTAATAAAATTCGTTATGCGTACAATATGAACCTTTTCCGAATAAAATGTTTGTTGTACAGCATTGTATTCGATTGGGAATAACAATTTTAAAAAATTTCAAATTTATTAATGCCATCCTACTATTTCTTCCACTACTGTTTAAAATGTTTAAATATATTTTTTAATTTTTATATAAAATTGTCTTAGTTTTTCTATCAGAAATATTTTAAAATAAACATTTCAACACTGACACAAGACATACATATTTATACAACAAATACAAACATATTAAATTTTTGATAATATTTAATAATTACGAGCAGAGTGTTTTATCAGTATCCATGAAATTAAGATATTAATCATCATTTTTATATATTGAAAATATTTTTGGTTTTATTCTTTGAAAATTCATTTAAAAGAAAGGGGTACAGTGGTCAGTCACATTGTAGAATAACTGATCCGAATTATGAAACCGGATTAACAAAAATATTCGTTGGGCCCAATAATAGTCTGACATAAGACATTTTGAGATTTTACTTCTTCTTTAATATTTCTAATGAAATGAAATTTGATTTAAAAATTATATTTTGTGTAAAAGGAAAGTTTTTAAATTATTTGGTCTTAAAATGAACTCAAAGGAATAATTTTAATAGTTGCTCCATAAAAGGTACAGCGTACGGGCAAGGGTTTTAATTAAAATATATAAAATGGAATTGATTATCAAAATTAGAAGAAAAATACACAAAAACCTACATGCCCTTAGAAAACATGCCGACATACACATTCTGCATTCAACTTTGCATTCGTCTTGAGCTGATAATATTCAAACAATTGCAAAACGATCACAGAAATACAATAGACTGAGAATTCAGCAATATTTAAACAGATTCACACATTACGTATTCACAGGCATACAAAATATTTTAAGCTAAAATCTATATTTGATGCCGAAATGAATTTCTATTCTTATCTCACTTAGTAAAAGAAATGGGTCAACTATGGTTGTTGTGTGGTGAAATGGTTGTCAACTATAGGAGCATAATACATATAAAAATTGTTTTATTTAATAGGCGATGTTAGTGACTAAAATACAAATTCTTCAAAATATATTCGCCTTATTAAATAAGAGAATGTGCCAACTTTATTTGTGTTGGGCAAGGTTGTGGTGAAAATTAAATTGATGTTTAAACAAATATTTAAAGTACTCTGTGTATGTACAGTCGGCTTATAAAGAAAATGCTCATGCCTATCTTGCATAAATTTAATACAAGTATTTATGCTCAAATACTACAGAAATTTACTCAACTGCATAACTGTAATTGAAATAATTTAAAATATTTTCATATTTAAATAAATTATAAATAATAGTGTTTTCACACCGAGTGGTTTTAACGTAAAAGTTGGTTTTAACGTTAAAACCAAAAATAAAACCTGATTTTACCATACAAAATTATTGTGTTAAAACCAAAATAAAACCTTTTTTGAATTGGTTTTAAGTTGGTTTTATGAAATACAACCTTGTTTTGATGTACTAAATGTACTAAATCAGAGCTACCAGCTCTGAAAACCTGAAAACAGCTGATAAAAACAAAAACAAATGTAAATAAATAAATAAATGTAAATAATCATTTATTTTGTATTAAAAAAGGAAAAATTTGGAATATTTTTAATTTCTTCAATGAAAATTTTAAAAATTTCTAAATATTTAATTATTAATCGAAATGTGTGTTGTTTCTGGTCACAATGAATATAGTTTCTTGTGCGAAAGGTAAGTCAGAAGCTAAATATATCAAGATGAAATAAGGCATATTGCTCATAAAATTTTTTTCTCGCAGTCATAAATGTCATGAATTTAAAACCAATTTTAATAAAACTTGCAGTGTGAACGCAAAATCAGCTGTTTATGGTTTTAATGCTAAAATCAGGTTTTAAATTTTGGTGTAAAAATACTATAAATTTATAAACAATTTTATTTATAACAACATCATATAGTAAAATGTATCTTGTCTTCTTATTTTCTTCTTTTCTCATATCTGAGACTTATATCCCAGTCCTCTTGGAACACTCCCAGCTGTCAAATTGGTCACATTATTTGTTTGTAAATTTTTTTATTCATTAGTTTCTAATAACATTTTTGGCTTTCCTAGAATTCCTTGCATTACGAGATTTATTGTGTTATCTTTTACAATTTTGCAAGCAGTTCTCCATTTCAAATTAATTAATTTATTTATTTTTTATTTATTTATTAAATACAATAGAATTATGTATTGAAAATGTAATTATTTACGAGTTAAATAACTTCGACCTTCTGCTCGATGTGTAACAGACGCTAATAGTCTAGTACACTACCCGCTATACTACCAGTACACCCAATTTATTTTTCATTACGGATTCAAATTCTTGTTTTTCAAATATTATTCACAAATATTAAAATTATTTTCAATCTGAATTAGATAGTTACAATTATTATTTTCATGCTACAATTCAATAGTCTATCTTCTGTGTTATAGGAAGAAATAGCAAGTTTGAATTTTTTTCCACATGGAAATTCATCATCATTTTTCAGCATTTAGTTTTGAAATCGCATCATTTAATTCTTGTTCGGTTGTGTGAAATTATCCAACACATATATATTGTTACGCAAATCGAAACGACCTGATATCGTTTAACAACAAAAACGATAAACAAAAGCCACACGATACAAATACACACCAACACTAAGGATACAATGAACGTGTTGATTATCTATAACTGCACACACACATATGTACGACGAACCTGGTGGCGCCTGGTACCAACAACAACATGTATGTGACAAAAGGGGATAGACAACATAAGCAAAGTACACAAACAACAATTTAATAGCAATAGAGCCTTCGAGAAGGCGAGAACACGAACCTTCCACTTCAAGGATGTTCGTTAGACTGGTTGTGTCGGACTATAAAAGGGCTGGACAAAGCAGGCAGCAGTCAGTAAGAATTCAGTCAGCCTTGTGTGAAGTTGCGTGTGAATAAAATAAGTCGTGGTTGTAAAGATCCAGTGAATACTTGTGTAAACTAGTAAAGTGAATAAACAGATTATTATTGCACCGTTAAGCTGTATACGGTGGCACACAAGTAGTGTAAAGAATAAAGAGTTTAACTGAAATTAAATTAAACACATTTGTTTTTACTTTGTTTGCAATTAACGAACTCATATTTAAACGTTTTTAAAAAGTTAAAAAAGTAACAATATGTTCCTTGTCAATTAAACAGCACCCATGTATATAAAAAGAAATTCAACTTACCTCAACTCTTGTGACAAAGCATTTGGTGCGTTTTACTATGGATTACTATTCTCCAAACAGCTATTAGGTTGATTCGATAATTATTTAATTTTTTTGAAGGAATTTTACAAACTCTATCTCTCTTCCACTATTACGTTTTCTTTGAAACACTCAAAAGCACTTTTTGGACTTAGTATTTTGTGGACGAAGGAAAATTTTTTGAGAAATTTTTGTTAGACATCCATTTACAAAAGAAAAAAAAATAATTACAAAACTAGTCAAATGATTACAGAGACAGCTTATAACGAATGCGATAAAAGCCATATTCTTTCTATTTCATTCCTTGCATTCGGTCAGACTTCTTCTACTCCTTGCTATTCATTTGTTAATAAATATTTGATGTGAACGGGTGTAGTTCTCCCGTTTGAAGAGAGAGATCTAAGTTAGAGATTGAGTTTAACGAGATTAATTTTAAGCAGGAGTTCTACGTCATCAGCGTACATATGTACACTGCAATTATCCAAAATATCAGGTAGGTTATGAATGTATATACAGAACAAAAGAGGCCCCAATATGGATCCCTGAGACATACCTCTTCCAACGTTTAGTGAATTCGAGATGTTGCCATATAGGTAAACTCGTTGTGATCTGTTCATAAGGTAAGAGCGTATAAGACTGCATGCTGAATTAGAAAAATGAAAGAGGGTCTGTAGCTTCTTCAATAATATTTTGTGATTAACCGTGTCAAAAGCCTTGGTGTGATCCAAAAGAACTAAAGACGCTATGTGATTTTCATCTAGTTTCAATCTAAGGTCATCAACTACATTGACTAAAGCAGTAGTGCAGCTCCTAGATTTCATAAATCCTGATTGTTTATCAGATCTGGAATTGTTATTCACGAGATAATTGTGAATTTGTCTCGCTATTAGATTTTCCATTACTTTAGACAGAAATGGAAGAATGGCAATTGGCCTGAATTCGTTGTTGGATTTAGGGATGGGAATGATTTTCGACTGTTTCCATTCATAGTTAAAACCGTGTTGAATAAATGGGTAAGATACGACAAAAGTCTGGGTGACAAAGCTTTCAGAAACAGAGGATCCAAGTCATCAGATCCAACCGCATTCTATTTTATCGAAGATAAGCATTCCGAAACCTCGACCTGATAAACACAACGAAAACTAAAGGGATTTTCTAGCGGAACAAAACAAAGGTCTTTGTATATGTTACTATCAAGGATCGGAACATTAATTTAATTTTTATGACATTTTCGTCCAATACCGATATCGCGGATTACCTTCCATTTAGCTCTATTATCCAATGCGGAAGCGAATTCCTGCCGTAAAACAATGTTTTTGCACTTTTAATGCGTTTGGTAACCTCACTACGAGCGGATTTATGAATGGCTTTAAGGTCGTCCGTTCTGAACCTCTTCCATCGCCTGTAAGCAATGTCGCGATTATCAATTAAGATATAGTTGACAAAAACTGTTTTTTGGACTTTACGCACAAACATTTCTGAAGCAATGTCCAAAATTTAAACCTTATTAGAAAGGAGAGGGATGGGTCTTTAAAACGATATACATACATATATATATTAGTTGACTTAATGTGCTATCTGATTTGATGAGGTAAACTTGGCAAATGCGATTTTTTTCATATTTTATCAAGTTTTTCCGCGCATAGTAGTAAATTTTAATTAACAAAAATATGAAATAAGTGACGACATTCTGAAAGTGCATGATCATTATCATATCATATCATATCATTGTGAAGACATTGACACTTCGTTTGATCAAATCGGACAAAAATTACCATAGTTATTATTTAAATACTCTAACAGACTAGTTATATATTTCATACATATATTTTTTCAAATGAACTTTTAGTTCAAAAATTTTCTGAATTTTACGTTTGACCGACCACCAGAAGTTGGACAATGTTTGCGCAAATAGAAATAATAATATTTGCAAAAAACACAAATATTAGACGACTTCCGGTAGTCGTGCAAAAATTGAAATGTGAAATTGACACATTTTGCGATAAACAATCAATATCCGTCAAAGCTTTCGAAATTTTTGAACTGAAAAGTCATTTGATAAGATGACATATATAAAAAATATAACACGACTGTTATACTATTTAAATAATAACTATGGTAATTTTTGTCTGATTTGATCCAACAATGTGAATATCTTCACAAGATCACAGTGCCATCTATTTTTTATAGTTTTTTAATTAAATTTTGCAATTAAGAATAGCTAGACTTGAAAAAATGAGAAATAAAACATATTTTCCAAGTTTACCCAATTAAAACTCATAATATGTGAGTTTGAACCATATGTTTATGTATATCATTATAAAGGCTCATCTGTTCCCTTTTCAAAAAACTGGACTTTGAAAATAGGTTAAAAAATATTTGGGTAATCAACAATTTTTTGTGAAAAGATCAAAAATACCATTTTTGTCAAATAAAGCAAGTTTGGAGGGTTCGTGAAATATAAAAAAAACTTTTGGAGTTCTACTCAACAAAACACAGGTGGGTGGATTTTGACTGTCACACCGTGTAATCGAATTTAAGCAATACAAATTTTCTAACGTTTAATACAATTTTTTGCGCTGTGTAAATACTATTGAGTGATAATAATTTTGTTATTAATAATTCTGAAAGGAGATTTTAACAAAAACAGCTAATATATGGTATTTATGAATACATTTAAGGCGTTCGCTGCCAAGCCTAAATAGCCTCAGGCTATCCGCAGTGCCGTTTCTATTTTGAGAGGCAATAAATGACAATATTTATACCGACTGTAATTTTGAATTAGGAAATGAATATATTTTATTTATTTATTTATTTTAAGTCTATGGAAACATCCTTACATTTTATATTTCAATATATAATAATAATTTCATTACAAAAAAAAATCATTTGAAAAAGAAAATAACATTGAATTTATTAATTAAGTAAGTTTAATTGTAAAATTATATCTTTTTTAATAGATTCCAAATTTTTATTAAAATCTATACGAAGGTACAGATTATTAAAATCATTGCAGATTCTACGAAATGGATCGAAGTTCGCATAGTTACTTGTGTAATATTTTATATTTATTAAATTATAGTATCTTGTTGGACGAACAGGTACTCCTATATAAAGTTTTTCCAGAAGAAATTGAGAGTTGATAGCACCATTAGCCAGCTTCAGGAGAAAGACAGCATTTAGCATTTTATGACGGCTTTTTAAAGATGGTAATATAATGAGTGCTAGGCGTTTTTCATAAGATGGTAAACTTTCATTAGGATTTCATTTCATTCCCTAAACCACGAAGACAAAATAATTAGAACTGTTTTTGAACTGATTCGATTTTGTCAGAGTGTACAGCGTATTGAGGGTCCCATATTACAGATCCATATTCAAGAATTGGGCGATTCAGTGTGATAAACAATTGTTTGGTAACATAAGGGTCAGAAAACTCTTTACCCCATCGTTTGATAAATCCCAGGGTACATGTAGCTTTGCTAACAGTTGATGTAATATGATTTCTGAAGTCTAATTTTCAGTCGAAGATTATCCCTAAATCGTTAAAAGAATTAACTAGTTCAAGAACAACACCATTCATTGTATAAAATCCATTGGTTAGAGATGATCTAGTAAAGCACATATATTTACATTTTTTAACATTCAGCTCCATTGAATTAGTATTACACAAAGAGGTTAAGTAGTTAATATCCTCTTGTAAAAGTACTTGGTCTTCAACGTTGTTAAATGATAAAAATATCTTAACATCGTCTGCATACATTAATGTGTTTGAATTTTTAATAACAGAATGTAGATCATTTATAAAAAGAGTAAATAGGCGCGGCCCAAGATGACTACCCTGTGGTACGCCTGACAGCACATCAATAAAGTTAGATTGCGTATTCCTGAATTTAATGCACTGTTTTCTGTTTACCAAATACGATTTAATCCAATTCAATAATGATGAACTAAAACCAAGTTGATTTAGCTTATGAACGAGTAAGTTATGATTTACTTTATCAAATGCCTTACTTACTTAATAAACGATAATTGGATACAAACAGAGTGGGACAGCATCCAATGTATATTTGTGGCCATTAAAATTTACAAGTTCCACAAGTGCATTAGAATATACTGAATGCATTACGAGTATAATTGCACTAACAATGCGTAATGCCCTGGCAATCAAGGATGTATTTATGTAGTTTTGAGCGAAGGTGTTAACTAACGATATCTATACATCCCGAGGAATGCAATCGATAAGTTTAATTGTGTTAATTTTATTTTTAATTTTTATTTATAATTATATTTATTTATTTTAAAACAAATGTACAAAACAGCAAACTTTATTTTAATTTCGTACAATGCTTCATTTAATTTATCTGTAGATCAAGCTTAGTATCAAAAATGATACATTCCAATTTTTGAGACTATATAACTTTAATTCAGAAAAAGTTAGATGCCTAATATTTTTTTAATTAAAAAAATTCGTACAGGGCAGGTTAGACATTTCCTATTTACAACAAATTATTGCCATGACCGATTATGCATGTATATATGTAATATTCATGCTGCTAAACACTCTGAGGAAGAAGAAGACAGCAACAAACATGACAATAGGATGTTTATCGCCAAAGGTGATTGTACTTGAAACATAAAACTGCATTCCCTCAGTAGTGTGGAATAGAAGTTTAGAGGACATGTACTTGTCAATTGAGACAAGTACAGTACCCGGAGGTCGAATTGACCCATTGTAGGAAGAGAATATATTACCAATTTT
Source organism: Sarcophaga subvicina (assembly GCA_936449025.2). NCBI lineage: Eukaryota > Metazoa > Arthropoda > Insecta > Diptera > Sarcophagidae > Sarcophaga > Sarcophaga subvicina. The sequence continues at coordinate 58,415,606 of OW388083.2, read as the reverse complement.
CACGTATATTGTTACCAGCTGTTTCTTGGAATGTTGTAGAGTCTTTCTTACTGCTCTTCTTATATTTATCTCATGTCACAGACAAACATAAGAAGAATGCGTTTCGTCCTATGTTTTATTTATATAGATTACAGATGATAATATTTCGGTCAACTATGAAGACTAAGAATGTACTACTCAGAAGTGATGAAAAATTTACACCTTTTCGAAAAGTGAGCTGAAAGTCTTTCAACTTTTAATAATATCAACAATTTTTTAATTGAAATTTATGGTCGTTATAAATATCGTGGTCCACCGAAATCGAATTGGCAGTTTTAGATTCAAGTACATGCTACGTGCGTATCAGCTACTTACAGACGTATTTGGAGAATCCTGAATCTGGGAAACCACAGAGGACTCAAAGAGCATTGTTGTTGACATAAGCCATGCTCTATTGCAAGGAGAAACCTTTTTATCTCACATGACGTTGGCAACACATTTTTATTACGAAATATAACAATGGGTTGCACCATCAGTTTTCAGCCAGCCCTCATTTGGGTGTGTTACTGATGCGAGTTACCAAATGGTGCCCCATCAAAACAATTGGAAACTTATAAATTGCCACAAAGCAAGGGTTCTAGATGAGAAACTATTAGCATTTTGAAAAAAATAAAACCCAGCTGACATGAAGTGATTGATTTTTGCGTAAAAATTATACTGCAATGTACATCATGTCAAAAATTTTGGCATATATTTTATAAAATTGATAATAAAATGTAAAAATATAAAATAGTTTTATTTATTCAAATAAATAAATAAATAAATTCAAATAAATACTCCGAAGGACAAATTTTTGAGATACTTTTCATGTCAATTTTATTTAATCTCAGAGTTTTTGCCAGAAATCTGCTGAGAGGAAGTCGCCGAAGAAATACTTTTTGTATTTTATATTGATGTCTGGCCTGGAGCTCTAACCCTGGCTTTTCGTCTAATAAGCCAACACACTACCTACTAGACCACGGGGGTTAAATTATGTACAAAATTTGGCTATTTTTTTAAATTTATTTATTGTTTAAAACATACATATTACAAATTGAAAAATCATAAAAAATTATTTGTTACATTTAAAATCACAAATAATAAATATTTTTTAATATTAAGCACTTAATTTACGTTTTTAGTTACTATTTAAATTTACTAATTTTCAATTTGTATTTAAATTTGTTTGTGTCTATTACACATATTTTAACAATGTGTGTTTCCTATATAACTACGAAACATCGAATAATTATGAACCCTAAAAAGTTTATACTTTTTAAAATCATTTTCCAAACTTCTACATTTAAAAAAAGCAAGCGATTGTTATTTATTGAAATCGATGTTTATGTAAAATTGACATATTAAAAATCGAATTTATTCCGTTTCAAATACTGTAGAGTGCTATTAATTAGTGAATTTCCATACTCAATCATATATACACCAGCATGGTTTATTACACACTTGGTTTATCGCATAATTAGATGCCTACGTTATACATATTTAACAAATAAATTAATGCAATCAGCAATTATTATTTATTATTGTAAAATAAAAACAATTTTATTTTTATTTTACAATTTTATTTACATTAAACAATAAATTTCATTTTAGCTAGTTAGTGTGAACTAATCCTTTTGTTATGATAATTAATTTTAGTTACACGGAGAAGTAATCATTTCTGATTTTTCGAATTGAGTACGAAGCACATTTTTAATTAATTCTTGCTTATAAATTTTATGACTTCCGAATCATGACAGTACGTGAAAACGGAACCGTTAGTAACCAAAGAAGTTCTTCTTTTACTAAAATGTACTTTGATTCTACGCAAACATTTCCTTTTGATTTTTAAATAACAAATTTCCTTTAAGGACTCTTCTTTTTTGGACCAGTTTTTCAAAATAAAAATTTTGTTTGTAAATGGGAGGGATACCTTTAATACAAATACATTCACATATCAAATAATAGTAGTCGCCGTAGTCTAGTAGGTGGTGTTGTGTTGGCTTAAAAGACGTGAGGCCACGATTCAAACCCCATGTCGAACAATTCGAACAATTCGATGATTGCCTCTCAGCAGATTTTTGGCGAAAACTCTGAGAGTAAATAAAATTGCCATGAAGGTAGGTAGGTAGGTAGAAGTGGCTGTCCCCTCGATGGAGTCATGTGCGGACACACTTAGGCCGCACGCAAGAACCATTATTATACCACAGTTTTACATTCTCCCATATTCCAGGAACCACTCGGAGCTTCCGATGAAGGGACTCAGGCTGCCAATATCCATGCATGACAGTTCATCTAGATCCTCCATGTAGTAGACAATTAAGTGCCTCTTTCTCCTCCGACCAAGAGCTGGGCATGTACACTGTAGGTGAAGAATAGTCTCATTCTCCTCCTCATCTCCACAGCTTCTGCAGAAATCATTCGCAAAGTGTCGAAGACCAATATGCCTCTCAAGCGTTCGTATAATGCAATGCCCAGTAATAACCCCGATAACAGTGTTTAGCCTACTTCTTTGGAGTTTAAGCAGAGTCGCCGTGCGTCTCCCATCCAGCCTTGCCCAGATTTTTTGCGCCGTTCTGCTCTTGCCCGAAGCTGCCCACCTACTTTTGACAAGATCTACGATTGCATTGTCAAATATAAGCTTGCAGGTACCCAAAGGGATGCCCAATGCAGAGAATTCATCAGAGAGTCCGATGGTCTGGCCAGTTCATCCCCTCTGCAGTTGCCGGGAATATCCTTATGTCCCAGTATCCATGTGATACAAACATGATATCAGTTTGTCATGAAAAGTTTTTTAAAAACTGGAGTTCGTAGTCGACTTTAAATTGTAGGTCCCGCCACTCATATATAAAATTAACACACACAACATAAGTGGTGTGAGAAACTGACTGAAGGGTTGTAATGACCAATTATGTATGTATGTATGCAACATAGGTGGAGAGATGCTAGGACGTAATTCTGTCGGAAAGGTTATAATGACCAGTTAGGCGTTGATCTTAAATTTTTGAAGTTTTTAAAATGTTTCTTAAATCTCTGTTGTTTAACGGAAGAATCGTCTAGTATTTCACATGTCCTGTTTTAATAGAACCTCTTTTCAATTCATATAATCTAGTGATGGAATTCTCTGTATAAAGGTCCCATATGTGAAATCAGAAAGTGTCTTGTGATCGACATTCCATATAATAAATTTTTGTAGCTTGTTCGGAGTAATGTTCATAAGAATAAATCTGTTCCAGTAAATTTAATCATTTTTGTCCACTGCGTTCGATTTTAGTTGATGTCTTTCGTAGTAATATCTTCATGGATCTTCAGTTTCTTGAGTATGTTCATGTGTATAATTTTTTCGATATTTTGTGTTTGTCTATGTATTGGCTGTTTAGTAGGTGTGATATTGTTTTCGGTGCTTCCCCGCATCTTTGCAACTGTTATCTATATTTATACGGTTATGCATAATAAACTTTCACTGCTCAATCCTAGTTTACAATTATATTATATATTTAAAATATTTCAACCAGTAGGTACTATTTTACGTGTCTACATGTTCCCTGTCCATTAGATTAGGGTAACTGTCATAAAGAGTTTTAGATTTCCAAACCTGCATTAGGTTCTTTGGGATTATACGAGGCAGCTGTCAATTGTTCAATAGGTAAAGTTATTGTTTCCTACATTGTTTTAAAATATTTGATTCGCGTTTAAATTTGGCGGTCATAAGGAATTGGAATATTTAGTAGTCCCCGTCTTCCTAGTTTTCTTGGGATGTTAATTCATTCAATTGACGATTTTGGGTGTTGGTGTTTGTTCATTTTCATTGTTATTTCTACAACATTTTGTACGAAATTAATTTTTTTTTATTGAAAACCATATTTATTCTCCCACGCGATTCTTGTTCGAAATCCATTTAAAAAATAACAATAATTGGCATTGAATAAAATAATTTGCAAGTGTTTTCTGAGACAGATTAAGAACACAGGCTTTTATCTGTTGTTTTTTCCAGTCATAAGTGATATTAGTCTAGACGTAATTCCAAATTTGTTCAAGTGTCCCAATTAAAGGAAATATTATAATATTTATTATTGCATATTTGTCAGAATTTTCAACAATTATGTATTTAATGTGAATATATTATAATAATGTTATACTTATATTATTTGAATTTGATTGCTTCTAAACGCATTATTAACAAAAACAAGGAAACAAATTCAAATTTATTTAAAAAAATTGTACTTTATTTCACAAGCCTCATTTACGCAAACAAGAAAAATAAAAAAGATAGTGTAAAATTTACTACCACGTCATAAGTTAAAGGTTAACAATTATGTTTTACTATACATAATTACATTTTCAAATAGAATAGAATAAATTTTGACATTTGTTTACTTTTTAAATACTTATTTATGTTTTTATTTATACAAGCACTCATGCATACTTATATTTAAAAATTATAATTTTTTCTATTATGGTTAACGCTTAACTAACTTAGTATTGCAATAAATAATTTTTTTCAAATGAATGAATTAGTCCAGCCGTTGATATCCGTTGCAGAACTTCTCCCAGGTTCTTGAGGTGTTCGTCGAAAGTTCTGCCCATCACTATTATGTCGTCGAGATACACCAGGCAAGTCTTCCAATGCAGTCCCTTTAGCATACGTTCCATAAGCCGCTCGAATGTGGCCGGAGTATTACAAAGTCCAAATGGCATAACCTTAAACTGCCATAAGCCGCCGTTCGCACTGAATGCGGTTTTCTCTTTGTCCTTGTCTGCAATCTCCACCTGCCAATATCCGCTTTGTAGATCCAATGTGGAGAACCATTTTGTTCCGGCTAGCGTGTCGAATGTGTCGTCAATTCTTGGTAGCGGGTAACTATCCTTTTTGGTGACATCATTCAGCTTCCTGTAGTCTACGCAGAATCTTGTACTGCCATCTTTCTTCTTTACTAAAACTACAGGTGAGCTCCACGGACCCGATGATGGTTCGATTACATCGCTCTTCCTCATTTCATCGACTAACTACTTAACCTCATTACGCTTCGCCAGTGGTATGCTTCTGGGTGCCTGCTTTATCGGTATCGCTTCGCCAGTATCAATTTCATGTTTGACCATGGCTGTTCTTCCTTGCCTTTTGTTGTTCGTGGCGAAAGCGAAAGCATACCTCTTTAGCAGCTTTTTGGCTTTATTTTTCTCTGCAGCTGCTAAACCTGCAATCCATTTCTCCACATTTTCACCAAATTCCTTTTGATCCTTGGCTGACCTATCGGCAGGTTGCGGCGTTTGTTCGCTGTTTATTATCGCCTCTACTGGAACACATTGGCCCACCTCTGAGTTTTTACAGACGACTCTTTCATGGCCTGATAAATTTAGCACTCTCACCGGGACTATTCTTTGTTCTGTGGATTTGACGAGGGCCTTTGCTTATATTAAGTCCGTCTGTATTTCTGCTGGTTCAACAACCCACAAGCGGTTTTCCACACAATCTCCATCCATACGCGCCCATATCAGTGATTCACTCTGAGGTGGCAATTTGAGTTGTTCGACCGCAACCATCCTTCTGGCGTGCACTTGATGCTTGTAACCCACGTCTAGAGGTATCTCTACATTTCGCCAACTCATAATCTGTTGCCCCATATTCAAATTGATGCCATGAGCTATCATAAAATCGGCACCAATGATAACCTCGTCTACAATATCAGCAACAATAAAGATGTGACTTACACTAATGTTGGCTATAGTCACCTTCGCCTCTGTTTGTCCGTGGACGGTGGCAGACTCTCCCTTAGCTGTCCTTAGTCGTACATTGCTAAGTGCCTCACACTTTCCCTTCACTACATCTGGTCTGATGATAGACTGCGTCGCCCCGGTGTCTATAGTGAAGATATGTGGTCTGCCATTTATGTATCCGCACGCCGTAAGATTGTTGTTGTTCTGTTGCATCATTGATATTGAGATTGTGGGGCCCTCGCTTGTGGGAGCCAGCACTTGCCCCTCAGCGCTAGCTCGTTTTAGTTTAACGGGGACTCTTGTGAAGATGGTTGGTAGTTCGCCCGTTTCTTATTCCTTGATGGTGAGGCGGATCTTGATCTCTTGCGTGGCGCTTTGCAGTTTCTTTGGAAATGGCCACTCTTTCCACAGTTGAAGCGTTTGAGTTTAGCCTTTTGTCCATTTTCTTCCAAAACTTGCTTCAACATCTCTTTAAATTTGTCCAAAAGGCATTCCTCCTCCTCCACGACTTCCATTTTTCGCACTTTACTGACATGTGGTCTAGAAATCGTACGAGCGGTCTCCTGCGCTAGTGCGAAGGCCACGGTCTCAGCAAAAGTTTTCTTTTGTGTAGAACATACCGCCAGTTTAATATCAAGGTCGCGTATGCCGTTAACAAACGCCTCGGTCTTAAAGTTGTCTATCAATGGATGGTTTTCTCCTGGGTATGTGAGCTGCACTAATCTCTCAACCTCCATTGCAAAGGCTTGTAACGACTCATTTGCCTTTTGCGCCCGACATCTCAACTCCATGCGGTATAGTTCCCGTTTGTGCTCATCGCCAAATTTACGCTGCAAAGCCACCATTAAGTCGCTGTAGTTGTTTCTGCTGCTGGCTGGCATGGTTTCTAGAATCTCAGCTGCGACACCTTTTAGAGCCAAAATTAGTTCTAGTGCTTTCTCCCCATCGTCCCATCCGTTTCTGCTGGCTACCGTCTCAAATTGGAACTTGAATACGGATAGGGGTGAGCTGCCATCAAAGCTAGGTGCTTTTATTCTGCCGGTACTTTCGGACACGACTCGCACTGGTTCCGGTCGCTGGCTCTGGAGGTTGTTGATCTTCTCTTCCGTAATCACCAGTTTTCCGTCGACGGTCTTCCCCAAATCGTTCACTTTCGTATCGACGGTCCTTTCTAAATGTGACATCCTTTCCTCCACACCAGTAATTCTTTTGCTGACCGACTCATGGATTTCCTGCAGCTTTCCAGATGTTGTTTCCAGCTCCATTTCAATTTTTGACAAAATTGCTGCTTGCAGACGTTGGTTCTCAGCTCTAGAAGCTTCTGGTACTTCAGCCAGAAGTTTTTTATTTTCGGTTCTAGAAGCTTCTTGCACTTCAGCTAGAAGTTTTTGATTTTCACTTCTAGAAGCTTCGAATAGCTTTTGGTTTGCTACTTGCATTTTCTCCATAATTTGTTCACTATCTTTTCGGGAAGCTTCTTGTTTATCAGCTAATACTTGCATTTTTTCCATCATAGCGGCTAGCAACGAATTTATGTCGACACCGCTAGGCGTTGCAGGGGCCTGTAACTCTCGTTCATCTTCATCCTCGAACTCGTAGGATTCGATGTCGATGCCCTGAAGCTGCAGTTGTTCCCTTAACCGCCTTTGTAGTTCATTCTTCGTACCCGTTGTTGGCAGCTCTAATTTACCCAACTCTCGTTTCAGCCGGTCCACTCTTAATTCCGATAGTTTCATTTTATTTATTTATTTCTTTTTATTTATTTTTACTTTTGGATTTTGCAATCCCACTTCTGACACCAATTGTTACGTTTTTACCTTTTTAAAAACGTTTAAATATGAGTTCGTTAATTGCAACAAAGCAAATTGGTTTAAAATCGATTTTTTTTGGCCAAAATTATTTACGACGGAAAATAATAGTTTTTTGTTAATATTTGAATTATTATTAATTATTAATATCATATTTAGTCAATTCTGTGAAATTTAATTAAAAATTGTGTTTTCTCTCTACACATATTAATTAAAAGCGACGAATTTCAAATATTTCTAAATACTAGTTTTATTTATAAAGAAAAGATAAACAATTATATTTCAAAAAGGAATAGTATTGTTAGTTTAAAAAACTCTAAAAAATACTAATATCAACGGCATACAAAACCGAGTGGATTGGGGTGTTATGTTACACCATAATGGTCTTTGTGATGTATCCAAAAGTCTTAATGGTATTACTGTTGTTGCAAAAAGACTTGAAGCACTAATATGTGATGAGCTTGGTTCGAGAAGTCGTTGTTTAAACTGAGCTTGATCAGTACTTCCATCGAATCTAGCTCAGAATTAACTCTGCAGAAATTGAATTTTTTTTATCAATATTCATTGCAGCTGAAATTACATCTTTCTTCATTTCTACAATTCTTTTTGCAGTGTGTTCTAGTAGCATTTGTAATGGTACTTTTGTTACTGTTTAGCTAATTTCTAAGGTCGGCACATGTTTTTTACTTCTAAGGCCTTATAGTGAGGAGAAAATATATTACAGTTTCTTTGTTTATTCTGCATACGGATAGCACAGCACTGTTTTTTTGAGAAATTGCTTTCGATAAGAATAGCAAGTGCTTTCTCGCTAGAGAGAGCAACAGGCTCCTTTGAGTTTTTCCCGCACAGTTTTCGTATTTTCGGTGGTCGTGTTGGACTTTGCACTGCTTCCTTTAGACCAACAGCTAAGTCTTTTTCTCCCTTTTTACGAGCCGAAATACGCGCTGCATTTACTAATAAATCTGTAGTAATTTCTTTGGATGAAGACATAATTGCTGCTTCTCTTCTCTTGCTACGATTCGACATTTCATTAAAAGACATTCGTGTCCGACCTGCTTTAGAGGTGCTTGGTACTTCAGTTAAAACTTTTTTAAAAAATACTTCAGAATTTAGCCATTTCATGTTTCGAGACATAAATACATTAGTGTTTCTGAAGCATTCTGACCACTTTGCATCTAATTTTACGCAATATATCCTTATTTTTTCTTTTAAATGTTTTAAATAATCCTCAGGAGGATTTGCAGTTCCACATTTTTCTAGAACGAAGTTCAAAAGTTCCTCCTTTTTCTTTTCTTTAGCATTTGTTTTTTGCCAAATTTTGAAGAGCTCTTCATTTTCGAAGCCAAGGTAGTCTAGTAAAAAGCAAATATCTCAAGTTATTGCGAGTTATTGCAGGAAAAAACTTTAGAATGTGTTGCACAAGACCACATGCTATTTTCGAATTTTGTTTTTTCACTGGACAAAGTTGGACATTTTTTTAAAAGTTTAAATTTACGGAAAAACAAAATAATAATTGAATGCGCGAATATGCATGTAAACAACGCACGTTATTTCTATGTCTATTTATTTTTTTTCACTTTTTATTTTACAATTAGTTAATATATACCATAAACTTTATTATCCATTAAAAATATTTTTTTAACTTTTTAATTTTATTCAAAAACACTATTTAACCAACTACTTAAATTAAACTACTTGCACTTGATTATTCAACAATAGTAAAAAGTTCTATGTTTGTCGCTCTGTAGACTAACGGTAAATAACGGTTTAGAAAAACAAAATTTATTTTCTGATAACTTGAAGTGTTGTCTATCATGCTGTATTAAGAAATTTGCAAAAAACGAAAATTAAAAAATTACATTTTGGCCAAAAAAACTGAATTTTAAACCAATGTGCAAAGTAAAAACAAATATGTCTTTAGTTTTTCTTAACTCTCTTTATTATTCACACCACTTTTGTGTGCCACCATATAGAACTTAACGATAGAACAATAATAATCTCCTTATTCACTTTATTAGTTCACACAATTATTCACTTTGCAACCACGACTTGTTTTGTTCACACGCAACTTCACACAAGGCTGACTGAATTCACTCTGACTACTGCTTGCTTTGTCCAGCCCTTTTATAGTCCACACGCACGTATGATCAGTATGATGAACGTTCTCGATGTGGAAGGTTCTCGCTCGCGCCTTCTCGAGACTTCTGCTAGTACATTGTTGTTTGTGTACTTTGCTTATGTTGTCCGTTACATATTTGTCGTAGCTGGTTTACTTTATGTTGTTGTTGCTACCTGGTTCGTTGTACACATGTGTGTGTGCAGCTTTAGATAATCAACACGTTCGTTGTATTCTTAGTGTTAGTGCGTATTTGTGTCGTGTACATTGTGTTGGTGTAGCTGGTAGCTTTTGTTTATCGTTTTTATTGTTAAACGATATTAGGTCGTTTCGCGTCGCGTAACAGTATCTATTACACAAAGCCAACTCTTGCCGTCCTTAAGGAACCTCAAGTAGCCGTCGCCTAGTAGGCAGTTATTGGCTTATTAGACGCGAGCCCATGGTTCAAACCCTAGCTCAAACATTTCGGACAAAACAAAATATAAAAAAATATATTTTCGACGTCTTCCTCTTAGCAAAAAAATCTGTCTTTCAGAGTCGACTTAAAACCATAAGCTTCGCCACTTATGGATAAAATTAACAAACACAACTTAGGTGGTGTGAAAAACTAAGTCATAATCCTGAATTAAGTAAGGAAATAAGTACGTAAAAGAACAACTTACTAACTCTCAATCAATATTCACTGTTTCTCCACTGACTTATGTATATGTACATTATGTAGTCGACGCAGTCTAGTAGGTAATGTGTTGGATTATTAGCCGTGAGGCCAAAAATCTTCAACAAAAACGATATGTGAAAAAATATGCCTTCGGCGACTACCGCTCAGTGATTTCAGGCAAACGCTCTGAGAATAAATAAAATTGCTATAAAAAGTTCCTCCCCCGCCAAGTATGTATAAAATTAACACACACAACATAAGTAATGTGAGAAGCTAGGTCGTAAATTTGCCTGTAGGGTTGTAATGACCAATTATGTCATGTACGTATGTATCACAATATTTAATTACTTCAAAATCAAATTGTGTAATGTGCACAACGTTAACTATAATGGTTTCGACCAAATTTCTTCAAATATTGTCGCGAATTATTGGTTCCGTGTTTGCATGGATGCTGTTAAATTTCAGACTCTTGGGTATATAAACATTTGCTTTTATAATTGGTTTTCTGTCGTTTGAGTTTCAAATAAATTTTTAAATAAAATTTTTTTCTTTTCATTTATTGTTATTTACAGAGTAAACAAATTAATAATTAAAACTATTGAACATACTATACATATACACTAAGCCGGTATTGATTTCATTATTTTGTTGTTCTTTAAAATCTAAAAAATTTTAAATCAAAGCTTTTGAAATTACATACAACAAAAGTTTGTGCAGAATAAAAACAAAAATTATAAAATATTTTTAATAAATAAAATAAAATACATTTAATTGCAAAATAGATTTTATTCCGCAATAATAGAAAATAGGTGGCATCATAACATTTATTTTTAATTTTCCAATTAAAATTGAAAACAAACCACAATCAAAAGATAAAATAAATAAAAACATATACATACATATATACAGTTAAAGAAAAAAGTCGAAATACACCCACTGTATGTAGCCTCTTTTCCCGCTAATTTTTATATTTTTTTCCCCAATAATTTTTACGTTATATTTTTTTCATATATATTTCATATATTTTTAATTGTAAAAACCTTTTGTACAGACAGTGGTGTATTTCGTCGACTGTATATATGTATATACATATATACATATATTTTGTTTTTTAATTTAAAAACTGTACATATTTGTTTTTCTATTTTTCTCTTTTTTATTGGTAAATAAAAATCCATACACATAAAATCTAGATAATCATTTGTTTTTCATACTCGTAGTTATTTAGTTCTATTCATCAAGATTTATAAAATTTTAGTTGAATATTTCTAAATTGCTGTTGGTTTGTAGGCGAAAACTGACGTTGTATTTCTAGTTCATTAAGTTTCAGTTTTATGATCTGGTCTAAATAAACTTTAATATCGGCCAATTCATTGGTAGACACATCATTGTAGTTTTTTACTTCATTCGTAACGCCGATTATTTGTTTTTTTAAACCTGTAAACACCAGAAAATGTTGAACAGAATATGTCAGCGTTTGTCTTAATTTGGATGGTGTGGATTGGAGGTTTCTAAAATTTGTTACTTATTAAACTTACTATTTAGTAAGATTCAGATTTTAGTTTCCTAAATTATTAAGTGAAATTTGGACATTTTATTTATTAAAATATAATAAAAAAAACTAAATAATATTGTCAAGTTAAATCACAATTATTTCATAGCTTGGCCTTAAAAGTAAAGACCTTCCTATGATGAATGCTACCACTACAATATACATCTTCTAATTCAATCATCTCTTTTTCTTCAGTTATAATTTCGTCTATCTGGATTCCTATACTTGACGACTCGACAGGATCCTTAAAAAATTTATAAAAATTTTGAATCTTATCCATTTAATACAACTAGTCAAGGTAATAGTAATAAACGATTTAATTGCACAACAATTAATTGGGAAGATATCACATACATATGTAATTGGTCATTACACCCTTTAATCAGGGCTACGACCTAGCTTCTCACACCGCTGATGTTGTGTGTGTTAATTTTAAACATGAGTGGCGGGACCTACATTTTAAAGTCGATTCCGAACGACAGATTTTGGATAAGCTTTTCATGCCAATTTAATATCAAAATTTTTGGCAGAAGACTGCTGAGTGAAAGACGCCGCAGAAATATTTTTTTTTATATTTTCGTTTTGATGTCTGACCTGGAGTGTGCAACGAGGCCTCACGTCTAATAAGCCAACACAATACCTACTAGACCACTGGGAGGATATCAGCCCAAGTAGTTTTTGTCTTCTTGTACTTTTCCATCACTGTATTGACGTGACAAATTTCAATTTTGTCCACATTTTCACAATTGTGATCTCCTTCATTTTGTTTTTCACAACTTTCAATTTTATTTGCACCATATTTTGTTTAAATGTTAATATTAACGTTTTTTTTTATACATTTTAATTAATACGCACCAAACAATATGTACACCGATCCGGCCATAACAAGTCACAAATTTAAACAACAAAAAAAACAAAAATAACAAACAAATGTTATTAAATCTTTTTTGAGATTGATATGCACTGTTTTTTGCAAATTTTTTTTGATTTTCACACGGTTCACGAAAAATTTGTTGTTGTTGATACATTTCACAAAAAAAGCAATTTTGGTTTTTTTCTTTTTATAATTTTGTATTTGAATCAAAATTTAATACAGTAAACCCTCGATTTACGTAGTCTGAATTTACATCGTCTCACTTCGATTTACGTCATCTTGTATGTTTGTCGATGATTTGAATTTTTAATACAGTAGAAGTCCGATAATCTGGCACGTTCGGGATCGGCTCGGTGCCGGACTATCGAAAATTCCGGACTATCGGGCGGTAATTATAACACAATTAAGTTAATAATTAAACCACAAATACGTACGTACGTAATTGGTCATTACAACCCTTCAGTCAGGATTACGACCTAGTTTCTCACACCACTTGTGTGTGTTAATTTTATACATGAGTGGCGGGACCTACAGTTTAAAGTCGACTCCGAACTACAGATTTTTGAGAACTTTTCATGGCAATTTTATTTACTCTCAGAGTTTTTGCCAGAAATCTGCTGAGAGGAAGTCGCCGAAGAAATACTTTTTGTATTTTATTTTGATATTTGGCACATCAAAATACAAATACAGTATGCAAATAAATACAACAAGGTTTATTTTACATTTCATATAATGTAAGAATGTACACGTAGTGTAAACATATTTCACTTAGATTTAAAAAAGCCACGAATGTCTTTTTGTTTTCTTGACTATTGGCGTTTAGTATAAAATTGATTTCTATTGATTCCATATCAATAATTTCTGAAGCACTGTAGCTAGTACCAGCCTCAGCAAAAGAGATATACTTTTTCAGTGATTCCGCAGGTTCAGCCCAGCTGATTTTTTCCTTTTCTTCCGTTTCGGCATCTGAGTTACTTTCTTCAAGATTTTGAGTAGGCTGAGGTTTAGTACAATGTTTATAATGATGTATTTTCGTTTCTCTTCTTTTGAATTCGAAGGCTTATGTTTTGAAAACAGTTTCAAAATGTACGTTTACTGCGATGTGAAAGGACACAAAACAACAACGCTCAAAAAAATGGCGAAGACGTGTGGTGATTGATTAACGGAGCTGTACTGCACCTGAATTTGTTGTGACAGCTGAGACTAGCCAGCCGCTAATTATTTCCAACCAATATGGATCGCTTCCGGATGATCCCGAACTACCCCGAAAACTTTCGAATAGCTCTCGAGCGTTTTTATTTGCTTTAAAGCACACTTTTCGAGAAACCCAAAGTTTTTAAAATTTCCGGAGCGATGCCGGACTATCGGGCATTCCGGACTATTGGATGCCGGACTAATAGACTTCTACTGTAATAAATTTATAAATTGTTATTACGTAACGGACATTGTGGAGGTTAAACTGAAAAAAATCCCAACTGCATAACATAATACTTGTAGCAGAATCTGCAAGTGCAGACTGTGAAGATACTACGTTCCTCAAAAAATTAAAATAAACAATTGATGAGGGTGGATATATCACTCAGCGAGATTTGATTATATTGTAAAAGAGTGCCCAAACGATCTTTATATCAGAACAGGAGAGAAGAAAGATTTCAAAATATTTCTTGTTAGAAATATAGCAGGAGATTTTAAGATTGTAGTAGGTTATGAAGAACGCTTCGTAGCACAAACTGACATATTAACCTAATATTTAAACGTTTAACCACGTTTAACGATTTTGATTTTGAGTTTTGTTAGGAAATTAAAAATATTGTAAAACAAATATTTTGCCTCTAAAACAGCGGCATATAATCGATACTACTCTTGCCTGCTACACCAATTTGAACAATATGAGTGATAATTTTCAAGTTGAAAATTTTAAAGGCGATAATCGTCATCCAACAGGTCCTACAGCACAATGATTTAAGCATTGAACAGTATAAAAGATGGTTAGGAAAAGCTGCCTGCTTCGACTGATCACGGAGGCGATGCGGATAAGCCCCCTTTATCGGAAATTTCAATACAAAGCGAGATAGGAGACATCGGTGATTAAAATATAATTTTAAATAAAATTTTGTTCCTTTTAACTTTCGAATTATTAATAAATTCGAATTTTAAGTACTACTTTGCAGTACGTATTAGTAATATGAAATTCGATTTACGTCTGCATTTTTTGAAACCAATCGCAATGTAAACTGAGAAATTACTGTAATTGAAAAAATACATTTATAATTGTTTGTAGAAGATTACAGCTAAATTTTCCGAATGATGTCAAGTGTGGATATGTTTAAATATTTTCAGAAGAAATTTGTTGTTGTTTATTTATGCCTAGAATGGTGAATATCCTATACAAGCTATTGCAGCCCAAACTCTAACTAAAGTAGTCATTTGTGTGAAGTCGAAAATATATTTTAACTACAAACTAACAAAGTTTAAGGCGGTCTATCAACCAATATATGTTCGTCAGTTTAGGGCATTTTTCACTCCCATATTTAGTCGCTTCAGATTCGTGCTTTCCGAAAAATTCTGCCTCTCTGAAAAAATATTTCTGCGGCGACTTTCTCTCAGCGGTCTTCTACCAAAAACTTTTATATTAAATTGTCATGAAAAGTTTCTCAAAATTTCAATTTTTCGGAGTCGACCTTAAACTGTAGGTCGTATTCCTGACTTAAGGGTTGTAATGACAAATTATGTATGATGGGGCTTACGCAACATCCCGATATATGCAAAACGTAGAAATATAGTTCACATGCGTGAAATCTGTTATCTTCTATATGTCTGTATGTTGAAAACTTAGCATGTGATAACAGAAAATAAAACTACAAACTTTAGGCTATTGGTGCCTAACTGGAAGAGCGTTGAAGGCAAATATACTTGTATGCGCTTGACAGCGTTCAGTTAATACACCGATCATTATCCCTTGGTAGTCTGATGCATTGCTCCATGGCTCTCCTCTTATTGTAATTTCCCGACAAAAGATTGATTGTCTCAAACAATCAGTTTTGTGGAGAGATTTTGTCTCTTTCCATATATACTTTAGCTAAGTATATTGTTACAAAAAATGGAAATGGTGCTATTAAAATGATAAACAAAAGCTCCATAAACAAAACAATGGACTTGTTTATGATCAACGAATAAACACAAATATAGCAACAACATCAGTATAAAAAAGTGGATAAACAAGTAAACAAGCAACAAAAACAGTGCAAGGGCAAACGTAAACAAACAACAATAACGATAACAATATATTTACATTTATAGAGATTTCGCCATGGCAAAGTCATTCTCTTCGAAAGCATTCATCAGACTGTTTACCCAGCGATATAAAAAGCAAGACAAACCAGGCAACGGGATGAGTCAGTCGGTCTGGTGAGAAGACGCGTTGCGTGTGAAGAGAACAATTGTGGTTTGAAGATCAGCGTTTTAAAGATCTATTGAACAATTGTTATTGTGTACGTGGAAATGTGTAAAGAATAATAACAATTAAAGCAAATTGTTGTTGTTTAAATCAAGTTGCTAAAGGTGGCACACGGAATTGTGCAAAAAATAAAGAATTGAGTTGAAACTAAACACAAATTTATTTTTATTTTATTTGCAATCTACGAACTCATATTTTAAACGTTTTTAAAGGGTAAAAACGCAACAATATGTTTCCAACAAGTGTTTCCACTCTCAGAAAGATTAGGGTTCCAACTGTGTCGTGAGAAGATTCTAGGATCTGCATGGTCAATTGCTTACAGATTGCATGTATCCAGTAAATGAAACAGCACGAATGAGTTATTATTTCGATAAACAATAGCTAGACTTTACCTAAATTAATTATCAAAAAATCACTGCTGTTCGTGCTACGTCATTAAGTACTGTAAGCTTATTGGTAGACAGCACCGATTACGCAACCGATAAGATTCCACATATTATACGTTGCGAAACTTGCTGTAGCGAAAGCCTCTGGAGATGTAAATGCAACAATGCACATTTCATTGACAAAGGCTGCTTTTCAAAATTTCACTCATATCTGGCGACTGTGTTAATTTGAGACACCCCTTTTGGTTGATGTTTTTTATTTCAATTTCTTTGATATTTTTAATTGACACATAATTGCAGAAATTTCTGATCGAAATAAAGGTAAAGGGGTAAAATTTCTATTTATGTATATATGTGAAGTATAGGAGCCATGTTAAAATTCATTGCTAAGAATAAAAGATAAATCCATACCGAAACGATACGCATTAAACTTCAATTTGTTTGCATGTATGCATATAAAACAATAACCCCATAATTTATGTACGAAATCAGTCTCCAGTTAACAACATTATTTATGTGTCCAAAAGTAGTCGCTGTGGTTTTCTGTTGCGTTTGCCAATCACTGTTATGGGTACTTTTTTTTAATTTTCTTAAATACAAAATGTGGTAAAATGGCTCGAAAATGCGTTTCTCTTTTCAAAGATTTACTACAGTATACCAAAAAATTTGTCATGCTTCTGTTAATTGTAATATTTTAAAGATTTTTATGAATTTTCAGGATATTTTATAATATCACTGTAAACAATTATTTTTCATTTACTGTTTGGTAGACTGAATTCCTTCCTGGTCTAATGATCTAGAGGGTCCTAATTGGTTTATGCCGATGGTTTAAAAATGCATGACAGTGTGAGTTCTTATACATATTGTTACGTTTTTACCTTTTAAAAAACGTTTAAAATATGATTTCGTTGATTGCAAGCAAAAATAAAAACAAATATGTGTTTAGTTTCAATTAAAGTTCTTACTTACTTTTATGTGCCACCGTTTACAAATTGATGAATACAACAATAATTGCTTGTTCGGTATTCTTCTTTGCTTACAATGCAGATCTTTTCAACCGAGATCTTCAAACCACGACTGTTCTCGTCACACGCAACGATCTTCACACAAGACTGACTAAATTCTTACTACTTATTGCCTGCTTTGTTCTGCATAGCTGCCAGATTTGACGATTTATCGTCATTTTGACGATTTTGACGATTTTGAGCTCCAAAAATATCATATTGACGGTTTGACGATTTATGCCCTTATTTTGACGATTTTTGGAAATTAATAATTTACATCATATTTTTTACTTTTAGTACGTTAAAAGCCACTTTAAGCTTTGTATTTGTATTTGTATTTTGTAGTCAAATTTTCCATCAACACATTCAGTAGGTATTTGAATCCTTCTTTGTTCACCCTGTAATATTCCTGGAATCTGTAAAGAACACATGATTTAATGTCAAACATAAATATTTAAGTGTGTATAATTCTTACTTTATCTCAGGGAGTGATAGTGGATTCGATTCATGTCGAACAGATTTTCGCTGCAACCTTTCCATGGATAGTTTCTCATCTTCTAGTACTAAAAAACGAAGATATACGCTACTTATTTTTTAATATTTGTATTTCTCTTTGAAAAATTGTTGAGGCGTAATTCACAATAACAAATTTTTGTTCATACAGCATTTATAACTAATTCACAATATATTCGTAGTACCGATTTTTTTGTTATGGGAAATAAAGTTTACTCTCAAATAACTTATTCCCATAATATTCACGACAGGGGTGATTAAGCTGAACTTAATATTATGATATTATCAACGATTTAATATAATAATTTCACTGATTTAAAGTGTGACTTTAGTAACTATAACACGTATTTAAATTTGTTCAGTTCCTAGTGACTGTAATACTGTCACATATAAGGTTGTTCTAGTAGCACATTATTTCTATGCTAGTGGTACCACACGTATGAAAACAAACATCAAATCGTTCTATTTAAAAAAATAACAACAAAATATATTCTAATGAAAAGCAAATACTTATCAAATTATTGCCATATGTGTGCAATTCTGGAATATTCAAAAATAGTTCACGTAATCATTGAAAAATACATTTATGACCGAAAATATATCCAATAAATTTCGAAAAACTTACAGTGTGGGTTGCATTTTGGGCTGGCGGCAACATCGGTCCATATTTCTATGAGAAAGCGGTGAGTACTATAAGCCAATGATTACAAAATTCTTTTGGCCTGAATTAGATGATCTGGGCACCAGCGGCAAATGGTTTCAACAGAACGACGCTACGTGTCACACACCTCATGCCACTTTGGATATCATGTACAAGCGATTGGAAGGCATGCTAATCTCACGTGGAGAAGACTTTCGCTAACTTGAGGAGTTTTTTTGAGTTGCAGTTGTATGCGAGTAAGCCGAAAACTACAGCTGTTCTCAAACCTAACATAACCCATGCCATCAATAAAACTTGGCCTGATATCATGGAAACTTAGACGTTTTGAATGCGATCCACCCAGACAAAAGTCTGTCATGGACTTTTAAACGATGTTATATTCCACACATAATTGCTATTTCAAATGAATGAAAAATATCAGTGATATCCAACACATACTTTTCTTTATTTATACTAAATAGGAAACGTTTGGAAATGAGACTTTATAACTTTGTGAATGTATATTCATTAGACTGGAAGATGTATAGTCACCGGCAACATATTCACTTCTGACATGAGACCATTAGACCCGTTGGGCCATTTAAAAGTTTATATTTAAAAATGCAATAAAACAAAAACGGTTTGAAATTTTGCCAAATTAATTTTTTTTTGTGAAGATGTTCAAGATACGGACTATGAATATTCAGGTCATGATGTATTACCTACGAGAATAAAGCCTAGAAGCTTAATTCCAAATTTATGGGGTATACTTTCTTTTTAATTGTATTTGAAATATATTACTCATACGCATCATATTACATGTACTGGAAAAGTATGCAATAAAAAATATTTGATATTGTCATGTATGGAACTAATGGAATTAAATATCACTTATACGTCATATATCTTCTCTGCATTATGAATTTTACATATTAAATATGAGCATAATGTGGTAAATATAAGTTTAAATTTAAAAATGTAATAAAACAAAAATAGTTTGAAATTTTGACAATTTTACTTTTTTGTTGTGAAGTGCAATTGATCCGCTTAGAAATGGAATTTTATTTTATTCATATGGCTGCCGCGGTTGGCCTCACAATCAAAGCTGCCAGATTTGACGATTTATCGTCATTTGACGATTTTGTGCCCCAAAAATATCATATTGACGATTTGAAGATTTGTGCCCTTAATTTGACGATTTTTAAAAATTAAAAATTTACATCATATTCTTTACTTTAGTACATTAAAAGCTACTTTAAGCTTTGTATTTACTTTGCAATTGTTACTATTGGAAATTTATGTTAGTAAAAACAAGGAGTAAAGTGTATTTTTAAGTTACTGTGATGATTTTTCTGTATTTTATTCCTTTTTCACCCATCAAAAGCTGAAAAATTACAACTCTTAAATAACCTCGTATTGAGAATAATATATTACTTGTCGTTGGAGACTATTTTAAAAATTCTAGTATAGCTTCTAATATTGCAATCGGAAGACCAAAGGCAAGCGCCATTATTTTTTTTTCGTACGACCAACACTCAGGAGATGGATGGCATTGAGTTTGGAAATATCTTATGAGAAGAAGGAAAGAGAGAACAGTGTTTATGGACACTAGGCTTGTATATTTTTATACAATAAGTAACAGGATAGACCCCTGCAAGTATTGAGTTCCACATACCAACACAGTCCGACTAAAAACCGTATTTTTACTGTAATGTAGTGTGCGATCCACTGGCTAATCGACCACATACGGATGTGCTGGCCGAAAAAGACGAGCGTTATGTAGGAAAAAGTCGTTCAAGCAAAAGCATTTTATAGTAGCGACAGAACAGTGAAACCACATTGCAACGATGCTCCAATGATTCAATAGAGTTGGACACACTACCGTCATTAACGAGATACTATGGCCTCTCCAGTACACGGTCGAGAAACCGCAAAATAGATGTTGAAGCACCAACCCATACATGAGAGTTGTATTCCATTCTCTGCCAGTTATAAACGCTGTAAATAGTAAGATCGGATGATAAGAACTGAAGAAGGAACTGAAAAGGGTGTCAGCATTACACTGAATTGTCATGCTCAGAACATCAAAAGCTTCTGACTCCCTAATATCTACACCGCCCATATATATAGGTGATGTAATATTATTGCTGCGCTTATATGCCAACCTTGGGATAGATTGTTTAAATCTTAATCAATTTTTACCTGAAAATGTTCCAAACTTCTCCATTTTTGGAAAAAAATATTAAATGATGATGAGGGACGCTAGCTTTTAATTTCCAATAAATTCTTTGTTAAATGTTTTATTTTTGAACTCAGATATAGACAGACATCGACTTCATATGTTTTACTACAATAGAAATAATTTTGGTTTTTAAATCATTTTAATTTATTTATTTATATTTTCTGACGATTTACGATTTTAATAAACGTGTTTGACGCTTTTTTTACAATTTTTTCTCAAATATTCGACGATTTCGGCCTCATTTTTATCTGGCAGCTATGTTGTTTTGCCTTTTTATATGCCCACGTAAACAGTTTGAAGAAGGTTTTTGAAGTCGAACGTTCGGTGTTTCGCTTTCCTGAGAACTCTATCGCGACTTCATTGTTGTTTGTGTATTTTGTTCACATTGCTTGTTGTTGCGTTCTTGCTTACTTGTCTATCTCCTTTTCTTTCATACTGATTTTGTTGGTAACAAGTTCGTTGTATTTGTTTATGTAGCTTTTGCTCATATTAATGTTAAACGACGTATATTGTTTCCATTTTCATAACAACATACCAGATCCCTTAGTCTCATTTTAATGTATCGTAAAGTCTGCCTGAAAACACTAGTATTTTCTAGGCGGAGGTTATTGCCGCTTTGAAAGATATTTGATATGCTAGCGGGACTTTCCCTGAAAACCTTTGGATTTACTCGGAAACATAGACTGCGATTAAGTTCATTTACAGGCAACTCTTATATGGGACATAGAGATATCGTGGGAAACTGCATTGTTGATGAGCTGGCCAGGGTCGGTAATGAACCGCGTAGCTTCGTCATGTTACAGAACATAGTTATTCTGTTTGTTACAGTTAAATTGAATATATTCCACATATTCTACAGGAAAGCTCAATGTCTTGGGTAGCAAGGACAATATCAATTCTATCAATAAATCGCACTATATATCGCACGAAAGTGATTCTCACTATACTTTAGGCAGGCATGCCGAAAGGCTTGGCGTTCCAACTGACTTATATATACAGGAACTTTCGTTCCGAGAAAGCGGAGGAGACTGTCTTTCACCTTATGTGTAAGTGCCCTGCTGTTGTCATAAAAAAGCAGGTTTTTGACCTTTGACTTTTTGACATCTTGATCGAACTCTCTTCTATAAAGATTACAATAAAGATTACAATAACAAGAATTATTTTTGGACTCGGATTAATTTCCTCAAGGAAATTTATCTAACCTATTTAATATACTTAAAAATGTCATAATTTGTATTGAAAAGATTTCTATTCTTTTGCCAATAGCTTTTATAATTGTATTGGGGAATGACGGTAGATGTTGTTATGAGGAAAAATTTTCGTTAAAAAAGTTTTCTTTAGAAAGTCTGTATATTGTATAAACTTCCTTAACTTCTTCCACTCCGCTCCTTTGAGGTAGTTATATTTGGTATAGTATTATCAGCAAAATATTGGGGTCTAAAGCTTATGAATGTGGTTAAAAAATATAAAAAATGTTCACTTTTGTTACGCACTCTACTGCTCAATACAAATATGACAACTTCAATTTCACAATTTTCCTATTACTGTCTAATATCTCGCACATATTATGAGGAAAATTTGTCGTTCGATTCGTTGAACATTGCGCCACAATAGTTCTGTTATGTATCGGTTATCATTTATTACATATTGTATCCACTGATGGACATTTTGCTAGTATGAATGATATATTGGTCTCCAGTATATTTCAAATTAGAAAATAAAAGAATAAAGGCACAATTGGTTTCGAATAACAGAACAACTTCAAATGTGGTATGTATTAATGTTTAACAAAGAAAATTAAATTTAGCTGGCGTAGTTGGAGACCAAACAAAAAAATTCTGAATAATTGGCTGATAATGTTTTAAAGGACATTTGTGGCTTAAATAATCAAAACGCACGATGTTAATTATAAATAAAACAAAGCTTTACAGAGATGTATCTTAATAATTTTTATTATGATAGAAGGATCAATGACAATTTTGTTTGAAAAAAATATTAGTTAAATAAGGGATCCGATGGTGCATATTTTCAATGACTGTGAGACATAAAAAAAGTTTTTGCAACATATGCACTCCATAAAAAAATGACTTCAATTACGAACGATGTAAGCTTAAAAGAATGAAAAAAAAAACGTTTGTTTCGAGTTTTCTTATTAATTAATTTTGCTATAGATTTTACCAGAAACGCTATAGTGTTCAGACGAAGAACTTAACTGTCCACCATCGGTTGTATACCGGATTAGTCTTACACCTAAGTGTGCACAATTTAAGTGAAAATATTTTCCAAATAGTAATGACCGCAAAGCGTCATATTCATCCAATATTGTTTTCAATTCTACATCTACAAACGTTTTATCTCTGATCCATCGAAACCATCTTCTGCATGTTGGTTCTAATAGAGCATGATCAATACATGCAGCGACAACCATTCGTTTCGACTACCAGCATATATCTTCAAATGAATCACAGAATCAATGCTCTTTTCACTTTTTCGTACAAAATTCGATATTTTTAACACGAAGAAAGAATATGATGTTATTTGTTACTTGATTTGACGTATGATTAATATGTTTGACAGATATCATCGCCATAATAAATGTTTCTAATGGAGACATTTGTATCTCGACGCTCACTGCATACCGGTGCACCTGGTGGATGGCTACATATGTAGGTACATTGGAAAATATAGTTGTCATTTGAGTTACTTTTAAGAAACTGGTTGCAATATAACCTCCAAAAATCAACGGTTTCCTTTTGTTCTCGTTCAAACATTTCATTGAACTCCTAAATTATTTTTGGTTTTACCAATCAATGACTCAGGTTCTGTATGTTGATCCAATTTATAAGACATGTTTATTATGTATTTGTTTTTATCTATTGCATATGAGTGCGTTATTTTCTATTTATTATACGAATTTAATTGTTGGAATCTGTGTTATTATAATCTTAATTTTGTAATCTATTGTCGAAAAACTTTAGGGTGTCGTTTAAAATACAATTCCTGCGATTTTCCGTCTCTCCTACAATTTGAAATCTACAAACGCAATTCGACTTCTTTAAACAAAACATTTATTAAAAGCGAAAATCTATTATTATGGCGTAAAGAATTGAAGCCGCTAGATGGAAGTATTTTAGGCGGATATTTTTAGTTTTGAACCAGCTTCGCCGGGAACCTACTTCTTTCGAACTTTATCACATGTGTGGACAGTCATCAGCAGTTAAAGCATTGGTATTACAACTCGTCAAATCAAAGGGCGTTATGGACATAGCTGCCAGATAGATGAGGCACCAAATCGTCAAATATTTGAGAAAAAATCGTCAAAATCGTCAAAGACGTGTCTTAAAATCGTCAGAAAAAATAAATAAATTAAAAGTTTTTAAAAACCAAAATTATTTCTATTGTAGTACAACATATAAAGTCAACATACAGTGGCTCCATCGCATAATCGGACAAGCATTAGTCTGATATGTATGTGCTTAAAACTTAAAAAGAAAATATTAAATATGTTTTTTTTTGCTTTTATTTACACTCTACATTACAACCTTTTAGATTAATCAAAAAAATAACAAAATTTTTCATGATAAGGGTAATTTTATAAAGAAAAAGAAAAATAACTCAATTTTTTGCGCTCAACACATAATCGGACAAAGAAGAGCACCATTGCTAAAAATGACGAAAGAGAACAATTAATACTTTGTGGCATATCCTTTGTTCTCAAGAAAAGCCTGTAAACGTTTTGGAATTGATTTTACCAAATTGTAGCATTCCTCAGGTTCTATGGAATTCCACGCTTCCAGTAAAGCCGCCTTAAGATGATTCAAAGTTTTAAATTGTTGATGGTATACTCTTCTAGCTAATTCTTCCCAAAGATCTTCAATTACGTTGAGATCTGGGCTCTGTGCAGAGGTTTCTATAAGTTTGGGGCAACTATTTACCAACCAAAGCTTTTCCACACCCGAAGTGTGCTCGGGATCATTGTCCTGCTAAAAAGCAAAATCATTCGCAATACCTAAGAACCAAAAATATCTTTAAAACAGCAGTGGAATAGACAGTACTGTATCCAACTCCATTGAATCATTGAAGCATCGGTGCAATGTGGTTTGTGTTTCACTGCTCTATCGCTACTAGAAAGAGATTTTCCTCGAACGAAATGAGGGGACTTTTCCCGAAAATCATATATCCTTACGTAACGCTCGTCCTTCTCGGCCACCACTTCCTTATGTGGTCGATTGGCCAGTGGATCGCACACTGCATTACAGAAAAAAATACCTTTTTTAGTCGGACTATTCGTAGGTGGAACTCAATTCCTCAATTCCTATCTTTGTTGTTCCGATTGTAATACTAGAAGCTATACTCGAATTTTTAAAATTGGCTTGCAACGGAAAATGATTAATTATGGTCAACTACGAGGTTATTTAAAAATATAATACTTTACTCCTTGTTTTTACTAACATAAATTTCCAATAGTAACAATTGCAAAGTAAATACAAAGCTTAAAGTGGCTTTTAATGTGCTAAAGTAAAGAAAACGATGTAAAAATAATCAAAATAAAGACATAAATCGTCAAATCGTCAATATGATATTTTTGGAGCTTAAAATCGCCAAAATGACGATAAATCGTCAAATCTGGCAGCTATGGGTATGGATTGCATGGGTTCTCTATACCGTATACGTCGACACAATACCCATCTCTACCAGGTTTCGCGTCCCTGTGGCATAGAGGGAGGCTATAAGGTGGATGAACTGGCACGGAGAAAGAAGTATGGAATTCAAAAAACCGTGGGAGGTCCAACATACTTGGTTCCCAAATTTGGAAACTGCTGTGTTCAGCAGTGGACAGGAAGAAAATCAAGGAATTACTTGAGTTCGGCAAGAGAACGGTTAGCAAACTGACAGGAATTCTAACGGGACACTGCGCTATTGGCAGTTTCATTGTCAAGCTCGATATGCCTCACCAGGATTATTACTGAAGCTGCCAGCATCGAGGAAACGGAATCGGTAAAACAACTTTATGCACTTCGGACGTAATAAGGATTTTAGGAGACAGAGCATGATAGCGAATGTGCCATTTGAGCTTGTAAGATTTCTATAGTTGACATGGCAAAAACTCTAAAAGCAAATAAAATTGCCATGAAAAGTTTCTCAAAAATCTGTCGGTCGGAGTCGACTTTAAAATTTAGGTCCGCCACACATGTATAAAATTAAAACACACAATATGAGTGGTGTTAGAAGCTAGGCTGTAATCTTGACTAAAGAGTTGTAATGGTCAATTATGTTATGATATTTTGTAACCGATACTGTATATATTCATGTACTGCAGATTAAATTTTCTGTCTTTACAGTCTTTTGTAGAACTACACAACGAAAGGTGGGGAGAAAAACGTACCAAACCTCACCTGTACTTGAATTTCAACGCCAAAAGGAATAACTTAAAAGAAGGAAACTGAATTGAGAAAAATTGACAAAAGCGAAAAACTAAATAGAATATAAGGAAGAAGAGAAAGGGGACTTTGTGCCTTTTCAATTTAAATTTCTGCATAATCAATAATAATAATCTGCATAATACAGAACAAAGACGTGATTATAGCAGTAGTAAATTTTACATCTTCAACAGGTTTTTGTAAAAGTAGATACCTTTTAAATGTTACATTAGTATCATAAACGACATAAATCAACTTGCCTGAATAGAAACGAAATCAATTAAAATAATCCTAACACAATTTACCTATAACATCCCGCTAATTATTACATATATACGTAACAAACTATTACAAGCCTTCAGTCAGGATTACAACCTAGATTCTTACACCACTTACATTATGAGCGGTGGGACCTACAGTATAAAGTCGACTGGGAACAACGGATGTTTGAGAAAAATTTAATGGCATTTTCATTTACTCTCAGAGTTTTTACCTGAGAGGATGTCGCCGAAGACTAAAAACCCAACACACTACTTTCTAGAATACGACGATTTCTTGCCAATTATTAGCGTACGATAATCAGAGGTTACACTGACTAAATTTTTGACACTATCCTCGACTTTTATAAAAATAATTGCAAAAGACAAATGAATATTAAAATATTGTTGCCTTTGAATTTTCAATTTGAACTTGTTGTTACATAATACATTAGTTTCATAATTTTAATCTATTTATACACGGAGACAATGATTAGAGACTCAACTTTCTATTGTAAATTATACGGTGGCAGTTCAGACAAATCAAGAATTCAGTTAGATAATGTAGTCTGTTTTCTTCATTTTTCACTATATTGACAGACTTCCGATCAATTTACCAGCTTTTTTAAATTGAATAATGAAATTTGCATCATTAGCATTTTTTTGCCAACATAGATCTTTCACCCAAATTAGCATGATTTTCCTGCATTTAGGAAGTCTTTTTTGATTGCGTTAACATGCACAAATCTTTTAGAATAGTAATGAAACCAACGTTAATGCTGCCATAAATGGTAAGAATTAGTCTCACAGATAATACCTGACAAGCACCCGTTTGAAAATTTAATTGTCATACACACACCGCGTCTATGCTGCCGAGATTCATTGTAAGTAAAAATACCGAACAAAATTTCTTTGTCCATATTTGAATTAAAGTCACCTTTGTACTCAAAGCTGTTTATCGCTTTTCTTCACGTGCATCTTACCAGCACTTATGGTACAAAAAAGAAACGCTACATACAACAGTCGTCTTTGTGTAAGTACATTGCCTTAAGCACTACTTCACTTCTATTTCAAAATGTTTTCCATCTTTTAAGTTTCTATCAAAGCGAGTATGATAAATACAGTAAAAAAGTAATGCAGCCGTATTGCACTTTGCATTTTATGATGGATAGGTAGAGATGAAGATTTTGATGGATGAATAGACTGAAATAAAATATTTAGTAAGCAAATCTAAATGTGGCACATTCTGTTGTGATTCCAACATTCCGCGAACAAATTTTTTAAAATACTCAGCTTGCAATTGTTTAATAACATGTATATAGTACATTCTATATATAGTATAGTATATATTCTATATGTAGTATAGTATAGTATAGTATAGTATAGTATAGTATAGTATAGTATAGTATAG
Organism: Sarcophaga subvicina; assembly: GCA_936449025.2. Classification (NCBI taxonomy): domain Eukaryota; kingdom Metazoa; phylum Arthropoda; class Insecta; order Diptera; family Sarcophagidae; genus Sarcophaga; species Sarcophaga subvicina. The sequence continues at coordinate 58,387,538 of OW388083.2, read as the reverse complement.
TATAGTATAGTATAGTAAAGTACAGTATAGTATAGTATAGTATAGTATAGTATAGTATAGTATAGTATAGTATAGTATAGTATAGTATAGTATAGTATAGTATAGTATAGTATAGTATAGTATAGTATAGTATAGTATAGTATAGTATAGTATAGTATAGTATAGTATAGTATAGTATAGTATAGTATAGTATAGTATAGTATAGTATAGTATAGTATAGTATAGTATAGTATAGTATAGTATAGTATAGTATAGCATAGTATAGTATAGCATAGTATAGTATAGTATAGTATAGTATAGTATGTAAAGAATGTGTATATATAGTATATGATAAGGAATACCGACGACCCGATTGACCATTTTGCACGTAGGTTTGTATGTAGTATAGTGAGTGCTGTGAATAAAACATGTTCAAGCCAGGTAAAATTTGTTAATGAAACAAATAATTGGAGAGGTTTCTTTAATGCTCTATATTCTTCTTATAATTGGGTTTGTAATACAAAAGTATTTCTTAATTTTTATGTTGAGTGTTATGGTAGACTAAGAGTTGAGAGTTTGAAGTCGCCGTTGTGTAGTGGGTAGTGTGTTGGCGAATGAGACGCTAGTCTGTGGATCAAACATCAGCTCAGACATATGGAAGAATATATCTTCTGCGTTTATCTCTCACCAGTCTTCTAGGAAGGACTCTGACTGTGAATAAGATTGCCAAGAATATATTTTTATTTGTAAGTGTGATTACCACCAGAGATTCTGGTCTGTTACACTACACCGATCCTAATATCTATCTTACCCAGCTCATAATAATTATAAAATAATTTGTAATTATATTCTAATAAGTCAGTAAATAATTAAACAAACTTTGCTTTTCAATAATGGATAGTATGAGGCTTCATAAATGAGATGTAATTTCATGACACAAATTAGTCTTGTTCGTATTTTCAAATGGACTTCTGTAACTAAAACGTACTTGGTTAAATATAGGTCTCATCGTATTTGTTAAAAAAAAGAAAATAAAAATTCCAAGAGTTACAAGCCTCTAGAATTGCAGTTTATTATGCTACAACTTAATTGTTAAAGAAAATACAAAATTTAACAAACATGTAAAACATATTTAATAGATATTAAATCTACACAAGTGTAACTACAGAGATTGCATGTGTTTTTATTTCTGCACTTTAACTACTACAAACTGACACAGAGAATTAAATACTTCTACAATTTCACATAGAATTTCTCAAGTCTTCTCTGGTGGCCAGATGTTCACATGTTACTACATGTAAATTTAAATTAACAAAAACTAACTCCGGAAATATTGTTTTCCTTACAGTCTCAAAGGGTCAAAATAGAAATAAGAAAACCAAAAAAATTAAAAACCAAATGCCTGTCAAAATGTAATCTACAATAAATTGACCAAAATTAAATTTTTCTTTCCTCTGCTTCCTTCTGATTTTCTTATGCCCAAAACTGAGATATGAACACTCCATTATTTTTTATATTAAATGCTTTAAAAAGTAAGTAAATGCAACAAGAATATGTAGAAATTTCTTAGAGAGTAAAGGGCTGCTTACTCAAGCTTAGGAAACATAAAAACGTAACGCACGTTGCCTTAAGAACGTTTGTATAGTTATAGAAACGTTTAAAACGGGACAGCTGTCAACGAAGAATGGAAAGAAAAACGAAACAGATCACAAAGCAACACACAAGCGAACACAACACAATGCAATTAAAATAATACTGGCTGAAGGGTTGTTATGGCCAATTATGTTATGTTATATAAATAATCATGAAATTACCAAAGAGGGCAATTGTGCCGGAAAGCAACTCTGCATACAATACCCCCATCACTCATGTTCAAATGTCACGTAAAAACGTGATGGAATTCTGTTTTATACAGATCGTTACGTTTTGCTAACTAGAGAAAACGTTTCGGTAAGCGTTTACATTGCTCTCCATACGCTAAAAAGAGAACGTTCTGCACGATACGTTACGTTCGGGTAACTGGTACTTAATATCCAAAAACCCAAACAATGTATTATTGGTAAAGCAAAAAAATTGAGAATTTTTCTCTTTAATTTCGTAAATTCGCAACATACCCAACAGCTGTAAATAAACATTTTCTGTTGTTTCTTTTGTTTACCCTTCCCTGCAAAATGCAGACAACATAGTGAGGCAGACACCAGTTGTATAAAATGATGTAAAATGCAATTTCTTTTGTGATTAATAAAAGTGCTGACATATAAGGTATTTTTTAAGCGTTTCCTACCATTGTGTGTGGAATACAACACCGTTCTAATATTCACCACAGCTTTTATTAGCGGAGCGCACCCGAAATATTTTTATCATGTATCCGGTGAAGTGTATTTATAGCTATCGCGCTTTTTTGTTGCTGATAAAATCTATCGGACATATTGTGACAAACATATCAGATCAGTGAACAAACGATATCATATTTTTTTTTTACCGTGATTAAGATACCGAATTATGTACCAAAAAATGATGATTTGCGGAACATAGTTTCGACGAATTAACGATTTTGATGTGAAACACGTGAAAAACCACAAACAAGTTTGAAGAAATGTTAAATGTTGTTCAACAAACAATTTCTGACCATTTAAAAGCTATGGGAAAGATCCAAAATCCTGCATTGAATTAGAGACAGGCGCAAAAACGAAAAACCACTCGTGGAATTTTACTTTAATTTTGCAATTCAGTGTTGCATCGAATTGTTACGGACGATGAAAAATTGGTTTATTTTCAGAATCCAGAATGGAAAATATCATTAGTTAATCCGGCACTACCATCAATTGCTAGTAAAAAGCCACATAAGCCAACACGGGCTCCTAAAACTTGGTGAAACTTTTCATAGAGATCGATACTGGCAAAAATAATCAATTTGATTCAAAACCCGACCAGAATGGCCATAAGACAGAGCATGGTTTGCAACAGGATACAATCAAAGCATTAGGTTGGGAACTGCTACATCACCCGGCATATTCACTAGACTTGATTTCTTCCGACTACTATTTGTTTTCATCGATGGGACACTCACTAACTGAGCAGCACTTCATAATAATAATAATAATATAATAATATAATATAATAATATAATAAAAATATAATAAATTTACAAATTTATTTTTTACGAATTTTAAATAAATAAATAAATAAAAAAAGTTTTAATATAGGACCATGTCAGTCATATATGTGTGACATAAAAAAATAGTGTTTTTCGGGGAATTTTGGCAAAAAAATATTTTTTCTGTGATACATTAAGTTTCCTTGATACATTTTTAACTAAATTATCTAATATGGTTACCGTGGCCCATGTGAAAATTTTTCTGGTATTATCGTGGTGATGAACGTGTTATCTAAAGCCAAGTTTAACGGCAAGTTGTAATAATGGCCCTAAATTCTAGTATTTCTTGTACGTATACTTCGAGACGTAAATTAAGAGCTTTGTTTATACTTCAAAATTTTAAGTTTATAAACAGTTCACCACGAATTTTATATTTTTTTTATTATGATAAAGAACTTAAAGAAATATATTGTTCTGGCAAACTGAATCTTCATTTATTTTCACAATTCCTTTTTTGGCTGACAGATACAAATGAGTTAAAAGCAACATTCCTTTCAATTCCAATAGTTGTCTACAAAAATATTCGAATTATTCAATGAAACTGTTAAAAGAAACTGTATGAAAAAATAATTCCTTCCACTGTCTTCCTTCGATCAATTGAATTTCTTTCTCTGAAGCAACTCTTCGTGAAATATAAATAAGAAAACCAAATACGGAATTTTAAGCGGGTAAATTAATTTAATTTCAATTTTTATATTCACATGTAAATTCTTATTTACATTGATTATAAGACATGAAACATTCGTTATGGGCTGATGTTTAATTTGTTAGCAATCATTGTAGTTTTAAGTTAAATCCTTCTAAGATGGTGTATTATACGTTAAAATATAAAAGAACTTAATATAGAATCATTTAAAATTTGGGTCATATGAAACTACTTAAAAGTTCTTTGGTATTCTGGTATTATTATTCAACTAAATATTATTACAATCGATATACGAGGTCTTCAATCGAAGTCTTATATTGAAGAAAAATATTTTAACGGTATATAAGCGATGTAGAAAAATGTTAAACTTCCATCGTGTTGAAACTACATCTGTCAAACTAGTTGTGTCGCGTTCATTCTGTTTTGTCAAATCACTATGGCCGACACGTATAAACGTATAAATTGGTACTTGAACAAAGAAAATAGCCGAATTTGAGACGATACCAATCCATAAGATGTACAAAAGCAACCAGTGCTTTTCGAAAAAGACAGTGTTTGGCGGGTGTTTTGTCTAACGGTATTATTTTATCGATGTTAATTTCGAGGCAGTTTTCTTTCTATGTGTAATAATTGTCCAATAATTGTACTATCAACTGCAGGCCAAAATGGGCAAAGCGAATACTGGATAATAAAGAGTTCTCAAACAGGGGTTTCTTTACATTGACAGTTGATAAAATATATTTTCTTGAAGCTACAAATTTCTCACTTACTTACTTAATTGGTCATTACAACCCTTCAATCAACATTACAACCTGGCTTCTCGCACCACTTTGTTGTAAATGTTAATTATATTCATAAATGGCGCGACCACAAAATGACAGATTTTTGCCAGAAATCTGTTGAGAGGAAGTCGTTGAAGAAATATTCTTTCATACTTCGTTTTGTTGGTGATGTCCGCCCTGGGGATCGTGGCCTCATGTTTAATAAGCCAACACACTACCTCCTAAACTAAGGCGACATCTGTGATATTAGTTGTAGTTTATTCAGTTTATTTTTTCAAATCACTATGGATAAAAAATACGCGCAACAACATGAACAAATACGATCGTGACAAATAGGATCGAAACAAAATTGTCGAATTTAAATTCTACCCAATCAATATGAGATCCAGGTGCATCAATTGCATACCGAAAATGTCACTGTGTTGGCCTTGCGAATAAAGTGTGTCACACCATCATTATAAACGGTGAGCACTATAGGTGAATGAGTACTAACTACGTATAACCTGAATTGAGTGAACTGGAAACCAGCGACATATGGTTCAGCTGGTACAGCTGATGGCATATTAGATATTCTTCATGGGCATGGTCATCCTACTATGAGGTGATGTGGCTTTTTCTTCTTGGGTTGTTTTAAGTCAAAGGTCAATGCGAAAAGCCGTAAACCACAGCTATATGTACTAAAAAATGTACATAAAGACTTAACTCTTAGTTATTCATTAGTAAGCTTGTGTTCAAACTTTGCTAAAATTTCTTCACACTGTTGGTAACATGATATTGAATACAAGGGTTAAAAACTGTACTAAAATTTATAAAAGAGCTTTAAATATTTGATGCAAAATATTTTGAATTTTGTATTTCATTCATTTTATAAACAAATTTAAGTAAGAGAGAATATTAAAGAAATATATTAAAAAGTTAGGAGTATAAAGTAAGAATTAAAAAAATATTTATATACACATACCTACTTTGTAGTTTTAAAAAATAAATATTCGGTTATTTCGTTACATTAAACTGAACCAGAAATATTGCTGCGGCATGATAAAATCATACAATATAAACTACCAATTATATGGGCGTTTCAACTTTTAAAAAGATTCTTTAAAAGTATAAAACCTAAATTGCCTTAAAAGTAAACCGCAGAAGCAATAAATTTATATTTCATTTTGTTCATACAAATGCATACGTTAACATACAATAAAAGGAAATAAATTGTAACCTGAAAATGCTAAAATTCATTCAAACATAAACAGTGGGGCACATCAACAAAAGAACACTGCATGCGCTCTCAATTCCGTATTGACATAGGTAAACATTGCGATTATCCCTAAAACCTTGACTTTAACGTACGAAGTATATGAGATTCAAATTTCAGTTGTAAATTACGCGGTTTCAACTTAAAGAAATCAAAAATTCAGTTGGATAATATACTACGGCTTTTTGATCCTTCACAATATCAACAAACATACAGGGATGTGGAAAATATCTGGATTTGTAATCTATACCGGTAAACTGGAACTGAATGGGTCATAGAGATTACCTAACCAGTGTATTTCAGGCGGAGATTTTTACTATTCAACTGCATGCATAGCTGAAACCGAAGGACTACCTGCTTCGAACTTCATATGTGTGGGCAGTCGAACAGCAATCAAAGAGCTACGTCTGGAGTTGCATAAACTCTCTACACCGTATACGTTGACACAACGTTGACAGCCTCTGCTGTGTTCCGAGCCACTGTTGCATAGAGGAAAACGAAAGGGCGGACGAACTGGCACGGAAGGGATCGGAGATGTTTGAGAAGGAGACGATAGCAAACATAGAATTCGACAAACCGTGCGGTGAAATTCAAAACTACTGAGTCCAGCAGTGGACAGTGGGAGAATGAGGGAACTACTTGAATTCGACAAAAGAGGAGTTCGCATACTAAAAGGAGTTCTAAGGGGACACTGCGTTGTTGGTAGTTTTGCTGACAAGCTCAGTCTGTCACAGCAGAATTACTGCAGAAACACTTTCTATGCGAGTTCACTGCACTTCAGAACAGAACAGCTAATTGGCTTTTGGGTGATTGAAGATCGGTAGAAGAAGTGAAGCGGACAGGCCACTAAGGGAACTAGGTAACACAAGTGAAATTGCCTGTAAATGCTAACCTAACCTAACCTTTAACTAATTAAATTAAAATGGCTCACACATATCGGAGTACGTAGACTTTTGCAGTGAAAATATAAAGTTACATAGGTGGAGTTGCACAAATTTTCCGCAAGTTCATTTCAGGAGTTCACATAGAAAAGCTATAACATGTTGCATTGCTCCACTTAAAAATCGATTTAAGGGTTGATAGTTGCTTTTTATTTATTTTTATAGATTTATTATGAATAGACTTATATCGGATCAACGCTTGCAAATTCAGTGGGTCTACCGCCTTTAAGAATAGAGAGTCTTCGGACTATATTTTTTTATGGAAAACTGTAATAAAGGATTAAACCAAAATCCTAAGCTATCAAGATTAAACTCGAATAAACGGGAATTAAAGCCAACCAAGCATTATATGCGCCGCCAATTTGACGGCTCCCATGAAGCCTATTTTTGGTTGGATGGGTACGTACTTAAGCAGAAATGTCGTATTAGAAGTGCTTTTGTCCAAACACCATTATACATAATCTTTTTCACATAATTGGCTATTACAACCTTTCAGTCAGGATTATGGCTTAGCTTCTTCAGCTTGTGTGTGTTATTTTTACACGTGAGTGGCGGGACCTACAGTTTAAACGAAAGACGGATATTTTTTGAGAAACTTTTCATGGCAATTTTATTTACTCTCAGAGTTTTTGCCAGAAATCTGCTGAGAGGAAGTTGCCGAAGAAATATTTTTTCATATTTCGTTTTGATGTTTGCCCTGGGGTCTTAATAAGCCAACACACTACCTACTAGACTACAGTGACCGCACACCATTATATACACAGAAAATTAAAATTTACAATTACGATTTATGAGCTTATGAAGTCAAACGATAATGGCCCGGATATTACTGTCAATTAGGAATTTTTCCAATATATGCTTTAAACAGGACGAAGTCACATGTCATACAACGCACATTGCAATCAATTTGCTAAAAGAAATCTTTGAGCACAATAAATTGATCAAAATTTGATAATTTCTTTTCGTGTTATGAACTTGTCTACGTGGATAAACGAGAAGCAATTGATGCCATGTGGCCGAAATTTTATTGCAACTTTAATGTCAGAAAATTTTGTATTTTCATTAAAGCCAGTTTCAGTGTTATCAGAAAATATATTTCTTCGAACAGAAAAAACACGATCCGTTTAAAATGATTTTAATTATAACAAGAAAAAATTCGAAATACGAATTGATGTGCATACAATTGATTATGACATTTTTATTGACTCCAATACTGTTGTACAATGATATTAAACTTGCAGTGCATCTATTGGTTCGTATTTTTGTCCAAATGTTTATTTGTTGGCCGGTCTGTGTTACATTCAAAATTGCAAGAATACTGATGAAATCTGTTGTGCCATGGCATACTTTGTGGCAATGTTCCACTCGATGCTTTATGTATTTGTATTTACCGTTTATTGTACTTTGTGTGCATAGATAAGAAAACAAAAATGTATGGCCTTCTATTCATTTTTCTAATAATGTTTACAACAAGAACAACAACGACAATAAAAACATCGAGAGAATATGCAATCGCTGTAAATGTATAGGCTTTACGCTCTCAGCCTGTTTTACTTGATTCTTTCGAAATGAAAAAAAAAAAAGTCTGGCAACTCTGTTGAGATTGTGTGTGTTTTTTGAAGTGCTCTTTGTAAAAGTTTTATATTTGTGATTTTTAATTGTTTAAATTAAGTTTAAATTTTTTATATAAGTGTATTGGAAGCTGTTTTTGTTGTTTTCTTGTTTTTTGAATTATTATCTTAAAATTGTAAGTTTTAATTTGTTAATTTGTAATATTAGTTGTATCATTTCTAGCAAAACAAAAACAAAAAATTGCTTGTTTTAATTATTTTTTGTTTTTGTAAGCTGGTTACGGTTTATTTGTTTATTTCTTTTTTCTTTCTATCAGTGTTCCTCTTTTGTTTTTTTCTTTTTATTTTGTTTGCTGCTTTGTGTATTATTATTTTTTTGCTTGTAATTCTTACTTATTTATTATTTATTTTTTGTTTTTAAACTTTTATATATATTTTTATTCTTTTATTTCTTTTTATATAGATAATTTATACTGTTTGTTTTATTTATTTATTTAATTTATATTATTATTATTATTATATTTAATTTATAAAAATGAATAATTGTATGGCAGCAAAGTGCATTGTAAAGAAAGAGGGTGAACGCCAGATTTCTTGCTGGCTATGTGATAATTTGTTTCACATTAAGTGTGTTGGTTTGCTTCCTCGTACCACGGACCAATTAGTGGATAGTTCCTTGGGTCTACGTTGGTGTTGTCCTAAGTGTAAGGTGGTGGACATCCAATTTTATAAATTTTTTATGGGGACTCGTCGTGAGTTTACTGAGATGCACACTGAATTTGCATCTCTTTCTGCTAGATTTCGTCGGTTTGATGAATTATTTTCAAAATATGGCCTTTTGAACGAATTGCTTGAATCGGAAAGGGTTCCAGGCCCTCTTTCTTCTGAGGCTTCTGGGCATGTGGCGCAAGTTTCTGTACCAAGGGAAACTGCGACAATCAACACATTGTCCACTGTTACTCCTATTGTGGACATTTGTCCATCTATTGCCGATAACCCAACTGGCAGCTCTATACTGAAGTCTGCAAATTTAGTTGAACTGAGTCCAAAGTCTACTCTATCTCCTTTACCTCTAGGTGATGTCACTTCTCTTGCATCTTCTAAACCGTCTTCTGTTTCGTATTCATCTGTAGTGTCCGCTAGTTTAGATACTTCTGCTCCAAGGGAATTGGTTGTAGTCAAACCTAAAAGGACTATTTTTGTGTCTCGTCTTTCATGTAATACTTCGGTCGATGATATAAGATGTTTCGTTAAATCGAAGATTAGGGAACCTTTTGAGTTTGGTTGCTATAAGATGAGGCCATCTTTGAATAGCAGTATTTCTTCGTTTAAATTGTATGTTCCCGATGAAAAATTTGGTGAAATTGTTAATCCTGCGTTTTGGCCGCAGGGTGTATTGGTACGGGAATTCGTATTCAGGCTGGGCCAACGAAGGAAGGGTGCTAATTTGCCTGGTCCTATTTCTCAAAAAAACTAACTTCGAAATCGTCTTTTAATTTCAAAATTGCTTATCAGAATGTTCGCGGACTTAGGTCTAAACTTTCTTCGCTTTATAATAGTAGCTTTGATTTTGAATTTGATGGAATTGCTTTTACTGAAACTTGGCTGAATTGTAATATTTTTGATTCTGAGATTATGTCTGGTAATTTTAGTATTTATAGACGCGATAGGAGGTCTAAAAATGGTGGTGGTGTTCTTATTTCCATTTGCTCTAAATACACATCTGAATTGATTGACTTGTGCTCTTCTGAGGATATTGAGTTTATTTGCGTCAAGGTCTCTGATCGTGGAAAGTCTATATACATTACTTGCTCGTATATTCCTCCCTGTTCTGACATTCATATCTATAGGGCTCACTTCGATTTAATTTCTAGAGTAATTGATTCAATGGGGCATGAGGGGATTATAGTAGTCCTTGGTGATTTTAATCTTCCGCATACATCTTGGAATTTTTCACCTGAGACTGGCTCATTGGTGCCATGTTCTTCAGTTCCTTTCTATGATGAAATTCTGTCCGCTATGTGTGATCTGGGTCTTCTCCAGGTGAATGGTGTATTGAATTCAATGGGTAGAATTCTGGATCTTGTATTTTTAGAGGATCCAAGTATTTCTTCGTTATTTCGCATTGATCCTATATCTATTCCTGAGGATAGTTATCATCCTACGTTGTTACTTTCTATTGAAGTTGATCTTTGTTTACCTCCTTTAATAAATCGCTTATTTAGTGACGAGGGGCGTCTTAATTTCCATCGTACGGATTTTAGTCGTTTGAATACACTACTAGCCTCTGTAGATTGGTCGTCTGTGCTAATTTCACCACCATATGACTCTCTTTCACTTGACAGGATCTTGGATGGCTTTTATGAGGTATTATTTAAATGTTTTAGGGAGTGTGTTCCATTTGCAAATAGTCGTTTGGAGCGTTCTGGTCCTCCGTGGAATTCGGCTAGACTGTCAAGGTTGAGGAACAGAAAATCAAGATTATTTAAGAAGTTTGTTAGATCAGGTACTGATATTGATTATGCTCTTTACTCTAGGGCGCGTGCGGATTATCGTAGAATGAATCATTACTGTTATGAGGAATATATGATTAGGGTCAGGTCGAACTTCGCTAGCGATCCTAAGTCGTTTTATGACTTCGTTCGAGCTAAACGTAAATCATCTTTGTTTCCCACTGAGATGTTTTATGGGGACGTATCTTCCTCTAATTACCTTGATATTTCTAATATGTTTGCTGACTTTTTTCAGTCTACTTATAGGCAGTTGGACTCGGGACCTTATCTGAGTAGCGGCTTTTCGTATCCTTATTCAGTGGGAAGTGTCTCCATTTCTAATATATATTCATTTGATGAGGAATCTGTTCTTGAGTCTTTGTCTGGACTGAAACTTACATACTTGCCGGGCCCTGACGGTGTTCCGGCCTGTATTTTGAAAAAGTGCGCTGTTGTTTTGAGTGGTCCTTTGACCTTTATATTCAATGGGCTTCTGAGGGCTGGTCATTTTCCATCTATTTGGAAGAGTTCATTTATAATTCCTTTGCATAAGTCAGGTAATAAATCCAATATCTCCAATTACAGGGGTATTGCCAAACTCAGTGCTATTCCCAAGTTAATGGAGAAACTGGTGACGGATTATCTCTCTTTTAATACGAGATCTTTAATATCCCCTTTCCAACATGGTTTTTTGAAAGGTAGGTCGACTGTCACTAATCTTCTTGAATTTACTACGCATGTTTTCAGGGGTTTTCTTGCCAGGGCTCGGACTGATGTAATTTATACTGATTTCAGTAAGGCTTTTGATACGGTTGATCATAGAATTTTGCTTCTTAAACTTTCATTAATTGGTATTCCTGATATTATTCATCGTTGGCTAGACTCCTACCTCTCCCTTAGGACTCAGAGGGTAATGTTTAGGAATGTATTGTCTAAGACAGTATATGTTACTTCTGGTGTTCCGCAGGGTAGCCATTTGGGTCCTTTACTGTTCTTATTGTTTCTTAATGATCTTCCTTGTGCTATTCCTGATTGTAATATTCTGATGTATGCTGACGACGTTAAATTATTTTATACTTTTGATGATGATCATGGTCAGGCTGTTCTTCAGCGAAATATTGATTTGTTTGTAACTTGGTGTAGAATTAATTTAATGGATCTTAACTTGAAGAAATGTAAATGCATGGTTTTCTCTCGCGGGGGCGTAATTTCGTCCACTTATGTGATTAATTCTTGCCCCTTGGAAACTGTGACTACATTTCTTGATTTGGGAGTATTATTGGATATGAAATTGTCTTTTATTGATCATATTAGTATGATGATTGGGAAGGCTCGGGCTGTTCTTGGTTTTGTGAAAAGATGGGCTAGGGAATTCATTGATCCTTATATAACGAGACTGCTATACATTTCACTTGTTAGACCTATTTTGGAGTATGCGTCTATTATTTGGAATCCATACTATCGTTGTCATAGTGATTCAATAGAGTCTGTGCAGAAGCAGTTTTTATTATTCTGTTTACGTGGCTTAGGATGGGATTATGCCAATGGGTTTCCGTCATATGAGGCTAGATTAGGTTTGATAAAACTTCCAACTTTGGAACGTAGAAGGACTGTTTTAGGGATTTGTTTTGTTTTTAATCTAATTAAAGGTGATATCGATTCTGAGTTTTTGCTTTATAACCTGAATTTCAGTATTCCAGCAAGATTTTTACGACACTATCGTCCTCTTTCTTTAGATTTTTATAGAACTAACTATGGATTTAATTTTCCTTTTCGTAGATTATGTAACGATTTTAACATATATTATGATTTTATTGATTTTAATAGTAGTGTTTGTAATATAAAACGTAGCTTATATGCTGACGTAAATTTGTAAATTATTATATAAAAATGTATTATCGTTCTTGTTATACGTAGTTCATGTTTATTGTAACTTTATTTCAGCTTGTGATTAATTTCTGTAGCTGTTTTATGTTCTCGTTGCCATACTTTTCCCTTACCCGCTATAGTCCGGACTGTAGTGTGTACGTGTCCCTACGTAATGGGGACGAGCCCTCCGCGGTCGGGTGAGGGTGGGTTAGTGTGAGGCCGGGGACGTTCGAAAAAAAAAAAAAAAAAAAAAAAAAAAAAAAAAAAAAAAAAAAAAAAAAAAGAATATTGCAAAATTTCTAAAATGAAACGTACATTTTTGGAAACTCACATTATGAAATTGTCCACCCTTTCTATTTTTCCCTAATTCCATTGGGACTTTCTTCTAATTTTGATGCAATATTACTGTCAAACGTTCTCTTATTAATGAAATTCCTTTCATAAATGATAGTTACGGTCTGGTATTAACAGTTATTAGCTGGGCTATCAATATCACAGACATACATAATTGGTCATTACAACCCTTTAGTCAGGATTACAACATAGTTTCTCCAGACACTTATGTTGCGTGCGTTAATTTTTATACATAAGTGGCGGGACCCACAGTTTAAAGTCGACTCCGAATGATTAATTTTTGAGAAACATTTCATGGCAATTTTATTTACTCTCAGAGTTTTTGCCAGAAATATGCTGCGAGGAAGTCGCCAAAGAAATATTTTTTTTAACATATTTCGTTTAGTTGAAGATGCCTGACCTGGGATTTGAACGGAGGCCTCACGTCTAATAAGCCAACACACTATCTACTAGACCACGGCGGCTTCGATCAATATCACCTGCTTCGAATTTGTTATGAATTAATATACACTGATAAGGGAACTGTGGAAACATTGGTCAGACCAATTTCCAATTAAGTTATGAAAATTATATGAAATACATAGAATTTGTAAATTTTTCTTCGCTCGATTAACCGTAAATCGAGCCTTAGAAAAACTTTATAATTCTACCTTATGTATCACTTTTGATGCCTACTTGTGGTACATAGATTTCTTACGATTATTGATAGATTTTGTTAAAAATTTTTAATATTTTGATTTATTTTAAATCATTTTAATAAAACTATTTTATATTATAATATTTTGTTATCACTTTTATGAAATTTATGTAAAAATCAAACACTTCATGTCAATTTGGTCTTATTTTTTCCTAAATGGTAATAGTTTTCTAGCACCCTTGCTTTGCGGGGAGTTATAAGTTCCCAATTCTTCAGATGGTGCAGCTTATTGTCACTCGTATCACTGATTGTACAAACCATTGTTATATTTCGTTAGAAAAATTTGTTGTCAACGTCATGTGAGGTAAAAAAGTTTCAGAACATTGATTATGCCAATAACAAAGCCCTCTCTTTGATTCCTCTCTGGTTTGCCGGATACAAGTTTCCCCAAATACGCACGTAGCATGTACTTGAATCTAAAACTGCCAATGCGATTTCGGTGGATAACAAAATTTATAACGGCCATAAAATTCAATTAGTTACTTATCTACAGCGACGAAATTATTAGCATTATTAAAATCCGAAAGACTTTCAGCTCAAATTTCTAAAAGGCGTAATAGGTATAAATTTTTTAGCACATTATCATACGTACATATTTGACCGAAATACTATCAACTGTAATATCTTTGAAATAAAAAATAGGACGAAACACTTTTTTCTAATGTTTGTGTGTCACATGAGATAAATATGAGAAGAACAATAAGAAAGACTCTAAAACATTTCAAAAAACAGCTGCTAGCAATCTGCGTGAAAATTGGTAATATTTTCTCTTTTCAGGCTACTAAAGACACACGGTTCTCTGTTCCAAGTAGTACCATCTTTGGCTATAAACATCCCGTTATCATGTTTGTTTCTGCCATTACTTTCGTTTTTTCATAGGAAGAGCTTCTGTTTACTTTTTCTTCAGGGTCTTCAGCAGTAGAAATATTACATATATACATACGTAATCGATCATTACACGTTACGTTCTGAAAGAAAACATTTGCAAGGGGAAAATTGGAGAAACGTGCTTTTGGCGGATGAAACCTAGATAAAATTCTTTGGGTCTGATACAAAATTATTTTTTCGGCAATAACATCATGAACATAAAGACATGACTGAGCCAGTAACAAAGTTCTTTACCACACCGCCCAATATTTGTCGAAAGAGAGCGTTATCAGTAAGCAATGCCAGACAGATCTACTATCATCCTAAAGTCTGCCTCAGAATATTAGCCACTTGCTTAACTGCAAATCTCGATTTATTAAACAGAAACAAAGCAAAGAGAATAATAAAATGAAAAAAATGCTCTGTGACTGACCTGTATTTTTTAAAGGAACTCCAGGGAATAATTGCTTATATCATGTTGTCAACGGTACATAGGTTGCGAAATTTAAAAGTTTAAATTTAAAAATACAATAAAACAAACACCGTTTGAAATTTTGCCAAATTTTTTTATTTTTTTTTTGTTGTGAAATACAACTACTTTGGTTAGAAATGGAGTATTATTTCGTTCATATGGCTGCTGCGGTTAGCCTCACAGTACCTCATTTGATCGAACCAATTTAGGTGCACTTTTCAAGTGTATGGGGTCGTATCTCGGCAATGGCATCATGTATTTTGGCCTTCAAATACTCCACTTGTCTCAGGTTTGTCGGCATAACACTTTTCTTTAACGGCGCAGCACAGTAAATAGTCCAACGGTATCAAATCTCAGCTTCTTGGCTGCCAATTGACACCAACATTTCGGCTAATTAAAGAGCCACCAAACGTTTGAAGCAATAAATCGATTGTGGCATGAGATGTGAGGCAAGTTGCACTATCTGTTGAAAGCAACATCAATACTATGAAGAGCGAGGAAAAAAATCGGTTATCGTTGTGATATAGGAGTCCCCTTTGACCGTAACGGTTGCGCCGTCCTCAGTTTCAAAGAAATATGGGCCAATGATGCCATCGCTCCACAAGCAATAACAAGTCACTCGTAATGTTTGCATTGGCTTCTGTAAGACCCCGTATGGTCTCCGATTTTGCTTATTAACGTACCTATGTACATACATACATAATTGGTGATTACAACCCTTTAGTCAGTATTACGACCTAGTTTCTCACACCACTTATGTTGTGTGCGTTAATATTTTTTTACACATGAGTGGCGAGACCTACAGTTTAAAGTCGACTCCGAACTACCGATTTTAATAAACTTTTCTTTGCAATTTTATTTACTCTCAGAGTTTTTGCCAGAAATCTGCTAAGAGGAAGTCGCCAAAGAAATATTTTTTCATATTTCGTTAAGTTGGAGATGCCTGACCTGGGGGTTTGAACCGAGACCTCACGTCTAATAAGCCAACACACTACCTACTAGACCACGGCGACTTTCAACGTACCTACCAAGATGAAAATGAGCTTCATCCGAAAAGATGATTTTTTTTGGGAAAATCGACATCGTCGTGCAGTTTCTTGTTGGCCCAATAAATCCCAACGTTGAATAAGCGTTCATTACGTTCAGTGGAGATAATATACTGAATTTTGCTAAAGAATAGAATGACATAAGTATTGCCGGATTCAAAATAACCAATGGTTGAAATTTAAACCTATAGACGATCCACCCTATATGTGTCAGCGCTATTCATTCTGTAATTTAAACTTTATTTTCAGAATGTTAATGTACAATGCAATTGTGCTGAATTTCAAATAACAAAATACATTTCTTTCCAGAATAGTTTCTGTTTCAGTAATTTTTAAAATATGATTTGCTTGTCTCGAATTTTATTGATAAAACCACAATTTATTTCTCATTATAATATTTTCATTTTCTTTCTCCTTTTTAAATTTTTTCTTTTAAGAAGCTTAAGAAAATTATTTTCGCACAGCACGGAAATTTAATTTAATATTGCAAAATATATGAATCATACTTAACATGACACAAATGCGCTGTTCAATTCCACAATGATCACAACATTTACTGGGATATATATACACACATATACACACACACAATTTTCTAATCGAATCATCATTTTATGGCTCGAACTACATTTACTTTCATTTTTGCGCTTTTTGCTACTTTTTTCTTCCTTTTGTACGCTACCTTATACTGGTAAGAAATATTGTATCAGATGAAAAGAATACGTATGCATTTACACAGAAATACTGATGCATGGAAGTAGGAAAAAGATGTACATATTTATGTAAAAAAACTACTGAAAGCAAATTTCGCTTACAGAGTGTAATTTTTATGTATGAACGTTATTACTGCTGTTTCGTTCCTCAAGGTTCTTGCCAATGTACGAACGACTTGAATTTATTGTGTGAGTGTGTGCAAATAAAAAACCTATAAACCAATGATAACGTGAATGAATGAACGTAGAGAATCGGTTGCCATTAATACATTTCATGCTACGTTACGTTACATTAGCAAAATGTTGCTTTTTCCTATGCCGAAAAGCAGAAATACTTCGTGATTTCTGCGTGCACAAATTGTTGTATGCCATAGCAAAGGAAATATCTATTTTCGCAATTTTTAAGATGGGAACCAATGTGTGTATGTATGTGTAATTCCTCTACTAAATGTTTTTGCAGTTAAAATAAAACCACAAATCTTATTGCCAAAATAGGAACAAATGGTGTAAACCGAAAAAACCATCTAAGTTTGCAATCAGCCCACGACCAACCGAATAACTAACCAAAGTTGCAACATGACAATTTGAATACAGCACTTTCGCAGTTTAGAATTTTGTTTTACTAAGAAGCTGTAAAGACAATATTTCGCGCCACAAAATTTTGCATCACTTTGTCTGAAATGATGCACAATGTAGGAATTTTTACGTACAGTAGAGGTCAAAATATGGTGGATAAAAATGGCTTTTTAAATATTTTTAATTACAAAAACTTTTAAAGTTGAATAAACAAACAAAAATCTTGAGAAATGATTTGTATGTCAAGTTCTACTCATAATTACTCGGACTATTTAATTGACAGCAATTCAAGCTGAATTCAAAAGTTATAAAACAGTAAAGAGAACATTTACCACACATATATTTCATATTATAGTCGCCGTAGTCTAGTTAGTGTGTTGGCTTATTAGACGTGAATTCGCAGTTCAAACCACAGGTTCTTCTTCAACAGACTAAAATATGAAAACTTGTTGACTTCCTCTCAGCAGATTTCTGACAAAAACCCTGAGAAATAAATAAAATTGCCATGAAAAGTTTCTCAAAAAAATCTTTCGTTCGGGGTTGACTTTAAATTAAATACACACAACATAAGTGGTGTGAGAAACTAGGTCGTAATCCTGACTGAAGGGTTGTAATGACCAATTATGTATGTTATATATCGCAATGAGGTCGCCGTAGGCTATTAGGTAGTGTGTTGGCTTATTAGACACATGAAAGCCCAGAAACTAAGATCAGTCCAAAATTTTTCGATATAGTTGATCGGAATACCTGATGACATGATACCTGAACCTGCTTTCGATCCTGGTTTTGCGATACAAACACCGGATAAATCCTTTTATTATAACATCATCAAAACATCATCGAAGTATTTACTGATGACTCCAGATCACAAGACAAAATCGACAAGTAATCCGTTCAGAAGAACACAACGTTAGATTATCTCTTGCATTATCCTCTTACTGTAGTACTCTTCAGGCTGAAAGTACCGCCGTATGAATTCGGATCAGAGTACCCCGTATGGTAGTATACGTATATTTGCCACCCCTATCAAGTTAAGACGGTAAATGCCGTCAAATATAAAGAAACATGTTGGGTCAAGATGTCATATACCGTTACCAGTATAACAAAGCAGTAAATACTTAAAGAGGGGACTTTCCGTGTTGTACTGTCTTTTCAATTTACAATTGTGGTTGGGACATGACGCCAATGACCCTATTATTTATTCAAAAACTTTACTAGGTTAGATTAAGTTAGGTTGGAGGACGTTTACCTGTCAGTCAAGACAAGTACAGTATCCGGAGGTCGGATTGACCCATTGTACAACGTCCTAAAGGAGGGAAGGATAGTATAGAGGATAGGGTGAAAGGAGGGTATATAGGAAAAAACTTTACTAAATATAATATTATTCCTAATTCTAATCATTCAACTAAAACTCGGAATTAATTATTTTAATTGAAACTGTAAATAGAATTCATTTTTCATGAATATACAAAGCTGTACGAAAATATGCCAAAATTGGCCGACAATGTCAATTGTCTAGGGCGAACGACAGCTGGCACAACAGGAAATTCAATTGAATTCGTACATAACAAGCAAATGATCACACTCAAACTTAATTTATTTGCGAAAAAAAAAATTTAATAACGAACCCACTTGAAAGATACCATACAGATTTAGCCGATATTTTACACATACATAACGAAATTTGCGTTATAAATGTCCAGATTTCATCTTAGGAACTAATAGCAGTTATAACGAGGCTGAATGCATAGACATGGAGAATGGGAAGCTGTAACGATGTGAAAGACGGGGAAACCACATAACATCTTCTCTGTCATGACCGTTTGGAAACCTAAAAAATTCTTACTCCTTATTTCCAGAACATTTCTACTTAAAACGCTATTTGAACAAAATCCACACTTTCTTAAAACTGTAGAGTAAATTTTTATTAAGTGTTGTACATATACAATTAAAAATAAAGGTGAACATATTACGGCGTGATGATGAGATCAGACAAGATCTTCACTTAAAAGATGTACAGATATTTTGAAAATTAGCGGTTAAGCAATCAAATATTTTTTTCTCATTACCCCTCTAGGTAGTATATAGCTTCCGCGGAGCATTTCCATCTTATCCGGTTGACTGTTTTATAATCCAATTTTATTTTTTGTTAATTTTTTATAACAAGTAAATATTAACTGTGAATAACACCGGTAATGTAATCTTACTTCAAACAATATTTGGAATTACTAAAGCGATTACGTCCTTTAATAAGAAGAGTAAAAACAACTCGAATTTGACCGATGTAAATAATACATATGTATATAGACTGTTCCTACAACTACAAGCTTCATTTTAAACTTGATATATGTATTTAAAGAAAGTATAATCGAAAAAAATAGAAAATTGACCTGATTTTTACTATTGCTATTAATACTATAATAAATACATGTTAATTTTTTTCCAGCAACACTAATAATCATACACAAATTTTCGATCATCTCTAAGCTACTTTTAAGTACAATATATTTGGAGTTTGATTAAAACAATTTTGATCATTGCATCGTATTATTGACGTTATGGATGCCTGATATTGACATTATACATAATTGGCCCTTAACAATTCGTTTATCGGATTTCGTCCTGCCTTAACACATCTCTTACGCGCCTCAGCTTTTTGGTCACAACAATTGTAGCATATTGTATAAGTTTCGTCGTACGAGACAGACTTCTGTTACTCAATTACATATTACACATACATATAGCATCTGTTGGCATGAGCGATCCTACGCTTTATCTCCAGACTGACATCATTTCTGCAGGTAACGTCGTGGCCAAGTTAAATAAATTCACTCACAATATCGACTTAATTGTTTTCTACACAGATCTCACATGATAGTCTCGTTAACTTTTAGCGGCTCATGATGCGTCACATCCTTCGGATACTTCTAAATGCAGAGCATTACATTGGCGCAATGGTTATTATGCTTCCTCGTAGATTTTGGTCGTTGCCCATGGCCTGATTTTTTGCGCTTCATACATACATAATATAATTGGTCATTACAACCCTTCAGTCAGGATTACGACCTAGTTTCTCACACCACATATGTTGTGTGTGTTAATTTTATATATGAGTGGTGGGACCTACATTTTAAAGTCGACTCCGAACGACAGATTTTTGAAAAACTTTTCATGGCAATTTTATTTACTCTCAGAGTTTTTGCCAGAAATCTGCTGAGAGAAATTCGCCGAAGAAATACTTTTTGTATTTTGTTTTGATGTCTGGCCTGGGGCTCGAACCCTGGCTTTACGTCTAATAAGCCAACACACTACCTACTAGAATACGGCGTATCAATATGATGTGCACAACCAAACCAAATAATGCTGACTGAGTTTGATAGTTCCAGAATTGCTATGTTGTAAAAAAAAGTTATTAACTCAGTTTACAATAAAAGTGATCCACTTAAAAATATAATAAATAAATCGGAAGAAGAATGAAATCATTTTCAATATATAGGTGGATAGCATTCTTAGTGGATGATATTTTTAAGACCCTCTGGTACAGACTCAACAAGCTTTTTTGCATATTGTAGAGAACGATTTTTCTTAAAGTTAAAATTTCACGATCACGAAATAACATCCACATCAGAGATCAACAATTAATCCTTTTTTCGCTACTCATGAAATTCTGAATATAAGTGAGTCAACTATATTGAAATTTAACGACTCTGATTCATTCGTATTGAAATACAGAGTTGATTTATAAGTACAGATTGCAATGAGTATGCATACAACGTTGACATCAAGCTCATACCATTCAAAATATGTTTGATTATAAGCCTACTAATTTAGATTCATAACTTTATAAAAATACTCATAATACTTATAACCGACTCGAGTGACTCAAATCATTCAAATCTTAGTTGTTGTTGCATTTATAAAAAAAGACAGAACAGCAAGCAGAGCAAACACACAACCTTTTAGTAAGTATTTTAGTGTTCGTACGCGATTCATACATACTTATTTTGTACTTCGTGTATATGTTGAGTTACGGAGAGTCGTAATCAGTAACATCATACGTGTTCTTAAGTATGAATATGACGAGTACTTCAAACTTATAAAATGAGGAAAGGTTCCATGATATCTAAATAGGTATGAATGCGTACTAGTATCAGAAACTATGAGTATGATTCGATTCTACTCATCTTTTTGATTTCTCATTGTTGATCTCTAATCCACATATTATAAACACGTTGTGTAAATGTCAGCTGTGATATAAAAAATGTAAGTTAACATACTTATGACAATAAACATCTTTTGAAACATATATATAAACATGGTTTTTTCACATGAATACAGTTAACAGCTTGGCCAGAATATCTACTTTGCAGGCATGGATGTTTTAATTGTTAAAGAAATTAAAATAAATAAATTTATATGATATTTTAAACAATGCTCTAAAAAAAGTAATTATTTGTATTTAAAATGTTTATGATTAATTTCTGAATATAATTTTTTTCTAATGCATCGAATATTATATATTATTTTTATTAATTTTCGGCCAAAGTTGCCACTGACTGCTTGAATATTTATTATGCAAACCTGATTAACTGTAAATTTTCTATAGCCTTCGTTGTATCCAATTAGAATCTTAACAGAAAATTTGCCTACGCCTCAATCATATTTGGAAAGTTTCTCTATCTTTTCGTCTTCAAGCGCTAACTAGTCGCAATTAAACCATAAGAAGCAAAATTGTGAAACTATAAAACAAGTGTATTTTGGTTATAAAAATTTTTTTAAGTTAGAAAACATTAAAAAAAATTTTGTGATTCTGTCCTTTGGTTGTCCAAAGCTTCAGCAAATAAATATATATTTTTACCCGAGGTAAGTTTGGAATAAGTTTTAAACAAAAAATTTTTTTTTGTAATTTAGCATCTATTTAAACCTTGGCGGTTACTGTTCGTCTAATCGACGAAGCTTCTTTACTCTTTATCATATAACTCTTTTATGTTTGACCAAATTTCGCAGTCAGTAGACGAAAAAAATTTTTTTGTTCATCGATTCAACGAAAAGTAATCTTACAGTATAAAAATGACTAGGAATTAGAGGAATTTAATCGTTAGGGTAACGGATTAGTCTGGTCAATCTAAAACGGTATATCTCAGCTACAGAAACTGCTCGTATTTCAAACATTTATTCTATAGATCGACAGAGTGGTCAACAATCTTTATATTTTTTTGTCAACCTCATCTATACCCAACCTCATCTATACCCAAACTCATCTATACCTATATATAATAAGCAAATTTAAAAAACTTAGTGAAGACTTATATGCTTTACCAAAAGTTTGCATCTTTTATTTTCGATATAAAATGATGAATTAGTATATCTTCTTCTTCTTATATATAAAAATGAATGTGTGTTTATTTGTTTGTTGGTTTGTTTGAAGTCTATAGACGGCTAAACGGCTGAACCGATTTTCTTGAAATTTTCACAGTACCTTCCTGTATGTCTGGAAGCAGTTATAGGCTACTTCTTATGTTGAAATAGGCAAATAAAATAAAATAAAATAAAATAAAATAAAATAATTAAAAAAAGTATGAGTGTTATTAGCTAACAAATTATTACGTATACGGCACCCGTCAGCTCTATGTAATATTTTATATACAACAGTAATTGAAATACGTCTATCTATATGGGGAATTTCGTGTCGTGACCCAATTTTTAAAATCGATGTCTTCCGATTTGGATGAGATTTGCACCAAGGTTAGTTCTATTGGATAGTAGGCCAGACACAAATTTTCAGCTCTATCAGTCAATAACTGTTAGACATTTTGGTCATACAGGGTTTTTTTAAAATGCGTGTAACTTTTCACCTATTGGTCCTAGCAAAAATTATATATGGATATTAGATAGCTATTTCTTCAATCTTTCCAAAAATAATTTTTTTAATTTTTTAAAAATTTTTTTTATAAATTTTTTAAAAAATTAATCTTATGTTGAAGGAAATCAACTTAAAGTATTTGACAGATGATTCCTCAGAAGATTTGCACGATTACCGTGATTGCCTTAAATTGACTATGTGCCCTTATGTAACAACTTTTTGTTGATTTTGGCATTCATTATTAGGTCTTATAGGTTCTACTGAAAAGTTAGAACAACCATCTTCTCCTGAAAAACTGTCATCATTTTCAGAATTGATTTTGTTCTCATGTGGAACAACCGGTAATGTGTCCAACTTTCCCATCATTTTCCTGCACAATCCACAAATTAGCAAACGTTTTGAATGCGTTGAGAATTTTTTCAATAAGTTGTCGGAAATATTTCGCATATATGATGATCTGTGCTTCTTTTTGTTTAAGGGATTACAACAAAAAGAAGTCAACATTTTCTTTTTAGAAGCGGAAGCCATTGTCAAGATTAATTATGTAAGTAATTAGTAAATAACGCACGTTCAAATTTTAATGCTGTTTATAAAAAAGTTATTTCCGAGTGTCCTTAGAATGCAAATAAATACTTTTTAAGATCATTTAATTAGTACGTTCATGCCAAATATTGAAAAATCTTATTTTTGAGTTAAAAAATAATTTTTTTGATAGATATCCCACTCGCATCCCATTAAGCGATTATAACGGTCTTAAAGGAAATTGTATAAGCTTTCTTTTGAGAAAAAAAAGGCCCATTTTGAAAAAAAATTTAAATAAAAAATTTACATTGTGGATTTGTTTGTGGGTTTGTTTGTTTGAAGTCTATAGACGGTTGGACGGATTTTCTTGAAATTTTAACAGTATCTTCCTGTATGTCTGGAAGGAACTAGAGGCTACTTTTTATTTTAAAATTTCAAGTAGGCGAGCTTACCCAATAAGTATTTAATGTTGCATATCTCATAAACTGCAACAGCTAGAGTCCTGAAATTTTGTATGGACGACTTTGACGTATATATGAACAAAATGGGTGGATTGGCTATAGTGCGGGTGTCACCTCCCATAGTCTATATATATATGTATATAGATAATTGAATGTTTGTTTGTATGTACCTTATAGAATCGTAAACTATGCATTTGATCATGTTATGACCTTTAACAAAGTTGTTGCGCTTGAGCCGAAGAAGGTTTCTAAATTGGTATGACCAATTTCCGACAGTTTGTGCCACTGAAAATTACTCAAAATGAATTAAATCGTAAACTGTGCATTCTTTAACAAAGTTATTATGCATGAGTCGACCTACACATCAAGCACGGAAGAAAATAGCATTACGAGCCTCAGAATCAGACGAGCATGGAGACTGGAAAATCTTCGAGTATATGCCGCTGAGACCCCTACCCTTGAACCACTTGAACAACGAGAAGTTAGATTAGAAACTGATCGAATGCGTACTACTCAGGCTCGTTCATCTGAATCATAAGGATAACGGGAAACAAAATCAATAAAATGATACAAAATTAATTGGACATTTATGTAATGTTTTTCCTTCAAATTTATTTTAGTTAGTGGCGCAGCAACACGCGCACCTAGTTTCGTACAAAAATTATTGCAACATACTTTAGCACCCTATAGCGTATGAGCAATATTTTTCTACTAGTTTTCTCAGAAGCTCAATTGCGTTCAATTGCTACGTTTAGTAATCCAAATCTTTTTTGTATAACTGCTATTAAACTTTGCTAAGCTGAGCTTAATTAAGCTGAAAGTTCACAATTTACGCCAAAAATTTTGACACGATGTAAACTGCAGCATGGTTTCTTACATAATAATCAAACACTTCATGTCAGTTTGTTTTTTTTTTTTCTAAATTGTAATAATTTGACATCTAGCACCCTTGCTTTGTGGCGATTTATAAGTTTCCAATTGCCTATTGGCACTCGCATTAGAAACACTCTCAATTGAGTAAAGGCTGAAACCTGATGGTACAAACCATTATTATATTCCGTTAGAAATGTTTGTCGTCAACGTCATGTGAGGTAAAATAGTTTCCCGTTTCAGTTGAACATCGACTATGTCAATGACAATGCCCTCTCTTAGATTCCTCTCTGATTTCCCGGATACAGGTTTCCCCAAATACGGCTGTAAGGAGTTGCTACGCACGTAGCATATACTTGAAACTAGAAATGACAATTCGATTTCGGTGGACCACGAAAATAAAATCCAATTAGGTACTTATCTGCAGCTACAAAATTATTGGGATTATTAAAGGCTGAAAGACTTTCAACTCATTTTTCGAAAAGGAGTAATAGGGTTAAATTTATCATGATTTCCGAGTAGCACATTATCGAATGTAGTAATATCTATCAAATAAAACATAGAACGAAATACTGTTTTTCTAATTTTTATCTGTCGCGTGAGATAAATATGAGAGAAATAGTAAGAAAGACTCAATAACATTTCAAGAAAAAGCTGGTAGCAATCTGGGTGAAAATTGCTAATATTTCAATATTTCTCTGTTCCAAGTAGTACCATCTATGGCGATAAACCATGGCACGTTTTTTTGCTGCTAATAATCAGCTGCAGGTATATTACATACATATGTACATACATAATCGGTCATTCCAACCTTTCGTTGTAAATTGGAAATGTCAAACCTGAGATTTAAACCCTGGTCTGACGTCTAATAAGCTAACACGCTACATACTAGACTACAACTACTTCAATCAATCTCAAGAATATATATCTCCAGATACCATAAATAATGTGTTATTTATGATAAAACTACACAAAATCTCTGAAAACTTAAAAAAATTACATACACAAGACCAAAGAATCCCTACGAAAGTCGTATGTATCAAAAATTTTTTTGTCCTGTTTACAATTTTATTATTTTTTGTTTAAAATAATGGCGATAACAATATTAACGAGTAAAAAAAAAATATCAGGCATTTAATTTTTTTGAATTAAAGTTATATAGTCTCAAAAATTGAAATGAATAATTTTTGATACAAAGCTCGATTTACGGTTATTATTCATCCACAATCAACTCAATGATTAAACTTAGGTTTAATATTGGATTTTAATTACAAACGTAGACATTTTTAATTAAATGTAGATTCAGAAGTTTCAAAAATTGGGACTGGATGTTACGAGTACCTTTCATTCAGATGCTGCTGTTATCATATGTAAAGTTTCGTTTGTATTTTTTCTGTTTAAAGTTGAAGCATGTTTGCCAGCATATAAGCTTTCTAACGCATATAAAAAAGTTGATTTAAATAATAAAAAGTTTGCGTTTTTCGTGATTTTGCCAGACACATATTCAAATTCATATTCAATTCATAAAGAATTTTCGTGTTTTGCATTATGTTTACACATTTTGCTTTTCGCCTCAAAGGTTGTAGTCATTGCAAAAGTATGTATTGCATAAATGAGGTAGTATTTGGCGAATTTTAGGCAATATTTCATATTACATTTTAATATTCTCTCGGATATTAATAAAAATTCATTGAATCTATATGCCTCAGTTAAAACAAAAAAAGTCTCACAAAATATGAATGACAATAATCACTCCATGCAAATACTATACAGTTTATGAATATAAGAATAGACTTTAACATTTTAAAAATATTTAACGTGAAACACACTCCTAGTATTTAAATTCCTATTTAATATGTCTAAAATACCATCTACCTGTACTCATAGAAGGGTTTCTATATTCAAACGAATTCAGAAGTTAAAATTGCACCAGTGTTGTATACTCTTATAAAAGACAAGGTTAAGGTGTTCTGACGCATTCACACGTTGTCATGCTTGAGGCGAAAAATTTTGTGAAACAAAAGTACATTCAAAATGGAAAAAACAATAAAAGACAACAATGCTACGCTCATACGATAAGGTTGGAAGCATATTAAACCTAAATATACGTATCGCAGTTAAATAAACAAAATTCTTTAGATACCCTAAAAATCAGTATTTACGGATCTCAAACAACAATATGAAAAATATGTAAAAAATAATAACAAAGTCCATGGATTGTGTGTGTAAAATCTAATGAATTTATACAGGTTTCCTAATCAAATAATCGCTTGAAATATTTTTAAGGATATTTTGCACTCTATTGCTAATTATTTTCTGTATCATTCTGTCACCTGTAAACATCCTTAAAGTAAATATTTTTACGAAAATTTAAATGATGTTACAGCGTTTAACATTAAAATGATAAACAAAAGCTACAAAAGCAAAAACAATGGACATGTTTACATGATCAACAAATAAACAAAAATATAGCAACAACAAACATTACCAGAATAAATATAAATAAAATACACAAAAAACAATGAAACAAAAGTTTGGCAAAGCAGGCAACGACTCAGCAAAAATTCAGCCAGGCTTGTGTGAAGACGCGTTGCGTGTGAAGAGATTAATTGTGGTTTGAAGATCTCCGCTATAAAGATCATCGAACAATTGTTATTGTTTACGCAAAAGAGTGTAAAGCAGAACTAGAAACAAAGCAATTGTTGTTGTTTACATCAAGGCACATAGATTTGTTCGAACAATAAAGAAATTAATTAAAACTGAATACAAATTTATTTTTATTTTATTTGCAATATACGAGCTCATATTTTAAAGGTTTTTAAAAGGATAAAATCCTAACAATACATATATTCATTCGAGTTTGACAGGTCCTGTTCTAAAATACAAGATTATTGGCAAGAAATTAATTTTTTTCCAATTCTTTTTTAGAAATCTGATATTTCGAAATTTCTATTTCCGACACTGTTTGGCAAAATCAAACCAAATTTAAAGTGTAATCGTGGAAATCATGAATAGTATAACCATAACGCAAGTCTTAAATCGGATTGACCAATCACATCTCGTCAACTGGAAAATTGGCAACAGAACAAGTCAAAACGGCCTGAAAAGCGCCAATGTCCACAATTTCTGCAGAATAGATAAACGCTTATAAATTGTTTTAGAGACAGCTTTTGATTGTTTTAGATTTATGAGGTCTTCGAATTTTGCTATTATTAGCCTCAACGTCTAATAAGCAAACACACTGCCTACTAGAGTACCTCGATTTGTTCTCATATTACACGAAAATAGTTCTATTACAGCGAAAGTGAGATTCTCATTACATACACACATATACAATTGGTCACGACAACCCTTTAAATTAGGATTACGACCTAGCTTCTCACACCATTTATATTGTGTGTGTTAATCTTATACATGAGTGTTGGGACCTACAGGTTAAAGTCGATTACTAACGACAGATTTTTGAGAAATTTTTTTGCAATTTTTTGAGCAATTTTACTTATTCTCAGAGTTTTTGCCAGAAATCTACTGAGAGGAAGTCGCCGAAGAAATATTTTTTTTCATATTTTGTTTTGATGTTTCACCTGTGGTTTGAACCGAGGGCTCAAGTCTAATAAGACAACACTACTACTAGACCACGAGATTCTCATTATAAGATTTAAATAAATTAGAATTCCCGGTACGAGATGATTCTTTACAGATTACATTTCATAACAAATGATATAATAAGGTGGCATGCTCAATTCTTCAATTAGAATGAATGTTTACAATGGTGTAACAGCACTTATGTGTATACTATGTAGGCAATAAACTATCTTAGACTTCCAGTAAAACTGATAATGAGTGTAAAATTAATGTCTTCTAAAGGGCAAAAAAAACTTAACGTGACCTAAGTAAGGTCACACAATGAAACTTAGCAAAATATTTGATAATTCCTAGATTTTACAATAACATTTGAGTAACGATGTCATCCCCAGTGTAAGGTAGGAACATAAATTTTAACCAACGTTTGGTGGTGTTAGAAAATTCAATTATTTTTTGCAAAACAATCAATAACAGAATTAAGGAATAAAGGTACATAAATATATAACAAAAAAAAAAAAAAAATAAATAAAAATAAAAAACAATCATAGACATAAATAATACAAATATTACTAAATTTTGAACAGCATATAAGTCACAACATACAAATAGACTTTTCTTACATAGATGTTTATTTATTCCCTTCAATTTTAAATTGTCTAATCAAATTTGGTATTCACCAATGTTAAAAAATTCAGTACTTTTGTACTTTTTCAGTACTTTTTCATTTCAAAAATATCGCAGTACCCCCGCGACGCATTCACTACTTTTTGCAACTATAAATGCATTAGCAACAAGTTCAACGTAATGCCAAAGGTAGAGTTAAGCTTTAGCCCCGGTTAGCCAAACGTACACGGAACGTACGTTCGTTTTTAGAATATGAAAATGCTTGCCGAACCGTAATGTAATTTCGGTAAGTATTTGCATTGCTCCTTATATGAAAAAAAAAAACGAACGTATGTTACATTACGTTACATCGACGTTTGACTTAACGGGGTTTATAAGTTTGTTACGTTCCGAATCAGCTGTTTTTATCTTGTATGTGATTAAAAAGAATAAGTCGTCAGTTTTTCTGTTCCGTGCCGTATGTGTATTAAATATAAATAAATAAATAGTCTAGTAGATAGTGTGCGGGCTTACTAGACGTGAGTCAACGGTTCAAACCCCATGTTAGAGATCTTCATCAAAACGAAATGTCATATGAAAAACCATTTCTCCGGCGACTTCCTTCTGGCAAAAACTCTGAGAGTAAATAAAATCGCCATGCTAAAGTTTCTCAAAAATCTGTTGTTCAGTTATAATTTAGTACCATTTCAAAATTTCAGTTTTGCAACACTGGTATTCACTCATAAATGTGTTAAATATGTCTGCAATTTCTATTTTATGATTTTGTTGTTATTTCATTTCTATATCACTGGACATATACACAGAAAGTAGGAATCATTTTTGTATGATAAATTAAACAAAATTAATGTCTTTATTATGTGTGAAGTTTCTTGAAAACCAAAATTATTCTCTACCTATATACGTATCACAAAGCAACCGTTTATATAGGCCGTATGCAGAAAAAAAGAAATATTATATCATAAAGACATAAATTCTGTATAAATTTATGTGATGGGATGTGAGCATCTATTTCAATGGTAATATAGTCACTTTAGAGGAATAAATATTTTACGGTTTTCCAGCGAATAGTAAACATTTACGCCGCCTATTTATTAAATGAAATGTGCGCATGTAGAAAATAAAAATTTGATGGAAGAATTGTTGTTCACATATCAGTGAAAAACATTTTCTTAATAAAGGGTGATGTATTTATTGAAAATGGAAGAAATACCAAACAAGAACCGAATTTGCTATAACATACATACATAATTGGTCATTACAACCTTTCAATCAAGATTACGTCCTAGCTTCTCTCACCACTTATGTTGTGTACGTTAATTTTATACATGAGTGGCGGGACTTACAGTTTATAGTCGACTTCGAACGACAGATTTTTGAGAAACTCTTCATGGCAATTTTACTTACTCGCAGAGTTTGTGCCAGAAATCTGCTAAGACGCAGTCGGAGAAGAAATATTTTTTCGTTTTGATGTCTGACCTGGGAATTTGCTATGAATGAAAGATTATTATTTGCCACTTTCGTTCGCAATTTCATCGTAATAAGAGCGTGTTTAACCTCCAAACTCTTTGCAAACTCTTTTTAGCATTTCGGCCGGTATCTCACCAATAGCATCTGGGCTGAAATTATGGTGTACTTGTTTCTGTACATGACAAACTTAACATATTCCTGCAAAGATATGTGTACCAGTGGCGTCGAATCCCATGGTGACCAATAGACTTCTATAAAAAAGGAGATCAATTTGACAGATCCATAGATTCATACCGTGTTATATGTAGCGTATAACAACGTCTTGTTGAAATTATATTCCAATCAAAAATATTTAGACACAACAATTCATTGAATGTAACATTACAATTTTCATCGTCCTTGACCGATCTTACGATCGAATAATGTCGCTAGCCTATAAACCTCACAAAACACTGCGTCTTTCACGGTACATTGGCACGCTTTAACTTTCTCTGGGATTTCCTTAATGCCAAATTCGGAAATTATATGTAATTTGAAAATTAGCTTCGCCGTTGAAGATCATTTTTTGATTATTTGATTTTCCGAAGTACCAATCACCAAATCAACGACGTTGTGATCACCTTTCTGCTGACCTTGTAGTAGATTTATTTATATGGTTTCATATCAAAATCTTGTAAGTAGTCGAATTGTTGAAACACCTACGCCTTCTTCTTCAATAATGTGAAACTGATGAGAAATTGAATTACAACTGCTTAAGCAGTCAATTATGCGTCAATTGTGATCGCCCTAAAATGGGCATAATTTACGAAGCATTCTTCTCACTCAACGCGAAATTATTTTAAATTAACCTAATTAAGGGTGCCAGGAATTTAAATTTGCTGTTTAAAATGATTTTGAGGTTGACAAAATTTTTTGGGGGACAAACGCTGTATACGCATTTCTTAATAAAGTTAATGCATTCCCTTGAGTGAACTATTTAACGTATTCAGACATGGTAATATATGCTCATGGTTGCAGAAAAAAATCTTTTCCTCCTTGGCAAAACGTCTAAATTGGGAGATTTTTATGGAGTTAAATTACTAAAAATTTCAAGTGAAAGATTAGAAAGATTTAATCAAAAAAGCTGACATATTTGACATTTAAAGTATATCGTGTGATCTTAATCTACCAACAACTTTTAAGCAAAATTACAACAAAAAATGTTTAACAAATCTTATAGTTTCAAACAACATTTGACTTGAATTTTAACTCTGAATATTATTGACTATCAAACCTATTCTTCAAAATGTTCAAGCTTAAAGAACACTAATAATACGGATATGCAGTCGTTCGATCGATGATAAAGATTGAAATTACCTTGGGACTATGAGTACCTGCAACTGAACAAAATCTTGAAGAGCACCAAATTTCTAACGAGAAGCAGAAAACTAAAAATGTAAGAAACACCATTCTGACATAAATAAGTTTTCTAAATTGGAAGACCGAAGGACGCTAAACTACGCTAGACGTACAAGCTTAACATTCTATGTATTTATTTAAATTCTTTACAACTTACCACGAAGAAAAGGTTTGAAGTTAAAGCTTAATTCATTAGTAGAATTTGTCGCTTTTAGATTTGAAGTCTGTTGTGAATATATCAAAATTTTTATTGTATTTTTCCTCAATTTATATGCCCACGCCATACAAAAAAATTGTATTGGACGATCGCGTCTGAACGTGCCTGAGCTAGTTGGAATGATAACCACTTTACAAATCGCAATACATCGCATATTGATCGATAAGTTGGAGATAAGAGTGCTGTTCGCTAGATAGGTGCCAGGTGCTATTGTTAACTTATAGCAGCGTTTAAGTGATGGATTTAAAATTTAAATTTAAAATAAAAATAACATTATTTTTGAAAACGAAAATGTTGATCAATCAAGATAATATTGTTGTTCTGTTGTTGATAATGTTGTTTCACACATCCACTATTGCGATCAATGAAGTTAACGTCTTCATTACGTACTTCATTCTACATAATTTAACTTCTAGTATAACTTTTTATTTCCAAACTAAGAATAATCCATCGGTGGTAAAAGATATAGAGTTTGCAGTTGATAACTGCTTTAAACAGTCCTTATCATAAGAATATACCAAAGTTTCGAAACTGTAGAACATCGTTAATCCCATTGAGAAATAACTCAAACTTTTTCCAAATTAGTTTTAAGTTTTTTTGTTATCTTGGCTAATTTGGGAACTTGCCTCGTCCGTAAATTCTATTCAAATCATTATTTAATTTACTTACCATTGCCCTCATAACGCCTTCGTTTTGTTTTCCTTTTCTTTGTAACAGTTATTGAAAAAAATTTCCAAAATATCGTGATGATTATTAGAAAACCGTGTTATAATGCTTCCAAGTTTTTTTCATGTCGTTGTTGTCCTCATAAATCGGAGTAGCAGGCCAGAAATGCAATTGGTGTCATGACCATTCTTTTTTTGTTCTCTAATGTGAAAAGTTACGGTTCTTTATAAAAAAATATGCGCAATTGTGTTACAG
The DNA here is from genome assembly GCA_936449025.2 of Sarcophaga subvicina. Classification (NCBI taxonomy): domain Eukaryota; kingdom Metazoa; phylum Arthropoda; class Insecta; order Diptera; family Sarcophagidae; genus Sarcophaga; species Sarcophaga subvicina. The sequence continues at coordinate 58,354,196 of OW388083.2, read as the reverse complement.
TTCCCGTCGATTTTATAATAGTATGAACAAAACAGCCAATTAATCTATTAAATGGAGCACAATCAAAACTGAAATGAAAAAGGAGGAAAAATAATAAAAGAAACCATACATGCAACATAATATATCCGTATATTTGAATAAAAAAAGTAAATAAAGTAAAGATGAACATACTTACAGTCATGGCCAAAACCCTACATACTCTACTCTAAAATATTTCTTCTAAAACTCGTAACTCAATAATTTTATTAAATACTAATGCAGCTGTTCTTTAAATCCGTTTTTATTAACAAAAAACCTTAAAAAAATATCACGATATAGAAAAGTAATAATATTAAAATAAAAACTAAAAACGAAAAATCCAGTGACGAAAATGGACATACAGATTACGGAACCTACAAGTGGTTTTTTGCTTGTTATTCTGCTACGAAAATAGTTTCCATTAAATTATCTCAGGTATTACTGATCCTCCTGCAATGCCTTCAACTTTGTTCTAGGCTTCTCCCGCACTTCCTGAAGAATAAGTTTGATGTTTCTACTAAAATCGTTCCTTTGATCTCCATTTTAAGGATTGTTTTCGACTGCACCATTGTTAATTTAATTTCTCATATTAGTTTAGACCAGCGTTGTCATTTGAGAAGTTGTCTTTTTTTCCAAGTTTTTTGAGATGAAAAATGTTTTCATTAAACCATTTGTTGCCATTTGTACCCATTGCCATTGTTGCCATTGTAACTCATTTGTTTTCTACGGGACAAGATATCAAAGAAACACCAACGGTGGAAGTAACAGGGAAACCGGGCTCCGGTATTTTGTTTTAAAATTTTGATACTGTCGTGGAAAACAATTTTTTAATTCTAGAAATAAAAACTGAACGCTAGTTTGGACTGTCGACCAATTTTAATTTACAATTTTTGCTATTTGAATACAAGATTTTTAACAATTTTAAATACTCATTTTTATTCATTATTTCCTCAATAAATTCTAAACATCCCGCACCTGGCGCAGACACACATCCCCATGTTAAACTGCGAAATGCTTGACCATTTCACGCAAGTTCTTACGATTGAGCTCTTTATTTTTCTTCCTCCATACTAAAGAACGTCAAATGAAGATGTAATTTGCAAAGTCCCAACAGGATTAATACTATCTCACAAGGTCCCGATATGACTTGAAGAGAGTTTTTAGGAGATCATTTAGAGGAACGGGTATGTGTAGTTGCTACACCTCAAACCAAAGTCCACTAAAAACTTGCTCATGGGAGCATGGCGGCAAATATCAACAGAAAATGCTTAACAAAAGTGGTACAAACAATGCCACCAAAATAGCTTAAATGGAGTGCTTGACCTCAAAGAATATCTTACTAAATATTGGTTATAACATTTCAATATAATGGGCCTTTGAATTTTAAATTTACTTTTGGTTCTGCTTGGGACTAACTAATCTTTTGCGGGATAAAAATATGGAGTCATCTTAAAGTTTCCTTTATTTTTCCTTCCGTTTGGGAAAGCATTAAAAAGTGTTTTTGTTTTATAATAAAACGGAAATAAATTTATAAAATAAATATAAAAAATGGATTATTTGTTCATATTATTGCTTAAAATTCATAAATTTTCCTAAAATGTGTTTGGGTACCTAGACTTTTGCTGTCCACTCTATCTGTATCTTATGTTCTACATACTTTTACCAAGTACTGATACCTAAAAGCAATTTAATTATCTTCTCAATGATATTTAGCTTCATTAAATACTAATACCCAGCATCGTCTTCGTTTGAAGTTCAAACAAAATTTGTCTCGGGTCAAAATTAATTCTTACCTAGAGTTTTCTGCAGCACGATTGACCCATTTCGAAAAATTGATCTGACAAATTAAGGCAGTGTGTTGGCTTATTAGACGTGAAGTCGCGGTTCATACCCCAGATCTCCAACAGATTTCCACCAAAACCTATGAGAGTAAATAAAATTGCAATGAGAAAGTTTCTCACAAATCTGTCTTTCGGAGTCGACTTTAAACTGTAGGTCCCGACACTCATGTATAAAATTAATATACATAACATAAGTGGTATAAGCAGTTAGGTCGCAATGCTAAATAAAGACTTTTAATGATTAATTGTGTATGCATGCAAAGCAAGACATGGCTATTTTATATATACCATAAAATATTGGTCTCAAGACGTTACTTAAATATAACAACGCACCTTAATTGACAACACCAAGCTATTAACTTTATAACACTATCCTTTCGCTACAAATTGCAGTAAATTTTAAAGTAAAAATATCAACGTATTCTTCCAGCCTGTACTATCTTTTGAACCAAAACTATTTTCTCTTCGCAAAACAATGCAAATCAATGACAAATTGGAGAGCATTTAAGCACTAGAAGGTAGAAAATCTTTAGGATGTTCAATAACTTTTCTGAATCATTTCTAATCATAAAAATCTAACGATTATTGAATTTTTCTGGTATACATCTTGTAGCATCAACTTTTCTCCCTTGAAAGTCTTCCTATTTTGATAATTAAATTTTTGTTTTACTCTGGTTGGAGAATTTAAATAAAATAGATATCAATATATACAATTATTCTTATTTAATTGTCCCTTTAAGCAGAAATTATTGTATAACATGGATCAAAATTGCTTTTTCAACTGCATATTTGCCACTTTGCATGTTTCTACTATGTGGATAAAAATATTCGAATATTAAAATAAAAAAAATAAATATTAAAATAAAAAAAATAAAAAAAATAAATAAACTCTTTGTGCTTTTTTAAAGAAATATTTTTCTATTTAAATTTTAATCCACAAATGTTAAAACCTTTGGCAATCTGACCACAAAGTAATTTGTTAGTTGTCAGATCTTTTAAAATAAAAAACTAAACTTATATGTGCAGCTTTAGTTAGGGCAACTCCTACTCACATCCGACGAAAGAAATACAGAATAAACCATAAATTTTTTTTTTATAAAATTTCCTTATTTTTCCAAAGAATTTTAGCTTATACATATTCATATGTACATACATATAATTTAACACAAGTATGACATCAGGAAAATATAAAGCAACAAACAAAATGCATATACGAACACTTTAATATATCTTCTACCATAAATTCTTGATTAAAAGAAATTGCTTTTAAGTTTAAATTCGTTTTTGTAAAGTGGTCAAATAGAAAATCGTGTATACATATGAAAAAATATGCATAAAATGTAATTTAAACGAATAACATATAAAAATTTACAATTTAAAATATAAATTTAGATGAAATAAAAGAAATACATTCACAGAATTGATATGAAATCACAATTTTGAGTCACCTAAATAATTCTTTCACCATAGTTTGCCATTGGTTTCGAAAAAAAAAGAAACAACAGTAATGCTACTTTTCCTATGGTTGAGCAAACTTATTGTTACGAAAATGGAAAAACAAAATGATAAACAAAAGCTATAAAAACAAAAACAATGAACTTGTTTACATGATCAACAAATTTAACAAAAATATAGCAATAACGTTAGTATACAAAAAGTAACCAAAAAGCAACAACAAACATTACCAGAATAAATGTAAACAAAATATACAAACAACAATGAAATAACGATGTTTACATTTACAGAGATTTCGAGAAGGCGAAGTCATTCTCTTCCAAGAGCATCCATTAGACCGTTTACACTGCGTTATAAAAGGCAAGACAAGGCAGGCAACGGGTTAATAAAAATTCACACTGTCTTGTGTGAAGACACGTTACATGTGAAGAGAATAAACGTGGTTTGAATATCTCCGTTATAAAAATCTCTGGAACAATTGTTTGTGTTTACGCAGAAGAGCGTAAAGAAGAATAGCAAACAAAGCAAATTGTTGTTGTTTACAACAAGTTAAAAATCTGTTGTTCGGAGTCGACTTTAAACTGTAGGTCCCGCCACTTATGTATAAAATTAATATTTACAAAATAAGTGGTGCGAGAAACTAGGTCGTAATCCTGACTAAAGGGTTTTAATGAGCAATTATGTGTTATGTAAATACTCATATTCATATTTTCCTCAATAAGTTGAAAACTGTATACATCTGGTGCACACACACATGACCAAAATATTGTACTACTGAGGCCCTGCTTAACTATTTTACGCAAGCTTTTTGCATTGAGCTCTTTATTTTTCTTACTCCATACTAAAGCATGTCAAATGAGTTGTGGAATGATAAGTTTTCTTCAGACTAGTCAAAATATATAATTTTTATGAAAACCAATCATACCACTGCTTATGTGAAGATGTGATTTGACTACCAATGTTCGAAGAGGATTGATCTTCCTGCACAGACGCCCGATATATACTGGTGTTAATGTGAAGATGTGATTTACTTACCAAAGTCTCCAGAGGCTTAACACTCTTGAACGAAGTTCCGATATGACTGGAAGACAGTATTTAGGACATCATTTGTGAGAATGGTCGCTACACCTCAAAGAAAAGTCAACTGAAAAACTTGCACATGAGTGCATGGTGTTAAATACCAACAGAAAACATTAAAAAAACTTGTACATTCAATGCCAAAGGATATTTTATAAATATATTGGGTATAACATTTTTATATATTTTGATTTTGAATTTTAAATTTACTCTGAGCTCTTCGCTGTGGTACCTACACTTGTGCTGTGCAAAAATTAAGAGTCGCCAGAAACTTTTCCTAATTTTTCTTTTGGTTTGTGAAAAACATTAAAATTTATTTTGTGTTTTCATCAATTTTCTCTCATTTTTCTAAATTTCAAAAATTAATTTCAAGGTTGAAAATACTTGAAACGCAAACAATGTCAACAAAAAAAAATTAAAAAAAAATGTTGCCAGTCCTTGAATATTATTGTCTTTGTTTTCTATTTTCTGTGATATTTAGAATGTTATTGCTTCTGACGTCGTCTTTCGCCTGACAATAACTCCATAAATATTTTATGAGTTTACATGTGTTCTATGCCTGAAATAAATTCTTTAAAACTAAACGTTTTCCTACACGAATAAAAAGTACCCTTGAAATTAAAAGCAATTTTTTTAATTTATGAATATTTCTTAGTCCTATTCGCTAAAGGGTGGTGTCTTATACTCTTTGCACCATTTTGTAATTAATACCCATAGGTGTGTGTTTCGTTCCTCTGAGGAGTTTTCTTTTAACATCTTGTTCAATTCAATTGTTTCAAAATCCTTAAGATTTTATGATTTTGTCACGGATTCAAGTTTAGATGCAGATGTCTAATTTGCGTAAAATTAAGAAGCCTACAGTAGAGTATAATACTTTTCGGCGTATAAATTTTAACATGATTTTATTTATTTATTATTTATAAAAAGTATTCTTCGGATATAAGCATCCCGAATTTAAGCATTCCTCGCTTAGTTGCATTGAAATTTATGCAACCTTGATTTTTGCATCCAAATGTACTTAAACTATTTCGATATCTGCCTCACGCTTTTAAGCCTTCCCCGCTTGTAAACGCCGAAAATTTACTTCATATTGAAATACACTTTAAAGAAAATCGCTTAAATGCACCTGCTTTGCGACAAATTTCTTTCCAATATTGACCCTGTTCACTAGCTTTCTTGATTTCTTGATTTTTATGGGGATTTGTTCAGTCATTGGGTTATGTTGACAAAATAATAACTCCTAAGCCATTGGAATTCCATATTCACCATTAACACAGTACGGCAGACTCATTGGAAAAAGTAGTAAAAAGTTGGACAAACCAATGCAATTCCATATAATGTTATGGTTTCATTCTACTCGAGGTAGAAACTGCACTCTGCCCCATTCAGAAAACGTATTCTAACTGACGCAATGCAATCTCTGGTAATTGATTCCTGATAGAAAACCTACAATCCATCAATATTCGCCTTTCGTACTTTGTACAGCTATTCTTCTTATTTGTGCTGTTGCAGGTCTCGGAGGAGTCAACGACCTGACTCCCTGCCTAGTTAATGCTATAATATGACGCATGACTATGCCTACAAAGTCTGATGCGGATCTATCTTATTTTACAAATTCCTCCCCGTTCTCTTACAGTGACACGGGCGTCCAACAAATAACAACTTTGTTCAACACAACGAGTTGTATAATATGATACAAGCCCTCTTCGACCAGACGGCATTCCATCGAACACAAAGAATATGCTGTCAATATCAAGAAATATTCTTTCATATTTCATTTTGTTGGAGACGTCTGCCCTGGTGTTTGATTCGTGGCCACACGTCTAATAAGCCAAAACACTACCTACTAGACTACGGCAACTACGCATTTTTAACTACGCATACAACAACATTTTTAAGAATACTTTTATTAAATAAAGAAATTTGAGTGAAATTCAATTAGTTTGGGTAATTTTTTTAATATTCCTTGCTCTTGGTGTAGCACCTAGAAAAATAATTAATAAAAAATAAACTTAACTTCAATAAATTCCAAATTCCAATAATAAAAAAAAACTGGAAAATGCTCAAAACGATTTACACTTGTCAGTGTTGAAAAATTCAGCACTTTTGTACTTTTTCCAGTACTTTTTAATTTCAAAAATACCCCCGCGACGTTTTCAGTACTTTTTTATTATTACATATTTTATGTCTTCCGCTTTTCAACTATTAATGCATTAGCAACATGCTCAACGCAATGCGAAAGGTCGAATTAGGCTTAAGCCATGATTGGCCAAACGTCCACGGAACGTTTGGACGTTTTTAGAATACGAAAAGCAATGATAACGCTTGCCGAACCGTAATGTAATTTCAGCAAGCATTTGAATTGCTCTTCATGTGCTAAAAATGAACGTATGTTACATTACGTTCCATCGACGTTTGACTAAACGTCACTTATAGGTTTTATTACGTTCCGAATCAGCAGTTTTTGTCCTGTACGTGTATTAAATATAAATAAATAAATAGTCTAGAGGGTAGTTTGCTGGCTTACTAGACGTCAGTCCTCGATTCAAACCCTATTGCAGACATCTCCATCAAAACGAAAAAATATTTCTCCGGCGACTTCAATATGGCAAAAACTCTGAGAGTAAATGAAATTCCCACAATAAAGTTTCTCAAAAATCTGTCGTTCGGAATCGACTTTAAACAGTAGGTTTATGTATAAAATTAACACACACAAAACAAGTGATGTGAGAAGTTATGTTATAATACTGATTGAAGGGTTATAATGACCAATTGTGTACCCGTATGTATATTTTACAAAAATACCATTTGATGCAAAAAAGTACTTTTTCAGTTATATTTAGTACCGTTTCAAAATTTCAGTTTTGCAACACTGACACTTGTATTTAAGAAAAGAAAGGAATAAAATAATATTAAGAAAAATATTTTCTCTTACTGCAGACAGTAGATGAAAAAAGCAAATGAAAAATATATTCATTGTTTTTGCAGCTTTAATTGCATTTCTTTAATCAAATCAATTATTGAATTACTATGAACATGAGGAAATAGTTAAAATAGCATTAACGATAGCAATGTTAATATTTTGCTATTTTATTTTTTCCGTTTTCTTAAAATTCTTCTCTATTCTGAATAAAAATACAGCAAAATAAAACAAACAGGAACCAGACTATTATTATTATCGTGTATATGTTATTGCTACTATTGTTTCATTCCTCTTACTATTTATAAATCGTTTTACCTTTTGCGAGGGAAGAATGAGCATACATATATACGCTTACATATTCAGTGGACAGCAAAATTCTAGATATCCTAATAAATTTTAGCAATTAGATCAATGGAAGTCGCCGTAGTCTAGTACGAAAATATGAAAATATTTCTTCGGCAACTTGCTCTCGGCAGATTTCTGGCAAAAACTCTGAGAGCAAATAAAATTGCCATGAAAAGTTCCTCAAAAAAATTGTCATTCGGAGTCTACTTTAAACTGTAGGTCCCGCCACTCATGTATAAAATTAACACACACAACATAAGTGGTGTGAGAAACTAGGTCCATTATCCTGACTGTAGGGTTGTAATGACCAATTATGTATGTATAAAAAAATTAAGAAAAATTTTCTGGTGTCTCCATATCTCTGTACCACAAAGGGTGTGTACCACTAAGAGGGTCTCTGAGTAAATTTAAAATTCAAAATCTCAATATATTCAAATGTTATTAAAAATATTTAGCATGAGGTCAGGCACATTGTTTAACACTTTTGGCATTGAACCAGTACCAGTTTTTTCTTGTGTATTTTGTTGATATTAGACGCCATGCGCCTCAACTTTTGTTTGAGGTTTAGCGGTTACGTAACTGTTCTTCCAAATGATCTCCTTTATACTTTCTTGGAGTCATATCTGAACTTTGTTCAAGAGCTTTAAGCCCATCCCCACAGACAAACCACATCTTCACATTAGTATTATTGCTAATCATTGACTTGTTGGAAATAATAACCATTACGAATTCTCAATTCTTCCGAACTTTTGGTGAATTTGTTCTTTAGAATGTTAAAATACTCTTCCTTATTTATTATTTCCTCAATAAATTCCAAACTGCCCACATCTTGTGCCGACGCATATGCCCACAATATTGTATTACCGAGGCCATGCTGATAACCTGAATAATCCAACTTTACTGATCTAGTTCTATATTTGGTTACAATAAGAACGTCCCTGGATAATACATGCATCAAATGGCCTCAGTCTATTTTACTATAGAGCAGTACTTCCACATAGTTTCCTTTCTCCTCATCCAAAAACATATACTACAATAGTCGTTATTCGGATAGTCAATATAATCAGATAGAGTGTATGGAGTATAGAGTAAATGCATCCCTCAGAAGCCTAATTGACCTTCGCCCAAAAGACAAAAGAGCCTTTGTAATTTATAGAACAGGACAGCAATGTCTCAACTTTCAGCAAGTTGTCATGTTAGTCCACCTGAATTCTAACTTCCTTAATCACCATCTATCTATTAAGTGAGAGTAAAGGACCTTCCCTTGTATTGCCGAATTGCTTGAGACCAATATCAGTTCGTCATGATATAAGTGGATTAGTGAGCGAATGTAGCTCAGAAAATACTTTGAGCACACTGCGTTGGAATGCAATGGAAACGCGCAGTGCTATTTACGTAATTATCGACGGCCAAAATATAGACATTCAATTACCGAACATAACTAGCATGACAATGTAACCAGAACATTGAAATCCTCCGTCCGAAAGGATTATTTATATCCTCTAGGAGCTGTCTGGGAAGATCGAAATGTCAAATTTATTAGAATAAATTCTCTATCCTGTACACGTTTCTTTTTCGAACCATCAATAAAGATTGTAAGGTATTTTAATCCCATAGTTTCTACCAAAGTAAGAGTAGGTACGACAGTGAGATAATTTATCGCTGCACGGACATTCCTGATATGAGTACTAATCAGAAATTTCACTATTTTTTGCACAAATGTAAAGAAAAGTATTCGCAGCCTTTAATTTGAACTGTAAACTGTGTAGAAACAGTGTGATCAGATGTCCTGATAGTGTAGTAAGTAGAGTGCTAGCATATTAGTAATGGTTTTGATTCTCAGAAGAGACTCCGATATTTTACTCTGCTGGTAAACGCTGTGCTTGGCTATTTGAAAGTGTGTTATTTTTATAAAAATTATTATTATATATGTACGATTATATAAAAAAAATACATCTGTTGATATTTTTCTCCTAATTTGTCTTGTCACAAGCTGTGTTGCGCAGTCATACTGTAAGGCTAGCATATATTTAGTTTTTTCATGCTGCATTTATTTACTGCCCCATTTTTAATAATTGCCCAATAACATTTGCCAGTTGTACAACTGGAAGGAGCTTCCTGATGGTCTAAAACTAAGAAGGCACTAAGATTTTGAAGTATTAATCCAAAGGTCATTTTTAATTGTCCATTGTATGTTTAGTTTGGACACATATTCGCTTATTTTATTTCTCTTTGTGCTCATATCAATCTGTACATCATCGGCAAATATGTGTGCCCTACTAATAGTTGGGCTTAAGAATTCGAAGTCTCATCTTTCAGTATACTAGCTCGTGGGTTAGACCATTTTCTTAAAGCAGCTTTAGTTAGTGTGTTAACTACGCTGTTACTGAAGAAAATAATATAATGTTTGATAAATGCAAAGTGAACTTGATTGAGATAGGCTCTCAAGATATCTATAGAAAATGTTCCAGAAATCGTTCAGGAGTATTTGAGTATGCGAAAACTCGGTTTCAAGTCTTAAAAAATGCGTGTGGTGCACAGTGGTATTGGACACCGAAGGCTTGGCCTTCGATATTAAAAACCTGGATAGTTGATTAAATCATTTATGAATATTGTGAAAAAAGTATAACGACAACAGAGCCCTACGAAATTCCTTTCGAGGCGTATAAAAACTGATCTTTTGAGAAAAATTCAACTCTTGGTTTAACTTAACAAATATTGAACTCGAAGTGTAATCATAAATTATTATAAAATTTAAATAATACCGAAATATTGACGTGAAAAATCTGCTTCAGTTGTATTTCATTCTTCTTTAGACAGTGTTAAAAACATAATATGTATGTATATTTAAATTTATTTTAAATAGTCAACAAATAAAAAACAACAATTTTTCTTACTTTCCTTAATACAGGAGCCTAATTCCATTTGATGGGTAATGTTCAAACTGAACACTTTCTTTTGTATTTGAGGCGAAACTGCAATCCATATAATTGGAAACTAAATATGCAAGATTACCTGCATAATACCTACATAGGTATTCTTTACTTATTAGAGTAAACCTATACGAATCAGATGGAAAGCAGTACGTAAGCCAATTGAGTTTTTGTCTAACAATATTCAAAACTGGTGCTGTACTGGTGCTGGAATGTGTTTCTGGTGCAGGAGTAGGATATGTTCATTATTTTCAATTCATTAAATTGAACACATTTGTTTCGAAAGGCGGTTTACATTATTCATAATTGTTCCAAACTACTCAAAACACCGGCACTAATACCTGATCTCAATATTATTAAGCATGTTCGGGATAAACTTGCCCGTTAGTTCTTGTATCAGCATAGTGGACCAGTTGAAGCAAGGAATTAGACGAGAATGAAACAACATAGACCCGAAATTTTATGCCAATATCGTGCAGGCGATGCCTCGTCATTTAGAGGCAGTTATAAAAGCAAAATGTTTTGGTTCCAAGTGTTAAAACAGTACCATTTATTTCACAGTCCGATTATGGGTTTGACATGAAATTCGTTAATATTGTTTTCCTTTTTTGTTTTGAAAATACTAAAATAAAATGCTAAGTATTATACATTGTTTAAAAGCTTTTTTAATTACTCGGTGCGATAGTCAAATACCCAAAGCTAATGATATAGTGTGAGTTCTGTTGAGTAGAACTCAAAATTTTTTTTATATTTCTCGAACCCTCCAAATTTGTTTTCACACAAAATTATTGATTACCCAAACATTTTTTAACCTATTTTCAAAATCCAAAGTTTGTTTGAAAAGGGGACAAATGGGCCTTTAAAATGGTATACATAAACATTTGGTACAAACTTAAATGTTATGAGTTTTTATCGGGTAATCTTGGAAAATATGAGATTTTTCTCATTTTTTACAGTTTAGCTATTCTTAATTGCAAAATTTAATTAAAAGAGGTGAAATAAGTCATGACATTCTGAAAGTGTATTATCTTGTGAAGAGATTGGCACTTCGCTTGATCAGATAGGACAAAAATTACCGTAGTTATAATTTAAAAAGTATAACAAACGCCTTATATTTTTTATATATGTCACCTTATCAAATGAACTTTCAGTTTCAAAAATTTCGAAAGCTTTGACGGATCTTGATTGTTAATTGTTTATTAATTGTCAATTTTACGTTTGCACGACTGCCAGAAGTCGGTTAGTATTTGTATTTTTTGCAAATATTTTTATTTCTCTTTGCGCAAACATTGGCCGATAAACAATCAAGAACCATCAAAAATTCCGAACATTTTTGAACAAAAAGTTCATTTGAAAAAATATATATGTGAAAAATAGTAATGAATTGTAATTTAAAGCACCTTCTTCAACTTCAATATGTTGGATAAAATTTAACATATTTCTCATGAATTTACATGATTCCTGTGAAACATATTTTTGGATAAAAATATTTATTAAAATTAATGGTTGTTTCTGCATCCCACTGTGTTGAAAACCAATATTAAAAATTGAAATTTAGAGTTGAAGGAAAACCAATAAAATTGATTTCATACTATTGAGTACTGTAAAGGAAATGAAAAATAATTGTATATTCATGAAAACCCATGTACGCGCACAAAAAGAACAACACCCTACAAACCTTTTTAGATCAATTGATTCTCTTATTTTTTCACAATGTCTGAAGAAATTTTTCTATAAATTTACTGCCATTTGCCTTAAAGAAAAATGCTTTCGATAACGGAATACAGACAGAAACAATGAATTCTTAATAATTTATGTCATCGATTGCGAAGCTGAGTATTTAACACTATAGTGGAGGACTTTAAAGTTCCACGAGTTCTGTACTCTAGCTCACAGATATTGTGAAATGCAATGAAAGCTGTATCCTGTGCGGACAGAAGTCAACAGAGAAGGCTCGAGACCTTCAACAAATTGTAGGTATAAATTTAAATTATTGTTACGAAAACGGTGTATATCGTTTAACACTAAATGAGCAAAAGCTACACAAACAAATACAACGAACTTGTAAACCAAGTAAACCAACAACATTAGTATAAAATAATAGGGGATAGAAAAGTAAGCGAGAACTCAACAACAAGCAATGTGAACAAGATACGCAAAAAACAATGAAGTCGCGAAAGAGTTCTCGTGAAGGCGAAACCCCGAACGTTCGACTTGATTACTGACTGATTACGTGGGCATATATAAAGATAAGATAAACCAAGCAACGAGGCGAAACCCCTAACATACGACTTCAAGAACCTTCATCAGACTGATTACGTGCCGTTATAAAAGGGATATGCAAGAAAAATCTGGCAACGAGTAGTAAGAATTCAGTCAGTCTTGTGTGAAGACGCGTCGTGTGCGAAGAAAACAGTCGTGGTTTCCAGATCGCCGTTGAAAAGATCTGCGTTGTAAGCAAAGAAAATAGCGAACAAGCAATTATTGTAGTATTCGACACACAACAATAGTGCCAACAATAAAGAGTTTAAGTGAAACTAAACACATATTTGTTCTTATTTTGATTGCAATCAACGAACTCATGTTTTAAACGTTTTTAAAAAGGTATGTTATGATGTTTTGATGATATCGCCGTAATCCAGTAGATATTATCAGGTATTATTAGACATGAGGCCACGGTTCTAACCCCGGGTCACACATTTTCAACAAAACAAAATATGAAAATATTTTTTGGCCATGAAAAGTTTCTGCAAAATCTGTCGACCGGAGCCGACTTTAAACTGTAGGTCCCGCCACTCATGCATAAAATTAAAACACGCAACATAACATAGGCCGTAGACTGTAGGCTTGTAATGACCAATTATGTATGTATGTACGTACGATATTGCTACCGTATCCTTACGACGTCCATCCGATTCTATGCTGACATACATATGTACGTAGAAAGCTAAATTCAAGAAGAATCCCGTTCGGCTGAGACACTACTACATGGTGATCTGCACATAATGGAATTCACTGGCAGTTCGAAGCCAGTGAGAAGATAGGTGGAGAAAGCAGTTGCTTTCCAAAAGAGTCAGCTTAAGAGTTAGAATTTACAATGAGTAAATGAGGAAAGTAATACGATAAAGGAATTATAAAATTGTTTATTGTAAAACCATACTACTAAAACAAACTGTAAACGTCGTAGTAACTGCATTAATGATGACTGTTATTTTCACTTGTCAACGAATTAATTTTTTGTTTTGTCTGTTTAATAAGAGGATTGGAAAAGTAATCAGTAAAATGTTTGCTGTGTAGTAAAACACAATCATAGAAAGGTTAAAGGTAAAACTTCATATGTCATTATTTTTGTACAAATACACACACATACATGCACGTAAAAATACTTATTTTCCCCACATGAATCCGTGGTATTAAATATGTGCTTTTGAATACGAAGATAACAAGAGTGTGGGCAATGTACACTAAGCTTTACCTTTTTTTGATCTGGAAGTGGAAATGTTCAAAAAATACTAATGTTTACCAACTTAAGCGTATACGATTTATCATCGCTGGTGCCTACTTACTAAACCCAGCCCCTTTATACGTCAACAACTTAAGTTCCGCGACGCTGCCATTAAGTTTTTTTATACCTTTCTGTCAATTCAATTTTTACCTCAGCTGACTGCAGTCGTTCCAAAAAATTGCAAAAGTCAACATTTCATACATAACTTGACATTCCCTGTAAAACTAGGGTCATCTAAAGTTGAAAAGTATATGTTTCATAGCTTCATCGTCGTCGATGAAGACAGGAATTACATTTATATATGTGGGGATAGTTCCCGAAGTAGCCAAGTGCAGTTAATTATTGTACAAGAACGAAACCTAGTATTTTTCCTTCATCCAAGTGGTTATATCAGGAATAATATCAAATGTCCACCTTACCTTAAAACTGAACTCTCATTGTGGCTGTCATTTGCATATAGAAATTCATTGCTCCCATCATTTTTTATCTGCAGTTTGTACTGGATTTTTTAATTGCATAAAAATAAAAGTGATAAAACAATTCGAAAATTGTTTTCGTTTTTTCTATAGTATTAAAATGATATAAAATTCCAAACTAAAATGATCAAATTCTAAAAATAACAATCAAGAGGAAAATAACTCGGATGTAATCAATTTTGCACCATTTAAAAATTTTAGGAAATACAAATATTTTTAATATTTAGTCCAAAGATCCTTGTTATGTAAAACCTAATTTACGGGACTTGGCATGCTCTCCATCAAATTCTTTATAATGTCTATCGGAATATTTGGCCATTCCTGATGAATCCGTTGTCAAAGCTCATCTAAATTGGTTGGGACTGATCGGTACTGTCACAACCGTCTCGACCAACTTCACGATTGACCACAAATTCTCAATCGGATTGAGTTCGGGACTTCAGTTGGCCACTGCACTAATTGAAGCTATTCTTTAAAGATTTTGGAGGAGTGTATGGTGTCACCATGCTGCTTGAAAAGCACTTCTTGCGCAGAATAGGTGCTCTCGCAGACAAAATCAGGAATATGGGTCTGCAAAATTCTTAAATAATCTTCTTTTTTCATAATTTTATTGATTCGTTGCAGTGGTGCGAGGTGCTATCATGTAAAGCAACACCATACCATGACATTTTCTCCACCGTGTTTCACCGTTTCCTTAACATGGTGTCTGGCGGCGCTAGCAATATTGCTTAGTATTGATTCTTCTGACCAGATCACAAGTTTCCAGTCATCCACTGTCCAATTTCTGTGTTCTCTGGCAAACTTTAACCGTGCCTTTACATTTTTACCCGAAAGTGTAGATTTCTCTTTTTGACTGTTGAGGTATAGCCAACATTTTTAAGAGCTCTACTTGCCGTCCATCGAGTAACGGTTTTCCCGATTGCGAAAGAAGTTAGTTAGTAGTTTTTTACGACCTCTGACTAGAGTCTTGGGAAGACGTTTTTTAACTCTGATGACAGCTGACTGACTAACTCCAAGGTGTTTAGAAATCTCTCTGATAGACTGATTGACTACCAGTCAAATCTAAAATACCATCATCAGTCGATTTCGAGAGTTTCTTCAATTTCTTCAACGAGATTAAGTAATTAATATTAAACTAATATTTTTTAAAAAAAGTCAAAGTAGTGCAAAAGCATGAAAAAATAACGATATTTTTGATTTCGTTTTTGCAAACATATAAAATACAGACGTGCAAAATTGACTATATGCGAGTTGTTTTTGCTTTGTTTGCTTCTGTTTTAAAATTTATATTATTTTGTTAATCACTAAATGCTAAATAAATGACAAAAAACTTTTGAAGTTCTCTTTATTACTTTTAGTCTTATTCAACAAAAAGCGTCCAATACAAGCATTTGTGCACCCCACTGTAAATAAATATAATATTGGCTCTTCTATTCTATTCTGTACTTATTCTCCAACAGATAGTTTCATATTTTTCTCTATCTTGATCACCTCTTTCTTATGTTCAGCCATTCCAATTCAACGGCACCAAGCCATGCTTCAAATATTCCCACTGCTACGTTCATCGTAAATCTTATAATGTCTTATTTTAGACAAAGAAACCGAAAAGAGTTTGCATTAAAATAAATTATTTGGTGTTCAGAAAGGAACAATAAGTTCACATATTGTGAAATATTAATAAAAAGTTAAAGAAATACATATATTTTATTTTGGTCGTGGAATTTTCCTCGACCCGCAACTTTTGGAAAAGCCCAAGAGGTTGGTTCCAGACCAAACATCAAAACTCAACACGTGATAGAGGGTTTGCACAAGAACCACTAAGTTAACATGATAAACGCTAAGCTTCCACGTGAATCCCACATATTCTTGACGTGATCAACCTTACCGTGTGACAAATCTTCATTCCTGAACATAGTATGCTGACACGTATTATTTTGGATAATAATACTAATATTTTCCTAAAAAATTAATGTAAATTCAAAACTTTTAAAACCTAAAAATAACAAATTCGAACTAAATTTTGCAACAAATTATAATATAATTGAAATTATCAAGACAATGTTCTAATTCTTCTACATAACTACATATATGTTATATATTCAAACCAAAAAATATACAATTTCTACATTTTTAAATACCTAAACAATTATTATAGCATTATACAATATACTTTACCTAATTAATTAGTTATCTAAACTAAATACCTAATTTTGAATATATACCTGTATTTATCTAAAGCTTAAAATCTGAATTCAAAAATTATAAAATTGTAAAAGCATTTAAAACCATAAGAAAAACTAAATTTAAAACCTAAATAATTATACTAAAAATTTTGCTTCGAAATGTAAAACATATAAAAGTATTAAAATAGAATATTAAAAGATAACTATGAAATGAATTTAAATTATAAAATTAACACAATTATTTTAAAGTCAAATTTATTTACAATACATTACACATTACATATGTTCCTAATTTGTACTTATGATTACTAATTTAATTTTTTTTCTCGAGTGTAACCTAAAATATCTTAATTTTACTTTATAATTCTTTGATAATCTTACGCACCCTAATTACAAAAATAAGTTCTTTTTAAGCAACAACAACGTCATCAGTATGAATTGATTGCTGGGCCCTTCGATCGGAACATATTGAAATGCAACATCATTATTTTGGTTGTGAGTAAAGAGTAAAATTTATTTATTTTTGTAATTATTTAACTTTATCATAAGTATGTATTTCTCTCTTATTTTGTCCGATAGTCCGATACCGCCTTGTTTCCTCATTCACTTTAACATTTTTTTCTTATTATCTTAAATTTCATTTTCATTCATATTTGTTTTGAATTTATCAATGAATGAGTTTTTTTTTATTTGTTTTATTTTGTTTTGATTATGATCATTTGTTTTTCTTCCAATAAATATCACTAATAATTTGTTATTGCAAAATATAAAAATATGAAATTTTAATTTACTTAAAAGGGGAAGGATAGACCAGACAAAAATGTTGGTTTTGTAGATAATAATAATGTAATTTTTTTGGGACAGAAATAGACTCAGGGTATAATTATTCTGTCAAGGCGTCTGATACTATTATGATCAGAAGGGTGGGAAAATTGTACCCCAATGTGATTAACATCTCGCAATAATAGATGGACAATTTAAAATTTGTTTGAAACTTTTTTCTTTTAAATACACTCTGTGGTGTTAAGGCAAGAGAGTGTATTATATGTTTGCGTCATGGAACCGGGTTAAGAACCGTATAGACCACTGAGCTAGCTTAACATCTCGTTTAGCCCTTAACCAAGTTTTTGTATACAAATCACTTCAAATTCTATCAAGACGAATGTACAATAATTTTTGTTATTCTTTCGGTAACGACGCGTAACAGTGTGTTAATTTTATACATAAACCTACTGTTTAAAGTCTATTCCGAACGACAGATTTTTGAGAAACTTTATCGTGGCAATTTCATTTACTCTCAGAGTTTTTGCCAGATTGAAGTCGCCGGAGAAATATCTTTTCGTTTTGATGGAGATGTCTGCCATAGGCTTTGAATCGTGGGCTCACGTCTAATAAGCCAGCATACTACCTACTAAACTATTTATTTATTTACACTAAATATCAACAGTAATTAAGACTATATGCTCAGTGCCTTCTATTTTACTTATTTCTATTTATACTAAGAATTTTATTACTTATAACTTTTTATTTATTTTTGGTTTATCCTTTTATTTTTTTAACTGATGTTATAATTTTTAAACACAAAATAAGGAGTGGTGTTGTGAGGCCACGTAAAATTATATATTCAATTTTTAATAATTATTTTGAAGTGAACGAAAAGACTGCTATTTCTCTACCTTATTATGAGTCAGACAAATTATAAACATAGTGTTGACGGAAACCACTCTGCTTTAATAAATACATATATTATGTAAACAGCGATCAGGTATTAATGTTGTGCATTTCAATGCCAGAAGTTTAAATGGACTTAAATTGGATTATGTTCGACATATATTTAAAAACTCTAAGGTTGATATTATTTGTGTAACGGAAACGTGGTTCCACTATGATGTTCCGGATGGTTACTATAGCATAAATGGGTATAAACTATATAGGAATGATAGGAGACATAAAAGAGGCGGTTGTGTTGCAATTTATGCTAAGAGTAACCTGAATACTAGAGTAGTCAACATTTCACAGGATTGTGACATTGAATTTATTAATATTGTCGTTTATGATAATAGTGTGAGAGCGTTAGTGTCATGCGTTTATAATCCTATAAGAACATTAACTCTTGAACTTTTTTTTATAACTTCAGGAATCATTCCATAGCTCATGACTTTTTTATCACTTGTGGTGATTTTAATGTAAACTTAATGGTTAAGGATGAAATTAGTAATGATCTCCTTGATATGATAAGTTCTGTGGGTATGACTACGGTTAATGATGACATTCCCACACGTTTTTCGACCAATTCAAGGCCAAGTTTTCTCGATTTATTCCTGCTATCTCATCCAAGCTTATTACTTTTGTATGATCAAATTTCTTTCGTTTCTGACCATGATCTATTATTTTGCACATTAAATATTAACCTGACTAGAGATGATAGTCTCCGGATTATAACTTATAGAGATTATAACGCGATTGATTATTCGTCCCTCTTTGCTGACATTTCTGCTCTGCGCTTAAATGAATGTTGGTATTATGCGTCAGTGGATGATAAGTTGAACGTACTTCTTGCAACATTGCAGGGTGCTTATGATCGTCATGTACCTGAACGTAGTTTTGTTGTAAATAATCGCTCTTGTCCGTGGTATACAGCTGCTGTAAAAAGTGCTATTCGTGATCGCAATTTAGCTTACAACGTTTGGAAAAGGAGATCCACTTTGATAAACAGAGCTGCTTACAATAGAGCTAGAAACCGCTCCAATCTCATTGTCAGACAGGCTAAAAAATCATATTTCTCCCGGAAACTTAATTTAAATCTCCCTGCTGGCGAATTGTGGAGGAATGTGAAGTCGTTAGGTATACACTCCCGTAGTCCTTTTGGGTGCAAAATAGACCCAGATGAGCTTAATGACTTTTTTTGTATTAATGGCTTGACAAATAATCATACCAGTCCTAATATACAAAATGAACTCTCCTGCAATACTAACTTCTCATTTTCTACAGTGTCAGAGGCTGATGTAACCAGGCATATCTTGAAAATTCGATCCAATGCCATCAGTGCAGATGGTCTAGCCATGAAATTTGTTAAACTTATATTGCCATATATTTTGGGAGCGCTGACTCATGTCTTTAACCATTGCATTACAACCACCCAGTTTCATACAGCCTGGAAAATTGGAAGAATTATACCAATAGCAAAGATTTCCAATGCAGTGAGTGCTGACGACTATAGGCCAATAAGTATTTTACCAGTTTTTTCGAAAATATTTGAGTCCCTAATTGCTGAACAGATTACGTTGTATCTGAATAACAATAATCTCTTGTCTGGTTTTCGCATTGCTCATAGTTGTACTACTGCGGTCTTGAAAGTAATTGATGACATAAGGCCCGAATATGACAAAGGAAACCTCTCTCTTATGTGTCTACTGGATTTTTCAAAGGCTTTTGACAGGGTTGATCATTTAATCTTATGTCGAAAACTGGGGCACTATTTCTGATTTACAAATACCGCTTTATATCTTATGGAAAACTACTTGTATGGGTGAGCCCAAAGGGTAATTATTAAAATAGGCAGTCAGGGATGAGGCGTATAACATCTGGTGTTCCACAGGGGTCCGTGTTAGGCCCCCTGCTATTTAGTATGTTCGTCAATGATTTATTTTCAGTATGCAGGTATACTAAGGTACATGCATACGCAGACGATATTCAGCTGTACATCTCAAACCGTTTGGATCTGATAGAGGATACAAGTTACAAACTTAATTATGACTTGAGGTCTATTTTAAAATGGGCTGAGGATAATAACCTTACGCTCAATCCTGGAAAATCTTACATTTTACCAATCAGTAGATGGGAATATGATTTAAGTTATTTTCCGACCATTTACTTGGGGAACACATCTCTTGTGTACGTTAGTAAGATTAAATACTTAGGATTTTGGATCAATTCCACCTTGTCATGCACTGACCATATTAATCATGTTGTGCGTAACGTATACCTCTTGCTTCGTAATTTACGAATGTCGTCTAACTTCACACCAGTTGAAGTTAAGAGGAAACTTATAATTCAATTAATACTTCCACTGATTAATTATTTTGCAGAGGTATACAGTAAATTGGACTCTCTCTCACTACATAAGTTGGAAGTGTCTTTTAATAATGCTACGCGGTATGTGTATGATTTAACTAGGTTTAGCAGTGTATTGTCCTGGAGGAAAATGATCTTGGGCTGTGACTTGATCGACTACCTTAAGATGCGAAATATTATATTTTTATATAATCTTCTTTATCGAAAGAAACCACCCTATCTCTTTGAGAAGCTTGTATTTGGCAGATCCACTAGATATACAAATCTAATTATACCTAAATACACTTACATCAATACTAGCAGATTGTTTTTCGTCAACGCAATTAATTTGTGGAACTCCTTACCAATGTCTATTAAACACATTTCGAGAAAGAGCAGTTTTAAGAAGTCACTTTTTGACTATATGACCTCAAATATTTAAAAAATTTTATTTTATTTTTATTTTAGAAATTTTGTGTGAAATATAATTATTGCCTTTTTGTGTATTAGTTATATATATTATAAAACAATTGCAATATAATTTAGGGAA
This sequence comes from Sarcophaga subvicina, assembly GCA_936449025.2. Taxonomy (NCBI): domain Eukaryota; kingdom Metazoa; phylum Arthropoda; class Insecta; order Diptera; family Sarcophagidae; genus Sarcophaga; species Sarcophaga subvicina. The sequence continues at coordinate 58,332,837 of OW388083.2, read as the reverse complement.
TACTAATGACTAATGTAATTTGTGTATATCCTACTGAGCTATAAAAGAATAACATTCTTAAAGTTCTTGTAAGTTTTTGTAAGCAAATAAATAAATAAATAAATAAAAATATTTAATACACAAACAGGGCATAAACAGCTGATTCGGAACGTAACAAAACGTAAAATCCACCTTTAGTCAAATGTCGATGGAACGTAATGTAACATACATTCATTTTTAGCATATGAAGAGCAATGCAAATGCTTACAGAAATTACATTACAGTTCGGCAAGCGTTATCATTGCTTTTCGTTTTCTAAAAACGAACGTACGTTCCGTGGACGTTTGGCTAATCGCGGCTTAACCCTTTGACGACCAAACATTTTCTGCTGAAACGATTTAACCTTTTGTTTTATTTTAATAATCTTTGGCCTAATAGTACTGACGAAAAAAAAATTGCCCTCCTGGGTAGCCTCTAAGTCCCCCATTTCGCTTGGCAAATATAGTTGCCTATGGGTTGAAAGCAATCTTTTTATCCCAAATTATTAATTTTTAGACATGATTTAAAAACAGTTTTTTTGATTAAAAATATAAAGTAAAATACAATAAATCTTAAAAATTTATAATTAGTGTTGTTCGTGATAGTTTCCAAAGCAATCACAGGATGTAGTGAAACAAAGAAACACGTTGCATTGAACTCAAAAAACATTTGTGCGACTATATTTTGTAAAGGAAGCACAATGAAAGCAGCGTTTCCAACATTCACTCTTTTCAATTTTTTTGAAGAGAATTGGACTTACTTATAAAACTAGTTCCAAATTTGGTTGACGCTGAAAAGGCACGTTTTTTTGAACTGAAGCGACTTATCAGTTCTTTGGCTAGAGCTGCTCGAAATTCAATTGAAGTCACATTGATTGAGGAACTGTTAGCCAATATGAGTTTCTTATATATTATATAACTATTATGAACACATAATAGGTCGAAGAACAATCGTAAATAATAACGCCACTTACTTCTGCGATCGTACTCATAATAAACTTTCTTTTGGTCCATTAGATCAACGCCTCCCTTTCCTTTATTGTAGTGCTGTATAATCAGAGGGCAATCAATATCTGAATCAATATATATTTAATTATCTTGTGCAGCAACACGTCGCTTGACCTTGATTACCTCTGTTGTGTCAATTGTGAGGCGAGGTAGACACCACGATTGTCTATCCATTTGATGACGGAAATGCTTCCTGACATGAAGTAACTTATGTCCCCTATTTTCATTTCTGTTGTCGAAAAAGTGAAGATTGGCTGTAATTTCCTCAAGTCGGTCCTGTGGCATGGCTCCTGCAATCTGAGCTTGGTGAAATGTTGGATCAGTTGACCAATACAGACGTGTTGATGGGAGTTTCACTAAGCTCATACGTATGATAACACCCATATAAGCCTTAAACTCGGATAAAGTGAACATACGCCTTTTTTGTAAAGCATATAAGTTGGACTGCTCCACTATCATCAGACACAGGCGCGCTTAAAAAAAGCTCAAATTTAATGACAATTTAGAGGTTTTATTTCTAGAGTTTTTAGGAATGATAATTTTCGTTTCAACCTATAGGCAAACATAATTGCCAAACATAAAATGACTATTTTTAGGCAGTTTGGAGTTTATCCAAACTGTTCATTATATTTTTTGATAAGCAAAGGATAAATCCAAAACATAATTGACTCCCATCCCCTTGTACCCTATCTTTACCCTGTAGTAGCCCTCGGTATAAAGACCATTATTTGGCCATATTTGGAGCCTCGCAGAGAACAAGTGGAGCCAGATAGGGGTTTGCACTCAACTACATTTTTGTTGCCCCAATATTCTTCTATAAAACATTCTCTAACATATTTGCTCTATCTGTAACCTGGACAAATAAATATATAAGCCAAAAACCCCCGGGCAAGCATACTTGCCTATGGCCGTCAAAGGGTTAAGCCTAATTCTACCTTTAGCATTACGTTGAACATGTTGCTAATGCATTAATAGTTAAAAAGCGCAAGACATAAAATATGTAATAATAAAAAAAGTACTGAAAGCGTCGCGGGGTACTGCGGTATTTTTGAAATGAAAGAGTACTGAAAAAAGTACAAAAGTACTGAATTTTTCAACACTATTCCCAACTACCAAGCTCTGCGTGACAGCTGTCTACACCTTTTGCCTTTCAGCTGTTAAATATAATACCTTCGGTGTTGAATTTTTTTTTACAATTTCCATTAAATATGTTGGAGTAGGGCGTTTACCTTGGAGTCAAACCTCCACATTTTCCCTTCTATTGCGACTCGAGCGATGTCCACATATGCCCTATTTGGTTTATTATACATACATAATTGGTCATTACAGCCCTTCAGCTACCTAGCTTCTCACACCACTTATGTTGTTTGCGTTTATTTTATACATGAGTGACGGGTCCTACAGTTTAAAGTCGACTCCGAACGACAGTTTTTTTGAGAAACTTTTCACTTTTCAATCTGCAGAGGAGAAGTCGCGAAGAAATATTTTTTCATATTTCGTTTAGTTGGAGATGTCTGGCCTGGGCTCGAACTTGGCTTTGCGTCTAATAAGCCAACACACTACGTACTAGACTACGGCGACTTCATAAACAAAAAATATTTGGCCTTTTTCCTACTGAAAGCTGCTCCGTTAATTCTAGAGGTAGCAAATTGTATCGCTTTGGTAATTGTACTCATTGTACTCAATTGTACGTATTGGTTGGGTAGGATATCTCACACTTCAGAGCTGGGACAGCGGAAATATATATAAATATATATATATTCTTGGACACAATAGTTGTTTCTTATCATCGTCAGCACCAATAACGATTAATTTTTTTTTCGATTCAATATTTTATTGGCAAATATTAAAAAACACTCTAAAAGCCATTATTACAAATTGACGTTAACTAACGGGAGGATTTTAACGGGCAGATAAATTGCTGTTCATTATTATAAGTTGACTATTATAAGGTAGAAGTGAGCGGAGGATCATCCTACTAGTAACTTTCAAAGTTAAATTTATGTTTAAACATGTCATATTATATATTATTTTCAATACGGCAACTTCGTTGCCACTGCGCTTAAATAAAAGTTGTTTAATTTTAGCAGTGTTATCGACATTGCTCTGCCACTGCTATATTTTTGAAAAAGTTAACTTTATTTTATCTGTAAGTTGTAATAATGAAAATAAGTTAAGGGTGACTTTAGCCCTTTAGCTTGTGTATATTTACCATAAACACTCTTTGCTACAAGCACTAGAATCCAAAACAATAAAACGTAAGACTACAAAAAAAGAAATGTAATTACAAATGCAATCACTGGCAATAATTGCACACAAACAGGTTTCCTCTCTTTATATGTTTATGTTCAAGTGAATGATATTGTACAATATTATGCTCTGCACACAGGCAGAAACTTGGGAATTAGACTGACTGACAGAGTGACTGCCTGGTTAGTTAGTTGGGAGGATGTAAGCAATGTAATTAGAATTCATGAAATCAAAACATAACCTTATGAACAGCAGCTGCTAACAAGTCAGCAGATTTCTGGCAAAAACTCTGAGAGTAAATAAAATTGCCCTGAAAAGTTTCTCAAAAATCTTTCATTTCGACTTTAAACTGTAGGCCGCTAGTGTATACAAATTAACACACACAAATTGAGTGGTGTGAGAAGCTAGTCCGCAATCCTGACTTAGGGTTGTAACGGCCAATTATGTTATGTATGTGTATATTAATACTCTATGACGTTAAATTTTTTTAATAAATTTAAATCCAGATTGGATGTTTCCAAGCAAAATATGATGATCAAATGAGCTTTTAAAATATTATTTTATCCGGCGACGCACACTATAAAACATAATCATACCTAAAATTTGGTCATTTAAAGTCAAAGGATTCGTGTCCTTCCCATATATCCTGAAATTAAAAATTGCTACAGCTTGGAGGAAAAAAAGATATGGTAATAAAATTTGGTACACTCATTAGTTTTAACTTGCTTAACACTTACTCCAAATTTTGTTCAATTTGGAGCAAGGATACGCCTACCTTAAAAATGTCCTTTTTCAAAAAAGTATCAAAAAGACGTAAAAAAAATTGAATATATACTTTTTTCGAATCGCAAATTATGATTTAAATGTTTTACGAACTTGTTTATAGGCACTATGTCCGCTACTTTCATCAAAACCCCATTTACATTCTAGGAATAGATCATTCTGTGTATCAACTTCGAAATTATTTAATATACTTTCAGCTGTTTTATCTAAAAATTTTTGCAAAGGAATCTCTGCAGAAGTTTTTGATATATGAATGCCATCAGGAATATTTTTTTTTAGCTTCTGCAATTAAATAATAGGAAGGAAAACAATCCTCGTGAATTGAATTTACAACCTTTATCATCATGTTGTATTGTTTGACTGAGAGATCAATATCAATGTATAAGGCTAAGGCTCTTTCTACTGATATTTGATCTTTTTTGGACTTATATACTTTTCCTGCTGCTTTAGTAAGAGCATCAGCAGAAGTGAACGCAACAAGCTCTTCGATTCGTCTCTGATGCATCTTCATAACAAACAGATGGTCGACCCTTACCGCTACTTGTATTTGGTTCCTAATTGAATTTATTTATGTTTAAATATAAAAAATCGATGATCTAGAAAAACTTACATCACAAATATCTTTACAGAATATCTCATTATCATGTACTCAACTCAGTTTCAAACCTGTATTTTGGCTAATGGTATTTCACATATGATTAATATTTGTAAACAACTACAGCGTTGTAATGACAATTATATTTCTGGCTTACAAATACTTTAGCCGTCACCAAAAGAATTTTTGGATTTTAACTATGACAAAAATATGTCAAATTTCAAGTTTTCGCAAAAATTTTCCATATCATATCTTAATCCCAGTGAGAACAGGCGTACGTCAAGCTAAGTAGCATCATTACCGCCGATGGTGGATGGAAAGTTATTGTTAATCATATGCTTCAAAAAGTAGGCGTATTATATTCATTGTGGAGGTCATCGTCACTCGTAGTTCCCATTAAATTCAAAATCTTCAACTCCGACGTAAAAGCTATACGGATGTGAATCTTGGAATATGGCTGCGGGCAAATTTAAAAAAGTACAGACTTTTATAAGTAAGTGCTCTCTACAAATTTTGCGTACAATCTGGCCAGAAACCGTGGCTATTGAAATTGATGCAGCTAAGAGCAGTTCAAAATGAAAGTAAGAAACAAAAACCGAACTGGATTAGTCATGTTTTAGATAGACCGCTAGGTAATGTGATAAAGGTGGTTATTGGGCAAACGAATACTTGGGCGCCCTGCACATACTTGAGAGAAAAAATGTCCATGAAAATAATTAAGAATGATGGCAGGAACATTATCATGTGGGTTGCATCTTCTTCTCCGAAGTCGCCGTAGTCTAGTAGGTAGTGTGTAGGCTTATTAAACGTAAGGCCGAGGTTCAAATCCCATCAAAACGAAATATGAAAAATATTTCTTCGGCGACATCCTCTCAGCAGATTTCTGTCAAAAACTCTGAAATGCCATGAAAAGTTTCTGAGATTCGGAGTCGACTTTAAACTGTAGGTCCCACCACTCATGTGTAAAATTAACACACACAACATGAGTGGTGTGAGAAGCTAGGCCGTAATCCTAACTGAAGGGTTGTAATGACCAATTATGTATGTATGTATGTGCATCTTCTTGACATTATATTGGACTTATTTTTGGGCTCAGTTCAAGAATGGATCTACATGTTTACAAAAACATTAGATAAAATACAATAATACCATACTTTGAAAACTATTTACTGTTAATGTGGCACATTCATGCACTACTATAACTTGTGAAAAGAGGACAGCTCAATCAACTGATCTCAATCCGATTGAGAACTTGGGGTTTGAAGTTGAGAAGAGAATGGAAGGCAAAAATAGCCCAAAAATGCTGATGAATTATAGCAATACGTAAAATTGTGTTGGATGGCTACTCCTCGATTTCACTGTCGGCACTTAGTTCAGAGTTTGCCAAATCAATATGGAAATGTTATTAAAAATATATGTTACCCTACAAAATATTGGTGAGGAGAAAATTAATAAAAAAAAATAATGGAATAAAAATTAAACTCGTAAATATTTTAATTATATGATCAATCCATTAAAACAATTTTTTTATATTTTTTTTTTATAAAATTTAACCACTGTATTGGAATCTGCTTTAGTTTTAGATTTAAGAAACGAAAAAAAAGTTTTGTTTTTGTAATCTTTTATAATTTTATAAATAAAAATCATAATTTACAATCATTAGGAATGTTTTATTTACACAAATCGACAAATTTTCATTTACAGTAGAAGAGTGTAAAGATTATTAAAACAATTTTACTAATTAGTACATCCTCAACCTAATGGCCATTTACCGGGCCGCTCAATGGATCTTCGTCAACGGTGTTCTTTCACCCGCGTCTCGGTCTTCTCTGACAGTCAGGCTGCGGTAAGATTTCTGTCAAGTGTTGTTATAATTTCAGGATCGATAGGGAATATCGCCGCTGTCTCGACATTCTTTCTGGGCGCTTCAGTGTCTCACAGGTCTGGGTACCCGGGCACAGTAGCATTCCGGGAAACTTCAGGGCCGATGAGCTTGATAAAGCTGGTGCACTATTTCCACTTGCCTCGGTCAATCTCGGTAACCTAACCTAACACCTTCAACCTGGAATTTTAAAAATCAAAAGTTAAATTATAATTTGAAAAGAAACTCAAACTTAAATCCAAATTGTGTTAATTTATATTTCACTTCCCTTGGTATTAAATTTCAATTTATGAAATGATAGCAATTGAACATGAAACGCCTTCTAATAATATTGAAACCAGAGATCTCTTTTATTAATATTGACATTCTTTGCCTGCATGTTTTTCATTTACTTCTGTAACAAGTTTTCAAATTGAACTAAATTTACAAAATTTTAATAATTTTGTATATCAGAATATGTACTGCTGAATATATTATATATATATACAGTGGCTCCATCGCATAATCGGACAAGCATTAGTCTGATATGTATGTGCTTAAAACTTAAAAAGAAAATATTAAATATATGTTTTTTTGCTTTTATTTAAACTCTACATTACAGGCTTTCAGATTAATAAAAAATAAAAAAATGTTCATGTTAACGGTAATTTTTTAAAGAAAAAGAAAATTAACTCAATTTTGTGCTCTCAACGCATAATCGGACAAAGAAGAGCACCATTGCTAAAAATGAAGAAAGAGACCAATTAATACTTTATGGCATATCCATGGAGTTCCACGCTCCCAGTAAAGCTGCCTTAAGCTGATTCAAAGTGTTAAATTGTTGTTGTTCTCGCTAATTCTTCCCAAAGATGTTCAATTACGTGGAGATCTGGGCTCTGCGCAGGGGTTTCTATAAGTTTGGGGCAATTATGGTTCAACCAAAGTTTTGCCACACCCGAAGTGTGCTTGGGATCATTGTCCTTAGGTGTACGCCGTTATATTAGATGAATTAATACCAAAACTATTCAAAAAAAGACAAAAGTTGTGTGGATTTTCCATCCCAATCTTGGCCATGAATTCGCAGACGATATCTCCCATAAACATTCGGTCTTGCAGAATAAACTTAAGTAACTAATACTATAGAGAAGATGTGTTAAAGGTGGGGAAAATATATGCAACGTGTGTCAATAACCGACGTGAATTTACACTTAGTGGTCAATCCATATAATACTTCAACTCATTCTGCTGTTGCGTAATGCCAGAAGATGAATAGAGTTGGACATGTCCAAAACCTTGAAAAAGAAAGTATGGTATAGCAATAAAATATGGAGAAAACCAAGGTATTGCTCGAGTAGAGCATATTTTAATATAGTAGAGTATCATGGTAAATTACAGAGAAGTATGAAATTACTGCTGATCAGCGTAATTTGGTGGATACTGTGCGCGCTTACTAGACAACAACTTCAAGTAGAAATCATTACTATCACTAATTAAAGAAAAGGAAACCTTGCAGATCTATCATTCGGAGTTGACATTGAACTGTGGGTATTGCAACTTATGGATAAAATTAAAATACATAACATGGATGGTGTGAGACTAATTCTGACTAGTGACCAATGATGAATGTATGTATGAAGTAACAAAATTATTGTTTGTTTTGGTGTTGCCCTGTGGTATACATATATATTTATTTATTTTTTCCATGTATTTTTATGGAATGTATTTACCATGTATAGCGAGGGACAGCTTCATGAAAATTTCTGCCATTAAGAGTGAAGATAGTGGAATACGCTACGACAAATTTTTATTACATTCTGGATACACGAACTTCAAATGTCACGTGCAGACATTGTTTTTACGATATTAAAAAAATGGTCATGCAATTAAATTTCAAATGTAAACAATCAGACGAAGTAAATCGCTTCAATAAAAAAAAGAGAAAAATAACAACTGATGTTTCAACAAAATGTTACAAAACGATTTTTGTATTTCATACTTCATTGTATAGAATTGTGCTAAGCATGTTAAAGTTATAAAAACTTTTACAATTTCCTGTTTTATGGGAAACTGCTTTTAATGTAGGTTAAATGAAAACTTAAATCGATTGAATGGTTTTTTACAAAAACACAATTTGGCACTCTCAGTGTTCGTTGGTATATTCTCTCTCTCAAATGTCTCATACGCCCCGATGGTAGTTATTATTATTGTTACGTTTTTACCGTTTTAAAATCTTTTAAAATATGAGTTCGTGGATTCCAAATAAAAATAAAAATAAAAATAAATTTGTGTTCAGTTTTATTTAAAATTCTTTATTGTTCGCACAATTCTGTGTGCCATTGTTCACAATTTGATGTAAACAACAACAATTTACTTTGTTTGCTATTCTTCTTTACACTCTTTTGCATAAACACTAACAATTTTTCGGCAGATCTTTATAACGTAGATCTTCAAACCACGATTAATCTCTCCACACGCATCGTCATACAAGACTGACTGAATTTTTACTGACTTCGTTGCCTGCTTTGTCTTGCCATTTATATCGCAGGGTAAACAGTCTGATGGACGCTCTTGAAGGAGAATGACTTCGCCCTCCCGAAATCTCTATAAATGTAAACATGTTGTTTACGTTATTGTTGTTTATGTATTTTGTTTACGTTTGTCCTTGGAGTGTTGTTGTTGCCTTTTTGTTTTCTTGTTTATTCCCTTTTTATACTTGGTTTTTTGTTCGTATTTTTTTGTTTACTTGTTTGTAATGTAAACAAATTCATTATTTTTGTTTTTATAGCTTTTGTTTACAATTTAAACAATGTGAAAGTAAAACACCATTTTCGTAAATCTGTCGTTCGGAGTCGACTTTAAACTGGAACCACAACATACGCTGTGAGAAACTAGATTGTAATCCTGACTGAAGAGTTGTAATGACAAATTATGTATATAATTAACGTCAACATGCAGCAAACCGGCTTCTATTTACCTTCATCTGAAACCGAATTAATTAATTTTTTTCAAATACGCCAAATTTGATTGCCACAACAAAAAGTGCGTTGTTGTGGCCATGGTTTAGCTTAAAATTGGAAGCGAACCTCAGTCTCAAGATTAGTTTTTTCTTTTCCTTTTCATTTCTACCGAAAACAAACGTCTGTCTTCTTATTGTTATTTGTTTGATTCATATCAGAGTCATTATCCGAGTTTTCCTTTCTAAACAGGTCTTGCTTGGTGTACAGCAGCAGATCGTAGAACAATTGGTTTGCCAGGCAACGCCGTATGTGAGCAACCGTACAAATGTTTTATACATGTGTCCTCTTAGAGATGATGAAGTAGCACTCCGATTCAGTAACAGTTTATTTGAGGCTATTACCAAGGACACGTTAAGCTGATAACGTGTGCCGACAAAAGAGTGTTGAATCACTATATTAAGGATGGGAGAAATCTAGCCGGACTCCAAGTTGAAGATGGTATCAAAAGATAACAACTCACAATTGGAAAACTGCCAAATTAGAAGAGCGCCGTGGATCCCGTTGCGAAACTACCATAGTCAACCAAGCATCCCTGGATTAAACGGTGAATTCGACTGGTGTGTTGACCTTTGGGTTTGGGGATGTCGCCCTTAGGGTCTACAAAAAAGACATTAATTCCATAGAGTAAAGTAATAGTCATAGAATAGATCTACAGATGATGAAGATAAGACTAAATATAAAGGTTATTTTTCTTCCAGTAGTTCGGATATGGCATCCAATTTTAAGATATTTCTAAGAGCGTCGGAGTTAGAAACTCTGCCCAAAGTTTAGACAAAACAATGGTAGAGGGAACAATGTTTGAAATGGGTAATCCAAGTAAATCACCACCCCTCTAAGGCAGCGTCTGCTGCCCTACTTCTCCTATTGACAAGCAGAGAAACGACTTCGCCCTAATTCAAGAACCATAGTGGATTATGGTACAAAAATTACACTGGCTACCTAAGCACTGATTTCCAACGTCGGGAACTCCAAGAACTCCATGAACTCGTAGATATCCATTTCATATGGGTACTAGCACACATTGATATCCCGAGTAAATCTAGAGTAGATGAATTGCCCAGCGTGGCACAACCATCGAATTCGGTTGTCTATTCCATCAATAATAGATGGGTGTCTTCGGAAAGCGGAAGAACGGTGCAAAAAATCTGGCTAAGTTTGGGCGACATGTCCACTTAAACTACATAGAAGTGCGCTTAGTATGACTGTCAAGTTCATTAAGGGGAATCACATTATGGGCACGCATTATGGGTACGCAACTGTAGGGATAGGACGGAAGAAAATATGTTCTTCACCTACGGGATACATGCCCGGCATCATGTTGTAGTAAAAAAATGCGCACTGTTGTCTACTATATAGATGATCTTGATTAACTGTCACGTATTGCCATTGGTAGTCTGAGTCACTTCATCAGAAGTTCCTAGTGGGTCCCGGACCAGAGGATAACGGAAGAGTTTGGTATCTAAATTCTTTGGATAGATAGCTAACTCTGCCTACCTACCTACTTTACTTACATTTTTGTCCAATGGCTGCTTATAAGTGAGTTGTGTCCAAATTGTGTCGATTTGAACCATGTGTTTATCTATACCGTTTCAAAGGCTCATCTCTTCCATTTTCAAAAAAATTTCGATTTTGAGAATTGGTTCAAACATATTTGGGTAAACAATAATTTTGTGTGAAAAGATTATAAATACCTTTCTTGTCAAATAAAAGAAGTTTGGAGGGTTCGAGAAATATAAAAAAAAATATTTTTTGAGTTCTACTCAACAAAACTCACAACCTACATTATGTCATTAGCTGGGTGTATTTTAACTGTCGCACCGTCTTATTTTTACAAATTATTACTTAAAATTCACATTTTGGAGTACCTAGACTTTTGCTGTCGATTGTATACATATTTCACGAATATCTGTACAGCAATTATTTGTCTGAGTAATACCACAATATTTATGTAGTATAGGCAGCAATATCGGATTCAATCTTGATCCCTCAATTAATATTTGACTGATGTACTTTGTGTTTTTTTGGCGTTGTCACAACAGCATTATTGCTATTTTAGCGTTTAGTCTTTTTACTGTATTCACACTTTTTTATGTATTTTATGTATTTTTTTCCTTACGTTTAAATAACATCATGATTTTGTAATAATATGAATTTTACAACTCTCACTTTTGTTCAGAAATTAAAATTGATTGTAAATAGCAAAACAAAAGCTTTTATTCTCATCTCTTAAAAAACTACAATTGTTTCTTTTTATTTTACAGTTCCGAAATGAATATCATTGAAATTATTTCTTTTTTTATTTATGTGGTATGCATATACTGTATATGTAAAACAACAGAATTGAATGCTGTTATTATTGTTTGATAAAATTAATTAAAAACATAAAAAGTTTGTTTTTTATAATTTTCTTCCAGTTTTTGTTGGCCCACGTAGAGAAGTAAAATGTAATACATTTCAATTTTATTACGAATTTTTGAAAAAAAGAACAATTTCATGCTAACTGCACCAATTTACATATCAATGAATATTGTGCAGGATTTCCATGCGGTTTAAATTACTGAATGGCTCTTATTGTGAAATTAAAGTGAATTTTCAATAAATTAAAAGAAAATGGCAAAGCATGAATACTTGCAGATTTGGTACTAAAAAGTCTCGACGTTTCAGTTCATTTATTCGTGCTTTGTAGGGACATAAAAATTATATTTTTTAAAAGCAAATATTAATTGACATAAAAATGTCACAAAGGTATCACTTTATAATAAATATATTTCAATATTATAGTAAGTGCGTGTCTAATCGTGATCGTAGAATCAAAACAACGTAATCAAAGCCAGTCACTTAGGAACTCTCCACATCTTTTAGGGAAACAACCGGTTCTTATTTATACATTCGCAGAAAATTATTTATTAACGAACGTATAATTTAAAAAAATTTCGGATGTAAAATGTATATAAAATTATATCTCCCACCAATTTTTTGCAGCAAAGACAAAAACCAAACAGTTCAAAAAACCCAATATTACTTTCTTTTAATTCGCCAATAATTCTCATTTTGATTCATATTAGTTGTGAATAATTGTATTTAATTCTATGGGATATTTGGAGTTGGGTGGGGTAATATTTTTTCACAATATCCATCAACCTCTGCAGGTATTGTAAACATAGTGAATTTTCGATCCCCATTTCTCAATTCCAAAATTATTTGGGATATACCACATATTGGGTATAAACAAAAATACAACAACAAACACTACAAGAATGAATATATAATATATATATAATAAATGTAAACAAAATACACAAACGACAATAATGAAACAACGATGTTTACATTTATAGAGATCTCGAGAAGGCGAATCCATTAACAAGAAATCCATTAAAAACAAAGAGCAAAGCAGGCAACTGAGTTAGTAAAGTTCAGTCAGTCTTGTGCTAAGACGCGGTGCATTTGAAGATCTCCGTTACAAGGATCTGCCGAACAATTGTTCGTTTGTTATTGTTTATGCAAAGGGTGTAAACTGAGGAATAACAAATAAAGCAATTGTTACACAGAGAAAACTGAACCTAATAAATACATAGTAAATTAGAACAAAGTTTATAAGATTTCTCTATGGTTTTTTTTTCAAGTTTTTTTCCCTCTGTGTATTGTTACAACAAGTTGTAAACAGTGACACACAGAATTGTGCGAATAATAAAGAATTTATTTAAAGCTGATAACAAATTTATTTTTACATTATTTGCAATCTTTTGCTCATATTTTAAACGTTTTAAATGTAAAAACGTAACAACATACACATTTATCAACGATAAAAATAAGAACTCTCTGAGCTTTCTCTTACCGTGACGGTTTGTTCATCGAGAACTATTTGTAAGAGTTCTGTGCCGTCAATTCATATAACCTAAACATTCCCTCAAATCTCTCGTATAGAATATCCAATGCGGCATGAGCTGTATGGCATCCTGTTCAAACTATATGGACTAGATGTTATCAAATTCAGGCCAAAAGCAGTTGGTAATCATCAACCTATAGTGCTAGCCTTTAACAGAGGTGTACCGTTTAAAAAAATGGACCGATTACGACTTCAGAACAAATTGGACAATGTTGGTTGTGCACGTACTCATTCATCCAGAAGTGGTTCTCATTGTCGATTATGGTGGGTCAACAAAATAATCATTATCAACTGTCAAAGACCAAAAGTTCATTTTGGAAGATCGTAAGTATGTTAACGGTGTACGTTGTAATTACACACATACATACATAATTGGTCATTACAACCCTTCAGTCAGGACGACGGCCTAGATTCTCTCATGTTGTGTGTGTTGCTTTTATACATGAGTGACGGGACCTACAGTTTAAAGTCGACTCCGAACGACAGATTTTTGAGAAACTTTTCATGGCTATTTTATTTACTCTCAGAGTTTTTGCCAGAAATCTGCTGAGAGGAAGTCGCCGAAGAAATACCTTCTGATTTTCTTTTTATGTCTGGCCCGGTTTTACGTTTAATAAGCCAACACACTACCTACTAGACTACGGCGACTTGTACCGCGACGGTACCTTGTAATTAGTTCGTATATAAAGAGACTGTTACGTTAACCGTAGATCGAGCCTTAAAAAAACTTCATAATTCTGGCTTATGTATCACTTTTGATACATACTCGTAGTACATAGAATTGTGACGATTATTGATAGATTTTGTTAAAAAATTGAAATATTTTTATTTATTTTAAATTATTTGAATAAAACTATTTTATATTATTACATTTTATTATCACTTCTATGAAATTTATGCCAAAATTTTTGACATGATGTACATTGCAGCATGGTTTTTTACGTAAAAATCAAACACTTCATGTCAGCTTGGTTTTATTTTTTTCTAAGTGGTACGAATTTGACATCTATCACCCTTGTCTTGTGCCGATTTACAAATTTCTAATTGATTCGATGGGGCAGCTTATTGCCACTCCCATCAGTAATGCTCCCAATCCAGGTCTAGCTGAAACCTGATGGTGTTTGTATGTCACGGAAGATAAATATGAGAAGAGCAGTAAGAAAGACTCTACAACATTTCGTGTGACAGCTGGTAGCAATCTGCATGAAATTTGGTAATATTTTTTCTTCCCAAACTACTAATACATTCCAAGCAGTACCATCTTTTCCGATTAACGTCCTATTTTCATGTTTGCAGCTGTCAATACTTGCGTCAGTTCATAAGAGGAGCTTCTGTTTTCTTCTTCTTCAGTATCTTCAGTAGTAGGAATATTACATATATATGTACATATTTAATCGGTCATTACAACCTTTCTTTGTAAATTGGAAATGTCTGACCTGAGGTTTGAAACTTAGTCTGATCGTCTAATAAGCTAACATAGTGCATACTAGAGTACGACTACTACAATCAATATCAAGAACAGAAAATTCAACTTTTTCACTTTCATCCAACACTTAACTTTCAATTCCTTATCAAATATCATAAATATTGTATTATTCCCGATAAAACTTCACAAAATCTTTTGAAAACTTGAAAAAACTTGAAAAAATCTTTTGAAAACTTGTATCAAAAATGATACATAAGAATTATGAAGTTTTTGAATTTTTTAAGTCCCGCTCAAAATTTTCTTTTTTTATTTGGTTAAAAATATCAATAATCACAATACTAACGAATTCAAAAACTATCAGACATCTAACTTTTTTGAATTAAAGTTATAGTGTATGAAAAATTGAAATGTATCATTTTTGATACAAAGCTCGATCTACGGTTAAACAGTTAATAATACAAATTTAAACTAGAATATGTACTGCTAAAAAAAAATGTCAATATTAAAAGTATGGGTTTGCAATTTCGATTTTCAAATTTATTTCAACCATATCATATCAAATAATTTCAACTGAGATGAAATTTGAATGCATTCGGTGCCTTTATTTATATAAATTGGATAATTCCTAATCTAACCAATGAAAAATTAACAGAAATTATTCGAATAATCGCACCATTGTATATACACATATAGGCAAATGATTAAAGTTACAAATTCTTTTATTTGCTGTTCCCTCTGCTGTATAGTATATGGTACGTAAACAACAGATGAATCAAGTATGCTTTTAAAAATGAATAAAATGTTCTTTCAATGCCAACATTTAAACAAGTATGCAAAACATTCATTCATATGGTCATAGGCCAGAAATGGAAACTTTGGATTTAAGGGTTGGAAAGGGTTGCCTTTTTATACTGACCGTATGTTGTACAGAATGTTCACCAATTTTAGTTCACAAAAAGCCAAATAAATTTCTTTTCACACATACAGAAATATTTATGCACATACTGGTGCTACATTTGCATGTTACAAATGCCTGAATTCCTTTAGTTTCCTTAAAAGCACAAGAATGTGGGCACACATTTATGGATGTAATTGTTTTGGTAAATGCCTGTGTCAAATGCCTGTGTCCTTTCATGCAAAAATGTGGCTTACGGTTCTTTTTTATTTCAATTTCTTTTTTATCATTTTATAAAATAAATACCAAATATTTTCCATACGGATGCTGGATAGTTGATTCGAAAATTTATTACTTCAATATAAAAATGTAAAACAATTTTTTTCTCTTTCCTGATTAGTTTTTATCTGTTTTAGATTTATCGAAATTTTCAAAAACTTTCTGAACACATTTCACTGGGCATTAGATGGCTTTATATGCCAATAATCCCTTTACAAATTTATTGACATTATAAATATATAGGAGAAATCAATTTAATTGTTTTAGCCAGTACCAAATTTTGTTCTAAATTCAGACTAATGATTTTGTTGTTGTTGTTGTTGTTGTTGTTTTTGTTAAATATTAGAATGAACAAAAATGTTACGAACAGAACTGATTGCCAAATCTTTTTGAAAATTTAATGTGGCCGTATATTAACACCTACATACCTACTTTTTTGTTATAAAATTGTAGATATTTTTAGTTTTGTTTGTTTTATTGTGGAAACAAGACAAGTGAAGTTATAATACCATTAAATTTTAGTTCCAGATATCATTAAAATTAAAAGTCAATCAAAAGATAAATTCAAGCACTACAGTAAGATGTGCATCATATTCCAATAAATTGTTTTTCCTTTCTTAGCAATAACACTATGCGGCAAAATAAAAAATACTTAAATGCAACCAGCTAATGACATAGTATAAGTTGTGAGTTTTGTTGAGCAGAACTCAAAAATATTTTTGTTTTATTTTCCTTGAACTCTCCGAACTTGTTTTGTTTGACAAAAACTGTTTTTTTTTTTGGACTTTACGCACAAATTTTTGATTACACAAACATTTCTGAACCAATGTCCAAAATTTAAACCTTATTAGAAAGGAGAGGGATGGGTCTTTAAAACGACATACATATATACAGTGGCTCCAAAAAATAAGTGCTCAATAATAAATTTAGTCTTCATTAGTTTTTTTAACCAGAATTTAAATATTTTGAAAATTCTATTTGTATTATTTTATTAACTATGCAGTATAGTTTATTATTATGTACTTAAAATTTTTAAAAGAGTTTTAAAATTCTAAATTTTAAAGCAAAAACAAAATATGCGTAAAATTTATGCTCCAAAAAGTGAGTGCTCATTTGTTTGTTTTGTTATTAATTGCGAAAATAACTGCACTTTTACGAAAACAATACAAAGTAAATTTGGATAATAAACGTTTTTAAGATTATTAATAACATTTTGGTGACACGCGTGGTTATAAAAGTAACTTAAAAAAAGGAATTGTGGACATGGCTCCTAAACGAAAAGAAACTACCGAGGAGGAAAGACAAATTATAATTAATCTTCGTGAATCTCAAAAATCAATCAGGCAAATTGGAGAAATAGTTCAAAGACCTTATTCCACCGTTAAAAAGATTATTGACAAATATAAAAATACCAAAAAGTTAACAAACGAGCCAAGATCTGGACGACCACCTGCGTTATCTGAAGCCCAAAAACCCTTAATAGTTCGGGAAATCAAAAAAGATCCGAAATTACCACCTACAAAACTTACAAAAGCCTTTAACATAAAGTTTGGTTACAATATTTGTGTTAATACAGTTCGTAATGTGCTGTATAAAGCTGGTTTCCATGGCCGAGTTGCGAGAAAAAAGCCGTTTATAAGCAAAGTCAATAAGAGAAACGTCTTTTCTATGCTAAATCCCATAAAGATAAGTAATTTTTACAGACTAAAGTAAATTTAATTTGTATGGTAATGATGGAAGATGCAAAGTATGGAGGAAGCCCAACCAAGAATTAAATGACGCGAATCTTTGTCCCACATTTAAGCATGGGGGTGGCTTAGTATGGGGGTGTATGAGTGCTGGTGGTGTTGGAAATTTACAGATTATAGATGGCATTATGGACCACAAAAAATATATCGACATTTTACAAACACATTTGGCCCCCAGCGTACAAAAAATGGGTCTTCCGCCAAATTATATTTTTACCCAGGACAACGACCCCAAACATACCGCCAAAAATACTAAGCTGTGGCTGTTGTCCAACGTCCCAACATGGATGGAAACACCTCCTCAATCTCCAGATATTAACCCAATTGAAAATCTCTGGGAACTCTTGGACAGAAAAATTAGGGAAAGGCAAATTGGGAACAAAAATGATTTAATACAGGCTTTGCAAGAAGAATGGGCAAAAATATCATCGGAGGTGACCCAAAATTTGGTCAATTCTATTCCAAGAAGATTAGAAGCCATAATTAAAAATAAGGGAGGTCAAACAAAATATTGAAAATATTGCGTGAAGTGATTTTTTTAAATTAATCATAAGTGAGCACTCAATTTTTGTAGGTGAAAATTAAGTTTTATTTTTTTTTTTGTTTTTTTTTTATAGAAAATATGAATTTTTTTAAGTTTTTAAGTATTGAATGTTAAACTATAATAAATGGTGAATATAAAAATAAATTTTGTTTTTAAAATACTTATTTTTTTTAATAAAAATATGCGTTAACATAATTAAAGTAGCTGTGAGCACTCAGTTTTTGGAGTGACTGTATATTATTTGACTTAATATAATACAATACAAATGCGAATTTTTTCATATTTTTTCAAGTTTGTCCGTTCATAGCAGCAAACTTTAATTAAAAAATATAAAATAAGTGAAAGTGCATTATCTTGTGAAGAGGTTGACACTTTGTTTGACCAAATCTGACAATGAACTTTCAGTTCAAAATTTTCAAAAGTTTTGATGGATCTTGATTGGATTTGGATTTGCAATCTACGAACTCATATCTTTAACATATATAAACACGCTATTGTATAACTCGTAACACATGAATGATGATTGAAGGTATTAATTGGCTCCAATTTCGTTGTTTTCATAATATGAGATTGAGACGATATTAATTTTAAGCAAGATGTAACCTTAGTTCTTTCGCAAAGTAAATTTAACAAACATATCCTGTACACATAGCTGCCAGATTTGACGATTTATTATCAATTTGACGATTTTATGCTTCAAAAATGTCATATTGGCGATATGACGATTTATATCCTTATTTTGACGATTTTTGGAAATTAATAATTTACATCATATTCTTTACTTCAGTAAATTAAAAGCCTTTATAAGCGTTGTATTTGGCTTGCAGTTGTTAGTTTTGCAAATTTAGGTTAGTAATAACAAGGAGTAAAGTATTATATTATTAAATTATTTAAATTTAATATTTTGCTAAGTAACCTAAATAAAAGCCCCAATTAACAAAGAAATTTAAAAATAAAATGATCAGATATTTAAAGAAAAATGGTAAGTTCTTCAAATATCTGCAAGTATCCTAACATTGCCCAGCCAATAATAGCAATACCAAGAATTTTAAAATAAGATTGACACTTTTCGTGTTTGAGCATAACTTACCATTTGCAGTTGAAGACCATTTTTAAAGATTCGAATATAGCTTCTAATATTACCCTAGGCAGACCAAACGACGGTGCTCTCCGAGAAAGACAGGTGTTAAGTAGGAATACAAGGGGAAGAAGTCTCCTTATTTTGCTCGAGCAAAATTCATTGTATTAGTAATAGATGCTCTCATGAATCAATGGAGTTGGATACCCTATCGTCCTATAATGAGAACTTTCGCGCTCTCTTGTACGCGGTCGAGAAGTTTCAAACTAGACGTTGAGGCACCGGCCCATTCATGAGAGTTGTATTCGATTATCTTACACAGTCTTAAGAAGACAAGGCATTGCATAATGTGTCGGTTCTAGCGAACATCACACTGAATTTTTATGACTAAAACGTCAAGAGCTTCTGATGCCCTAAAACATTTATTTATTTATTTATTTATTTATTTAATATTAGTCATAGCACAACAAGATAATAATCTTATAAATGAAAGTGCTATTGGAGTACGTCAAAGAAACAAAATAATAACAAATCATTGATTATATATGTAATGAAATGTCTGAAATAATGTAGAAATAAAAAATAATAAGAACGTGTTAAAATCACGGGAAATAGCATTCGATACAAAAAAGGATAAAAAAATGAATATATGTAAAAAATAAATTAGGAAAACTACAAAGAACAATATATACAAATATAAAGAAATATACAAACAAATTAAAAATATATACATATACTAAGATACAATGAAATTAAATAATTAATATGAAATGAAATTAAATAATAATTAAAAAAATTAAAAATTATAAATAATCATTAATAGAAATAGAGAGAAAAAAATTCACAACAAAAATCAAAATATGCTAAAAACTACCTAAACGGAATGTATAGCTCCTTTTTGAACTTAGTTGCATTGCCTATGTTCTGAATGTAATTAGGTAGTGTATTCCAAAGACTGATAGTGTATATAAAAACCTGGCGTTGTGACAAAAGAGTCCTATGTCTGTGTTGGATAATCTTCATACCGCGGTTGGATCTAGCAAATGTAATCCTACTAAATAAGTATATTGGCTGTTTTAGAGTAATAATCTAATGGAGGGAATAAGGCATTTTATATTTAATAGATTATCAAAATTAACTCCGAATATCCGGTATGAAAATTGTGATATATGGTCTCGACGTTCCCTAATAAAAACATATCTGGCTATGTTATTATAAGCCAGGTTGAGTTTCCGCCTATCATCAGTATCACAATTTGCGAAAATTTCAGATCCGTATAAAAGGACAGGAATCAAATACGTTTTAGTCAGTTGCATACGTATGGCAAAGGGAGTCGAATCTATAACAGCCCACAAGTTCCTAAGCATACCGTAAACTTTACCAACGATGACGTTAATGTGGTTAGACCACGTTAGCCGACTATTAAAGATAACACCCAGATTGGATGCTGATTCAAAAAGTCAATTTTATTCCCCCTGATAATAATATCCGGCACAACAAATGCTCTCTTAGTTCTGGAGAGCAATAAACATTTAGATTTAGAGGGATTTATACAAAGTCCATTGGACCTAGCCCAGTTGTCAATTTTTCGTAAATCACAGTTGATGGTGTCTATACATAGTTGGATATCCTCTGAACGTCATCAGCGTACATATGTACGCTACAATTATCCAAAACATCAGGCAGGTCGTTAATGTATATACAGAACAAGAGAGGCCCTAATATTGATCCCTGAGGAATACCTCTTCCAACGCTTAGCGAATTCGAGATCTTGCCGTTTAGATAAACTAGTTGTGATCTGTTCACAAGATAAGAACGTATGAGATTACAAGCTGAGTTAGAAAAATGAAAGAGGGTCTGTAGCTTCTTCAATAATATTTTGTGGTCAACCGTATCAAAAGCCTTGGTGTGATCCACACCTGTAGATATTATTGCTGGGCTTATGTGTCAATAAACAACACTGGTATAGATTGTTTAAACATGAAACAATTTTTTCCTGAATATGATATAAAACTTCTCGATTTTTTGACAAAAAAAAAATATCAGAAATGGTATATGTTATTAACATACGAATACTATATAAAACACTCTTTTATTAAGATTATTTTTACATTAACCCATTAGTGGTTGAAGTTCTCTGGCGATTCTCCTTCTATATGTTTGATCAAATAAAAAAAATGATATGATTAATTCGTCTTAAAAATATTTTATTCAAAAAAATTTATAGTTTTGGAGTTAGAGACCGTCCCTTATAAGGGACACTGCAGACTAGCTACACTAGGCGTATGATAACTTTTAAAAAAATTTTACGGATGAAAGCGTTTTTCATATTTGTTGCAAATAAAATTTGTCTTATTTCCGCAATATCCACATCGTTTTCAATTTTTTGAATATTCAATAAAGTTTATTCTACCATCATAGCGTGTATATGTTATCAATTTGTTTATGCGAAAATCTCTTGTGAATGGAGTACCACACGTTTCAAGGTAAGAATTAGCAAGATTTCGACGAAAAATGTGAATCTTATGTCTGATTCTCGAGCGGTAGACTACAACTAATCCATCTACAACTAAACCATCTTATCAACGTCTCCCATGCCATATTATATCGAAAAACCACTTTTGGTTGGAAAAAATTCACAGCATCACTTCCTTCGACGAATCGTTGGCACCATTTAATTAACATCAACATTTGTTGCATTTGTGACAACATTAGTATCATACCATCGTATGAACAATATATTTTCATTATTTCTAAATGAATGATCTGATGATGAACTCTAACAGTTCTTATTCTAGAGACTGTGTGTACAACATGATTAGAGTTTTAGCCAAACAAAGAACTGGTCTCAACATTGTTCATATAAATGCACAGAGTCTGAACAATGAAATTGATGAATTTAGGCATTTATTCGTAGCGGCTGAAATCGACATTATTTGCGTATCCGAAACTTGGTTTCCTCTGGATGTTCAGGATTCAGTTTACAGTCTACAGGGCTTTAAGCTTTTCCGGTCAGACAGGAAAATCTTAGTTAACAATACGGCAACGAGGGCAAAGGGTGGCGGAGTTGCAATTTAAGTTCGAAACGGTATCCCGTGTAAAGTAAGATTAATGACTGAAATTGGTAGTCAAATTGAATATTTATTTCTTGATATTTCATCCACACATAAGAAGAATGTTTTATTAGGCTGTGTTTATAGACCGAATTCCAACATAAATTTTGATCCTTTTATTTCTATTCTTGAGGAAATTTCCATTCTATATGACGACATTATTATTATTGGTGACTTTAATAATAATCTTTTACTAGATAATACGTTAACTGCTTCAATGTTGTCTCTCCATCTTAATCCTGTGAATGTGTCCTTACAAACTCACTTCCATTCTACTTCCAGTAGTCTAATAGATCTTGTATTTGTTAATGATATGACTAAGGTACTTTTATATGATCAAATCTCAGCCTCTTGCTTTTCCAACCATGATCTTCTTTTCTTAACTTATAATCTGCCTATGAGTCCTGTGGACAGGCATATCACATACCGTGATTTTAAAAGTATCGATTTTGCAGTTTTGAATAGTAGTGTTGATAATATCTGCTGGAACCAAATCTACTCACTGGATAATGTAAATGACCAGGTGGCACTAATTCAGGAAAATGTTCGTCTGCTATACGACAGTTGTGTTCCTGTCAGAACTAAACTTGTTAGAGCCAAACACCAACCGTGGTTTAATGCTGAAATTAAAGCTTTAATTTACGAACGCGACATTGCCTACAGGCGATGGAAGAGGTTCAGAACGGACGATCTGAAAGCCATCCATAGGTCAGCTCGTAGTGAGGTTACCAAACGCATTAAGATTGCAAAAACATTGTTTTACGTCGGGAATTTCGCTTCCGCATTGGATAATAAGGCTAAATGGAAGGTAATCCGTGATATTGGTGTTAGAAAAAAGTGTCATAATACTTTTGCTGATGTCGATGTAAACGCTCTCAATGATAAATTTGTTAATATCAGTGTTCCGACACCTGATAGTGACATATATAATGACCTTTGTTTTGTTCCGCTTGAAAATCCATTTAGTTTTCGTTGTGTTAATCAGCTCGAGGTTTTGGAATGCTTATCTTCGGTAAAATCGAATGCGGTTGGTTCTGATGATTTAGATCCTCTGTTTTTGAAAGCTTTGTCACCTAGACTTTTGCCGTATTTGACTCATTTATTCAATACAGTTTTAACTATGTCGTCCTTTCCTGATGAATGGAAACAGTCGAAAACCATTCCCATTCCTAAATCCAACAACGAATTCAGGCCAATTGCCATTCTTCCATTCCTGTCTAAAGTAATGGAAAATCTCATGGCTAAACAAATAAATAGTTATCTCGTGAGTAATAACTTCCTATCTGATAAGCAGTCGGGATTTATGAAAGCTAGGAGCTGCATTTCTGCTTTAGTCAATGTAGTTGATGACCTTAGGCTGGAACTAGACGAAAATTACATAGCGTTTTTAGTTCTTCTGGATCACACCAAGGCTTTTGATACGGTTGACCACAAAATATTATTGAGGAAGCTACAGACCCTCTTTCATTTTTCTAACTCAGCTTGTAATCTCATACGTTCTTATCTTGTGAACAGATCACAACGAGTTTATCTTAACGGCAAGATCTCGAATTCGCTAAGCGTTGGAAGAGGTATTCCTCAGGGATCAATATTAAGGCCTCTCTTCTTCTGTATATACATTAACGACCTGCCTGATGTTTTGGATAATTGTAGCGTACATATGTACGCTGATGACGTTCAGTTCTATAGAAGCACGCGTATAGAGGATATCCAACTATGTATAGACACCATCAACTGTGATTTACGAAAAATTGACAACTGGGCTAAGTTCAATGGACTTTGTATAAATCCCTCTAAATCTAAATGTTTATTGCTCTCCAGAACTAAGAGAGCATTTGTTGTGCCGGATATTATTATCAGGGGGAATAAAATTGACTTTGTTGGATCAGCATCCAATCTGGGTGTTATCTTTAATAGTCGGCTAACGCGGTCTAACCACATTAACGTCATCGTTGGTAAAGTTTATGGTATGCTTAGGAACTTGTGGGCTGTTATAGATTCGACTCCATTTGCCATACGTATGCAACTGGCTAAAACGTATTTGATTCCTGTCCTTTTATACGGATGTGAAATTTTCGCAAACTGTGATACTGACGATAGGCGGAAACTCAACCTGGCTTATAATAATATAGCCAGATATGTTTTTATTAGAGGACGTCGAGACCATATATCACAATTTTCATACCGGATATTCGGAGTTAATTTTGATAATCTATTAAATATAAAATGCCTTATTCTCCTCCATAAGATTATTAATTTAAAACAGCCAATATACTTATTTAGTAGGATTACATTTGCTAGATCCAACCGCGGTATGAAGATTATCCAACACAGACATAAGACTCTTTTGTCACAACGCTAGTTTTTTATACACACTATCAGTCTTTGGAATACACTACCTAATTATATTCAGAACATAGGCAATGCAACTAAGTTCAAAAAGGAGCTATACATTCTGTTTAAGTAGTTTTTAGCATATCTTGATTTATTGTGAATTTTTTTTCTCTCTATTTCTATTAATGATTATCTTTAATTTTTCATTTTTTTAATTAATTTATCTTTAAATTTCATTGTATCTTAGTAAATGTATATATTTTTAATTTGTTTGTATATTTCTTTATATTTGTATATATTGTTCTTTGTAGGTTTCCTAATTTATTTTTTACATATATTCATTTTTTTATCCTTTTTTGTATCGATTGCTATTTCCCGTGATTTTAACACGTTCTTATTCATTTTTATTTCTACATTATTTCAAACATTTCATTACATATATAATCAATGATTTGTTATTATTTTGTTTCTTTGACGTACTCCCATAGCACTTTCATTTATAAGATTATTATCTTGTTGTGCTATGACTAATAATAAATAAATAAATAAATAAATAAATAAATAAATAAATAAATAAATAAATAAATAAATAAATGATCTACAGGTGATCCTCTTTTTTCATAACCGGGATTGAGCGAAGAGGACATTTTTCTGTTCGTCCTACACGTATTGTTACTGAACTAATATTTCTCCGGCGACTTCCTTCTGGGAAAAACTCTTAGAGTAAATAAAATTGCCATGATAAAGTTTTTCAAAAATTTGGGGTTCGGAGTGGACTTTAAAAAGTAGGTCCCGCCAATCATGTATGATATTAACTCACACAAAATCAGTGGTGTGAGAAGTTGGGTCATAATCCTGATTGAAGGGTTATAATGGCCAATATGCATTTTTTACAAAAGTACCATTTGATGCAAAAAAGTACACTTTCAGTTATAGTTCAGTACCATTTCAAAATTTCAGCTTTGCAACACTGCCGTGCCTTATAATTCAAGTGGAGTCATGCAGTTAATATTGTTCTCTCACATCTAAGCAGTCTTATAAATAGAAGTGCTTTATTTGTCTGGTATAAGAAATTTGTTTTTCCTGAGCAATCTATCAATCTTACCATTTTGTGTTAAAACCGACATAGAAGAACTGGGACACTTTGTAAAAAAGAAAAATTTTCTATAACATTGCTGGCTATAAAAGCTTCTTACCACACGATGTGCCTGATCCTCTCATTATACACTAGTGGACATATAATTAATACATAATTTACTTACGTTTTAATTCACTGGAAGGATAATTTTACTGTCTTTTACATTTGAATCCTTTTTGATTTTTCTATTCTATTCAATTGTGTTACGAAATTAATCATTATTTAGTGATGTAATCCTCAAGTAGACACATATTTTAAAACATATTTTGTTTTGCTGCTTTTACAATGTATTTTTAATATCTGTTTGAATTTGAATTTTGTAAAATTATTGGTTAACGTGAAAACACAAAAGATGTATACAAAAATTAATCATAAGTGGGAAAAGGGCCAATTTCTTTCGAAGAAGAAGGGAAGATACAAGAAAATCACTACAAAAAAAATCGGTTATCATGGTGCGATAGGTGTCTCCATTGCCCGTAATGGTTGAACCGTTCTCATTTTCAAAGAAATATGGGTCAATGATACCTCCGCTCCACAAGCCGCATCAAACAGTCACTAGTAATGGGTGCATTGGCTTCTGTAAGACCACGTGTGGGTTTTTTCTGAGCTCCAAATATGGTAATTTTGCTCATTAATGTACCCACCAAGACGACAAAGAGCTTCTTTCGAAAATATGACAAAATTGACATCATCGTTCAGTTTCTCGTTGGCCCAATAAATCCCAACGTTGCTCAAACGTAAATCCATTCATTACGTTGGTTCAAATTTAAACCGATGGATGGTCCAGCTGATAAATCGTCTAGAACTATTAAACAACTGCTTAATAAAGCTTCCTTAATAATTCGTGCAGCGAAAACCTTTCGTATCCAAAAGAAAAAAAATTAAATTCAAATTGGATTTTTCAAACAAAACATAAAGAAGCAAATTAGTTTCTGGAAAAATGTTTTATTAGGCGACGGAGCCAGCAGTTAACCAACATCTTAATTTCCGTTATTCCATAAAAACAATTAAACATAATGGCGGGAACATTCTATTCAGCCTTGGCCAGATCTTTTGCGCCGCTCTGCTCTTGTCCGAATCTGTCCACATTCTGTTGACAATATCTACGATTGCATTGTCAATTATAAGTTTGCAGGTACCCAAAGGGCTCCCCATTTTAGAGAACTCATCAGAGAGTTCGATGGCCTTGCCCTTTCTGGCCAATTCATCCGCTCTGCAGTTGCCGGGAATATCTTTATGTCCCGGTACCCATGTGATACAAACATCATATCGGTTCGCCACATCATTGAGATATCTGCGACAGTCGTACACCGTCTTTTAGTTTATTACACTAGAATTCAATGCGTTGATAGCCTCCTGGCTATGGGAAAGTATGATGATTTTCCGCCTGTGAACATTTTTGTCCACAATACTTTTCACCGCACCCTGAATTGCTGACACTTCCGCCTGAAAAATTCTGCAGGATAGACTCGGATTGATTTCCAATCAATACCAATTCCAACGGCTCCTGCAAGTTTGGAGCCATCGGTCTAAATTTGTGCGGAGTCCCTTGGGAGGTTTTTTGCACCATACCTCCAGTCCTCCCTTTCCGGAATGGATGTCTTTAAAATTCATTGAGAAGTCATATCGCGGTGTCATGTAGTCATTGCATCCGACAATATCAATTTCTCCAAGTATCCTTGTATGGCCAATGCCCGATGTATGCCATTGTCCAGTAGCCCAGAGAAGCCTACTAACCTTGGCCGCCAGGCCCCTGCAGTAGAGATCAAGCGATAGAAGGTATACGATTATCTCCAGAGCGATAGTAGGAGTAGTGCACATAGCACCACTGATAATTATACAAGCAGATCGTTGTAACCTGCGTGTACAGTTTAAGTTTGTTGTCCTATTCAGGGATTCCCACCACCGCTGACCACCGCTCAGTAGATCCAGTGAGTCATCCTAGTGCTACCATACGCGAAAGTGTTACCATACGCGAAGTGCTACCACACGCGAAAAGAAATTTACCGCCAATGTGGCATGCTCTTGCACGATAATAACTCTATGCACACTTTACAATTTCTGAAAATCTGCTTGGAGAGCTCAATCCCATGATCTGAATCTAAATGAGAGCTTGTAGACTGAAGTTGAAAATAGAAAAGGCAAAAATCACAAAAATGCTGATGAATTGTGACAAAATATCCAATGGTTTGGGGGGTTATTTCTCGATCTCTGTGTTGGCACATACTTCAGAGTCTGCCAAATCGATGTGAAGATGTTATTAACAATAAAGGTCAAAATGTTTTGCAATAAAAATTAGTAAAACCAGTAAATGTTTTAATTATATGACCAAATCAATAAAACATTTTTTTTATATTTTTTTTATAAAATTGCAAATTGTCTGTTTAAATTTAAAAACTCAAAAATAAATTTTTTATTATTTTTAATTTTGAAAATAAAACAAATAATTTTCTATTATAACGAAGGTTTTAATTATACGGCCACATTATATTATCTGATAGTCATAGTATTTTTGCTTTTTTATTTTAGACTCTTTCAACCACATTCAAACAGCATATGGTATTTACTGATGCCAAATGTTGTGGCATTGTTTCCGTTTCTCTTTTAGCAAAACCAAGGCAGCTACAATAACAATGTGTTACAATAATGTTACTGAATATACCGGATGTATATTCTTTTATTTTATGCTGCTGTTTTCTACATATCTATTTTTAAAACAAATTTATCTCATTCCTGTTTGTTTCTTAAAGATAGATGAGAAAGAACTTTAACAGAATTTAACATTTCTTTTTACTATTCCCATAACAAATGAGACGCGTATGAATTGACACATAATATTACACATGAAAGACGGTAACCGGAAGTATTAAAGAAATTGCTCAGGTTGTTCAGTGCACTCTTGGCGTAGAGCAAAAAACAGAATGTTTAAAAACTTAACATACATAATTGGCCATTACAACCCTTCAGTTAGGATTACGGCCTAGCTTCTCACACCACTTATGTTGTGTGTGTTAATTTTATACATGTGTGATGGGACCTATGGTTTAAAGTCGACTCCGTACGACAGATTTTTGAGAAATTGTTCATGGCAATTTTATTTTACTCTCAGAGTTTTTGCCAGAAATCTGCTGAGAGGAAGTCGCCGAAGAAATACTTTTGTATTTTGTTTTTATGTCTGGTCTGGGGCTCGAACCCTGGCTTTATGTCTAATAAGCCAACACACTACCTAGTAAACTACGGCGACTACAAATTTAAAGTTTTTTTTAATAAAATTTAGAAAAAATAGTTAAGGATTATTTCCATTACTTTTATTTACTTTCTAAATTTTTATTAAAAAACAAACTCTTTTGAACAGTGCTCCCAAATTATTCAATTATTTTTGCTTGTCATGGAAATTGTGATTCAAATCGCCGTATGAGCTGAACATAGTTCTTACGTCCATCTCATCCGATATAAAGATGCGTAAGTATGGTCCTGATAGCTATGTACTCGTATGTACCGTTCTATATGAACGAGAATTTAACTTCTGAAAATCATCGTATTTTCCAACGGGCCTACAGTTTGAAGAGAAAAAAGCTAATATTTAGAGCCTTTACATTAGGTGCCAATACATGTGAATGACCTGGACGACTTAAATATTTTTCGTGACGGATATAATATACAAGAACGCATATAATAAATGTCGTAAGTATACTTTAATTTTAAATTTTGTTATTTATTTTAAGTTTTAAATTATATTGTTATGAAAATGGAAATGGTGTTTAGGTTTCATATCATTTAAATTTAAAGCAAAAACAATGAATTTGTTACATGATAAACTAGTAAACAAAAATATACCAACAAAAAAACCAGTATTACAAAAAATGTGATAAACAAGTAAACAAAAAGGCAACAGCAACACTGCAAAAACGAACGTAAACAAAAAACACAAACAACAATAACATAAACAACATGTTTAAATTTATAGAGATTTCGAGAAGGCGAAGTCAATCTACTTGAAGATATAAAAGGCAACGGAGTCATTAAAATTCAATTAGTCTTGTGTGAAGACGCGGTGTTTGAAGAAAGTAATCGTGGTTTGAAGATCTACGTTGTTATTGTTTACGCAAAGAGTGCATGGTTAGGTTAGAGGACAATTATCAATTAAGACAAGTACAGTACCCGGAGGTCGAATTGACCCATTGTACAATAGTGCAAGAGTGCAAAGAGGAATAACCAAACAAAGCAATTGTTGTTGTTTACATCAAGCTGTGAACAGTGGCACACACAATTGTTCGAACAATAAAGAAAGTGATTAAAATTGAACACAAATTTATTTTTATTTTTGTTTGCAATCTACGAGCTCATATTTAAACTGTTTTTAAAGGTAAAAACGTAACAATATTATTTATGTTTTTATCTTGATTTTAATTTTATTTTTCGTTATTTTGACTTTTATCATTTTTGATACTACCATTAATTGTATTATTGATATTTTCAATTGTATTCCTTTAATTAGCCTTCATTGCTTGTTAGTGTGTGTGTTTATCTGTTTATTGCTTGTAATACTGACGATCGAGATGGAGTTGGTTCCCATGATAATCTCTCCATCTTGCCACGAATTCTTTGCCGCTCTGTTAAGGGTACTTTTGATACATACTTGTAGTACATAGAATTGTCACGATTATTGATAGATTTTGTTAAAAATTTTAATATTTTAATTCATTTTAATAAAACTATTTATTTACTATTATTACAATTTATTATCACTTTTATGAAATTTGCGTCAAAATTTTTGATATGATATACATTGGCATGGTTTTTTACGTAAAAATCAAGCACTTCGTGTCAGCTTGGTTTTATTTCTTTCTAAATTGTAATAATTTGACGTCTAGCACCCTGCTTTATGGCGATTTATAAGTTTCCAATTGCTTAAATAGGACAGCTTATTGTCACTCTCATTAGTAATACTCTTAGTTGAGGGCTGGCTGAAACCTGATGGTACAAACCATTGTTGTGATTTGTTACAAATATTTGTTGTCAAATTCAATTAGTTACTAATCTACAGCGACAAAATTAAATCTGAGTTGAAAAGGTAATAAAAGAAAACAAAAGGATAGAAAACATAAATCAATACCAAGCATTAATCCGCAAATCTCTTTATGAAGCTTGATTTATATAAATATCCTTAAATTAATTTCCCTAACAATCACTGGAAGTATTCCATCATTAAGTATTAAATTTCAATTAAAATCTCTGGAGGTAATTTTCAAATTCCACAATAAAACTAAAAATTTTTTGAATTCTGTTGCTAAAAACTTTAATTTGAGATGAAAATATACCAAAAAGGAATATAAAGACATGAGCATCATTTTTTGAATATATTTTCTTTAATTTTCTTACCTTTTAGACGAAAAAAAATTAAATTTTTAAAAATCTTAAAAAAAGGATATATGGGCTGCTCTGAAAGCATGATAGCTAATCCCAAACTATTTATACAGTATTATTTCTTACATAAAACTGAAAGTTGTGTGATAAGAGTTTTATGAAAATTATAACAATTTTCTAACAAAAAATTAAGATAAATATATTTTTTTTAGAAAAAAAATCGTTTCCATTCGAATTTCAAAAAAAGGCTTTAAGCATGATTATTCTGATTATTATTATTATGACTTCCAGCTCATTTTTCGAAATAATATATCATTATTAAAGCGAATGATTCTGTTATCTCATGCGTACGTAGTTGACCGAAATATTATCATCTGTAATAAAACATGGGACGAGACACATTTTTTAATGATTGTCTGTCACGTGAGATAAATGTGTGAAGAGCAGTAAGAAAGACTCTACACGATTTCAGGAAACAGCTGCTAGCAATCTGCGTTAAAATTGATAATATTTTTTCATCCCAAACTACTAAAGGCAGTTTGTTCTGTCCCAAGTGATACCATTTTTGGCGATAAACATACTGTTTTCATGTTTGTAGCTGCCAATACTTTCTTCAGTTCAAAAGACGAGTTTCTATTTTCTTTTTCTTCAAAGTCTTTATCAGCAGAAATATTACACATATAATTAATATATAATCGGTCATTACAACCTTTCGTTATAAATTGGAAATG
Organism: Sarcophaga subvicina; assembly: GCA_936449025.2. Lineage (NCBI taxonomy): Eukaryota > Metazoa > Arthropoda > Insecta > Diptera > Sarcophagidae > Sarcophaga > Sarcophaga subvicina. Next base: position 58,300,764 of record OW388083.2, on the reverse strand, counting down.
TTTGACCTGAGGTTTGAACCTAGGTCTGACGTCTAATAAGGTAACACGCTACATACTAGACTACACCTACTTCAACCAATATCAAGAATAGCAAATTAAATCTTTTCACTTTCGTCCCACACTTAACTTTCAATTCTTTCTCAAAAACCATAAATAATGTATTATTTACGATAAAATTCAAAGTCTTTGTAAACTTAAAAAAATTAAATACACAGCACCCCAGTAAAGCTTATGTATTGAAAATGATACTTAAGCTAGAATTACAAAGTTTTTGAATTTTGTAACCCATGTTTGAAATTTTCTTTTTTTATTTGGTTTAGAATAATGGCTATAACAATACTATAATAATAATAAATATGTCAGGCATCTTACTTTTTCTAAATTAAAGTTATGTAGTCTAAAAAATTGAAGGGTATCATTTTTGATACAAAGCTCGATCTACAGTTATGAGCACCCAATAAGATAGAAGTGAGCGTTAAGCTAAAGGGAGGATCATCCTGCCGGTAACTTTTAAAGTTAAGTTTATGTTTGAGCTTGCAATATTATATATTATTTTTAATATGGCAACTTCAAATTTAAACAAAATGAGCATATACAACAACAAAAAAAACGAAGCCCGTCATTGCCACTGTGTTAAGAAAAAAGTAGTTTAATTGGACAGTTTTATCGACATTGCTCCTGCACTTTAAAGTTTCCCTTAGCTAAAGTACCTTTAACTAAACCCAAGTGTAACGGCAAGTTGGCCCTTAGAGTAATTATAATTACTGTGAAAAGCTGTCCAAAAATCTGTCGTTCGAAGTCAACTTTAAACTGTAGGTTACACTGTTCATGGACAAAATTAGCATTAACAACTTAAGCGTTGAAATTAACTAAGTGAGTATAGTGATAAGACATTCTGTAAAATATATTTGTGACAGAGATACAGCTACAGAACCAAAGAATTTAAAATAAAGAGAAACAGCTGCTTAAGGTACACGTTAGAGTTGCGAGTCCTAGGAAAGGATTTAAGTAATCGGGCTGTGAATAAGATAACAAGAAGGGGAGTCGTTGACCATTGGAGCTCATCTATAGTTTGTCATCTAGTTAGAGCATTTGGCATTTAATAGCGCATTTTAAAACTTGGCTGAATTTCTTCGACGAAAATCAACGTCGTTGCACACTGAGAAAGCTTTGAATTCAGCATCAAACACCAAAGAAGTTTAAAACACAGTAATGCGAAGAATAAAACCATTCAACCATGTTATGCCATGGAAGAATATATGCAGAAGATGGTAAGTGAACAACTGGTAAGTCTTTGCATACTGGTCATTTAAGCACGACTTAAGATCAAAAACATTTTCGATGTATGTATTTGGAAATAAGTTTATGTTGCCTGATGTTTTAGATATTGGCGTATGCTTCAGCTAGTGGCAGTGTTATGGTTAAACACTTCAGTGTTTATTCTATTTTCTATATAAGAACAACAAGGTAAAACAAATAAAAACAAAACACCAATGAAATTACCAGAAGAGGAATAACCATAACATAACTATTAATCATATTATTTCATTCGACATAAATTAATGATGTTATAAACTTAACAGTTAAAAATTAAAAATTTGATGAACAGATTTTAAAAGTTCACAACATTAAGGGCCATTTTTTGAGTACGATATTAAACTCAAGTTTAAGTTAATCTCCAGTTAAATTTAATCTTACGTTAATTGAATTTGCATTTTTTGAGTGTGAGTTTAAACCTTGTAGAGCTGCCACACTTATAAGCAAAAATTGCAACGGGTTATACAACAATTTGCTTTTGTATAGAACAAAAACAACTGAATACTATTGATCTTTATGTAAAAGGATAATTTTTGACAAATAAATAATTTAAGACTGTCCATTGTCAATCAAATTTTTGAAAAATAATAAATAAATTAAGACTGTCTATTATCAATTTGTGTTGTATATAATTCAGAAACACTTAAATATTTGTCTTATTCGGCTTTCTCTTACTTAAAAGCTTTTTTAAATAAAATTTATCAACTAATTTTGATAGTTTAAGTTTAATCACAAACGTAAGATTAAGTAAACTCAAAAACTGAATACGTAGATTAAAGGTAACTTAATCGTTAATCTCGCACTCAAAAAATAGCCCTAAATTTAGTAAATATCGTGGTTATACAGCCAATTAAAACATTCTTAATGATAGTAAATTATTCGTTTTATTTTGCAATTTTGAGAAGATAAAAAATGTATCTTTCCGTTCTTAAATGTAAACAGTTTCAATTAGAGTTGTTTAATAACAATTTTATAAAAAAAATTAAAGAAAATGTTTTATTTACTGGTATCATTTTTATTGCAAAGCTTTTTGGAGAATATTTCATGGGATAAACTTTATTTTTTATAATTCCACATTTTTTTTTTTGGTAAACTCTGAACTAAGCGCCAACAGAGAGATCAAGAAATAACCCCCAAACCATTTCGATGTTTTGCCACAATTTATCAGCATTATTGGGATTTTTGCATTTCGTCCTCTTTTCAACTTCAGTCTACCAGCTCTCAGTTAGATTGTGATCAAGGGATTGTAGCTGGCCACTTTAAAGCATTTACGTTTGGTCTCTCTAAGTAGCTTTCCACAAGTCGTGTAGTCTACTTAGAATTATTGTCGTGTATAAGCATATCACATTGACTGTAAATTTTTCTTTGCGTATGTGAGCATTGCATTTTATCTAAAATTGATATGTGGGAACACACCATAATGTTCCAGCCATCATACTTAATTGTTTTAATGGTATATCCGAAATTAAGATGTGAGTCAACTGTTGCATTCGCTTCCCGAGGAAATATTTTTAAAAAAAATCACCTTGTCCTTCATTCTTTGTTTGGCAAAATCCAATCTGGATCATAATTTTTTTATTAGGACAAGTTTTCTTTGTGCAATGCATCCACGTAAGGAAGCTTTATTAATTTTAATAGTTCTAGATAATATATTAATACAATATGATGACACCAATTGAACTATTACCTGCTTAGAATTTTTAAATTGGCCAGCTTCAAACACTCGTATGACTAGTGCACCTTCCTTGGCTATGGTTTTACGAGGTTTGGGTGTTTAGACCCTGGGTACATTATTTTAAGTTCGAAATGTGTTAAAATTTTTCATTACATTATAAATTTTTCCTCTGGAGCAACCAAGTAACTAGAAAATAATATTCATAGTCTTCTCGGCTCTTCCAAGGTTCAGTATTTTACTTTACTTCTTTGGCAAAACTGGGCTCTTTTTATCCGCATCTTATAATTAATTTTTGTGTAAATTTTTTCTGAATTGAAGGCTGTCCACATAATCATATAATTTTTATATCTTTTTAAAGTTGCAATACTTAAATACTTAAATACTATTAAACACAGACAATAAAAATTTATAAGTTTCGCAAAAAAAGTTTATTAAAGACAAATTCTCATTCCCATTTGGCTCATGTTTCGTGTGAATGCCTGCAAAAGTTTTAAGTTTTTATACCCTATTCTGACATTTAGCGGTATGTTACATTTAAATTAGTGTTTGTTGTATTTCAAAAATAGATCAAAGCTATTAGTACGAATGATTCTACGGACGGGCCAGAAATATCTGTTTTTATAAATTTAGTATTGTGCCCTGCAATATACGTGAAATGTAAAAACGCCCGGTTCATGACAAAACTCTTTGAAAACAAAATCTATTTACACGAAACTATTAAATTTTCAATAAACGTCCCTAATCAATAAATTTTTAATAGTTTATCAAAACTCTTAAAGAAATGAGTACGACCTGTAAATCATCTGGATTGAGTAAAAATATCTGACAAAAAACAAAAACAAATATAATAGCGTGGTGCAGGTTGTAAATTTAGTTGCTTAGAACCCAAATATTTTTTTATATTTCTTGAAGCCTTCAAATTAGTTTTGTGTCAATAAAATTATTTTTCCAATTATTTCTATAACTTTGACTGAAAATATTTGACGATGTTAGATTGATAGCGTTTGGATACTTAAAATTACGAATTGCGATTAAAACCCACTTTTTACATTCAAAATCGAACTTTTTTCTAGAAATCTTGGTTATTGTGCCACAATAGTCGATTTGACCACTTTTCCAGCTTGGTCTTTAACGCACTGAAAGTCATTGGTTTACCCCAGGCTTAGGGTATGGCTCTGTTAGGCAGAATATTTGCTTCCTTATTTCCAATCACTGCATGATAACTTCCCACCCATATAATAAAGACGGTGTGTGTTGCGAATGTGTGCTGAATGTTATTGTACTAATTATCATTTGACTACACATTAAACTTACCAAATGACTACGAGCCCATCTTATACAGTCCCTGATCGCACGTACCTCCGCTTAAAAACCTGTATTATGGTCTGGTAACCCAAGGTAAGATTTCGTTTCTTGTATATTTGTACGATTTGGTATTACAGCGATGCAATTGGTTATTATTGATATTTTTGGCAGCCTGTCGGATACATGCGCATCAATCTTGAGTGTGTTACTTACTTACTCAATTGGCCACTAACAATCCAATTAACGGATTTCGGTCTACCTTAACACACCCTTCCAGGCACCTCTATCGCAGACAAGTTCGTCCTCTACGCCGACTTCTGCTAATTATCGCATCAAATACTCCTCCCGCCCAACGTCCATATCGTAAGGAACTCATTGTTAGATCGGTTACGGAAATCATTGCCAACTCGCACTGGATGGAAGAGCTTTCGTAGGACTTTTTTCTCGAATACTCTCAAGGCTGTTACATCAGTGTTTAATTAAGAATCATGGGTAAGATGAGCGTCTTATAGAGCATTAGTTTTGTCGTACGAGAACGTCTTTACTACACAATTACCTATTGAGGCTTGATCTTCACACTGACATCATTTTCGGTGGCTAAAATAAACAAAATCACTGACTGTATCGAAAATATAATTATCGGCCATAATCTTAGATCCAATGCGCTATTCTATCTATCACTATTCGATCACATATACTTTGTTTTGACCTCTTTTACCGACAGACCCATCTTAACAGACGCCCGTTCAATAGCACTAAATGCAGCAATAATATTCCTATGTCCCTATGATGTCAATTTCGTCAATGTAAGTAAGCAACTGGACACTTTTTTGGAAAATACTACCATTGCGAAACACTCTCGCTTTCCGCAGAACACTCTCCATGACGAAGTTAAAGAAGTCGTCTTATCTGAGATAGGGTTCACTATGTTTGTTCCCACCAAAATTAACACACGCAACATAAGTGGTGTGAGAAACTAGGTCGTAATTCTGACATTAAGAGCTATAACGTGTATTAACCTTTAGCGAAGATTGATCACTTACATTGCTCCAGATGGTCCGTATTATTATTTTTATTTTCTATTGGCAGTCATTAAATTTAGAGAAAAATTTTATTTAATGACCAGCTATTGTTAAAGAAACTTATTTTATCGAAAACTACACTATGGCGGTGTAGCATCTCGTATAGTCGTGCTTGAAAGACATAATTATTTGAACGTGTTTTATGGATGTTAGTTTTACTTTGAGAAAAATGTGCGAACATTTCGTTTTTCCAATTCCATTGTCATGTTTGTTAGAGTTTCGAAATTGCAATTTATCACTTACTGCACTGCACATACACCTATAAAAATGAACAAATGTGTGCGACACAGAAATAGCATTTGTGACCAAAAATTTTGTTTGAAGCGTAAAAGATGTGAGGAAGGGAAATGGAGAGAGAAATAGTGAAAGTTTCAAAATTTTTTTGTTTTTAGCATTAAAATTTTGTTGAAAAAATCTTTAAAAATCATTCAAATAATCGTAATGTGTATACAAATTGTAGATTATTATGGAGAATTAGGAATTATGGCTCTGAACTCTTATGCTATAATATGCGACTCTTAGGGCCATTATTACAACTTACCTTTAACTATATGCAGAGTTTTAACGGGCACATAATTTGTTTTTCATTCTTATAAGTGGACAATAAGGTAGAAGTGAGCGTTAAGCTAAAGGGAGATGCATGCATGGTTCGTACACAAAGACATGCTACGCCGTATTATTGTAGTACTTCTCGGGCAGAAATAAAAGCTACAAAATCTGCCGCTGTGCGAACCGGACATCAAAGTACACCCTAGTAATACATGCATATTTACCGGCAGTAAAACAGCCATTAGATCCGCAGAGAATTTATACATCATATTTAAGATCGTTCAGGAATGCGGGGAGTCTCTGGAGGGGATAACAAGATATTCAACGGCTATTCTCATCGGGAATTCTGGATACAGGGTCATCGAAGATAAAATACCAACGCCCTTGCTAAATCTGTAAACCTGGAAAATTGAATTCCTGTATGAGATTGGCGTTCTCCTGCAGAGAGGCAAACAAATTGGCTCACAAAAACTCCTTTAATTCACAACAGTATGCTGGGATAAAGAATCTACATGTAGTGACACCAGACAGATCTGTCCAGACATATATATTTTTAGAATAGAATTCGCATTAAACTTATCAAGATGCCGTCTAAGTCACAGCAGTTATAACGTGACACTGACATCTAGGTTGACGCAAAAAAAATTCTGCAGAAGCTACAATGACGAGAAAGAAGAAAATACTACACCTTCTCTGTCTTGGTACGACACTTGGAAACTTAAGAAGAAGAATTTTTAGGTATCCAGAATTTTGCGACGAAACATGTTGAGAGAGAAAACTTACATCTTTATAAGGTTCCTGAAATGGTTGGGAGATGCCAATCAGTGACTATAATTACTATAAACAACGGGATAGGTAATACTGGTGTTACAAATGGACCATTTAGGAACCAAGTAAACTGTACTCAAGTAGGCGATTACCAGTTTAACTTATCATAGGTAGGTACCAGAGATCAGCAATGAAACGTACTTTCGCTACTCATAAGCACTCATGAAATTTTGAATATAAGTGAGCCAACAATATTGAAATTTAACTACTCTGAGTTATTCGTATTCAGTACACATTGATTTATAAGTACCAGTGCAATGAGTATGAGTACAACGTTGACGTCAAACTCATAACATTCGAAATATGTTTGATTCATACGCCTACTCATTCAGATTCATAAATTTAGAATCTTATAAATGATTCGAGTGATTCAAATCAGTTATCAAAATTTACAGTCTTAGTTGTTATTGCAATTACAAAAAAAGATGAAAGAAGAAGACAAAGACAGCAAGCAAAGCAAACACACAACCTTCTAGAGAGTATTGTAATGTTCGTACGCGAATCATACTTATTTTGTGATTCTCGTAAATGCTGAGTAAAAGAGATTCGAAATCAATAACATCATGCGTGTTGTTAATTATGAGTACGATGAGTACTTCAAACTTTGAATATGAGTAGTATGAGTATAATATTAAAATAAGTATGAATGCGTATAAGTATCAGAAATTATGAGTGGTATTCGAATCTACTTATCTTTTTGAATACTCATTGCTGATCTCTGGTAGGTATATAGTTTGTAGAAGAGGAGAAATACCAAGGGTCTATTGGCCCGGTTCAATTCTCTTAATTAAATGAATTATCTTTGTTAGAATTCCAATCTCAAATATAATACAACACAACCATGACATAATAATTAGATTTGCTATTTATTATTTAGTTGCTGTATACATATACATACATTAGCAATTGTTTGTTAATTGAGCAATTGTTGTTCTTTTAATTAAAAGTTAAAAGTTATCTATGTGTACTAAAGCTGAGTTTAAGACTTTTTAATTACATATCCTTATTTGAAAAAATGCATTTTTAATTAAACAACATATTCTCAAATAACTTTAGCTCAACTAGATATGGAATTCAAATTGTAAACTGCAGTGCAATGGGCAATGCTTGTAAACTTTGCAAAATAAAATTGTTCAAACTTTCAAATCAAATTATTGCTAAAAGTTCTTCAAGATTCATATTGCATTGTGCCTCTGATGCACACCGATGCACTTCAATAAACCCAACTTTGTCTTATTTGCATCATGGCTTACGTAATCGGAAAGGTGTTGGTGGAGAATAACAAACTTTTTAGAACATACATATTTCTAAACATCAAATATACCTACGTACATACATACATTGATTGCATATTGTGTTCGCTCTACATTTACAAATACACACGTAGTTTGAGAAAAATTTTTGTATTTGGATAGAATTTTAAAGAAAATTAATTATTTTGAGAAGACATTTATGGCAAATATTCTGAAAATAATAAAACGAACTCACAAAAAATGTAAGGCGTTATAAAGTGAAATTCACATTTAGTTGTAGAGAATATTTACTTCGGAAAAATATTGAAAAAGTAAAGAAGTAAGTAAGTAATTAAAAAAGATTAAAAAAATAAAAAAAGATATATGCAACCTCAATATCCCTTGTATAAAATTTAATTCTACCAGTATATGATCAGATTCTATTCCCATTTTCAAACCGAATTTCTATCAAATACTACATCGAATTTCCTATTAAATGAGCGTTTTTTTTTTTTGTTTGCAAAGTATTGGCCATTGCTGTGTACACATTTTTTTCATCTTTCATGAAATTTGTGGATTCCACTCCCACAAAACTGTTCGTCTTTTGAAGTAAACATATTACTCACCCAATTTTCGAAAAACTCATATGAATTGAAGCTTTGATCTGCTAATGCGTTCCCCATCGATGAAAACAAATCGATAGTTCGAATTGATAATTTGTTGTTGGCAGCGATTTGTATTAACAGTTTCAAATGGTTTTTGGAACTCCTCGTCCCATTTTTTCTGTTTAGGATTATGAAAATAAATCCATTTTTCTTCACCAGTTCAGTGTTATTCTATAGTGACTTTGAATAGAGTTTTGGTTTTCCATATGTCCCTTAAACGGTCAGAAATTGTTTGTTGTTGTGCAATATCCTGCATTTGTTTATGACGCCAAGAGTCATCTTCGTTCGACATTGTTTGTTTTCAAACTTTTTTAGTAATCTTCCACGTTCTTCATTTCTCAGATCAACGTCGCTATCTCTGTACCTTCGAAACCATTTTCTACATGTTGCTTCTAATAGAGCATGAACCAATATATCTCGACAAGCATTCAATGCGACTTTCTTCAAATGAAAACAAAAAATTAATATTTTACGCAAATCATAATTTTCTTTTAAAAATGTTTCCATAAGAAACATTCGCTTCTTGGCCCTCACTTCGTTCCGGTAGGCCTCACAAAAAAATTCATGTGGAAGTAAAAATAAAATAAAAACTTTTTTCAATTGCTTTAACCCATTAGTGCGCAGAGTCCCTTATAAGGAACGGTCTAATACTCCAAAACTATACATATTTTTGAATAAAATGTTTTTTAGACGAATTAATCACAAATAATTGATGAAAATTATAGAAGGAGAGTAACCATGGAACTTCACCCGCTAATGGGTTAAATAAAAACAAAACTGTAATCTGAACTCGTAACAAGAGCTTTTTCACTACTTCTCAATATATTTAACTTTTCATAAATAAATTAATTTATCATTTTATGGAGTTAACCATTAATCATCTAATAACCCAAAATTATGTTGAGTAACAGTCATTGTCGTCTTTATGTGAGAAAATTCATATAAAAACCAAATGCCTTGCAGTCTGTGCTCAAAAGTCTTGTTTATCTATAACTTTTACAGTTCAAATGAAATGTTGTAATCAGAAATGTTTCATTAAAACTAATGTGAAAAGTTTCAGTTAGAGTATGTAAAAACTTTTCATCTGGATTTAATTCTCATTAACAATTTTTTTTAATTTTAAAATTTTTCCCTTCAATTATATTTAACACAAAAAAGTAGAAAAAAATCATATAAGAAGACATTAACGTACACTAAACATGTAAAAAATGTTTATGTAGCTCAAAGCGTATTTTATTCTTCATTCTTAAAATTTCTTGTTCCCATTAAAAGAAGTGTCATTTTCTTTCTTTCATTCTTTCAAATCTCACTACAGATTAACGACAAACAACTTCTACAAGCGATGGTGATGGTTCAGTGTCAGTTACACTACACTGATTTCTTCGTTTAATGCTTGTATTTCTCTCCTTAACTGACTGGTGAACTAATTTCTTCTTTTTAACTGTCTCAGACACTTTACGTTCAAGATGATTAAAGTCGAACAAAATGATTGATTTGAAAATGTACGCATAAATTATTGCTGCGACACATCCTGTTTCAGTGCTTCTAATGAAACTTCATAGTTTTTGACAAGAGACGAGCTGGAAACGAGAAAAAGTTTTTTTTTCAAAATCAATCAACTTAGCCTTTATGCCTCAAAAAGTTCAGTTGCTAGTGAAGAACAACCTCATACAAAAACTTTTATTCAGATTTTTCTATACAAATTGATAATTTCATCTGTGGGAGGAGGAGTATTGTAAATTATAAAAGAGAAATAAATTTTGAACGTGAATTATTTGGTTTGATACAATAACCAATTGTTGGTTCACTAATCGGAATAATAGCTTGGTTGACTTTGCTGTTATGGAAGGCATTCTAAATCTATTGGATTTAGAGCTCACCGATTGAGCTCTCCCGAATTTATGTTTTCAGTTGGATACCTTGCACAGGACACGCGAACAAACTTGATTGCAAAATATATTAGCACACACGTACGTACCCTTAGTCGGAGTTCTAGGGGTTGAAAAATTTATCGATAAATTTGAAAAATATCTCAGTGTGGTTGTTTTACCTTAACAAAATTAACAAAATACTCTTAGCTGAAAAAGTAAAAGCAATAATACACAATCGCATGACTTAAGGATGTAAAGGAGTGTACTAAAGAGCTCAAAAACCTGCTAGAATCGAAAAGTACTGCTTCTCTTAATGAATTACTTAAAAATTGTGATGCGACTTCAGATTCTTCAGATAATGAATTTTGAAGATTACGAATTGTAACGGTACGGTGTGGTGGGCTGTGTTGACTACTTCATTTGCCTTCAAAATGACTCTAACCTTTAGCACGTGCTAAAGTTAGACGATCACTGAAAGTGAATCCTATTTGTGGAACATTCGCAGACAACTTTACAGAATTACCACTTAAAATATCAACGTATTGCATCATTACACGGATTATCGGATCTCTTAAGACTATGAATGCACCAGAGCTTGGTAAAATTACTATGGAACTGCCTCATTTGTCGAGAACATTTATTATCTTTATATTATTATTATTATATTACTACAGTACAGGGAAAATTCTCTCCCTGATCTGCAAATAATCAAACTGGAATTTTTCTGTCCTTTATTCCCTTATTTTTATTTGGTATTTTACTAGTAGGTAGTGTGTTGGCTTGTTAGGCGTAAGGCCACGGTTCAAACCCTCGGTCAGACATCAAAGCGAAATATGAAAAAGTATTTATTCGGCGACTTCCTCTCAGCAGATTTCTGGCAAAAACTCTGAGAGTAAATAAAATTGCCATGAAAAGTTTCTCAAAAAGTCGACTTTAAACTATAAGTCCCGCAATTCATGTATAAAATTAACACAGACAACATGAGTGGTGAGAGAAGCTAGGCCGTAATCCTGACGGAAGGGTTGTAATGGCTAATTATGTATGTATATATGAGGGCATAAATTGTTTCATCCAATAACCAAAGAAGAAGAATTGATGATCAATCGGTGAAAATTTTCTTGCCCAAAGTTAACTTCTGCTGAATGTCCTGATTTAGAGGTACAACTCGGTGGAATTCAATCGATGATTAAAATGATAATTGAAATCAATGTTATGATTGAAAAATGTCTTCTTTGTAATAAATCAATAAAAGACCCTTATTGATTATTAAGTAAGCGAAGCACTAATCTATTAACTGCTGATTGCCTTGTGTCGTGAAATTAAATCAAATGTTTTTTTTTTTGGGATAGAAAATGTTTAACTTAAGTCTGAGATAAATCCACATTTTTTCTTATTCTTGATATTCAAGCTGCAAGTACTGATGATATAGACGACTCAGAAAGCAAAAAAATAATAATTTTGAGGATATTTTAAATTATAATTAAGTTATTCTTATTTAGTATTTTTTATTAAACGGTGTGTTATGTGAAATTTTATAATGCAAAGAAATTCGAGAAACTCTGTTTTGCAAACAAGCCCTGTCTCTAACGGCACATACTGTTTCGTTCTGCACTAGATCCTCCCAAGCACACTAGGATGAATACAGGAATTTTTCTAGGAAACGATTCTTGTGAAAATTAAAATTGGAAATTTTTTTTTTTGTTAATACAAACAATTTAATGTATATTCGATTACGAACACAGCTTCAATATTTTATACTAATGTTGCGTAAATATCAGCTATAATGCAAATAACCAAAGTATAGATGCATGTTGCAAAATACATATCCATAAGCATGTAAGCATTCATATAAACATTGTCTTCCAACTTGTATATTGTTTTCCAGAGTTAGGAAACAATGTTGTAGTAGGTGTGGATGTTTATAATGTTGAAGAAATTATTAACCGTAGATCGAGCCTTAAAAAACCTTTGTTAGGTCACCGCATTTTGAATTTGTATTTTTGAATTTGTATTATGTTTTGTTTTTCATTTGCTTTGCTTATTAATTGCATTTAAAGTCTTTAATTATATTTTTTATTAAACTCCATTCAGATTTGCATTTAAATACATTTTATATTTTTGCTGTTTTAACCCACTGTAATTTGATTATATTTTGTTTAAGCTAAGCTTAGTTTGGTTGTAACCCGTTAGCTTCTATTATTTGTTTCTCGCTTACATTCTTTTCATATTTATAATGTTGTTGTTGTTGTTACAATGGTATTATTTATTTCCAATAATACTCTTTCAGTTACATATGTAAATTTTTTTGTGCGTAAAGTTTAATAGGTATAAATGAATTGGTACATTGGAAGCGAGAAACAAATAATAGCAACAACAACAGTGAGCTTATGTTTTACATTGTAACCGATAGGTTTAGTTAAAGGATTTTTAAATAAAGAAGTTAGTATTAAAATTAAATTCGAGCGAACTACTTGTTTATCTTTTAATTGAGTCACGGTTACAATACATTTTAGTTTTCAATACTTAAATTATCATTGCCCAGAGAACATTTCAGTGGCATATAGACAACAATTCGATATCGTCGCTGGTGGGGAAAAAGGTCCTCATTGTACAACCTTCATAATTCTACATTTTGTATCACTTTTGATACCTACTTGTGGTACATAGAATTGTCACGATTATTGATAGATTTTGTTAAGGAATTTAAATATTTTTTTAATTTTAATTACTTCAGAGTGTCATCTACTTCCAAAGTGAATAGACGTGTCTAGCTCTTTACGAAAGAAAAAAATTATAAACAATTAAAAACAAAAAAAGCAAAAAAAAAAATAAACTTTAAAAACAATATATTGTGTTAACTAGTAGTTGTTATATTTCAAACAACACTTAAAATTAATTGCAAAGTAAAAAAGTTGGAAAACAACTTTTGTTGCTGCTTTTAAAGCAACAACATGGATGCTGATGCTGAAGCAAGCAGTGAATCAAGTGAAAACAGTTACATACATTGGCAAAAAGTGACAAGAAATAAAAAAGAAATTTAAACGAATCGCCAAAAATTTACAAGAACAAAAGGCCAACGTTTAAAAATGATGATTTACCCTCAACCAGCAACACATTTTCTATTCTCCAAAATGATGATGCAGATGACGACACACAAACAAAAACACCCAAACCTCCACCGATATACATTCCTGATGTAGTTAATATTGATAATATTAGAAGTAATATATCTAATATTATACCTAAGGTAGATTTTAATTATAAATCCTTAAAAAATAATCAAATTAGGCTCATGATTAAGACTGTAGAATCATACAGAAAAATAGTTAAGTATTTTCAAAATCGCAATGTAGGCTTTCATACTTATCAGCTCAAACAAGAGCGGTCTTATAGAGTGATCATTAAAGGATTGCATCATTCTACTCCACCTGAGAATATCAAGGCAGAATTAATCTTGTTGGGTCATCAAGTACGTAACGTCACAAATGTAATAAGTAGGGTAACAAAGTTGCCTTTGCCTATGTTCCTTGTTGAAATAGATCCTCATTCAAACAATAAGGAAATTTTTAATATTAAGGCTATAAATAATGCAATTGTTACTGTAGAGGCGCCAGGAAAGAAAAATGAAATAGTACAATGTCACCGATGTCAACTATTCGGCCATACAAAAACGTATTGCAACAGGCCATTCAGTTGTGTTAAATGCGGTTTAAATCATCCAACTGCAGAATGTAGCAAAAATTCCAGCACTACAGCTCGTTGTATTAATTGTTTGAAAAATCATGCGGCCAATTATCGAGGTTGTGAAGTCTTCAAAAATTTAATTTCAAAAAGATTTTGTGATCGAAACTCACATAATAACAATAATCAATTCACACAGTTTTCAGTAAATCCAAATGACTTTCCACAATTTAGCAATCGCAATTCTAATGCTAACCAATCGCCTACAACCCACCAACCAAATTTGTCCTACTCAGAAATTTTAAAGAATGGTAATACTAATAATGTAGGCAATAGCTCAATGGAGAGGATTGAAGCTATATTGGGAAATCTAGTTAAGATGATAACGTTGTTAATTTCTAAATTAACAAAATGAATTTAAGAATTGCAATATGGAATGCCAATGGACTTTCCAATCATAAAGCAGAAGTTGATACTTTTGTAAACTTAAATTTCATTGACATATTCTTAATATCAGAAAGGTATTTTAACAAAAAATCGTTCTTTAAAATCAATGGTTTTGATCTCGTATGTTGTAATCACCCAGATGACAGGTGTCGCGGTGGATCAGCTATATTGGTGAAATCAAATATACATTATGATATTCTAGATGACTTCAAGAAACCATATCTACAAGCTACTGGTATACGACTTAAAAACAACAACAACAAAATTGATATTTACTCCGTATATTTTCCACCACGACATAATATTAAATATCAAGAATATCAAGAATTCTTTCTAAAACTTGGACATTCATTTTTAGTTGGCGGAGATTTTAATGCCAAACATCCATGGTGGGGCTCAAGGTTAAGTAATCCTAAGGGCAAAGAGTTGTATAAAAGTATAATAAATAATAAGTTCTCGGTTCTGTCTACTGGGAGGCCAACCTATTGGCCAAGTGATCCTAGGAAAATTCCAGACTTGCTTGATTTTGTTGTATATTCTGGCATTCCAAATAATTTATTGTACATTTTAGATACCGAAGCTCTGACCATTCACCACTAATAGTCAACTATGATACATTTGTACCAACAGGAAGAGAATCTTATGGCACAACTTTAAAAACCGATATCGTCTCCTTTAAATATTGGTTGGATAGAAATATAAATCTCAATATAAGAATCAAAGATGGTGCAGAATTGGATAGTGCTGTAGAAAATTTCACAAATTTAGTGCTTGAGGCAGCTTATTTATCAACGCCATTAACTATTAAGAGAAATAGAGTTCGTGTTTCTGCTGAGATTAGAGGCCTTATACAGAATAAAAGAAGACTGAGACGATTATGGAGACTAACCAGAAATCCGTTAGATAGAAGAAATATAAATAGAGCCGCAACTGAGCTCAAAGAACGATTAAAAGCGATAAAAAATCTAAATTTTAACACATATTTAAAAAATCTCACTGTTCGTAACGACCGAAACGATGAAATCAACTTAAGGAAGGCGACAAAATACTTAAAAAGACCAACAAAAAGGAATGTTCCCATTAAAGATCTTAATGATTCATGGTGTAAATCAGATCGTAGTAAAGCGTGCGCATTTACTAAATATCTAGAATCTACTTTTCAACCTTTTTCTTTTAACAATGATGACAGCAATATCACATCCTATTTAGATATCCCTTGTCAAATGGTTTTTCATATTGCACACATAACACCTAAGGAGGTAGTATTAGAAATATCGAAGCTGAACAACAAGAAAAGTCCAGGATATGACAAAATTAGTGCTAAAGATGTTAAATTATTTCCTAAAAAACCATACTTTATCTTACTCTAATATATAATTCTATTTTGAGGTTACAATACTTTCCATTGCAGAAATGCGCGGAAATTGTAATGGTTCCAAAACCAAGTAAACCAGAAAATTTGATAAAATCCTATCGGCCAATAAGCTTGCTATGTTGTCTTTCTAAAATATTTGAAAAACTTTTATTGAAGAGACTACAAAAAATATTGGACAAAAAAAAGTTATTTCAGAATATCAGTTTGGTTTTCGGCAAAAACATGGGACACTAGAAAAGTGCCATCGGATTGTTAAAGTAATAAGAAATGCTCTCGAAACAAAACAATACTGCTCAGCGATATTTTTGGATGTTAAGCAAGTATTTGATAGGGTATGGTACCCGGGCTTACTGTTCAAATTGAAACAAATTCTCCCAGCACCTTTTTATTTAGTGCTGAAGTCTTACACAATGGATCGTTGCTTCTACGTCAAGACAAACAACACTTTCTCTGAAATTTGTGACATTAAAGCAGGAATACCTCAAGGTAGTGTACTGGGTCCTGTGCTTTATACAATATATACCTCAGATATGCCAGGATATAACTACTGCTACGTATGCAGATGACTCTGCTATAATTGCGTGTAATAATAACTCCACAGAAGCCTCCCGGATGTTGCAAAGGCACGTTGACGATATTTCAAATTGGTTTAAAAAGTGGAATATTTGCATCAATCCAGAAAAATCAACCCATGTCACATTTGCTTTGAGAAAAGGCGATTGTCCAGATATATTTATTTACGGACAACAAATTCCGAATTCGAACTGTGTAAAATATCTTGGAATGCACTTAGATAGAAGATTAACATGGAAAGATCATATAAAAGCAAAGAAAGATCATCTTAATATTAAAACAAAACGCATGTACTGGTTGCTGGGTAGTAATTCCGAGTTAAGTTTGGACAACAAGATATTACTTTATAAAACGATTCTAAAACCCGTATGGACGTATGGAATAGAGTTATGGGGTACTGCCAGCAACTCCAATATTGAAATTTTGCAACGTTACCAATCGAAAACTCTTCGAATGATAGTAAATGCGCCCTGGTTTGTCATCAATGATAATATCCATAAAGACCTGTCTATACCAAAAGTCAAAACTGAAATTAACAGATATAGTTCAAACTATCTCAATAGACTTCGTAATCACTCGAACGTCCTTGCAATAAACGTACTAGATGACAGTGATGAGGTCAATAGACTTAAAAGATGTCACGTACTAGACTTGCCTTTTAGAACTTAAGTTGTGAATATGTAAATTTTAATGTAAATAACTGTATTATTATCTATTTTAGGAAAAACTAAGTTAATTATTTTTTAAATTGTTAAGATATGTTTTAAACCCAATGGGGTTTAAACCAATGTTATATTGTAATATTTTTAGTAAATTTGCTTATTATTGTAAGAGAGATTGCAAATAAATTTCTAGAAAAAAAAATTAATTACTTTTAATAAAACTATATTCTATTATTACATTTTATTATCGGCTTAATAAAATTTACGCCATAATTATTAACATGATGTACATTGACACTTCATGTTAACTTGGTCTAATTTCTTTTTCTAAATGGTAATAATTTGATATCTAGCACCCTTGCTTTGTGGCGATTTATAAGTTCCCATTTACTTAGATTGGGCAGCGTATTGTCACTCGCATCAGTAATGCTCTCAATTGAGTAATCGCTGAAACCTGATGGTACATAGAAAAATTTGTTGTCACCGTCATGTGTGGTAAAAAAGTTTCCCGTTGCAATAGAATATCGCTTATGTCAATCACAATGCTCTCTTTCTAATTCCTCTCTGCTTTTCCCGGCTACAAGTTTCTCCAAATACGGCTATGAGGAGTTGCTACACTCGTAGCATTTACTTGAATCTAAAACTGCCAATTTGATTTCGGTGGACCACGAAATTTATAACGAAAATAAAATTCAAATACTCATCTATAACTACAAAATTATTGGGATTATTAAAAGCTGAAAGACTTTCAGCTCATTTTTCGAAAAGGCACAATAGGTGTAAATTTTTCATCATTTCCGAGTAGTACATTATCAATGCGAATTTTTCTGTTACCTCATAAATATTAACATCTATAATATCTATCAAATATAACATAGGACGAAATACTGTTTTCTAATGTTTGTCTGTCACGTGAGAAAAATATGAGAAGAAAGAAAGACTCTACAACATTTATTATTTCAATATTTCTCTGTTCCAAGTAGTACCGCCTTTAGCGATAAACCATGGCATGTTTGTTGCTGCCAATATTTTCGTCAGTTCATAAGACGACCTTCCGTTTTCTTCTTCTTCAGAATCTTCAGCAGCAGGAATATTACATACATACGTACATAATCGGTCATTCCAACCTTTCGTTGTAAATTGGAAATGTCTGACTTGAGGTTGGAAACTTGGTCTGACGTCTAATAAGCTAACACGCTACATACTAGTCTACGACTACTTCAATCAATATCAAGAACAGAAAATTCAACCCTTCCACTTTCATTGGAATTAGTCTAATAATCAAAAGGAATCAAAAAATAATGAAATTGTTTCAATAATTCTTTTTGATTATTTACAAGTTGTAAAACAATATCAAAGAGATCATCGAATAAGAAAAAAATATAGTTATACAAAGAATGGAAAGATTACAGCAAATTTTGAAAATTTGTACAATGCCCTCTTGTGAGAAGTGAGATTAGAAACTGATCGAATGCGTACTAGTCAGGTCCGTTCATCTGAATCATCAGGACAACGGGAAACAAAATCAATAAAATAATTCAACATTAATTGGACATTTGTGTAATGTCTTTCCTTCAAATTTATTTTAGTTGGTGGCGCAGCAACACGCGTAGGGTACAGCTAGTAAGTAATAATTCTTAAATAATTTACATTAAAATTATAATTTTGAGGTTTTTATGTTCTTCAGCGACCGGTTAAAGAAGGCTTTCAACAAATATTCCCCATATACAATTTGTTACAATGCAGAAGGAAAAGAAAGTTAAATCTCCCTGTATTTACAATATGTCTAGCTCTGCAGCTCTGTGACGAGCGCAAGTAACATAATTATTTTCTTCAATTTATTTTAAGCTCTCTTTAATTGAGGTCGTGCAACATGTTGTCTTACTTCTGTAATAGTAGTCCTTGTATATTTCCAACTTTTTTTAACCACAATTGTTAGAGATTATTTTTAAAAATATCTTTATAAAGTAAAAGTAAAATTTTCCCCTTTGAAGAAAGTGTTTGCTATTCCGCTGGCGGTAAGTGACATAATTTTATTTTGTCCACTTTATATTTTCATTTACTCTGCGTTTTCCAATTTGCTTTAAGCTCTGCAATTGAGGTCATGCAACAAATCTTCTTATCACTGCCATTCTAATTCTATTACAATGTAGTAGCATATGTTTGACTGGCTTGCTTTCCCTCATTTCCAACAAATTTTGTTAAAATTTATGGTGATGAAATGACAAATAAGTAATGAAAGTTACAATACTTAAATATAAATACAACAAAAAATACTCAATTGCCATTAAATCTTCACGAGCTAATAAGTAGGTCATTAGCTAGAGGTATGTATATAATCCATGATAACTAGATGGCAGAGTGCGTATACCCACGACTTGCGGAACATATACAGGAAATGAGATTCTACACAACTAAGGAATGCCCACTGGGTGGTGTACTTTATTCACTAATATGGAGCATGATTGTGGATGAACTCCTAAGAAAACTATCTAGGTGGACATCAACTGCCAATTTAAAACGGATTCCCTGCAACATCATTCAAAGCGGTCTTGAGACTGCAAGTTAGTGCATGACAGTGAGCCTTAGAATAAACCCGGGCAAGATTCCCACCAGAGGCTCTGGTCTGTGACCCTACACCGAGCATATAGTCAAAGTTACTCAGCTCGTATATAATTAAATATAGTTCGTAATTGTATTGTATTTAATAAATAAATATTTTATATTTATTTGTTTCCATATACAGTGGACAGCAAAAGTCTTAGTACTCCAATATATTTTGACGAAAAAACAGTCCCCATAGGCTTAATACTCTTGCACAATGTAGCGATATGACTTCAAGAGAGTATTTAGGAGATCATTTGAAAAAACGGTTACGTAATCGCTAAACCTCAAACAAAATTCAAGCGAAAAACTTGCTCATGGTGCCACCAAAAAACACTAAACAAAACCTGTACATTCAATTCCAAATGGGTTAAATGGAGTGCTTGACCTTAAGGGATATTCTACTAAATACAAGGGATAACATTTTCATATATTAGGCCCTTGAATTTTAAGTTTATTCAGGGTTCTCCTTGAGGGTACCTATGGAGTCATCTGAAACTTTTCCTTAATTTTCTCTTTTTTTATGAAAAACATTAAAACAATTTTTGTTTTATAATAAAACAGAAATAAATTAATAAAATAAATATAAAAACCTTAGTTTTTTATACAAACTGTTTCTTAAAATTTATGAAATTGTCAAAATCTATTGGAGTACTAAGACTTTTGCTGTCCACCGTATGTACATACCCAGGTATGCAGTTGTTGACGTTAAGGGTAGATATGAGAACATTATTGGATTTAACCAATATATATAAGGTTAAATGAAATAATAATTGACTTCTCTCCATGCATTTAATGAAAAATATCTTGCAATTAAAACTTTATGCCCTTAAGAAAAAAAATTTTAAAAGCATTTGTTCCAGTCTTATTCATGTTCTCCCATGAATTTTAATCGAAATGCTTGAAGAGAATAATAATAATAGCTGTATGTAAAATAAAAAACTACAGTATCAATTTACATACAGTGTTACGCACAAGTCTGCATACCCAATACCTGTTAAGTAATGATTAGTAATCCTAATGATTAGTAGTTAAAATATTTTTTTTTAATGGTGAAATAATGATTACAGTTACGATTATTTTCGGTTTAAATAATTATTAATTGATAACGATAACAAATCAAAAAATAATCAGGATTACTGGCGATTTTTCCAAAATAATTGATAAGAATCAAAAGTAGTCTAAAAGTAATCGAACTGTTCCCAATGATTCTTTTTGAGAGAGTAAATTTAAAATTTAAAGGACCAATGTATTAAAATGTTATACATGTAGGATATAGCTTGAGATAAGGTACTTATTATAACTCAAAAGCAGGTTTTCAGTTCAGTTTTGACTAAAATTACTATAAAAAATTTACATTCAGTAAATTGTTCAACAATGGGTTTAATAAACTTTCGTTTGAATTGATTATTTGTGTAATATTTCGTTCATAGGAGATTAATACTATGTTCAGGCATGAATATTAATTGAGCCAATATTCGTTTAATTGACAAAATTATTTTAAGTGTTCAGGCATACGAAATCAGCTTACTCAATAATCATTTGACAGTTGGAAAACAACAACATTATTTTTTATTTTTTATAACAATTCATAAATTTAACACTAAACCTACCATGACGGGAAAAATTACTCATTTAAATTTTTTATAATAATTTCTTGAATATAAAATTATAACACCGCTATTTGCCTTTACGACTTCTATTAATACATCGAATATATTTTTGAAGATTTAGTCCTATCTTGTATTTTTTTACTGAGGAATGCATGTAATCTGCACTAACTACTGCGGGAAGTTATTTGCCCTCAGCAGACGTTCTGCATCTTGATTTGCATATTTTGTGATATAAAAGCACTGTTTTTGGCATTGAGTTATATTGTTTGTTTTCTGGCAGATGGATATTCTCTGTACTCCAAGCGAGTATTACAGTAAAAATTTCTAAAGCTCGTTTGTTAATAAAAATTCTTATTTCATTGTTTTGTTATAGTCCTTATCCCCAAAATCTCGAAACATTCTAAATATTTTAAATCATTAAACATTTTAAATAATATATAGTAGAAAGAGAATGGATAGGAATATAAATACAAGAAGTATCGGTAGATTTAGTGTTACCTTCCACCTCACTCGCCATTTTTATTTGAAAATACAAATATCAGCAAAATTTGTGCGCATAAGTTGTAACGTTCTCACTAAACATACATACTTACATACAGTGCTGCATTTTAAGTTTTACTCAATATTATAACAATTTGCGTATTTATTGCGCAATTATTAATTAAAACTTTATATGATATATTAAGCTCAATAATGGCGTTTATTGAGATTTACCCAATAAAGGTGGATATCTGAACACCGTATAAAGCATATGGCGGCTCAATTTTACAATTTTTGTTTTTATTTACATTTTCCAGAACTATCGCAAAATATGACTCATTTTCTTTTAGCTTGAGACTAGTTTAACGCTTGCAATACTAAATAAAGCAGTCTTAAAAAACAAGTTTTTTAGTATAAAATCTCACATTTCCAATGCCACCTATTGAGATCCAGTCACAATTACACAAAGTTATCATTAAAACCAGCTATTGCAATATAATATTGGAAATAATGGATTTCTTTTTACGTCGTTCGTTAAATTTGTTAGTATTCTTGATGTGATTATAAGGTAAAGCAACAAAAATAAACTCAAGCTCTTAATATTTTACTTGCAATCCTTAGTATTGGAAGTTTAAGTAGCGGAATTGTATATGTTTGTATGTTGGTGGTGGAAAGTAATAATATATTACCACATTGAACTGCTGCTTATATTCTTTATTTTGTTTTACAAGTAAAAAATATTCGAGAAGAAAGGAAGACAAAAAATCGTGACTGGCTATATACGACTATTTGACGACCTAAAATATAAAGCAATCTCTACAAAAATTTCGAACAATTTTGAAATTAGGAGATGAAAGTATTGAAATTATATTATAGTATGACGATAGATCAGGAAGAAAATGAAAATCTGATCTTAATATGTTTACCAGCTAAAATTATATATGCATAGATCTTCTTGTTTACTTAATTGATTATTATGACCCTATTGTCTGGATTACAACTTAGCTTCTCATTGCACTCATCTAGTGTATGTTAGAGATGTTTGAGCTTGGGGTTGAACTATGGGCTATCACCTAATAAACCAACGCATTATCTGATAGACTATGGCGGCAATCCAGATCTAAATATTGGTAGGAAAATGGAAACGGTGTACATCGTTTCATATTAAAATTAACAAAAGCTACACAAACAAATACAACGAACTTGTTACAAGTAAACCAACAACATCGGTATGAAAGAAAAGGGGATAGACAAGCAAGCGTGAATGCAACAACAAGCAGCGTGAACAAAATACACAAACAACAGTGAAGTCCCGAAGCCGAGAAGGCGAACACTCGAACATTCGATTTCAAGAACATTCATCAGACTGATTACGTGGGCATATAAAAAGGCCAGACAAAGCAGGCAATGAGTAGTAAGAATTCAGTCAGTCTTGTGTAAAGACGCGTTGCGTGTGAAGAAAACAGTCGTGGTTTAAAGATCGCCATTGAAAAGGTCTGCGTTGTAAGCAAAGAAGAATAGCGAACAAGCAATTATTATTGTATTCGTCAAGTTGTAAACGGTGGCATACAAAAGTAGTGCGAACAATAAAGGGTTTAATTGAAACTAAACATATATTTGTTTTTATTTTGTTTGCAATCAACGAACTCATATTTTAAACACTTTTATTTGTAGCTTCAACCTAAAGATGGATAGCAGTTCCGAAGTCGTTAAATAAATTACCGGCTATTTAAGTGAACAAGTGATAATATTACTGCCCAATTTTTTACTTATAGTTTACCATACCAAGAGTTGTGGTTGCTTTGTTCTTTGTTTTTTAAGTGTAAACAAAAGATTAGTGACATGAGGCAGGTAAAGTTTTATAGAGAGAAGTTAGCCACAATTCTAGCCTTGGAAAATATTCATTACCCATTGGTGAGATACATTTCGAATTTGTCAAATTTGTTGTTATTTATTCAGTCTATTTTGCTAAATCATTATTAGCGGCTTTAGACAACATCGTGTGTTCGCTGAAATGCCCCTGAAGCAAATAAAAACTGACAACAATTGGAATCGAAATCAGCTTCAGCGATGAAACCCATTTTTTAATGAACGGTTATGTGAACAAACAAATTTGATCAATACCAGCCCTCATGGGATCCAATAGCATCCAAAGAACCTATTAAGTCACTATTTAATTTGAATTTTACACTGGCGATGTCATCGGTCGATAATTCTTTATCAACGGCGATCCAGAATTGGATGATGTGGACACAAATGACATATGGTTTCAACAGTTCGGCGCTGCGTGCCACACAGCATATTCTACAAGAGCGACTTGAAGGCATTATCATTATTATCATTATTATCAAGATCCAGAATCATGGATAATTGGATATTTCGAATACGCTCTACCCAAGCAATGGCAGATATTGTATTCCGCACATAATGGCATATGTTGGTCTCTTACACGAATTAATAATTCGAAGATGCCTCATAGCCAATTTACTGTATTTAGATTTAAGAGTAGAGAGCGCTTAAAAAAGGACACTTTTTAGTAATTGTTGTAATCTTTCAAATATTTTTCTTTTTTCAAATTTTGTTTAAAACAAATAACTGTTTTTTTTCAAGATAACTTGATTAATCAGAAATCATTTATAACGCCTCTAGGGAATGACCTACAATAGCTAACTTAATTACTGTTGAGTTTTATATTGCCCGGCAGGACTGTCTATAATTATCGCACTTGCTTTTCAATCATTTTATTTCTTTTAGCTGCTCGTCAAAAGACTTTAATAGCTTCAATGATGGCCATAAAGACATGTAGCTCTGTAGGTTAAGTGTAGCAATGTGCGTCAAAAATTTGTCTTATTTCTATCGTATGTGTTGCCTTCGTTACTCGTTCAAGATTCTTTACTTTGGTGTGGTTGAACGAAAAAAATATATCTTTCGTAAGACATTTTTTATGGTCGGTGAGTAAAGGAGAAGGCATAAAACAAATTTAATTAAAATAACATTTATCAGAGTGAATGAGTGAGATTTTATAAAAATATAAGAAATTGAAAAGAATGACATTATTTTTGTGTCAAATTTTTAATTAATTTAATTTTAAATTATTTCCTTCTACTCTTTTTAAAATAACATTTTAAATCTTTAACATATTGTTACGAAAATGGAAATGATGTTACATCGTTTAACATTAAAATGATAAACAAAAGCTACAAAAACAAAAACAATGGACTTGTTTACATGATCAACGAATGAACAAAAATATAGCAACAACATAAGTATAAAAAGGGATGAACAAGCAAACAAATAGGCAACAACAACACTGCAAACAAAATTCACAAACAACAATAACGTAAACAACATGTTTACAGTTATAGAGATTTCGCCAAGGCGAAGTCATTCTCCTTCAAAATCATTCATCAGACTGTTTACCCTGCGATAGATAAGACAAGACAAAGCAGGCAACGGAGTCAGAAAGAATTGAGTCAGTCTTGTGTGAAGACGCGTTGCGCGTGAAGAGAATAATCATGTTTTGAAAATTTCTGTTATAAAGGCCTATTGAACAATTGTTATTGTTTACACAAAAGAGTGAAAAGAAGAATAGCCAATAAAGCAATTGTTGTTGTTTACATCAAGCTGTGAACAGTGGCACACAGAATTGTGCCAACAATAAAGGATTTATTTAAAACTGAATATAAATTTATTTTTATTTGGAATCTACGAGCTCATATTTCAAACATTTAAAAAAAAACGTAACAATATATAAAAAAATAGCTCAGCATTAAAAGGGTTAATGTAGACAAGAAAAGGCTACATAGTCTGTGCTTATTTCCCAGGATTTATAAGTTGAATGGAAACTTTAACAATTTAAAATTCAAAACGAAGAAGAAGAAGTAAAGTTTCAAGCACGAAAATAGGAGAAAACATTGTTTTATTTCGTTTATTTTATTTACTTTTCATTCTTCTTCCATTTATAGCCACTTAACTACGATGAAAAACTAATTTTCTTCACCTTCCTTTTTCCAATTGTTACTCTTTCTATTGTTAAATTTCTAGTTATTTTCCTGATCCTTTTGTTTTATTTCAAAATGTTTTTTTTTCGTTTTGTCCGTTAAGAGTTTGAATACTGAAAGGAAAGATGAAATTGCTTCGAATATTATTTTACTTCAAATTGACATTTTCATTTAAAATTCATTGAGGGGCCCGAAAGGTTTTATTTGCAATAAACAAGTGGAGTAATATGAATATTTCAAGATTTAAACATATTTTTGTATGCTATAATTTGCTAAATTTATGGGGTCTTCCAAACAGAACTTTCGAATTTGTTATTTGTTCAGTCAAAATAACACGAACTTATCGACATGAACCGTAGACAACAACGTGTGTTCACTGAATAGACTGTGAGGCAGTCCTAATTGATGACCCAAATTTTCATTGAAAAGGCATTTTCAGCAATGACGCCAATTTCTGGAAGTATGAATACGTGAACAAACAAAATATTCAAATTTAGAGCGGTACTAATTCACATGAGATCCAATGCTTGCCGAAAAAATTCCAGTTTGAAGTGAACTTTAGCGTGCGCTGTCATAGGTCAATATATCTTTAAGAATGAGATTCGCAAGGCTATCACTGCCAACAGTGAGCACTCCACCTGTCTAAATTATATGGTCTAGCTCCCAAAGACATGTGGTTTCATCAGGACGTCGCTATGAGCAAGATACCTCATGCCATATTGGATATGGTCATCTCACATGGAGCTGATGTGAACTGGTCATTGAGATCGTGCGGTGAAACCTCGTTAGACGATTTCCAATGAAGTCACAAGTGCTTCGAATTTGCACAACACACTGGTCTTCAAAGCCAAAATTACCTATGTCATCGGTCAAATTTGGACGAATTTATACGCTCCACCCAGAAAAGTCTTGGTGGACAATTGAACGATACTATATTCCAAACATAATGACATCAATAGGTCGTTTGAAAGATTCAAAATTTGTTAACGCTATCACACATACAGACTTTGTTTTTAATTTATACTTAAAAATATAAAGTGCTTAATGAAAGACCCTATTAAATAATAGGCCAAACAATATTTATCATGTTACAATGAGTAACTTATTGAACTTAAATAAATAAAAAATTCTAAAATAAAATCAAATGGCAATCAAACTTTCGTTTTGTAAAATATTTTTCTGAAAGAATGAAAAATAAACAACTTGAATTGCAACTAAGAAAACACTAGAGGTAGAAAAGCATTACATTTCAAAGCAGCACTTGAAGTGAAAATCAGACACAAAGGATAAGAGAAAACCCTCTGCTAGTTCTCAATTTCACATTTATTAAATGGTGTGATTATGTACTCAGACAGAGATATCAAACGATAATTTAAACTTGAATCGAGATATTCTACTTTTCATCAAGCACTTACAATGACAGAGAAAAACATTTAAAAAAAATATCATCGTGTTCTCGTGTCTGAACGACAATAGATAAAGTGGTCAACAAAATTTGCAATTTTTAAAAAATTTCTATCATATGAACTTTCATTAAAAAAAATTGAAAGTTTGGCGTTGAGCTTAGCGTAGAAGGCATCCTTAACCGCATAGTCATTTTCTTCCTTTGTGGTGATGATGCAAGCTTCTTTCATTCTTGTCCTATCTATAGCATTTCCTATATAGCATAATGTCAGTCAAACTTTATATGTGTTGGGCGGAAGCTGGTACCTTGTCAAGGTTCCAGGATCTAATTTTAAATCATAGTCCTTTAAACGCTTGTCGTGGTCGTTAACTTTTGAGACGATCTTTATAGAAAATAGTGTTGCGGTTTTCATTTGAAGAATGTTTTTACGAAGTGGGTGATAGCAGGGCTCCCATGAGTGCCATGTGGAGACTGCGCTCCAGCTTGAATACAGCAATACAAGGATCGTTCTGGCGATCTCCATGCTGATCACAATAATAAATTTACCATGTTTGCATGTATCCCTCCCTCTCTCTTAAATCGACTAACATACATAATTGGTCATTACAACCCTTCAGACAGGATTCGACCTAGTTTCTCACACCACTTATGTTGTGTGTGTTAATTTTATACATAAGTGGAGGGACCTATAGTTTAAAGTCGACTCCGAACGACAGATTTTTGAGAAACTTTTTATGGCAATTTTATTTACTCTCACAGTTTTTGCCAGAAATCTGCTGAGAGAAAGTCGCCGAAGAAATACTTTTTGTTTTTTGTTTTGATATCTGGCCTGGGGCTCGAACCCTGGCTTTATGTCTAATAAGCCAACACACTACCTACTAGACTACGGCGACTTCAAAATTTTCAATTCGAAATCGACTAAATTTTCTTCAATTTGAGTATTAAGCCGTCATTCCACACCTTATCTAAGGCTTGGTAAGGATATATAAAGGGTGGAGAGTATTTCTGAAAGCATTTTATTGATATAGGTTGGGCTGTTACATACTTTCTTACCCTACTACCATACATACATAATTGGTCATTACAATCCTTCAGTCAGGATTACGACCTAGCTTCTCACACCACTTATGCTGTGTGTGTTAATTTTATACATGAGTGGCGCGACCTACAGTTTAAAGTCAACATCGAACGAAAGATTTTTGAGAAACTCTTCATGGCAATTTTATTTGCTCCCAGAGTTTTTGCCAGAAATCTTCTGAAACTAAGTCCATAATCCTGACTGAAGAATTGTAATGACCAATTATATATGTATGTACATATGTAGAAGGGTCGATCACAGGTGTAAAATTATTTTGTTAAGCATTCTGCTTAACAAAGCCTCTGCTCGGAGGGAATGGAAGAAACGCTAGTATAAGCAAACTTACCTCTTTAATTAGCAGCATGGTTTACACCGTAAATGCTACATTTCTTCAAACTGACATATTTTTTCGGTCTGTAACATAGAAGTTGGCATAGGTAAAAATCAAACAATAATGCAATCAGAAAATAACTCACATTGCGTGGACAATTTCGTCACTGTGCTGGTCCTAATTTACAGGGTTCCTCTAAAGTTAATTTCAAATGCAGAAAGTAGTTTCAATTATAAATGGACTGCATTTCATTTTTTCAGTTTGACATTATTGGATTTGTTATACTTACATAAACCGTTTTAACCTTTTTGGGTTTTTTAAATTTTGAATTAATCTTTCTTGCTGAAAATTACTTCAACATAATCCTAATAGACTCATTTGCTTAAAAAGCCTTCTAAAATTTAAAGTTCCTTATTATACGAATGCAAGCATCCTCGACTTAGAACATACGGAGGTTCAACCATCCTAATAAAGGCAAGTAAAAAACAAGCTTTTACTGCGTGATGTACAGTTACAGCAAAAAATAGGGTCAATTTAAATTTATTTTGTATTATGCTTTTGTTGTGCAGCCCTTGCGCTGACCAACTTCTTCCTTTTCCCTGATTTTAATGGAACTTGGTGAGTACAGGGACTGCGTTCACCCGTGGCATCACAACGGGCCGCTATGCGTGCTCAGGTGAGCTTTGTGATATCAGAAGAACGTCATCGAAATATTTTAACAATTTAAAATTCAAAACGAAGAAGAAGAAGTAAAGTTTCAAGCACGAAAATAGGAGAAAACATTGTTTTATTTCGTTTATTTTATTTACTTTTCATTCTTCTTCCATTTATAGCCACTTAACTACGATGAAAAACTAATTTTCTTCACCTTCCTTTTTCCAATTGTTACTCTTTCTATTGTTAAATTTCTAGTTATTTTCCTGATCCTTTTGTTTTATTTCAAAATGTTTTTTTTTTCGTTTTGTCCGTTAAGAGTTTGAATACTGAAAGGAAAGATGAAATTGTTTCGAATATTATTTTACTTCAAATTGACATTTTCATTTAAAATTCATTGAGGGGCCCGAAAGGTTTTATTTGCAATAAACAAGTGGAGTAATATGAATATTTCAAGATTTAAACATATTTTTGTATGCTATAATTTGCTAAATTTATGGGGTCTTCCAAACAGAACTTTCGAATTTGTTATTTGTTCAGTCAAAATAACACGAACTTATCGACATGAACCGTAGACAACAACGTGTGTTCACTGAATAGACTGTGAGGCAGTCCTAATTGATGACCCAAATTTTCATTGAAAAGGCATTTTCAGCAATGACGCCAATTTCTGGAAGTATGAATACGTGAACAAACAAAATATTCAAATTTAGAGCGGTACTAATTCACATGAGATCCAATGCTTGCCGAAAAAATTCCAGTTTGAAGTGAACTTTAGCGTGCGCTGTCATAGGTCAATATATCTTTGAGAATGAGATTCGCAAGGCTATCACTGCCAACAGTGAGCACTCCACCTGTCTAAATTATATGGTCTAGCTCCCAAAGACATGTGGTTTCATCAGGACGTCGCTATGAGCAAGATACCTCATGCCATATTGGATATGGTCATCTCACATGGAGCTGATGTGAACTGGTCATTGAGATCGTGCGGTGAAACCTCGTTAGACGATTTCCAATGAAGTCACAAGTGCTTCGAATTTGCACAACACACTGGTCTTCAAAGCCAAAATTACCTATGTCATCGGTCAAATTTGGACGAATTTATACGCTCCACCCAGAAAAGTCTTGGTGGACAATTGAACGATACTATATTCCAAACATAATGACATCAATAGGTCGTTTGAAAGATTCAAAATTTGTTAACGCTATCACACATACAGACTTTGTTTTTAATTTATACTTAAAAATATAAAGTGCTTAATGAAAGACCCTATTAAATAATAGGCCAAACAATATTTATCATGTTACAATGAGTAACTTATTGAACTTAAATAAATAAAAAATTCTAAAATAAAATCAAATGGCAATCAAACTTTCGTTTTGTAAAATATTTTTCTGAAAGAATGAAAAATAAACAACTTGAATTGCAACTAAGAAAACACTAGAGGTAGAAAAGCATTACATTTCAAAGCAGCACTTGAAGTGAAAATCAGACACAAAGGATAAGAGAAAACCCTCTGCTAGTTCTCAATTTCACATTTATTAAATGGTGTGATTATGTACTCAGACAGAGATATCAAACGATAATTTAAACTTGAATCGAGATATTCTACTTTTCATCAAGCACTTACAATGACAGAGAAAAACATTTAAAAAAAATATCATCGTGTTCTCGTGTCTGAACGACAATAGATAAAGTGGTCAACAAAATTTGCAATTTTTAAAAAATTTCTATCATATGAACTTTCATTAAAAAAAATTGAAAGTTTGGCGTTGAGCTTAGCGTAGAAGGCATCCTTAACCGCATAGTCATTTTCTTCCTTTGTGGTGATGATGCAAGCTTCTTTCATTCTTGTCCTATCTATAGCATTTCCTATATAGCATAATGTCAGTCAAACTTTATATGTGTTGGGCGGAAGCTGGTACCTTGTCAAGGTTCCAGGATCTAATTTTAAATCATAGTCCTTTAAACGCTTGTCGTGGTCGTTAACTTTTGAGACGATCTTTATAGAAAATAGTGTTGCGGTTTTCATTTGAAGAATGTTTTTACGAAGTGGGTGATAGCAGGGCTCCCATGAGTGCCATGTGGAGACTGCGCTCCAGCTTGAATACAGCAATACAAGGATCGTTCTGGCGATCTCCATGCTGATCACAATAATAAATTTACCATGTTTGCATGTATCCCTCCCTCTCTCTTAAATCGACTAACATACATAATTGGTCATTACAACCCTTCAGACAGGATTCGACCTAGTTTCTCACACCACTTATGTTGTGTGTGTTAATTTTATACATAAGTGGAGGGACCTATAGTTTAAAGTCGACTCCGAACGACAGATTTTTGAGAAACTTTTTATGGCAATTTTATTTACTCTCACAGTTTTTGCCAGAAATCTGCTGAGAGAAAGTCGCCGAAGAAATACTTTTTGTTTTTTGTTTTGATATCTGGCCTGGGGCTCGAACCCTGGCTTTATGTCTAATAAGCCAACACACTACCTACTAGACTACGGCGACTTCAAAATTTTCAATTCGAAATCGACTAAATTTTCTTCAATTTGAGTATTAAGCCTTCATTCCACACCTTATCTAAGGCTTGGTAAGGATATATAAAGGGTGGAGAGTATTTCTGAAAGCATTTTATTGATATAGGTTGGGCTGTTACATACTTTCTTACCCTACTACCATACATACATAATTGGTCATTACAATCCTTCAGTCAGGATTACGACCTAGCTTCTCACACCACTTATGCTGTGTGTGTTAATTTTATACATGAGTGGCGCGACCTACAGTTTAAAGTCAACATCGAACGAAAGATTTTTGAGAAACTCTTCATGGCAATTTTATTTGCTCCCAGAGTTTTTGCCAGAAATCTTCTGAAACTAAGTCCATAATCCTGACTGAAGAATTGTAATGACCAATTATATATGTATGTACATATGTAGAAGGGTCGATCACAGGTGTAAAATTATTTTGTTAAGCATTCTGCTTAACAAAGCCTCTGCTCGGAGGGAATGGAAGAAACGCTAGTATAAGCAAACTTACCTCTTTAATTAGCAGCATGGTTTACACCGTAAATGCTACATTTCTTCAAACTGACATATTTTTTCGGTCTGTAACATAGAAGTTGGCATAGGTAAAAATCAAACAATAATGCAATCAGAAAATAACTCACATTGCGTGGACAATTTCGTCACTGTGCTGGTCCTAATTTACAGGGTTCCTCTAAAGTTAATTTCAAATGCAGAAAGTAGTTTCAATTATAAATGGACTGCATTTCATTTTTTCAGTTTGACATTATTGGATTTGTTATACTTACATAAACCGTTTTAACCTTTTTGGGTTTTTTAAATTTTGAATTAATCTTTCTTGCTGAAAATTACTTCAACATAATCCTAATAGACTCATTTGCTTAAAAAGCCTTCTAAAATTTAAAGTTCCTTATTATACGAATGCAAGCATCCTCGACTTAGAACATACGGAGGTTCAATCATCCTAATAAAGGCAAGTAAAAAACAAGCTTTTACTGCGTGATGTACAGTTACAGCAAAAAATAGGGTCAATTTAAATTTATTTTGTATTATGCTTTTGTTGTGCAGCCCTTGCGCTGACCAACTTCTTCCTTTTCCCTGATTTTAATGGAACTTGGTGAGTACAGGGACTGCGTTCACCCGTGGCATCACAACGGGCCGCTATGCGTGCTCAGGTGAGCTTTGTGATATCAGAAGAACGTCATCGAAATATTTTATTTGTTTTATGTGGCCGACACTGAGGGAATGTATCCTATTCACACAGAACATTGTGTTGGAATAGCAGGAAGACAGTTTAGGAGAAAGGAAAGAATTAGAAACTCGCAAACTACGACAAATTTATTTTTAAAACATTCTTTTTTTAAGGCCAGTGTAAAATATTTTTGGCACTTTTTTGCTCAAGAATTGTTTTGTATTAATTGTTACTTTCTTTTTTCTATTATTGTTAATTATATATAATGTCATACAAACAATCAGACAATCTGAAACTACCAGAGCCTCTGAATGCATTCTCTTAAATACATTTTGTGAATGTATTCAAGGTTCGTAATAAGCCATTCTCTGGTGCATCCCACTTCTAATATTGTTCAAGAAACTTGGGTGTCTGCGGAGCAGTTAAGAAGACATTTGACGGTGCTGCAGAAAATTCGAATGAATTTCATCTAAACCGAATTTAGTTTATACCCAGGGACAAGTGTCCCGTCCAGAGACTACGAACACCTAACAACGACTTCTACAGAATCAGTAAAGCATGGAAGAAGGGGATACTACAAAACATCTTCTCTGTCACTGGCTATGACTTGAGAATCTGAGCCAAAGGAATTTTGGGTATCCTGAATTTATAGAATTTAAAGGCACTTTGTATCCTTTGTTTCCAAATATTATCACCATAGCTGCCAGATAAATAAAGCATCAAACCGTCAAATATTAGAAAAAAAATTGTCAAAGTCGTCAAAGAAGTTCATTAAAATCGCCAGAAAAAATCGTCAGTAAATTTAAGTAAATAAATTGAAAGGTCTTTTAAAAAAATTATATTTATTGTAGGAAAACATATAAAGTTAATTCAATTTACACACTTTAATTCAAAAATAAATCATAATAACACATTTAACAGTCTTTTTAACGCTTTAATTTACAAATAAACTTAATAAACGAGTGTTTTACATACATACATAATATAGTATTTGTATGTGGAAAACATATAGGTATATAGTTTAAATATATGTATTAGAATTAAACAATTTTAAAATTACAATTGCCAAGTTTTAAATAATATTTTTATACAATATTGCTTCTCAGGAGTTTAGGTTAAGGTTTAAGGAATGCAGTTTTGAGGAATTTAGTTTTATTTAAATAAACTTGACTTAATACTCTCTCTGAATTAGCATTTTTTGATATTTTTTCCAAAAAAATTGAGATGTTTCATATCATTTTCAGGAAAAAATTGTTTAATGTTTAAACAATTTACACCAGTGTTGTTTATTGACACATAAACCAAGCAATAATATTGCATCATGTGATGTAAATATTAGGGAGTCAGAAGCTCTTGATGTTCTGTGCATGAATTTTCAGTGTGATGTTCGCTAGAACCAATACATTGTTCAGTGTCTTGGCTTCTTAAGATGGTGCAAGAAATATTTCACTTATTTCTCATTTCAAAATTCTTGCTATGGCTATTGTTGTCGGGGCACTGTTTGGATATTTGCAGATATTTTCAGAACTTACCATTTTTTTCAAATATCTGACCATTTTATTTTTAAGTTAATTTACTGATTGGCACTTTTATTTAGGTTATTAAGCAATTTATGTAGTATAATCACAGATGTTCGTAAATAATTTAAAAACATAATACTTTACTCCTTTTTATTACTGACCTAAATTTGAAAACTGACAACTGCAAAGTAAATACAAAGCTTAAAGAGGCTTTAATGTAATAAAGTCAAGAAAATTATTTAATTATGTAATTTCTAAAAATCGTTAAAATAAGGGAATAAATCGTCAATATGATATTTTTGAAGCAAAAAATCGTTAAAATGACGATACATCGTCAAATCTGGCAGCTATAATTATCACAATTGTTTACAAATGGCAAGTTTACAAATGAATGACGGAATGTATACTATGGTATTACAACGGAAGTTGAGTGGTTTCAAGTTAGCTATGTTTTTAGACGATCGGCAATTTAACCTTACTTAACTTTTCTTCCAAATTAGTTTTCCTTTTCTATTTAATAGTTTTTGTTTTTAGTAAAATTTCTATTTTTTAAACAAATATATTTTTATAGTCATTGTTTTAGATTTTTTAATTGACCTATTTAATGCTGCAACGAATGTAATTAAAATAATTTTTTTTTATTTAACATATTTAACACAATCAAATTAAAAATTGTTTTTGGTTGGCTAAAGTCAAATAAAAACATGAAAAGTTCTTTTTTATAACTTTTTCTGTTAGAATATTAGTTCCACAACATATTGCCACTATTTTTATACCATAAAGACCACAAACACAAATGACTATACACACAAACAGTTTTCATATTAACAGCCAGAGATTTATTCTATTTTGCACGTCGGTCTATTTTGTAGGAGTTACATGTAGTTACAACGCATACCCATGATTGTTAGAAGTTTTAAATTAAATTCCTATACGAACTAATATTTCTTTATTAGATAATATCATAAATTATTCGTTTTTTGCCTTTTTTAAACTTAGTTTAGCTGAGACTTACTAATTATTTAATTTATTCATTTTTAGGAATTGAAATTTTAATATTAAATTGTTTGTAGAGGATGATAGAAGATGCCGAGCCGGGATAATTTATTCGTTTATTTACCCTACGAGGCCACTGGACACCAACGACATCTGTTTTCAACAGGATCACTGTCCTGCCACATTGGATATAATCAACGAGCGATATAATAGCATGGGAAGATTGATGTGGTTCAACTTGAATTTTTCTTGTGAAGTCTTATTACGTCGCAGGCGTATGCGAATAACGGACCACAGTCAAACATAAGTCATAAACATCAAACCAAGCCATCAATCAAATTCAGTCTGATTTATGCATCGGAATTATGGAAAACTGGACATATCGATTGAGCTCTTCTTAGAAAACGCGTGGCAGATATTTGAGAGCTTGATTGTTGCACATTAATGGCATCAACAGGTCTTACAAACGAATAAAAAAATTTTCTATGATATATTTGAATTTAATAATAGGAAGTGCATAATGAGTCGAAGTAGTTTAGTAGGTAGTGTGTTGGCTTATTAGACACAAGGCCACAGTTCCAGCCATAGGTCAGACATCAAAACGAAATATGAAAAATATTTCTTCGACGAAATATAGAGCGCAATTCAAAGAACATGCGTGAAATAGTGAAGCATGTCTTCGGGAGTACAATATTGTCGGTATATGTGTTGACACCAGGAATGAGCAGACGGAATTTATTAGGGAAATAATAAATAAGAGAGAGTATTTAAACATTCTAAAGAACAAATTCACTTAAAGCGCGCAAGTGGTCCTTGTCTTAAGAACCTTTTGTTGTTCTTGAGGCAAAATACTATATGGTTCCTCCGTAATAGAGAAAGATATAAATTATTAATTACACGGTGCGACAGCCAAAATACACCCAGCTAATGACATAATATATGTTGTGAGTTTTGTTGAGTAGAAGTCAATTCTTTTTTTTATATTTCTCGAACCCCTCACACAAAATTATTGATTACCCATTTATTTTTTAACCTATTTTCAAAATTCAAAGTTTTTTTTAAAGGGTATACATAAACATATGGTTCAAACTTCAACGTTATGATTTTTGAAGGGGTAAACTGGAAAAAATTATTTCTTTTCATATTTTTTCAAGTTTGTCCATTCATAGTAGCAAACCTTAATTAAAAAAATATAAAATAAGTGGTGACATTCTTAAAGTTCTTTCTCTTGCGAAGAGTTTGACACTTTACCGTAGTTAATATTTAAAGCCATTGAACATTATCAAAAGCATCTTTTAACATAAAATATTGTGTTATTGAGTGTCATTCCGAAATAAAAAGGAAAATCAAAACAAGAATGCGTGTGAATTCTCTCTGCACAAGTGTGCTATGAAATGGTAATCCCTGGTCTAGTTAATGCTACAGCTGAAGAAGATCAGAGCCCTCTCAGACCAGCAGCATACGGAGCCATTGCTATCAATGAAACAGATAGAACTCTATCAGTTTGAAAGACATAAAGTTATTTGCTCTCACATCATTTTTGAAAGTACTTATATCTGAGAATTGTACTATATTTTTTTTCATTTCGGATGGAAGTGCTAAATTATTTTGCAATTGCAACAAGAAAGCTTCAAAAAAGAAGTTTCAATTTTTCTCTTCGCATATTATTTGTTCAAATACTATGTGATAATTACGAAAACAACAATGGCATCTCTACTATCGAAAGCAAGAACGAAACTATTTCTGTATTTCGTACAATGCTATGACCTAGAATATGTATTAATTGATATAACTTTTAAACATATTTCAAAGGTAATATATTATAAGTTTTGCGAAAAAGTTATTTCACCTAATTGTGCAGATGTTGTTGACAAAATTATAAAATTTGGCTTCTGTTTTCTATAGTTCCTTCTTATGGATTGTTTATTTGCTGTCATTTATTTGAACGTGTTGCTTTTGTTATAATGTAATTAAAAAAGTTATTTTGATAAAGAGCGTTTTTCATTTATTTGATAAAATTATATTTTAATTAATACGAGCCATGCGAATAAGACAATCCGCTCCAGAGTCTCCCTCGAAGCATAGACAATTGCTTGTTGTTTTTTTAAAGAATCTTAGAGAAGATAATTATGAATATGAATTAAATATGATTTTAAGAATTCTGCCAAAAACTCTGAGAGTAAATTAAATTGCCATGAAAAAGGTTCACAAAAAATGTGTCGTTCGGAGTCGACTTTAAACTGTAGATCTCGCCACTCATGTATAAAATTAACACACACAACATAAGTGGTGTGAGAAACTAGATCGTAATCCTGACTAAAGGTTTGTAATGACCAATTATGTATGTAACGTTTGGTTTACTGCATACCATACCTAACAGGTCTGTCATTATACATACACAACCAAACTTTAGCTCGACAATGAACATCCTTGCACTTAAGCCCTGACATTACTCAATTTGACTCTTCCCGTTCGGGAGGGTAAAAAAGATTAAAAAGTCTCAAAACGGTTCCAGACCATATCGTAATAGTTTGAAATTAAAAATTCATTGAAGGTATGAGAGACATATGTTCAATGAAAATAACGTGAATATGAACCAGAAAATCAATTTTTTCAGCAATGTGCATTTGTTTTTGTTTTTTCAGTTCCCGCTAATTACTGGAAACTACATCTCCGTGTTCAGAACTAAATTTTGTTCAACACTTATGTGCTTTTATGATAAACAGTACTACCGGAAGACTTTCGAAAAATTGCGCATAATTAAGCGGGAGAAAAAATATAAAATTCAAATGGAGCATGTAAGAAGCATAAAAGATTATACAAAAATAGGTTTACAAACTGTCAATGGCCTCTACTTAAGATATTGATTACATGTTAATGTCTTGCCTACCCGTTGCTAAATCACAACACTTTCTTGGCAATAATTTTTTTTTACAAAACTTCTATCGAAGAAGATAAAAAATCTCTAAGATACGGGAGAATTTGAACATTCGATTTAATTTAAAGATTTGAAAATTTTAATTTAGTGTTGCATTCATCCATATTGAATGATTTTAAATGCTCAAAAAGAACACAACAATCTTCTTGATCAATGTGGGTTATTTGAACAAAAGTTTGCGGTATATTGACTTAATTTGCTAAAAAAAATATAAAGAGACCTCTGTCGTTTACAAATGCGTATTGTGTATTTCAACTATTTCTGATATGCAAAATAGTATTGCTATCGGGTAATGCTATTTGTTAGATTTGGAAAGGACTTTATTTTCATTGTTTTAAACATGAAAGTACTATGTAACATTTGGTCACATTCACTCAAGCCGTTGTATCGTTGTATTCACTGTATTGTTGGACGAATATACAACAGTGTATGCCTGTTGTTGTTAATTTTCATGTAAAAATTCGATACACTTATACTCATTTTTTTCATATGTTTTTAAAAGTTGTATTGGTTTCGTGATATCAAATTGTGTGAATGCCAAAAATTATGAAAAAGAATACGACTTACACAATACAGCATAGCATTGAGCGTTCACAAACAACCAAGCGTATTCAATACAACATACTCGATACAAAGTCGTGTAATTTGGCCAATTATGAAAGACAGAAATAATAAATTTAAAGTGAATTTTGTCAGTATCAACCAGAGGTCAGCAATGAATCATTTTTTCACTGCTCATAAGCACTCATGAAATTTTGAATATAAGTGAGTCAACAATATTGAAATTTCACTAGTCTAACTCATTCGTACTCACTACAGCGTTGATTTATAAGTACAAGTACAATGTTGACATCAAACTCATACCATTCGAAATATGCTTGATTCATAAGCCTACTCAATCAGATTCATAACTTTAGAACTCGAATCATTCATCAAAATTTACGTTTTTAGTTGTTGCATTTACAAAAAAACGAAAAAAGGAAAAAGGCAAAGACAGCAAGCAAAGCAAACACACAACCTTGTAGTGAGTATTGTAGTAAGCGAATCAGACTTATTTTGTGATTCTTGTAAATGTTGAGTCATGGAGAGTCCAAATCAATAACATTATACGTGTTGTTAAGTATGAGTATGATGAGTACTTCAAACTTTGAATATGACTACTTTGAGTATAATATTAAAATAAGTATGAATGCGTATAATTATCGGGAATTACGAGGCTTTTTTTCATATTTCGTTTTTTGTCGAAATTTCTGACAAGTTAAACCACTTGTCTAATAAGCCAACACACTCTCTACTAGACTACGGAGACTCGGATATATGGTTTTAGTAATTCGCATTAAAATTAAATTTCTTACGTAAAGACAGTTGTAGATGGGTGCCCACGATTTCCACGTTATCAATTTTTAACTTAAAAGAACTGCCGGTATTGATTCGGAAGACATTAGTCTTGCTGATGTTAATGTGCAAGTCTGCTATATGCTTTACTTCATGGAATATGGCTCATATAATGCGGATTCCTTGCAGTACAATTGAGCCTAGAACGATTTCATATAAAAAAAATAGAATTTGAAGTCTCTATCGTGTGTTAACCTTTTAGTGTGTTAACCTATTAGGCGTGAGGCCACGGCTCAAACCCCAAGTGGGACATCTCGATCAAAATGAAGTTTGAAAAAAATATTCTCTTTGGCGATCTGGAGGTAAATAAAACTTGCCATAAAAAGTTTTTAAAAAAATGTGTCGTTCAGTGTCGACCCCAAACTGTATGAGCGGCCTCTTATGAATAAAATTAACTCTCACAATATAGGTGGTGCGAGAAGCTAAGTCGTAAAGGAGACTGAAGGGTTGTAATGTCCAATTATGTATGTATGTATGTACATACGTAATAAATAATAAAAATAATATCCTGATGTTTTTATATTTATTAGAACTGATTGCTCTTCTATAAAGTCTTAATATGATGAAAGACTTTTACGACGCATGTAGTTATTTCATAATCTACATATATCATGCCTACTTCTAACTCTCATTTTTTATTGCCAGTCTTTTCCTTCTTATACGGTGTTCAGATATGCACCTTTAATGCGTAAATCGCAACAAACGATAGTATTAAGCTCAATATTTCATACAAAGTTTCAATTAATTATTGCACAATAAATATGCAAATTGTTATAATATTGAGTAAAACTCAAAAAAACTTGAAAAAACTCAGCGCTCTCATTCAGAGCGCATATTACAATTATCCAAATGCTTTCTGTTGATATTTGACGACTCAAATGTCAACAACGACAAAAAAACAATACAAAAAACAATACAAAAAAAAAACAACAAAACGAAAAAAAAAAAAACAAAATAAAAACAATGTTGTTGAAGCAACCAGCTGTTTTGTTTACCAGCTGTCAAATGAATATTGAATAAGCAGCTGAACTGCGTATATTATTATGTCTGAACACTTAAAATATTGTACTCAATAAACCGAATATTGACTATATAAAAGTGCATATCTGAACATAGTATTACAATTTTAATATTTCCAAAGAAAATATTTTTATTTACGCTAAGCATTTTTCTTTATGACATGACAATTCTAATAATAAATTCTGTTAAAAATAATCCTCTTGCAGAAATAATTAAAATATATTTAAGCTTGTAATGTTAATTATCCTTATAGTGGAAAATCATTTACATATAATGAAAATGAGAAACTTCACTCCCACAGTTGTCTGATGTTAACTAATCTTCTACCCTTGCCATTAAGAAGAATAAAATTATTATATAATTGTAGTTATTTTCCTCCAACGTCGAGTTTCCAACGTCGAGTTTATTTCCCGTTCCGTTTTATATTTATGCTACTTTTTTCTCCAATTTAATGTGGTTTAATTTTTTAAGCTCTGCTGCTTTGCTATTTATTTATAATGCGCTCTTTTTTTTCCAGCATTTTTATTACTTTTTTTGTAGTGGCAACATTTTTTTTTTAAAATTTCATCATTCTGCTAAAATGATACAGAAATAAAATGCTAAATACTAACGCAACATATTTATTCAACATTTAACCCATAAGGTGTTGTGCTAAAAGATTCGAAGTTAAATTTTTTAAGAACCTAAATACGGTGAATCAAATGTGAAAATCATCGTCAACTCGCACTAGACTTAATAGCTTACGTAGGACTTTTCTGTCGAACTGTCAAGGCTACTGCAACAGTGCTTAATAGCACGGGGACGATGAGCATCTTTTAGAGTATAAGTTTCGTCGTACGAGAGAGGTTCGCTATTGCTACTCAGTTACCTATTCACTGACAACATCGAAGGTATAAATATCAGCCGTAATCATCCGATCGACATCACGGAGCCAGAGTAGCCGCTAAATATTAATTTGTTGCATAACGTCCATATCGTTAAAAACACTTAATGCATTGGTTCTTGGTATACTACTCAATTGTCCATTAAGATCATATTTTCCCCTGTTGGCAAAAGTGATCCTACGCTTGACTGACATCATTTTTGCTGGTAACGGTGAAGCCAAAATAAACAAATTCATTGTCAACATCAAAAGTATAGTTAACGGTCGTAATGTGAAATCCGATACGCCACTGTTCCCTACTTTTCGACAACATATACTCATTTACTGCCACACCCATCTTGATTAATTCCCGTTCAATAGCGCTAAAGTAGCAATAACATATCGTTTGGTACGCCATATGATGTGAATATTGACCAGTTGCCTGCATTCGCTGATGACATTGACGTCATGTGTTCGCAGATAGATTTTAAAATCTATTTCTATTATTTTGTAACAGTGATTAACTATATGACTTATTTTTGTCTGTTTTTATCTAAATTTACCCAGACATTTTAATCCTTTCTTCTGTTTTTTTTTCCAAACTTTAAATTAATTATTTAACAGAGTTCTGGTAGTAACATAAGAGAGCTCTGTTAACTGACTTGGTTTGCGTCCAGGGTAATAGATTTTAGTAGAGGATTTAGGAAAAGAGTCTTTTTCAACTTAATCTTCCTACCTGTGAAATGCATCCTTTTATTTCAATTAAGTTTATTTCACTTTTATTTTATTTACCATTTTAAGACACTGCATATTAGAAATATATTTGAAAATATAACACACCATGCTCATTTTCAGTTTCGTTCTTCTAAGAGTTATATCTCACGATCTCGGTGGCCTAATCACATTGCCTCTACTATGCTGACTATGCTTTAAAATCGCTCGTGCAGAATGTCCAATGCGGCATAAGCTGTCTGGCACATAGCCCCCACTTGACGTTTATGTTTAGATCATCCAATTCAGTCGAAATGAAA
Source organism: Sarcophaga subvicina (assembly GCA_936449025.2). Lineage (NCBI taxonomy): Eukaryota > Metazoa > Arthropoda > Insecta > Diptera > Sarcophagidae > Sarcophaga > Sarcophaga subvicina. The sequence goes on along the minus strand of OW388083.2, from coordinate 58,257,851 downwards.
CTAGTAATCATCGATAGCCGCCGTAGTCTAGTAGGAAGTATGTTGGCTAATTAGACGTAAGGCCTCGGTTCAACCCTAGGTCAGACATCAAAACTAAAATAAATATTCCATCGGCGAATTCCTCTCAGCAGGTTTCTGGAAAAAAAAACTCTGAGAGCAAATAAAATTGCCATGAAAAGTTTCTTAAAAATCTGTCGTTAGGAGTCGATTTTAAACTGTAGATCCCGCCACTCATGTATAAAATTAACACACACGACATATGTAAGAGGTGTGAGAAACTAGGTCGTAATTCTGACTGAAGGGTTGTAATGACCAATTATGTATGTATGTAATCATCGACCTAAAGTGTCCGTTGTTGACCGAAGGCTTTGCCAAGGACTTTTACCCAATTGGAGTGACGTGTGCCCATTTGGAGTTTCAACAAGGTAGCCGTAAGCAACTGTTAACTTTCGGGATTCCCTGAAAGGCAGAAATATTGTTGAAATAAAAAATAGAAAAGTAAGACAGAAGCTTTAAACCGAACAAAGGAACGGAGTGAAGCAAATAGGACCACTTTTGGAAAGAAAGATTTTATGAAATTGATTTTGTAATAAATCGATTGTTAAACATGCTGTATGGTTACTTACGCCTTGCTGGTATCAAATATCGTGGGTGTTTAGATTATCAATTTTTGTCAACGAAAATGTAAGCCGCATCAACCAGTCAAGTTTAAGAGTCATAATAGTAACTCGTTACCAGCTTGAGTATTGTTATTCCAATTACGACAAATTTCCACCAAAAAAAAAATTTCGACCAAAAATAAGTTGCTTCACTAAAGGAAGTTTCTTAATAAAAATACTCACCATCGGGCAGATTTGCAAGAGCTCAATGTGCAAAAATGCGACGGAAATGATGGTGGTTTTCTTTGATGCTTGTACATGACATATTTATAGATATGTGAGTAAAGATCCTTTCAATAAAATGTTTCATGTAGTTAAAGGCCAATAAGTTGCAAACGGTGACGAGTTACGCAGAATGCGAAATGATCATTTTCTGCACAAATTCCTTGCTCGGAAACAATACTCTTTTGATCATAAGTGTTGGGAGAAGTACCTTTGAACTTTGGGATCAGATTTATTAATTTTTTTCTTACAAATGAATTACCATAGCATTGTTCGATTGTTGAACGATTCATGATACATATATACGTACATACATACATACATACATACATACCTAATTGACAATTACAACCCTTCAGTCAGGATTACGGCCTAGCTTTTCACACCACTTATGTTGTGTGCGTTAATTTTATACATGAGTGGCGGGACCTACAGTTTAAAGTCGACTCCGAACGACAGATTTATTTAGAAACTCAGAGTTTTTGCCAGAAATCTGCTGAGAGGAAGTGGCAAAAGAAATATTTTCATATTTTCGTTTTGATGTCTGACCTGGGTTTGAACCTTGGCTTTACGTCTAATAAGCCAACACACTACCTACTAGACTACGGCGACTTCAATCCATGATAACTTGCCAAATTCATAACGTTACGCTTCCCAATGCGTTAAACCTTAAATGTAATGCTTAAAAAATGGTCAGAATGGAAAAACTTACGAAACATGCAATACAATGCTTAACTTGCAAGAAATCTAAAACTCACATAAGCAAAGTGCTACAAAACAAACTGCAACAAAAAAATATGTTCCCACACTAAAGTTTTATTGCATTATAGCAATATTCTTGTACAAATACATACAAAAGAAAGAGAATAAATGTAGAAAAATTACTGCGAAATAGAAAGGCTATGTAACTTGGCAATTGAAACCACAATGAAAATGTGCTTTTAATTGTCGCAATGCGTTAAAGAAATACGAAGTCTTTTTTTCTAAATACATACGATATTTATTCATGTAACTGTAAAGCGTAAGTTTATATTACAAAGCAAAACAAAAGGAGAAGAAAAATACCAATGGCAAAATTATAATAAAACCGTAATTACTCAAGCCACACTAATACTTTACATAGAGATTTCGACATCACTGGTGCAATTTTCTTCTACTTCGAAATTATTTCTTTGGCGCCAAAGTGTTTAGTATTGGACTAACGGAATGTTTCCTAATACCCCACAATGGCTCTTATAAAACATTTTAAAGATTCCGTTAATTTCAAGATATGCCCAATTAAAGTTTATTTAAGTTTCTGCTGCTGTTTCCGTTGTGTAAATTTAGTTCGACTGCGTTCTTTGCGCTCTTAAATTTTGCAGTCTACTGAATATAATATTATTACGAAAATGGAAACGGTGTAACATCGAAATGAACAAAATACACAAACAATAATGAAGCCGCGATAAAGTTCTCGAGAGGGCAAAACACCCAACGTTCGACTACAAGAACCTTCATCAGACTGTTTACGTGGGCATATAAAAAGGCAAGACAAAGCAGGCAACCAGTAGGAAGAATACAGACAGTCTTGTGTGAAGACGCATTGTGTGTGAAGAGAACAGTCGTGGTTTAAGGATCGCCGTTGTGAAGACCTGCCGAACAATTGTTTGCGCTTACGCAAGCAGAAGTGTAAATAAGAATAACGAGCTAAGCAAATTGCTGTTTTAACATCAAGTTATGAACAGTGGCACATAGAAGTATGCGAACAATAAAGAATTTGTCTAAAACTAACTCATATTTCAAAGGTTTTTAAAGATAGTATGTTTAAAAGAATAATCGTTTGTTTTATTAAAAAAAAACAATAATCTTGCAAGTGAACTTAAGATTCACATTAGTATGGCATCGTAAGAAGCAGACAATAATTTAAAATTAAGCAACCTCTTTAACCCTTATTAATGCAACAAAAAAGCCTGTAATGTGCAGCAAGATAATTTGGTATCTATAGTGCGTCTCACATTTAAAAGGTCACTTCTATTTTCCAAATATCTCTTGAAATGTCGACTGAAAAGTCCTTAACTCTGGAAATCATTTTAGTGTCGTTTTTATCACAATCATCCACAGAAAAAATTAAATTTCAGGAGAACGACATACAAAGTCACAAGAATTCTTACTTACAGTATCAGTTTATATAATAAATTATTGAATTAATGAATTGGTCACCACGTTTTCTAGATTTTAATCGATTGAGAGAAATATGAGGAATGCTTTCTAATTGAGTTTTTTGATGTCTTGCGTTTACTAAAAACTAAAATTTTAGAAGAATTGGGGAAAAATTCATTCAAATCAAAAAAATATTTCTTCGGCGACTTCCTTTCAGCAGATTTCTGTCAAAAATTCCAAAAGTATATAAAATTGCCATGAAAAGTTTCTCAAAAATCTGTCGTTCGGAGTCGACTTTAAAACTGTAGGCCCCACCACTAATGTATAAAAATTAACGCACACAGCATAAGTGATGCGAGAAACTAGGTCGTAATCCTGACTAAAGGATTGTAATGACCAATTATGGATGTATGCATAGTTGATGGTGTCTATACATAGTTGGATATATCAATACGTGTGCTCTTATAAAGCTGAACATCATCAGCGTACATAAGTACGCTACAATTACCCAAAACATCAGGTAGGTCGTTAATGTATATACAGAACAAAAGAGGCCATAATATTGATCCCTGAGGAATACCTCTTCCAACGTTTAGGGAATGTGAGATGTTGCCGTTTAGATAAACTCGTTATGATATGTTCATAAGATAAGAACGTATAAGACTACAAGCTGCGTCTGTAGCTTCTTAAATAATATTTTGTGATCCACCGTATCAAAAGCCTTGGTGTGATCCAAAAGAACTAAAAACTCTATCTAATTTTCCTCTAGCTCCAACCTAAGGTCATCAACTACATTGACTAAAGCAGTAGTACAGCCCCTAGCATTCAGAAATCCCGACTGCTTATCAGATAACTATTTATTTGTCTAGCTATGAGTTTTTCCATTACTTTAGACAGGAATGGAAGAATAGCAATTGGACTGAATTCTTTATTGGATTTAGAAATGGGAATGGTTTTCGACTGTTTCCATTGATCAAGGAAGGACGACATAGTTAAAACTGTATTGAATAAATGAGTTAAAAACGGCAAAAGTCTAGTTAAAAACATACAATCATAAGTCATCAGCTTGCTTTTTTAATCGCATTAATTTTTAAAATTGGGGTAAACTCCCTTATGTATTTTCTATCAAATTGTAAATTTCGGACCCTATTACAGATGATACGTGGTAGGATTCTACGTTACCCTACTTATTTTATTCGCAGATTTAATTTTAATTGCTTTCACAAAAATTATAGAAGGGTTAACAGTAAAATAAATGTAATACATCTAAAGTCTTTAGCATTTGACAAAATGCTAATGATGGCTTTACTTTACGTTTTATTAACTTCCACAATATTCCTGCAACGTAATCAGTGGAAAATATTTTCAAAACTTAACCAACACGGATTATGATAATTAAACCGCATAATAAATGGAAAGAAAGTCACATTAAATTAAGGGAATAAACACAATAACATAGAAAATAGAAAATAAAAACCAAACGGAAACGAAAAGGGAAGTAAGAGCACAGGAAACTTGACGTTGAAGGAAAGAATTGTACAATAATTTTATTGTTCTTAATTGTATGTGTTATAAGTTGCCATCACCAAGATGCAGGAGTAGATTTTCAGCACGTTTTTATGGGTACTTTAATATGATACTTAAATTTAATATGATACTTTAACTTTAATCAAATAAGAAGATTACAATTAGTATAGTTAATATATAGTTAATATCGGAAATTAAAATGAGCAAAAATTACGCACTGAAAGAAATTTCTGAAGTCTTACTGAATTCAAATTGCTTGCATTTTTTTGTTTTCTTTTTTTTTTTGTAAATAGCAAAAGCTGTTATATTTTACAATATTTCATCACTACGAAGTAATAAATTTACTAAATTGTTATAAATTACGCTCTACAAGATGTAGGTACAAAAGATATTGGGGGATATGTCCATTCCCTGTTTTTTGTTCGCTTTCCCAGATATTCCTCAAGGGATTGATTGAATCATTTCACCATTCCACTTAAAACGCAAGTTTATAAATCCATTAAACAGAGAAATGTTTATCGAATCTGTCTTCAGAATCTATTAATCCCATTCAGTAGCTCTTTTGACAAAGCTAACCTTTTAACTGAAATATTCGTCAATAATTCTATTCTACAGGAAGGTAATCAATTACTGCCCTAGGACAAAAGCCTATCATAAATTAATATACATATACATAATTGGCCATTACAACCTTTCAGTCAGGATTACGGCCTAGCTTCTCACACCACTCATGTTGTGTATGTTAATTTTATACATGAGTCACGGGACCTACAGCTTAAAGTCGACTCCGAACGACAGATTTTTGGAGAACTTTTCATGGCAATTTTATTTACTTTCAGAGTTTTTGCCAGAAATCTGCTGAGAGGAAATCGCCTAAGAAATATTTACATATTTTCCTTTTGATGTCTGACCTAGGGTTTGAACCGTGGTCTTACATCTAATAAGCCAACACACTACATACTAGACTACGGCGACTTACTTAACCGTAGATCGAGCTTTGTATGAAAAATGGTACTTTTCAATTTTTGAGACGATATAACTTTAATTCAGAAAAAGTTAGATGTCCGATATTTTTTGAATTCGTAAGTATTATGATTGTCGTTATTTTAAACCTATTTCCTGAGGTTAAATCATGTTCTTATTCTTATTCATTTTTATTTATATTGTACTTCAAACAATTCATTTCTCATATAATAAGCGATTTGTTATCACTTTTTTCTCTTTGATGTACTCCCATAGCACTTTCATTTATAAGATTATTATCTTGTTGTGCTATGATTAATAATAAATAAAATAAATAAATAAATAAAATAAGAAAATTTTGAGCAGGACTTAAAAAATTCAAAAACTTCATAATTCTATCTTATATATCATTTTTGATACATACGAGTTTCTTAGGATTTCTTTGGTGTTGTGTATGTAATTTTTTTAAGTTTTAAAAAGATTTTGTGAAGTTTTATCGGGTATAATACATTATTTATGATATTTAATAAGGAATTGAAGTTAAGTGTTGGATGAAAGTGAAAAAGTTGAATTTTCTGTTCTTGATATTGATTGAAGTAGTCGTAGTCTAGTATGTACAATATTATCTTATTAGACGTCAGACCAAACCTCAGGTCAGACATTTCCAGTTTACAAAGAAAGGTTGTAATGACCGATTAAATATGTACATATATATGTAATATTCCTACTACTGAAGATTCTGAAGGAGAAGAAAACAGATGCTCATCTTATGAACTGACGCAAGTATTGGCAGCAACATACATGACAGTAGGACGTTAATCGCAAAAGATGGTACTCTCGGAATAGAGAACCATATTAGTAGTTTGGGAAGAAAAAATATTACCACTTTTCACGCAGATTGCTAGCAGCTGTCACATGAAATGTTGTAGAGTCTTTCTTACTGCTCTTCTCATATTTATCTTCCGTGACAGACAAAATTAGAAAAAAGTGTTTCGTTCTATGCTTTATTTCATAAATATTACATATGATAGTATTTTGGTCAAATATGTACGTATAAAATAACAGAATTTATTCGCTTTGATAAAGTGCTACTCGCAAGTGATGATAAATTTACACCTATTACGCCTCTTCGAAAACTGAATTAAAAGTTTTTCAGCTTTTAATAATCCCAATAATTTTGTCGCTATATATTAGTAACTAATTGAATTTTATAGTCTTCATAAATTTCGTGGTCCACCGAAATCTAATTGGCAGTTTCAGATTCATAGCCGTATACAGTTTATAGCCGTATTTGGGGAAACTTGTATCCGGGACACCAGAGAGGAATGATAGAGAGAACATTGTTATTGATATAATCGATATTCTATTGCAACAGGAAACTTTTTTACCTCACATGATGTCGACAACAAATGTTTCTAGCGAAATATAACAATGGTTTGTGCTATCAGGTTTCTACTAGCCCTCGATTGGGAGCGTTACTGGTGGGAGTGTCAATAAGCTGCCCCATCTAAACGTTTGGAAACTTATAAATCGCCACAAAGAAAGTGTGCTAGATGTCGAATTGTTACCATTTAGAAAGAAATAAAACCAAGCTGATATGGACTGTTCAATTTTTACTTAAAAGGCTATATTGCAATGTACATCATATCAAAAATTTAGACGTAAATTTCGTAAAAGTGATAATAAAATGTAATAATGTAAAATAGTTTTATTAAAATGAACTAAAATAAATAACAACATTTAAATTTTGTAGCAAAATCTATCAATATTTGCGAAAATTCTATGAAATACAAGTATGTATCAAAAGTGATACAAAGCTAGAATTATTAAATTTTTTTAAGGCTCGACCTACGGTTAACTAAGGTAACAGTAAGTAAGTAAGTAAGTATACCTGGAGAGCAAGAGGCTAAAGTGCGCCAATAATACGGTTTCCATAAGGCCTGTTCTGCATGAAGGAACGCATCCGACGATTTGGTCAAGGCAAGGTGCCGGCGCTAAAGCATTTGTGTGGCTTTTTGGTGACAAAAAAGCAATTTTTGACAATGAACTTTACAAAATTTAATAATGGTGTTGTAAAGAGAACAGTTTTTCTACAATAAATCCATATTATTTTCTAGCAAAAAGTAATATTTTGTATTAGAAAAATTCTACTGACTCACTTAAATATTGTTAAATGATGACTGATGAAAAATGTCATGCAACTCAGAATCTTATGGGTGAAAGATATTTTTACTGATAACATTTTAGTGCTGTTTTCATTGAAATATAGCACAATTTTATTAATTTAAAAAATTATTCAGATTGCTTATACAGTTCAGTAGATTGGAGATTGCTTGAGTAATTATTTTTACCGTACGATGTGTATATTTGTTGTCTATTTAGCTTGTTTACTTATTTTAATTTATGACAGTTTAGTTTTGTCCGCATAACAATATACATACATTTAATCGTAGACCAAGCCATTTGAAGATTGAGAAGGGTTAATGACTCGCTTACATCAAACATACAGTCAATGTAAATAGGGACGAATGTAATGTTGTTTACCAATCCATAAGCGATACAATAATATTATGTTATCTGTAGCTATTATTTCAATGTGATGTGTGTTAAAGCCTCAATATTTTTCAAGTGTCAAAAGTAGTATTCAAAATCTGGTTTCGTAATACTTATTTCCATCTGATCTCCTCACTATTACGCAACATGGTGTAAAGATGGAGTGCAGATAGCTTGTATAAACCTGTCTCGTAGTCTATATTGAGGTGTTTATTAATGTCAGGATATCCAACTCAATTCATTTATTTTAGTACCGCTCTACGTGGCTTGTATTTTCGGCGTCTGTTCAATAGGAAATAAAACAAGTGTTTGCCAAACATCATATATTTTAATATTTTTATGTAAGTATTTTATAATGTTCCTAAAGTTGATATTTTCTTGCGCCTGATATTATAATATTTTATTAAAGTGTTTTGACATGTGAATCTCATTCACATTATAAATTATTTATTGCTAGGTATGTATATTTTCGTATTTTAATAACTAAGGATTCGTAATACTATGTTCAGATATGCACTTTTATTGAGTCAATATTCGGTTTATTGAGTACAATATTTTAAGTGTTCAGGCATAATAATATACGCAGTTCAGCTGCTTATTCAATATTCATTTGACAGCTGGTAAACAAAACAGCTGGTTGTTTCAACAACATTGTTTTTATTTTGGTGTTTTTTTGTCGTTGCTGACATTGAGTTGTCAAATATCAACATAAAGTGTTCGGTTAATTGTAATATGTTCATTAAACACACATATGACAGTGCTGTATTTTAAGTTTTACTCAATATTATAACAATTTTCGTATATATTGCGCAATAATTAATTGAAACTTTATATGAAAATAAAGGCGTTTTACGTACCGATAATATATTTCATAATTTCGTTTTGATGTCTGACCAGGGGTTTGAACCGTGGCCTTGCGTCTAATAAGTCAACTAGACTACGGCGACTTCATTCAAGTATTCCTATTAACTACAAAATTTGATGGCTTTCTACCAGCAATATTGGAAACATTAAATCGAATAGTCGACAATTCTCTATCTGTTGTCACATTTTGCCATAAGTTATGTTTTTTTATGTCTGCTCACTGTAGGCTTTCGTTATCAACTAAAGTTGTTGAAAAAATGAGCGAAATTTGGTCAACCATTAAAGAATTATACGATAAAGAGTAAATGAGCTTGGTCGATTCAACGAAGAGTAACCTTAATGTACAAATAAGAAAAGTAACCGTCCAGGGTTACTCAGATTATGCAATGCTTTAAACAATGACAGTCTTTGTGTTGGAATATATTTTTTCGGATAATATTTCCAGCTGCAGTGTAATATTTCTTTCCTGTATTCCTATAGGGTTTTCTTAATTTTTGAGCATATTTACATGTAGGTGGTCGAACGGTTAATAAATAGCGCCGCTTTACGTATGTATGTGACGTGGCGACACATTAGAAAACATAACTATCATATTGCATTGTTAAAGAATACTAGAAATTTACTTACTAAAAACACTTTCATATTACCGAAGAAACGCATATTTATAATTTTTTCCCTTTATAAATTTAACTGCTTGGTAGTGAATTTTATTGCTGTACTATGCAATGCATTTTTTCGAAATTTTGTAGCATAGCACATTCCATATCAAAATTATTTCTTCCAATGGACTTAAACCAGTTCCAATATAAATTTTTTTGCATTTCGTTAACTAGCTAATTTTGTGGTTATTGTTATCATTAACTAATTTTTTTCAAAATGGACTTAAACCACTTTCAAAATAAACGGCACATACGTCTTTCGGACATCTCATGACCCATGGACCTTATATACCTTACAGTATAGTAAGTGCTAATACTAAAACTTAAGTTTTCTTAACACATACACACTTACGTATATTAGATTTTAGACATTTGTGTTCTGGCATATAAGAAAGTCAGATTGGCTAAATAAACAAATGAATACAAATAAATTATTTTGTTTTAGAATAAAATGAATTTGTCGACATGGAAGTAGATATAAAAACCTTAATATAACAAAAAGAAATTTTAATATCAAATTGTTTGGCCAATTCACACGACTATGTATGTTGTATGTTGTGCTGAATACAGATTTTGTTTGTGAACTGCTAAGCTGCATTGCATCTTTTGTATTCCAAATGTAAAAAGCGATAAGAAGAAGAATACCAGTATTCATAATTTGATTTGCAAGCAATAAAATTAAAATATTACGGAAAAACTTACATTAATTAATATTCTGTGCGAACTATTATAATTTTGAAATATTAATTGACTCATGTTACATTGAAAATATTTTGCATTTTTATTCTTCTTCTTGATTACTGGCATTTCCATAAACTGATAGCACGAAACCAATACAACTTCTAAAAACATATGAAAAATTGTGTAAAAGTGTATCGGCATTTGATATGAAAATTATCAACAACAAGCACACACTGTTTTATATTCGTCCAACAATGATACAAGGGTTTGTGTGAATTCTCCAATTATTTGTTTATGTGTACGTTAGACTTGAAAAATAAATAATTGCATTCAATAATTCATGTAACAATTACAACAATATGTACATACATAGACATTTACATACATATTGTTCTACAACTATGATATAGAGTGGATAGGACTATTTTAATCGCCAAGCTAGCTGATGAACAAAGGAATTAGTCGACACATGGACAAATTGAATTTTTGACGTCATTTGCAACACAACACAATTTCCAGACAACATCTAGATTCTAGATAATGATAATACATATGTAACTGTTGATGTTGATTTGTTAATATTATTTTATCATGTCAGCTATAAGTGAATAAAATGCATGACTTTTTGATTGCAAGCTTATACTAGATAGAGTATGCATATGCAATGTCTGTCCATAATAAAATTTATTTATTAACTCCAACCATGCATTTGCATGAGTAGAGTGAAGAGTAAATCAGAAACTGTGTTCATTATATTTTTGAATCTGTATAAATATGTATAGGTGTCCTAGTTGTTAAATTCACTTAAAAGTTACAGTTAAATAAATCCAGTCATTAATAATCTATGAAAAAAATCAAAAATTTAAAACTAAGATTTGGTTTTTCAATATTTTTATCGTTTTAATAATAATTCTAGGTTCGACTTAGAAAGTGATAGAAAATCGATTGGTATAATTAATAACGGATCTGAGATTTTAATATTTTGTTTATATTTTGCAAGTAAAATTTTAAATTTAAACAAAACAAAGATATGTAAGATAACATCGAAATATTTATTTTCACTTAGAGATACCACTATGTGTTGAATATAACTTCGCTTAAACATCCGTCATGGTTCTCCGGGGTGGAAAGCACCCAAAATGTACAATTTTTCGACACTCTGATGCATAAATCAGGCTCTGTTCGTTTTGAGGATCGCTGTGGTTTACGGCTTATTCGCATACAAAAATCCTAATAAAACTCCATAAGAAATAGACTAATGTGATCAAAGCACACTATGTCGGTGCTCTCGAATAGCTCGTGAAAATATCTATGAGCTGTGTGGCATTTACCGTCGTCCTTTTCGAACCACGTGTCGTTGGTGAGTAGATCATTCAATCCAACCTATAGTTCCCTCTGTCGACAACAATGATCTTTCCAAAATCGTTCTCAAAGAATCCACACAAAATCGTGATTTTTTCGGGATGCATTGGATGATCTGAGATCCCATATGGACTGGTATCGTTCCAAATTCTACAATTTTGTTTGCTTACAAACCCAGAAATGACCTCAGCGTTTAAGATGATTTTTTGACGTAAATTAGGGTCGGCTGCTTCACTTCGTTTGTCTGAGGTCATCCATGTTGATTAGCGATACAAACTGAATAAATGACAACTAATGTAACAGATTGGAGTCGCCATAGTCTAGTAGGTAGTGTGTTAGCTTATTAGATGTAAGGCCACGGTTCAAACTCCAGGTCAGACTTCTAAACGAAAATATGAAAAATATTCCTTCGGCGATTTCCTCTCAACAGATTTCTGGCAAAAACCCTGAGAGTAAATAAAATTGCATCACTATACATACACAACCATAGAGGTGGCGTTCACATTCTCTAAGGATAATGACTGATTACTTACTTAATTACTTAATTGGTCGTTAACAACACGATTAACGGATTTCGGCCTGCCTTAACAAATCCTTCCATCTGCTTCTTATGCGCCAACGCCAGCCAGTTAGTAACACCAATAGATGACAGGGCTTTGTTTTTTTGTTTTGTTTTGTTTTTTTTCGAACGTCGGCCTCACACTAACCCACCCTCACCCGATTCGATTTGGTCCGATTTGGCCGACTTCCGCAGATACTCTTATTAAATACCCGTCTTGCCATTCGAACGACATGGCCGAGCCAGAGCAGCCGCAGTATGTTAATACGCTGCACAACGTCTATGTCGTTGAGGAGCTCTTACAACCCACTGTTGGATCGGATGCGGAAATCCTCGCCAACTCTCACTAGACCGAAGATCCTACGTTGGACTTTTCTCTCGAATACTCTCAAGGCTGCTGCATCAGTGCTTAATAGGTCTCTGCGCCAAAAAGAAGCACGGGTAGGTTGAGCGTCTTGTAGAGTATTAGTTTTGTGGTACGAGAGAGGTCTTTGTTACTCAATTGCCTACTGGTAATGGTTGTATTACTGTCGGTAAATACGCGTATATTATTATACGATTTCTTCTGGTAACCAATTCACACGACAGCAATTTTTATAGTCCTTATTACTGCCTGAAAGTTACCGAAGTCTAGTAGGTAATATGTTGGTTTATTAAACGTGAGGTAACGGTTTAAACTAAAGGTCAGATTTGTCCAAATAAACGAATAATGAAAAAATATTTCTTCGGTGATTGCCTCTCAGTAGATTTCTGGCAAAACCTCTGAGAGTAAATTGTCGTGAAAAGTTTCGCAAAAATCCGTCCTTCGGAGTTAACTTTAAACTGTAGATCCCGCCACTCATGCAGAAAATTAACACACACGACACAGATGGTGTGAGAAGCTAGTTTTAATCCCAATTGAAGATGACCAATTATGTATGTAAAGGGCGCTTTTTATAGAGGTATAGAACTTTAAGTTGCAATAAAACAACAATTGATTATTCGATTGACATGAATTTTATTTATCCGAAAGATAATCTTGTGGCATTACATTTTAAATATGATTTCTGGTATATGACCGCCACGGCTGGCGCGGATGTAGTCCAATCTGGACGTCCAATTTTCGATGACTTTTTTCAACATTTGTGGCCGTATATCGGCAATAATACGGCGAATGTTGTCTTCCAAATGGTCAAGCGTTTGTGACTTTACCGCATAGACCAATGACTTTAAATAGCCCCACAGAAAGTAGTCTAGCGGTGTTAAATCACAAGATCTTGGAGGCCAATTCACAGGTCCAAACGTGAAATTAGGCGGTCACCAAACATGTCTTTCAATAAATCTATTGTGGTACGAGCTGTGTGACATGTTGCGCGCTCTTGTTGAAATCACATCTCCTGGACATCATGGTTATTCAATTCAGGAATGAAAAAGTTAGTAATCATGGCTCTATACCGATCACCATTGACTGTAACGTTCTGGCCACCATCGTTTTTGAAAAAGTATGGACCAATGATTCCACCAGCCCATAAAGCGCACCAAACAGTCAGTTTTTCTGGATGTAACGGTGTTTCCACATACACTTGAGGATTACCTTCACTCCAAATGCGGCAGTTTTGTTTGTTGGCGTAGCCATTCAACCAGAAGTGCACTTCATCGCTGAACAAAATTCGCTTATGAAAATCGGGAACAACGGTAATCTCGTTTTGGGCCCATTCGACGAATCTACGCCTTACTTGATGATCGTTTGGCTTCAATTTTTGCACGAGTTGGATTTTGTAAACACGCAAACCAAGATCCTTCCGCAAAATCTTCCATAAAGTGGATGGACACAGATCCAATTCCTGTGCTCGATGGCGGATGGACTCATTCGGGTCTTCCTCAATGCTACGCTCTACAGCAGCAATAGCTTCTTCTGTACGCACCGTACAGCGTCTCTGGGGATGCGAGTTATCAATAAGAGTAAACGTGGTGCGAAAACGTTCCATGGTTAATCGAATTAACTGCTCTGATGGACGATTTTGTCGACGATAAAATGGACGTAGTGCGCGATACGTTTTCCGCACAGAACCATTATTATCGAAATAAAATTTCACTATTTGCAAGCGTTGTTCAGGCGTGAGTCTATTCGTGATAAATTGCCAAATCAAACTGAGAATAAATCACTTGACAGCTGTTAAATCGGTCGCCATCTTGAAAAGTAATGCCAACTTAAAGTTCTATACCTCTGTAAAAAACACCCTTTATGTATGATTGAAAGTACTTTCGAAGCACTTTACTCTGAGCACTTGGAAACATTTTCATTAAACTTCTAATTTCTCACATGAAAAATTATTGTGAAAATCATATCAATGTTTGTGAATAGGTATTCATGTTACAATATGTGCTTTTGTGGAATATTAAACAGTATGAAGTACATGTGCTTGTAAATTTAGTCATGAAAAAGTTTTGCTCTCCCTTTCTCCTACTGTGTACATTAAAACCACAAGAATCTATTTCCGTTTTACCCGCAGAGTAATAGTCAGATAATGTGAGTTAATTATTGATGTTCATATATAAACAGTAAAAATGATTATCAACTATAGTAATGAGCACACTTGATTGCGGGAATATAATAAGAAAACAAAGAATTATTAAGAAGATATAAAGAAAAGCTAGAAAATAGAATAATGGAATGGAATGGAAATAGAAAAAAATAATTTGAATGGACCATTTAGATAAATGTATGGTAATGATGTGAATATACATATAACAATGGTTATGATGTATTCAATCAATCTATGGTACAATTATCAAAACGAATATTTACTTAATTTAGCTAATGATTACCAACAAGTAAGTTAAGTTAATATTATTCGATATTGAAGATATTAGTTATATGTATGTAGTCTTAATGGAATAAGAGTATGAAGCAGAATATAATTGAAAAAACAAAGTTATGATGGTGATAATGAATGAATTAATGAATTTCTTTTAATTGAAATTTCAAAGATATTGCGAATTCCGTATATTTTTTTCTTAAATCTTTTTACAGAATTTTCAAATTTAAATTAAACAATAATTGTTTAATAAATTTGCTCTTTTTTGAACCCTTCAACTGTTTATGTGGGGTATACTCGTGAAGTCGCCGTGGGCTAGGCTCAGGTAGATTTAAACCGCAGGTCAGGCATCTCCAACTAAACGAAATGTGAAAAGTTTCTCAAAAATTTGAGACGACTTTAATCAGTAGATCCCACCAAAACAGTCATGTATAAAAATTAACGCACACAACATAAGTGGTGTGAGAAACTAGGTCGTAATCCTGACTAAAAGGTTGTAACCACCAATTATGTATGTATGTATACTAATCAAAGCGAAATAAAAAACTTTCACATAATGACGATCATAGTGGTCTTGAAGAAAAAAGGCTTTAAAATAAGACTAAAGAGTTAAAGAAATATGACCGACTGAGATAAAAATTATGAACCAAGGATCCAATTTTTTACTTCAAATATTTGTACGGCACGTCGAGATCTTCAAGTTCCCGATTAATCAATATGCTGCTGTAATCTCCTTCTTATTTAGCCATCATTGAATTAGGATTCAAACAATAAAATCACTCACTGATCTCTAATGCAGGCAAAAAGCATTACGTACAGAACGTTATAGGAAAATCAGAAATATAAACCGATCTTTTGAAGGGATAGAGTTCAATCATCAATTTTTTAGGCAGCAATTAATGGACCTGTTCATTTTCTATAATCTATTAGGATGCTAGCTATACATACATAATTGGCCATTACAACCCTTCAGTTAGGATTACGGCCTAGCTTCTCACATCACTCATGTTGTGTGCGTTAATTTTATACGTGAGTGGCGGGACCTACAGTTTAACGTCGACTCCGAACGACAGAATTTTGAGAAACTTTTTCATGGCAGTTTAATTTTACTCTCAGAGTTTTTGCCAGAAATCTGCTGAGAGGAAGTCGCCGAAGAAATATTTTTTTTTTTTATATTTCATTTTTGATGTCTGACCTGGGATACGAACCCGGGCTTTACGAATAGTAAGCCAACACACTACCTACTACACCACGGCGACTTCTAGCTAGCTATAACTAAAATTAATATGGTCTGGATAGTACGGTGTAATGTCCTTATGTTCCTTAAAGGAACGAAAAGTAATAAATCTGAGACCCAATGATTTAAAAACATATGCTTTTATTAGAAGGTGTGAAATAAATATGAACGCTTTGTATTATTTTTAAAAAAGTTCAAAATGTAAATAATTAAAATGCGTTGATTTCCGTTATAAGGTTCGTTTGCAGTGTTGTTATTCTGATTGCTATTATTACTATTTTCCACAAATGTTCGTTCGGATTTAAATATCATGAAAGTACACCCATCCACAGTAAGAGGCATATTTTCGCCATAAGATAGCAATAAATGAGAAAGATTTTAACGTTGCTTTAATAAGGCACCGTATACGATATAGAAGGTCATTTTTAAATTCCATAATCTGAAGATTGGATTTCATTATATATTCATTACTCTCTTTACGGTAGGAGGTATGAGATTATTTCGCCATTGTGAATTACTTTCTAAATA
The DNA here is from genome assembly GCA_936449025.2 of Sarcophaga subvicina. NCBI lineage: Eukaryota > Metazoa > Arthropoda > Insecta > Diptera > Sarcophagidae > Sarcophaga > Sarcophaga subvicina. The sequence continues at coordinate 58,241,100 of OW388083.2, read as the reverse complement.
AATATTCACCCTAAATAAACGGGATCTTCAACAGAATTTTTCAAACTTGTTAAAGCTACAATGAGGTGCACAAATGAGTACATGTTTGTATTTTGGGCGCTTTTTATTGAATAAAACTAAAAGTAATAAAGAAAACTTCAAAAGTTTTTTGTCATTTATTTAGCATTTAGTAATTAACAAAATAATATAAAATTTAAAACAGAAATCATCAAGCCCTAAGAAAAAAACAAACAAAGCAAAATTAACTCGCATGTACTCAATTTTGCACGTGTCTATTTTATGATATTTTTGCAAAAACGATATCAAAAACTATCATTATTTTTTCATGTTTTTGCACTACTTTGACTTTTTAAGAAAATATTTGTTTAATATTAATTACTTAATCTCGTTGAGCGAATATTTTTTGCAACTTATCAAACAAAAATCAATTTCTATTCAAACATGAAGAAACTCTCGAAATCAACTGAAGATAGTATTGTAGCTTTGACTGGAAGTGGCTATTCTACCAGGGAAATTTGTAAACAACTTGTCAGTCAGTAGCTTCAATAGAGAGGTTGTAAAAAACTACTAACTAATGCAGATGAGCGACAAGCTCTTAATGATATTGGCTATACCTCAGCAGTCAAAAAGAAAAAATCTGCACTTTCGGCTAAAAATGTAAAGGCACTGTTAAAGTTTGCCAGATAACACAGAAATTGGATAGTGGATGACTGGAAACATGTGATCTGGACAGACGAATCAAAATTTAACCGAATTGAATTGAAAGACACCTAGATGAGGAAACGGTGAAACACGGTGGAGGCAATGTCATGGTATGGGGTTGCTTTACATGGTGGCACCTCTGACCACTGCAAAGAATCAATAAAATTATGGCAACTTTGTCAACGGATTCATCAAGAATGGACAAATATTCTGAAAGAAATTATAGAGAATTTGGTGGAGAGCATGCCAAGTCACATTAATGAAGTTTTACATAACAAGGGGCTTTGGACTATATATTAAAAATACTCGTATTCTCTAAAATTTTGGAATGGTGAAAAATTGAGTACATCCTTGTTATTTTCCTCTTGATTGTTTTTTTTTTCTTAGAATTTGATCATTTTTTTGAATTTCTTTAACACTTATTTCTATGCTCAGAGTACAAACATATACTCATTTGTGCACCCCACTGTATATCTGTGAAATTACATACATTCAAGCCTACGACATAGTTTCTCACACCACTTATGTTGTGTGCGTCAATTTTTATATATGAGTGGCGGGACCTACAATTAAAGTCGATTCCGAAACTGAGAAACTTTTCATGGCAATTTTATTTGCTCTCAGAGTTTTTGTCAGAAATCTGCTGGGAGAAAGTTGCCGAAGAAATATTTTTTCAAATTTCGTTCAGTTGGCGATGCCTAATAAGCCAACATACTACCTACTAGACCACGGCGACTGAGGAAAATTCACACTTTCTTAAGACTCTCTCTATGGTTGCGAAATGCCACCCATGAGCTTTAATATATGATGGAATAGGTAATATCAGTGTTGTAACGAGATCTTACAGGAGCCAAATAAGGCATCAGACAGTTGATCCTAACCTAACCTAAATTGTGTTTCTGTCTGGTAAATTGCAGTGGCTCTGCGTAGATCAATTCCAAAATTTATTAACAAGTATTACAAGTTTTTTTTAAATCTATTAAAGATGTGAATTGCTTATTAACTGTCTGTGGGATTTAAGTTGGCATATTTTTTATCTCCTTTTCATATAACAAAATATTTTCTATTTTTTTAAAATACAAATGTTATTTTTTTTTAATTAAAATAATTTAAATTAAAATACCGCCACCTCTTTTATTACAATTTTGAATTCAATCACTGGCAGTTGTAATCACAAAAATAAAAAACAATTCAATCAATTTGAATAAAAAATTATTTTCCCGCAGGCTCTGTAATTACTTAAACTATTACTTTTTTTAACATATGCTTTCAAATTAAAATAATTTACTAAAATATTTTCACACATGTAAATAAATAGTTAAAAGCACTTCTGACAGTAATTAATTAATCACTTTTTTCTTTTGAAATATTATAGACGCCTTGAAAAAATTTATGATTTTATTCATGATAAATCAGGCTTTAACTTGATTTATTTATTTTTTGCAACAATTTTAATTAAAACAGATTTGTTTAAAATTGTTACATGAAAAAACAATGAAACGAACAACAAAGTGAAAAAGTAAATATATGTAAGTATGTAGAAAAAATTTTATTTTTTCATTGTTTTAATATGATTTTTTATTTTCTAAAAATTGTATTACAATGGAGTGTATTATTTATATGCAATGTGGACATTAATTGTGGCATAAATTAAAGAATTTAATATTTGAAAAGAGTTTTTTAAGTTTTTTTTAATGGCTATACACCATAACAATTGAAATTACAGTACATTTTGAGCACTCCGTTTATTTTCCCATTCGTATTTAAATTTCATTTATAACACTTCATGTCAATTTTCTTTCAATCTAACTTTTAGTGATTGCATGTGGATTTCTTTATTTGTCATTTCTCAGTAAGTATCAGAGTTCACCAATGAATCGTTTTTTAGCTACTAATGAAATTTTGAATATAAGTGAGTCAACAATACTGTAATTTAACTACTGCGATTCATAACATTGCTTGGTTCATATTTCAACAGCGGGAAAATGCTGACATCATGTCTAGTAAAGTTATGTGATCATAACAGCGACGTTTAGATGGTTAGGCTATTTGTTGTTTTTACACAGTACAAAAAATACTCTTTTTTTTTAAATTAATAATTAAAAAATATTTAATTTGCCTATTCATTCAGATTAACTTTAGAAAAATACTTATAAATGCTTCGATTGACTCGCATCATTCATCAAAAATTACAGTCCTAGTTGTTGTTGCATTTACAGAAAAATAATAAAGAATGAGACAGAAAGCAAAGCGAACACACAACCTTCTAGTGAGTATTGCAGTATTCGTACGCAAATCATATGGGCAATTCACACAAGCCCTTGAATGTATCGTTGTATTCATTGTATTGTTGGACGAATATGAAACAGTGTATGCTTGTTGTTGATAATTTTCATATACATACATTTTGTTCATGTTTTTGGAAGTTGTATTGGTTTCGTAATATCAGCTTATGTAAATGCCAGTAATCAAGAAAAAGAATAAAAATACAGAATATGTTCTATGTAACTTGAGTCAACAATTAATATTTCAAAATTATAATAGTTCGCACAAATGATTAATTAATTTACTTTTCTCCGTAATATATATCATTTTGTTGCTTCAAAATCAAATTATGAATACTGGCCTTCTTTTTCTTATCGTTTTTTGACGTTTGGAATACGAAATACACAATACAGGATAGCATTGAGCGTTCACAAACAAAAAGTGTATTCAATACAGCAAATAAGTATCAGAAATTATGAGTATGATTCGATTCTACACATCTTTTTGAATACTCATTGCTGATCTCTGGTAAGTATCTCAATTGTGATATATTCTGATGTTATATAATACAGGATTTTCACAGCAGAACCAACATAGATCGGTTCCACACACTGCGGCTTAAAAGCTTGTGATAACTCTACTAAAGCACATGGAGTTGTATGCCAAGTCGCTCTATCGTGCTAATATTTAATCTTGTCGTTTAAAATATAGTATTTGCCAAATATAAATACACGCGGATATAATAATTTCCCACTTACTAGGACTGAAACTTATGCAATCTTAGTTTTTGCTTAAAAATGCACGGAAACTATTTCGATATATGCATGCCGCTCTGAAGCATTTCCCGCTTATAAAAAATTATACTTCATGATTAAAAGAATGCCTGGTACAGGTATCGGGAGATTCAATGACTTGACTGTCTGCCTAGTTTACTCTATAATATGTCTCTTGATTATACCTGTAAAGTCTGTTGCGGCTCCATATTCTTCAGAAATTTCTTCGTAGTGATTCCAAAGAGATAAGATAACCCAAGAAATTGCAACTTTATTCAGCACACTGAGTTGTAGAAAATGATCAAAGCCCTCTTCGACCAGCCAGTCCTGTCAATGAGACAAATAGAATTTTATCAGCTTGAATGTCACGAGGATATTTGCTCTCAGGTGCATGATTTCGAGCAAGCATATATGGAATGTGCCTGTATTCTTTTTCATTTATGAGTGGTTTCTTTCCATAAATTAATAACAGAAAAATCTTATTTTAATCAATACAATTATTCAAAAACGGCAGTAAGAAAAAGACAGAGCATTGCAATTGGTTCAGAGGAAAGTTGAAAAAGTTACAATAAAAGTGTCATAGAATGGTTATGAAGTGTTGAAAGTGTTGAGAGTGAAGCTTTCCGAAAGAACAACGCGTAAGAATTGTGAAAACTTATTATAAAAATTTGGAAAGTAAAGCAAATTTCGAAGAATTTTAAGTCGAGACGTATCCAATGTGTTAATTATTAGAAAAGTGGCCAAAAACTTAAGAGTAAATGGGTCATCCTCCTGAAAACAATGCTGTTTTAAGTGAGACTGGCTGAAAGAACTTGGAAACATTATGAATTTTGACAAAAGACCTCCACTTTCATGGGTCTAAAATTCATATTACTTAGGAGCCAAAACTAGCTGACCATAGAAAGCGGCGATAATTCTTTCAATGGGTAATGGAGCAAATTGAAGTCGAATTACGATTCTTCGGAAAAAATCATCTTCTCCGTTGAATCGTATTTACATCTGAATGGTTTAGTGAATACAAAAAATTAGTCGAAGTTGATGCTTCCATCAATGGATGGATATAGCATTCAACAACACGTATAAAACTATTATCAGAATAGTTGTCATATTCGCATAACATACCGTGCGAAAAATTACTTCAGCTAAGGGGGTGAATAAGCACGTGAACAAAAAAATGTATCGAAATTATGACGACTCCTACTAAAGAGCATCCAATGCATGCCGAAAAAATCACAGTTTGGTACGTATTTTTGGCGTCATCGGTACACATTTCATTGAGAAGGACAGAAGGCCATCATTGTCAACGGCGACTACTGTAGGTCAATGTTTACCAACTTTTTTTGGCGTTATTTCGATGATCTGGACGTCAACATAAACTGCTTATGTAATATTGAACGTTCTGCATGAGCAAATTCAGAGCATGATCTTCTCACGTGGAGGTAATGTTAATTGGCAATCGAGATCGTGTGATTTGACCCCATTAAGGTGTTTGCGAGGTTTTCTTAAGTCGACTGTATAACCGAATTAGCCACAAACCCCAGCAGTCCTTAAAACCCATATAACCTATGTCATCGGTCAAATTCAGCTTAATTAATGAATAAAAATCATGGAATATTAAACATTTGGGATGCGTTCCCCTCGAAGAACCCTTGAGATGCAATTGAACGGTGTAATATTCTACACATAATGGCATAAACCGATCCTTAAAATAAATAAAAAATTTCGATACTTCGAATTTAAAGATAGGCAGCGAGTAATGATAGACCCGTTATAAAGCGTAAATGAAGACATTTTTCCAATATTGAATCATATTTATGGAAGAGTTGTTAAGTAGCTCACAATGTATTTTCTATAAGATATGGATATGGATTTGTAAACTAACATTCGTAAATATTTGTGCGAAAGCGATAAAATATTCTCTACGACTTTCATACGTTACGATGCCAAACATATTGAATGTTTGTGTATTTATTTAAGTACATAAGCAATAGGCAGATACATTATGAAAATAAAATGTTTTCCTGAGAAACAATAAAGAAAACACGATTTTTCGTATTCCAAAGAAAATTTGAATTCTGATTGCATATTTTACTGGACGATAAATCTTAACTGCTACATCTTAATTCCAGATGTATTATCAAAACAGTTAAGTAACATTGTGGGCCAGTTCAACACTGGACCTACATATTGTTACGAAAAGGGAAACGGTGTACTATCGCTTAAAATTAAAATGCTAACAAACACACTAAAACTAACGAATACAATGAACATGTTGATTAATAATAGCTACACTAACAACTACAATGAACATGTTACAAGCAAATCATCAACATCGGTATGAAACAAAAGGGAACAGACAAACAAGCGAGAACGAAACAACAAGCAGGCTGGCTTCCAAAATGTATGAATACAAAGTTTGTATGCAGTTCTTCTACTGTATATAAAGTATGTAGATATGCAAAGTAACCAAACAATGGATCAACTATGAATCCGAAGCCTGACTGCTTTTTGACTGCATTAAAAGTACACACTGACGATGTTTTGAAATAAAATACATTGTATATATTTTGTACAGCGGCATTATGAAACACGATACTTTGTTCAAACACAAAGCAACTAACATTTTTGAAGGTAGCCGCAATGTGAACCAAATACACAAACAACAATGCAGTCGCTATAGAATTCTCGAGAAGGCGAGAACAATAACCTTCCACATCGAGAACATTCATCACACTGATTACGTGCGTATATAGTATAAAAGGGCAAGACAAGGCCAGCAACCAGTCAGTTATAATTCAGTCAGTCTTGTGTGAAGACACGTTGCGTGCGAAGTCGTTTGTAGATGGCTATTGTGTGAAGATCTACAGAAGAGTTGTTAGTGTTTGCGTGGACAGAAGTGTGAACTAGTAAATTTAACAACCAATTATTGTTGTATCAGTTAAGTGTAAACAGTGGCACAAAAGTAGTGTGAACAATAAAGAGAGTTTAATAGAAACTAAACACATATTTGTTTTCACATGGTTTGCAATCAACGAGCTCATATTTAAACGTTTTTAAAAAGGTACAAACGTAACAATATATACAAAAAATAGAAAAAATACAATGCTACCACATGCGAAGAAACTTTACCGTTAATGTGTCAGCTTTGTGTACCACAACAATCCTAAGCATACTTCACGACGTGTGAAAAGTTTTTTAGAGCAAATATCCCATATGTAATGATAAATTGCTGAAATGTGTCGGAAGGCTATGCCGCGATGTCTCTGCTGGCAATTAGTTCAGAGTTTGCCTAAACGATATGGAAATGGTATTAAAAATATACGTTACTCTATCTATTTAACAAGTGTATTGTAAACTGTTTAAGATTCAAGTTTTAAAACAGAAAAATAAATTTTGTTATAATTTTTATTTTGCAAATAAAACGAATATCATTACTAATGTTTTAATTATATGGCCACCACTGAATATTGTGTTTATTCAGCATCGGTCAAAGGATATTGGACAAAATTGTTTATACGCTACTTCTTAAAAAAGCGAAAACTTTTTAACCCTAAGTCTTGTCTAAGTAAATTGATTTAAATATTCTGTTGACAAAATATATTGGATTAAATAACAAGACATCTGTACTCCTCACATAGAGTTTATAATAGTTTGCAGAATTGGAATAGACAACCATATACACATGTACATATATTATAGCGTGAATTAGTTTGTTGTGATGCTGAACTGGCAACTTCCAATTTATTTTTATATTGGATGATTGGCTAAGCACTTCATTTACACATTTTTCTTCTTAAAACCGCTTCACTAATTTGTACAAGTATTTGTGGTCGATATATTGTTGGAATATCGAATGCAGTCATTTTCTCTTCTCCATCGATATATTTTTTTACATCTATTTGCATATCTTTGGATCGTATTTATTTGTATAGTGAATAGAATCTAGTCCTCTACTGTATTTTTTTTTGTAATAAGGTTCATCGCACAAACATCTTTCACAGATACATACAAAACCTTTTTGGCTCATTGTTCCACAATTAAAATCTTTTATTATATTCTTTTATTATTATTAGGGCCATTATTACAACTTGCCGTTAACTAAAGGGAGGATTTTAAAGAGCAGATAAATTGGTAGAAGTGAGCATTAAGCTAAAGGGAGGATCATCCTACCTGTAACTTTTAAAATGAAGTTTATGTTTAAACTTGCCATGTTATATATTTTTTTTTTAATATGGCAAATTGAAATATAAACAAAATGAGCAAATACAACAAAAAAAAAAGGAACCCGTCGTTGCCACTGCGTTTAAAAAAATCATATTATTATTATCATCTGTAGGTTGTGACAACAAAAATAAGTTAAAGGTGAGTTTAATGTTCACTTTAGCTAAAGCTTCCCTTAACTAAACCCATCTTTAACGGTAAGTTGTGCTATTATATCGTTCTAGTCACTTTAGCTTAAGTTAAATTTAATTTGATTTAATTCTAAATAAACCTAATTTAACGTCGCCATATCCTAGCAGATAGCGTGTTGGCTTGTTACACGAGAGTCCGTGGTTAAACCCCTGGATTAAACATATCGAACATAATGAAATATGAAAAAATATTTCTTTCGGAGACTTTCACGCAAGATCTCTGAGACTAAATAAAATTGCCATGTATAGTTTCTCAATAAATATCCGTCGTTCGGAGTCGAATTTCAACTGTAGGCCCCTGCACTTATGGATTTAATTAATACCTTAACCTTAACCTTAACGAAAGAGTTGCACAATTGGTAATTTTACTAACTTTTGATTTAACATATTTTTGAGGAGAAAATTTGGGTATTTTAGCTATAGTGTGTTGTAATGACCAATTAAGAAAAAAAAATTTTGTTTAAGTATCAAATCGCATTAATATCAATATCATGCAAAATCAAACTTTTCTATTCTGTGGAATATTGAATAATACTCACTACACTCGTTACCGATGTATTAAATGATTAAAAAAATTTTTAAATATAACGGTAGTTTTTATTATCGTACTTAACCAGCTTATTCTAATATATTTACATACACAGATAATTGGTCATTACAACCCTTTGGTCAGGATTACGACCTAGATTCTCACAGCACGTATGTTGCGTGCGTTAATTTTATGCATGAGTGGCAGGAACTACAGTCTTAAGTCGACTCTGAACGATTGATTTTTTGAGAAATCTTTCGTGACATTTTTTATTTACTCTCAGAGATTTTGCCAGAAATCTACTATAGTGTCTGATATAATTTGTTTTATTTTTAATCATTAAATTTGTGTTACGACGTTTTATTTATTGTAAACCTTTTAGTTTCATGCTTTAAGGCCTGTAACTTTTGAAATTTATTAACGAGTGTCAATAAATATTTTGCTTTATTAATTTTTTATGTTGTCGTTCTAAATTGTTGACCGTAACGTTAATATTAATTTATCAGGACTGGAGTTATTGTTATCCAGAAACTCTATTCTGTAACTACTTTTAGGTATGAGTAAGAATATTTGATATATTAATGAATATAACGTATACCTAAGATCAGCATTCAATATCATGGTTTGGAGCAGATCAGCTTACAGCTGTTCCCTTATTTTTTTTTTTGATTTTTTTAATGCAGTTTAAATATATATTACCGTGAAAAGTGAAAAATTATGTAAAATGGTATTGAAACGAGGTAGAGTGTCTAAAGAACTGTCAATTTTAAATATAAGTAGGAGTATTCTGGATTATCAATTGGACTTCATGCTGAAAATCAGCGTTCCTCAAGCTTTCGACATGGTTCGGTAGGTATTAAAAACATTATTAAAGAGTTTGTAATTTTACCTTTGCGATAAAATTGTTATTTAAACAAGGACTTTTAATATAATTTATATAAAAAATTCACCTGATTGCGGATTTATTGCAATTCCCCGCAATCTTAAATGAAGTCTGAACTGAAAATAAAGCAAATTTTTTAATTTGTACTCTCTCTCTCTCTCTCTTATAAAAACAGCTTTTATTTAATTTTATTGAAGTACATTAGATATGAGGCTTATATTTCCGTTTATTTTTTATCACTTTGGGGGAGATAGCGAATGATTAAAGTTTATGTGCTTTTTAAACGTTTTTGCATTTAGAAATCTATTATGTTTCTTTGTTTCCGAAGGCAGAAATATTCAACTTTTTACCTTCACAATGATACTGATTTGGGGATAAGTTGTTTTCTTGCAGTTACGTTGTAAAATATTTACAAGTGATGTTTGTAGCAGCTATAAAATTCTACTTTAGAAATACCATCAGCATTTAAAACTGAAAGCTAATTTGGTGGTCTTTAAGATTTTTCAAGCTTTACTTTAGAACTACGTTCGTTCAAAATATCATACGAGCATTCTCAAGTAAATACAAAAACTAAAGTATAAGTCGAGTACAATTATAAACAATTGGAAGTTGGAACTTTACTTTACTTTACTACTTTACTTATGTTTTATAAATTTTTCTTAACATCCATAACTATCTGGGGATATGTGTTATATTTTGTACATGTGAAATTCATTTTATCAGTAGACTCTACTTTCACTAGTTGTATGTGTTTTTCCCTTAATCTTTTTTAAGGGGCGAATATTAAATTAAATAATTTATAATTTAATGTAAAATTGGGCACTTCATGAATTTAAAAAAAACACTCGCGAATTAAGACCAAAATATTCGAATTTTAAAATGAAAAGACCGAAGTCGTTTAGTTTACTAGTTCAACTGAATTCATTTATTTCATATTTCTTAAATCTAACTTATTCTATGTATTTAATCCTAACTGTATTATGTATTCAGCAACTCCGTTGCTTTATCTAACCTTGGACTACCTGCATTCTATATTATTTGTTCATTCACCTTAACGCTACTTTATTAATTATATTATTTTACATTAGGGTAGTTCCTACTTCTAGTATTAGTATTATTATTGTATTATAAATTAATTTTTTTATTATTATAGATATTTGGTATTACTTATATTTAAAGGTTATTTATTTATATATAGAAGTTAATATAGTATATTGATGGGAGCCAACATTCCGGCCCCATTGAAGGACTTCACGTCTTCAATTATATGGTAAAGGTGCCAATTTGTGGACCGGACGTTTATATACGCCGTTTCGAGTTCTTACCTCCGCCACTCTGACCTTGCCATCTTCGCCTTTGATTACGGCCACGACTCTCCCGGTCACCCATTGCTGTGGCGGGCGATTGTCGTCGTGGATGATTACCACTTGACCTTCTTCGAGGTTGGGCATTTCTTGATGTCACTTGGCTTTGCTCTGCAGCCCGAGGATGTAGTCCCGAGACCAGGCCTGCCAGAATGTCTGCTTGAGATTGCAGAGCAGACGCCAACGCTTGCATAACTTCGCTTCTTTGTCTTTCACGCCTTCTGCGGATTCTGGCGGCAGCGAACGCAGACCCTCGCCTATTAGTAGATGAGCTGGTGTTAAGGCTTCTCCGTCGTTGGGGTCTGGAGACAGCGGTGCAATTGGACGACTGTTGAGCACCGCCTCTACTTCTGCGAGCATTGTTGCCATCTCTTCTTGCGTGAGCGCCATGTTGCCCACGGCTCGCAGAAGTAGGAACTTCGCTTGTTTGACAGCGGCTTCCCATAGTCCTCCGAAGTGCGGCGCCCGAGGTGGTATGAAGCTGAACTTCACCCCGGACGACGCTGCGTACGACTCGACGGCCTGTCGACTCTTGTCGAACGCTTGGTGCAGCTCTTTCAGTACGCGGCTGGCTCCGACGAAGTTCGTCGCGTTGTCGCAGTATATTTCTTTGGGTAGAAAAGTATCAGAGGAAAGATCAGAGACTAATTCTAAATGTACTGCCTTAGATGTGAAGCAAACGAAAACCGCTATGTACATTTTCAATGGTGGGCGCCCACGTATTCTCAAAGACACGTCAATAGGCCCACAGTAGTCGACTCCGACTATTAAAAATGGACGCGAAGCTCTCACTCTATTAGTGGGTAAATTTCCCATTATTTGGGACATAAGCTTCGGTTTATAGCGGAAGCAATGTACGCATTTGCTAACTATCCTCTTGCATTCTTCTTTCGCATTCATCAACCAAATATTCTCCCGCGAAAGAGCTATGAGTGCTTTCGTACCAGCATGGCAATTCTCTAAATGTAAGTTTCGCAAATAAAGCGTGACAAAGCTATTTCTTTTCGGTAACAATAGTGGAAACTTGGTATTATACCCCAAGTCTGCATTTAGCAGTCTTCCACCTACCCTTATCAATGAAAACGATTTATCTTCCTCAACAAATGTGTGCATAAATGGTGTTAACCTCTGGATATTAGAGGGCAATACAAGAGATTTCTGAAGCTTAAGTATCTCCTCAGAAAAGTTAGTTTTCTGGATCGTTTCTACAAGTCGAAAGAAGGCCCATTTCAATTCGATTGCAGTAGGTTGACAATTTTTCACGACTTTGCGTTTCTTAAGGATGTCAACAAATCTGACCACAAACGCAGTGACTCGTAATAATTTTCCGTACGAGGAATACTTTTCTATAAGATCCAACAAGCAATTTTGTGAATCCTCTACTGCAAGAAATACATTTGTTTTCCTTTTTTCCAATAGTATTTGGTTCTCTGTTAACTCGAAATGTTCATTAACAGGCCAGGAAGAACTGTCATCTAATAAGAATGACGGTCCCTCAAACCGAGAAACAATATCAGCTGGATTATGGTCAGTTGGCACATGTCGCCACGAAATTTTTTCTGACCACTCCTGAATCTCAGCTACTCTATTCGATACAAAAGTAGCAAGGGAGGATGGATGGGTCTTTACCCAATGTAGAGTTATTTCCGAATCTGTCCAGAAATAAACTTGATCGATGTTAAATTTGAACATGAGCTTAATTCGAGCCCACAACTTAGCCAATAGGTGTGCAGCACACAGCTCAAGTCTCGGAAGAGATTTTGTCTTGAGTGGAGCAACTTTAGATTTTCCAGTGAGTACTCTGACAGTAACTTTGCCAGATTCGAAACTTCTTACGTAAATGCAACACCCATATGCTCGCATTGAGGCATCAGCAAATCCATGTATTTGAATGTTTGCTGTGGAAGTTGTTTGGACGAATCTTGGGATTGTTATTGAATCGATCTCCATTAAATTAGATTTGAGATTTTCACATGAAGTATCAAGTCTCATGGGAATCGATTCATCCCAGTCAAGTTTTTGAATCCAAAGTTCTTGTAGTAAGATCTTGGATTTTATACCAATAGGGCACAATAGTCCGAGAGGATCAAATAACCGAGAAGAAACTGACAATATGTTCCTTTTCGTAGCTTTCAAATCTTTGAAAGAATTCTCTAAATGAAACTTTAATGAATCATTCTTCGGACTCCAATGTAAGCCCAAAGCCTTAGCAGAATCGGAATCGCTGTGCAATAGCTTTTCACTTTGCAGAGTACTAATAAATTTAGGATGATTAGAAAACCATTTCGCCAGATTGAAACCAGCTGAACTTAGGATCTCGGTGACTTGATTACGAATTGTAATCAGATCCTCGTAACTTTCACCACCGGTTAACAAATCATCAACGTAAAAATCACTGCGAACAACTTTCGAACCAATAGGCAAAGTCTCTTTGTACAAGTCGCTTAACTCAATCGGACATCTTATAGCTAGAAATGGGGCAGAGGCTGTGCCATAAGTCACAGTGTTTAATCGAAACACTTGTAAGCTATCAGATGGATTCTGTCTCCAAAGGATTAATTGAAAATTCCTATCATTATCGTCGATCAAGACTTGACGATACATTTTCTCGATATCTGCAGTGATTACGTACCGATAAAGCCGAAAACGGATGAGTGTAGAATACAATTCTTCTTGAATGGTGGGACCAACCATTAACAAATCGTTCAGTGATACATGAGAAGAAGTTCTACACGAAGCATCGAAAACTACTCGAAGTTTGGTAGTTGTACTTTGAGGCCGCAGAACACATTGGTGGGGTATAAAATAGTGAGGAGAAGCAGGCATATTATCCAAAAGTGACATATGTCCCAAATTGAAATACTCTTTCATAAAGTCATGATACATATGCCTCATCGTGTCGTCCTTAGACAGTCTTCGTTCCAACGAAAGGAATCGTCTTTTCGCGACTTCGAACGAAGAACCTAACACTTTTGAAAGGCAGTGAGACTACAAATCGTCCTGACGCTAAACGTCGTATTGAATTTCTAAATTTATCCTCACATTGTTGCTGCTCCTCTGAATAAATTTTCCTTGATTCATTTGGAAGTTCCTCCAGTTCCCAGAACTTCCTAACTATTGAATCAATATTGCTCTCGTTTTCTATCGAAGTACTCAAATGACAAACGCTAGAATTAATGGAGCCCTTTGATTGATTGCATTTGCCAGTGACAATCCAACCAAGTGAAGTTTTCTGAAGGATTGGAAGGCTCGGGCCAGATTTTATCTGACCAACACACATTAACTCGAAGAAGATTTCTGCTCCGATAAGCAAATCAATTTTGCGTGGTTTATGGAAGCACGGATCAGCTAACTTTATATTGTTAGGAATATGTAAGCCAGTTGTATTTATAACACTATCAGGTTGGAAATTAGTTATTGAACTCAGTACCCAAAATTTCGCATTAAATTGAGTAGAGTTAACTCTCGACGTGACAGTTAAATTAACGCAAGATTTCGAAAGTGAATTTGCTTGACCAATGCCAGTTAAATACAGTCTGCCTCCTTCTCTTTTTAAACGAAGTAGCTGCGCAAGTTCCTCAGTTATTAGATGTGGTTGAGATCCGGAATCCAAAAGTGCTCTCGCTGGTATCAATTTACCAGAGCTACTTCTTACACTGACTACTGCTGTCGCGAGAATAACTCTCTCATCGGAGGAAGAATAGTTCACCGATCCATGTGAAGTTGATGATTGTTCAGTGTAATGTTATTTGAACTTGCACTTGTAATGTACCTATGTAGCAATGAATTGTGTGAGCTACCACAAATTCTACATTTGGATGAGGTACACTTCGCTACTGTATGTCCCCTTTTCAGACAATTTATACACGCTGGCACTGATTTAATAAAGTCAAATCTTCGACTTACTGGCTCAGCAGTGAATGAAGGGCAATTATTAATATTATGCTGAACAGATTTACAAAATAAAAATTTGTCAGCAGACAATTTAGATTTCGATACATTTAGTGAGGCTCTATTATTTCTCCTCGGAAAATGTTCAGTTCTTTGATTATCAAACCTCGGCCTTGAACTTGAAGACTCATCAGCTGCAATATGCTGATATCGTTTGTACAAGGCGGATTCACAGTCTGACCAAAGGGGAAGTTTATCAAAGTCAAGCTGTTCTTCCCATTTCGATTTGGTGACTGGGTCCACTTTTGACATCACTAAATATATAAGGATGGCATTTGTAATCTTTTTATCGTCACCAATTGACAATTAAGAATCGTATATCGCGGATACTGTGTCTATCATGCTTCGCAAAGCACTAGCCGAAGGTTTTGCAATTTGTGGCAAATCGAATAGTTTTCTTATGTTGTCAAAAAATATAAGACATTCATTGTCATAAACCTTCTTCAGACTGGCTATTGCTTTGGGGTAATTTTCTTCCGTAATCTGAAAAGCTTTTACCGTTCCCAAAGCTTCGTCGGACAAGCATGATATCAAATGATTAAATTTCTCAATGTCTGCCAACGTCGGATCATTGTGGACCAAGTTCTCAAACAAACTCATAAAATTTTTATAATCGGAATATTTTCCGCTAAATTTGGGAAGTTTCATGTTTGGGAGCCTCGACTGATGTAGTTGCCCGAAAAAGGACATTTCTAGCACATTTGATTGCCTATTCTTAGACAGGAGGCTCAAAAATAATGATTTAGTGGTCACACAAATGTCCTCAAGCTGAGCTCTGTCATCGTTTTCGGGATCCAAATTATCCACATCGGACTGGAGCTTCATAGCTTGGTCAATATAACCTTTCAATATGTCCAATCGACATTCCAACTCGATTGGATTAAAGGAAATCGTCTTTTCCACAATGGATTGACGAATTCGAACTATGTTCTCAACAATCTTCGATTTCTTCGAAATCAACTTCTCCAAACTTTCCGATTTGGAGAGAGAATCTTGTCTCTTCCTACTAGTAATTTTCAATTAACTTATGAAATCAAAGCAAATCGTAAGAAACCAAATTAATTTATTGGTTAAATGAAATTCCCAAAGGACGAATGATTTGCTTTGGACTAGAAGAGTTAACGAACTTATCAAACTCTCGTCGATTACAGAAATATTCGGGTCTGTGTTCTATTCTAGTTTCGTTATCGCGGTTTCCCTAGATGCTGGTTTCACAGTCAAAATAACTAAATAGCAATATATGTATATTTTCCTCACAGCCTTTGATAAATGTAAAATTTATCAAGTCAAATGATGAATTTGTTCTTTCCTTTATAAAACAACAATCAAACAATTAAATAAAATTGTATCGAATTGTTGTCTGGAAATTAAATTCCGTATACAGTGTGAATAGTCCCACTGTAAGCAGCTGTGCAATATATAATATATAAGCCGCTGTTAAATGTATATACTGTGAATGGTAAGGGAACAACGGAATGGAACACTGATCATATGCAATCTATATTCAGCGAACCAAAAAAAAAACAAGAACAAGCGAAAAAACAATTTGGTAAAAATAAGAAATTTTAAAAATAATTCGCGAATATATCCGTAAAATTTTCATAGAAAATGTAAATTATTTTAAATAAATGTAATGACGGTAGAAAGTTCGGTGCATATACATGCAAATAATAATTA
This sequence comes from Sarcophaga subvicina, assembly GCA_936449025.2. Classification (NCBI taxonomy): domain Eukaryota; kingdom Metazoa; phylum Arthropoda; class Insecta; order Diptera; family Sarcophagidae; genus Sarcophaga; species Sarcophaga subvicina. The sequence goes on along the minus strand of OW388083.2, from coordinate 58,224,544 downwards.
AAATAATTACTTTCGCGTTGAATAGTTATTTATACGCAATTGTGTGTATGACAACAAAAAAAAACACGGTTTTCACAAGATAAGGGCGGTAAATATATAAAGTTCAATTCTAAAGGTAAATAAATGAATAATTTCAAATATCTAAAAGTATAAAATATATTATTTGTGTTCAAACTCAAGTTGCGAAACAGTTTTTGAATAGATTACAAAAACCTCTTAAATTTGAGTAATTTGCAAATTTAAGGAACCAACACAAATATATTTTATACTTGTTACCTCGGATTCGGAACTAATGTCGGAAGTGCGTTCCTTTTTACAGATGATACAGCGGCAACGGGGCATCTGTGCAGAAATTAGAAATCTTCCTTCAAAATAGTGGGTTGAGGGTTGATTCGATGGCCTGATGTCCTCTTGGTATGATGTGATTTGTATTTTATAGGTATCTGTTTTTTGATTTTTTACTACACTACACTTTGTTGTTTTGTAATTTGTAATCTCTTTTAATTCTATATTTCTATATATAGGTATATATATATTTTATATTTTCAGTTAGATATTTAACTTTCACACTATTTTTATTTTCTAATTTATGTAAAATGATATATTATCTTTTTTTTTTAATGATATTTTAATTTGTGCACTGTATTTTTTTTATATTTTTTTTATTTTGTATATTTTTGTGTCTATTGTTATTGTTGGTTATTTTTAATTTTGTTATTTTGTATTTTATTTTATTTTTCTGTATGTTTATTTGAATGTTTTCACAGCAATAACCAATATATATATAGTTAATTTTGTTTTTATATATTTTGTATTATTGGTTCTTTTTCTTATTTTGTTTTGCTTGCTATTATTATTATATTTTATTTCACTGATAACACTTTGTTTTTTTATGTTTTATTGTTTTGAGAATCACTTCAATTTTTTAAGTTTTATGTAATTTATAAAATTTTTATCACTCGCGAACATATGTAAATTTTAAATATCTTATAAAACTTTTAGCGCGAGTTTGATCTTTTTATCGAAAGAATTTGAAATAAATTATCAATTTTTTTTTTTTTAAATCCACTAAGTCCCTGCTCGGGCGCCAAAATGTTTTTCCCTTAATCTTTTTTAAGGGGCGAATATTAAATTAAATAATTTATAATTTAATGTAAAATTGGGCACTTCATGAATTTAAAAAAACACTCGCGAATTAAGACCAAAATATTCGAATTTTAAAATGAAAAGACCGAAGTCGTTTAGTTTACTAGTTCAACTGAATTCATTTATTTCATATTTCTTAAATCTAACTTATTCTATGTATTTAATCCTAACTGTATTATGTATTCAGCAACTCCGTTGCTTTATCTAACCTTGGACTACCTGTATTCTATATTATTTGTTCATTCACCTTAACGCTACTTTATTAATCATATTATTTTACATTAGGGTAGTTCCTACTTCTAGTATTAGTATTATTATTGTATTATAAATTCATTTTTTTATTATTATAGATATTTGGTATTACTTATATTTAAAGGTTATTTATTTATATATAGAAGTTAATATAGTATATTGATGGGAGCCAACAGTATGGATTATTAAATTAAACCATGCCCGCCAGGTGTGGGTATTCATGAATTTATTGAGGAAATAATGAATAAAAGAATGTATTTATATATTCTAACAAGTTCTCAGAAATTAAAAATTCGTAATGGTTATTACTGCCAATAAGTCAATGAACCCAACCGTACTGCTGGTAATGCGAAAATGGGGTTTGCCGACGAAAATCTCCACAGGCTTAATAGTCTTGAATAAAGTCCCGATATGACTCCAAGAGAAATAGAAAATATACAGCAGCGAGAAAAAAGGAAAATGCAACTCTATATGATATTCAATCGAGGCTCGAAACTTATAACGGTAACCAGTTCCTCTCCACTTTTGTTTTTTTTTATTATTCGTTGATTTTTAAATTTTATTAAAAACTAGCGTTGTTTGCTTCGCTTTCTACTTAATTTTTTCAGATTTATAAAAAAAGTGAACAAATTTAATGTTTTAAATGCAAAGGTAGGTCAACTAGAGTAATTAAAATAAAAGTTTATTGAAAAATTTGTAAGCTGAGAATTTTAAAATAAAAACAACTGTCAGCAGATAGCAAATTGGCCATTATAAGGGGTTTGAAAGAAGGCAAATCAATGAATGAAGTTGCTCATCAATTTAATATCAACAAATCAACGGTTTGTTGGATTTCAACGCGATAGCGTCAAACAAATAACGAGGAAAGAAAGAAAGGAAGTGGTGGACCTACTGCCCGCCAAGACCGTCAAATGGTAAAAATAGTAATAGTTGACCCCCGGAAAACGACAGTAGATGCTACTAATTATGCAAACGAGCAATTAGGGATTTCTATTTTCCACACAACCAGAAACCGATTAAAAGAGGCAAATTAATACAATTAATTAGCTAGAAGACAAGCCAAGCAGGCCAGTTATAAATAAGGTTACTAAGAAAAAAGCCTTGATTTTGCTAGACGGTATCTGCATTGGCCCAAAATTTTGTGGAGCAACGAATCAAAGTTTAACTTATTTGGCTCTGATGGGTTAAATTATAATCGTCGGCCTCCAAAACAAAAATATTCACCCAAATAACATTTGCCAGTTCCCATTCAGTAAATAAGACAAGACACGGTGTTGAACATGATATGGCACTGAGTTGCATTTTTTCTCGCTACTGTATACAGAAAACGCTAAAGAAAACCTGGTATATTCAGTGCCAAATGGGTTAAATGCAGTTTTTGACCTTAATGGATATGCTACTTAGTATTGGGTATAACATTTTCATTCATTTGGCCATTGGGTTTTAAATTTACTTTGAGTTCTTCTACATTTTGCGGTGGAAAACTATGGCGTCACCTGAAAGTTTCCCTTATTTTTCTTATGGTTTGTGAAAAGCCTTAATTTGTTTTATAAAAGCAAATAAATAAAAAAAATTCAATTATTTTTAGAAATACATACATACATATACATAATTCGTCATCACAACCCTTTAGTCAGGATTACGACCTAGTTTCTCACAGCACTTATGTTGTGTGCGTTAATTTTTATACATGAGAGGTGGGACCTACAGTTTAAAGTCGTCACAGAACGACAGATTTTTGGGAAACTTTTCATGGCAATTTTATTTACTCTCAGAGTTTTTGCCAGAAATCTGCTGAGAGGAATTCGACGATTTTTTCATATTTCGTTCAGTTGGAGATGCCTGACCTGGGGTTTGAACCTAGGCCTCACGTTTAATAAGCCAACACACTACCAACTAGAGAACGGCGACGTTAGTACTTCAAATTCATAAAAGTACTCACACCTTTTGGGGTACCTAGACTTTTGATGTAAAATGTATAAGAAGTAAAAACATGTAACTCTATTTTGCAAACGAGCAGTTGCGAAATCATGTAGAAAATATGTTATTCTCGCACGGTATTATTCTTTGTGAGAGCATTAAACCTTATTAGAAAGGGGAGGGATAGGCCTTTAAAATGCTATACATATACTTGAATATAACTTGACTTAATATGCTATGGGATTTTATGAGGTAAACTTGACAAATTCGAATTTTTTATATTTTTTCTAGTTTGTCCGTTCATAGTAGCAAACTTTAATTAAAAAATATGAAATAAGTGATGACATTCTGAAAGTGCATTATCTTATGAAGAGATTAACACTTCGTTTGTCAAATCGAACAAAAATTGCAATAGTTATTATTTAAATAGTATAACAATCGAGTTATATTTTTCATATATAATTTTTTTCAAATGAACTTTTAGTTCAAAAATTTTCCGAATTTTTGATGGATCTTGATTGTTTATCGGAAAATGTGTCAATTTCACATTTGAGCAACCACCAGAAGTTGGCCAATGTTTGTGCAAAGAGAAATAATAATATTTGCAAAAAACACAAATATTAACAGACTTGTGGTAGTTGTGCAAACGTGAAATTGACATATGATATGGCATCTAGTACTCTCCATAGTTTCAACTGGTCTTTCTGGCACTGGTATGCCAGTGTGCCCCTATTGGTGCTTTGTTTTCACCACGCTTGAAAAACGTTACACGCTACAACTCGTATGAAATCATTTCATAGTTTACCTAATTTAGCCGCCTCAGTTGCATTACAAAGTCGTTCTATAAAGACTCCCTTTTTATATATTGTCTTTACTCTACGTGGACTGGATAGTATAGATCAAAAAAATCAAGCACCTTCTATATTAATAATTTGGGATATGAAAAGGTATTAATTATATTTACTCACTAAATACGATGCTCAAATGTTTTTGAGGAACCACGCTTCTTAACCGTTCCTAAAATCTGTATCCTACAAGCGTAATTTATTAATAGGATCCCTAAATTTAACTAGCCTATTTTAATTAATCCATATACGAGAATTTACATGACCATTCAGCTATTCATTTTGAATTCATTATGTACTTCCTTAATACTTTATTAATATATGCACGGAAGATAAAATTCATTTGGCTTAAACTAAGTTAACTCATTTTTAAATGATCATTAAAGACATTAGTATTATAAGTAAGGAAACGAAATAAAAATCTTAATAGGATTTGTTTAAGCGAAATATAATGGAAATATTAAATATAATATAAATAGTTAGCGATCTTAGTTAAAATGAAATTTTCATTCTTTTGGTTAATTATTTTTTCCTTATGAGTGAAAATATGTTCAGAATTCAGTATATAATAGTAATATTGAGACAATAAGGATACTAATAATAAAATAGATTAGAATAGAAAATTTACGCGAAGAGAAAGTATTAACGGAGTTTTACTTCATAATTGGTAAAGTATTATTGTGAATCTAAACGTAAAAACTTCTGAATGAACAGTCTTTCTTTCATTTTTCTTTTGATCTTTTTTAAACAACAAATACCGAAATAATTCCAGTCCACGAACTACGATTTATTTGTGGGTTTTGTTCATTAAGAACTTTTTACGTCTATGGACCTTATATCATATATAATATGTTATAAAGAATAAAAAATACTCTAAACATCTACATATACATACATATGCAAGATCAATATATTTTTGCACTCAAAAATTAAAATAGTGAAATTTTGACTTACCCCTATTGCAGCAGCGGTGACGATGAGGCCTTTTCGAGTCGATGCTGGTGTCTCTAATGGAGGGGATTATATTACGTTATAGTTCTTGCATATACATAAATATGTGTATACGGATACTTTAATAATTAAAAATAAATAAAGGAAGTTGGTGTTGTTAAAGAAAAAGTTGAGTATAGATTGTTGAGTATAGAGCTTGAGTATAGATGAGGTTCACAAAAAAAAATTATGTAAAGATAGTTAATTATTCCTTCGAGTCGATCTAGAGCATAGATGTATCGAAAAAAAAAGTTTCTGGAGCTGAGGAATACAGGGTATACCACGTTGTATATTGAATAGACTAATTGGTATAGACCGTTACCCTAATGTTGAATTCCTCTAAGGTTATTGTACCGTTAGGATATAAGTCGCACAAATTTCTTCTTTTCGGGAAAAATCTGGGCGTGCACGTGACCCTAACAGGGAAAGGCACGCGATATTTCAAAATATTTTTCAATATTTTCAAAATCTAACAAAAATTATACTATTAAATAGATGCTAACTTACAAAAAAAGAAAAGAAGAAGAACTTACAAAAAAAGAATAAAGTAACCCAAAGACAAATGCACTTAAACTTTATGGTTTAATGTTTTTTAACTTGATTAAAAAAGAAAAGAAGCGAGTGTATTTATACTTTTTTTATATTTTCAAAATTTTGACTGCGACTATTTATCGCTTGAAAATGCAAAGAAAGAGAACGTTCTCACATTTGGTAAGCCTAGGTAACTTTCTGAGAAGCTTATAATTGGATAGAACTAAAGCAACATTACTAATTCACCGGCCGAAATAATAATGAAAGAAATATATACAGTGCTGGACAATTCAATTGAAACTTTTCTTAAAATTTATTTTTCATTGTTAGAATTCGAAAAACAAAAGCAATTTCTGAAGAAATTTAACAGTTTTATTTTAAACATTCTGGTTGATGTATTAACAAACAAAAAAGAATTACATAAAAATAACATTCTTCTAAATTTATAAAGTTTCCATTATTTTGTCAATACCTCAAATTTGAATATTTTTACTTTTCTTTATAATTTTAGCAGAATGTTATTTTTATGTAATTTTTTAGTTTCTTCAGAAATTGTTTTTGGTTTTCGACTTCTAACAATAGAAAAGTAAATTTCAAAAATAGTTTCCATTGAATTGTCCAGCACTGTTTATAACATTCAATGAGTTAGAATAAAATTATATTCAACAATTAATCATAAAAATTTTAAAAACAATTAATTAGACTTTTTAAAGGCAATATGTAAAATATCAAATAAATTTAATTAAATTAATTTCTTCGACAATAGAGACATCCATGTCTGCAAAGTTGATATTGGCAGCATTGTATATAGCTCTGTGACCTATATACATGTAAAGAGAACAATATTGCAATACATGTTTAACGAGATGTTTATTTTCAGAAGTATCTAATCTTGGATTATTTACTCCACAGCTGGCATTTACGTAACATGTTTATTAGATGTGGATGTTATATCACGATCGAATATACATATATAATTCAGGTTGAACCAGTGTTGAAAAATTCAGTAATTTAGTACTTTTTTCAGTACCTTTTCATTTCAAAAATACCGCAGTACCCCCGCGACGCTTTCAGTACATTTTATTATTACATATTTTTTGTCTTGCGCTTTACAGCTATTATTGCATTAGAAACATGTTCAACGTAATGCTAAAGCTAGAATTAGGCTGTAGCCCCGGTTAGCCAAACGTCCAGGGAACGTACATTTGTTATTAGAGTACGAAGAGCAATGAAAACGCTTGTCGAACTGTAATGTAATTTCGGTAAGCATTTGCTATTTATATGTTAAAAACGAACTTTGTTCCATCGAAGTTTGACTAAACGGGGCTTTTATGTTTTGTTACGTTCCGAATCAGGTGTTTCTGTTCCGTAGGTGGGGTGCTGGCTTACTAGACGTGAGTCCACGGTTCAAACCACATGTCAGACATCTCCATCAAAACGAGATATAAGAAAATATATCTCCGGCGGCTACCTTCAGGAAAAAACTCTGAGAGTAAATAAAATTACCTCGATAAAGTTTCTCAAAAATCTGTTGTTCGGAGTCGACTTTAAACAATAGGTCTATAGTTTTTGTATGTATGTATGTATTTTTTCAGTTACAATTCAGTACTACTTTAAAATTTCAGTTTTGCCACACTGGGTTGAACACAATGGGATGGATGTTAATAAATTTAATAAGAAAAAAAGTAATAAAAAAATTTTCGAATTTTAACTTCAACACAATCGTTCACCACAGCATGAAGGAATATCAGTAGTGCTTTCTGAAATTTTAAGTTGTTGAGAACGCCGCCCAATTGATATTTCCAGGATTTTGATAACACTCTCGTTTATAGCGAAAAGTACTGAACGCTACGTTGACGCTAGAATATCTCTTTATTCATAACCGACTCAGTTTCTATAAATGTTTTGACCGCTTTTCGAATAGTCGACAATTTAGGCGGACTTTCCTGGCTTAAAATTCTTCGAAGATGCGAGCGGTCTCTGCATAACTTTTCAGAGATGTAATGCGTTGCTATTTTGTAAGTCGCCCTATTTTTAATAATTGGATAAACATATTTTATCACTGCCATATTTCAGAGTTGTAACTGGCACAAAGAATGATAGTAAATTCAATAAGTGCACTCTTACTGAGACAATTTTTTTTATACAGTTATATAAATAATACTGATGATTAGAACCATTAAAAGCGACGGAAATAAAATTAAGTTTTTCAAACCATGAAATAAATTTTAAATTGACCATATTAACTTCCTTTACTGTTTTAATAAGAAAAATCACTATACATTGCAAAATTGTTCGTGACTTTCCAAAAGTGTACTATAATATACGTGTATAAAAACCACAGTCATGGACAAAGCCACACATATGCCAACATTTTTTTTTTCTCGTAAGCCAATAATGTTTAAAAAACAAAAACAAACATAAGCTAAAAATTACGAGAGTGAAAAGTGAGAAATTTTAATTAAAAAAAAACTTAAAAAATTCAGTGACAACACATACTGAGATTAAGAAATCAATAACATATTTTTACTTGGTCTTCTACTGCGAAAAAGATTTTCATTTAATGATTTTAATACTGTTTGCAGATGTCAGATATTCCTGATCTTTCAGCAATGACATCAGCTAACTTTAGGAATCAGTTCTTGGGAATAAATCTGACATTTCTACCAATAAGCCTCTTTTGGTCTTGACTATGGAGTTCGTCTTCGAGCACCGATTGTTATTTTAATTTCTTATATTAGTTTACGCTGTCGACCCATTTCAATTTTGAAGTTTTGATATTTCATTATAAGATTTCGATTCGTTTCTTAATTTCACAACTAAATTTCTAACTCTATATTTATTTTCTGGAACTCTTAATCTATATTATTTTCGCGCTTTTTATAATTAAAACTTTTAAATTGTTAATAATGAATGTGTTTAAACAATACTTTACAGGTTTATAATGTGAAATTGGGACTATTACCGTTATTAATAATTGTTGTATTTACATTTTTGTCAGTGCATATTTACGTTTTTCGTAAATCGTTTTCAATTTAAATTTTTCTTTTTTTTGATTTAAGGAAATTTTTGACAGATTTTTAAAACTTTAAATTTGGAAGAAATGTTGGAGACTTTTGTCCATGACTATATGTACCTAATACAGTAAAAAATAAAAAAAACTTAAAAATGTTAAATAAATTTATGTCATGCACGTTTTATTTTCATTAAACAGTCAAAAGAGATCTTTTTTGTACTGTTTCTTTTTTTATTTCGTTTTGTTATTTTTTTTTCATATTTATGTTTTTATGGTAACACTTAGGGAAAATTAAGTGATGACAAACCGAAGCAATTAAGATTCGGAAATTTTGAAAATAAATGACATTTAAAAACTTTAGGCACGTGAGTAAACTGGCAAAACATTTATTTTATAACTTTTTTTATTTTAAAATGTACAATTTAAGACAAAAATTTATGAAAGCTATGATTATGATTTTTACGGTTCAAACCCCAAGTCAGACAACTCCAACAAAACGAAATATGAAAAATATTTCTTCGGTGACTGGCCACCCAGCCTTATGATTTTTTTAAAAACTAAAGCAGTGCTTTTTTAAGTTTTGTTGCATTCCGAATAAAAAAAGTTGTGAAGCAAACTACTATCACGACTTTCTTGAGCATGTTAGAGGTTTGATTAGGTGGCCCAAATCGACCATTGTGTTACCCAGAATGAAGTAAGCCCCAATGATCAGTTAGTGGTAAGTTTTATTAACTCTTTAAAAATTGTTTAATTTATATTATTTTCAACATTGTTTTTTAAAAACCGTGTAAAACAAGCATACAACATTCAAATCGTTTTAAGAAAATAATATAGTTTTTTGAGTGTTTATTGTACAAACCGAATTTAAGAAGAAGAAGAAGAACAAGTTATCTTTAAAGGTTCTTCTATGGTATGGATTATTTATATGGTGAAAGTGGCCATCTTTTTGAAGCTATATCTGTCAAATTCATTGTCATGTATTCAGTATGCAACAATATGAGGAGGTAATTTTTTATTTATTTTATCAAAATGGGTGTGTTATTTGACTCTAATTTTTATCGAAAAATTATTTTCAGTGATGAGGCTTATTTTTGGATGAATGACACATAACCAAACATAATTTTCTTCTTTGGAACGATACCAAATAGTAACGCGTAACGCGTTTTAAGCTAGCGGTGTCATTAATCCATATTCCTATGAGACCGACGCACAGTGTAAGATTTAGCCATTGTAGGGCAGACAGAATCAAATATCTTGGAAAAAAGTATGCTAGAGACGTGATACAAGGTGTTAGTAGGCCAATATATACCATTGTCAAAAAAAGTGGCGACATTGGACCACTGCCACGCCTACCTCCCATACAAATGCAAAAATTTATTTCTGATATTATTCCCGTTGGATAATCAAAAAGTAAAAAAGCATTGAGTATGCATGATAATGTTTAAAATAAATAATAAAGAGGTAACAATATATTTTTTTTAATTTTAAAATTTTTTTATTTCTTTAATTTTTATTAATTTTGAAATAAGAATATTGTACATACATATTTCATATGTACATACATATAAATTAAAGTAAGAATAAAATGTCAAAATTCATAGTTTTTTCTGGTATTTCAGGAAATTTCAATAGATGTAGTACTTCAGTGGGTCTTCGCAAACTGTTTATATATATATATGTATATATCCATATATGGATCAGATGTTATTAAAAGTCTGTTTATTAAATCTCCATTATTTTTTTATACGGCAAATCTCGTCAGATAATTTAATACGTCCCTTAAAGTAGGTACTTCAGACGTTCGTATAAAAATAATTTGGTGTTGAACCGTTATGAAGAAAAAAATTTATCGATTATAGAATTTTTTTTTATTTATTCTTTAAATGAAATGGAACGAAAAGAATTTTCCAGGTTCTAAAAATTCTCGTGATATTAACAGCGAATAAATTGATCTTCAAAACAAACAAAAAATAGTTAAAATTTCATTCCAATAAAAAGTTACAAGCTTTTAAGAATGATCAATTTCATGTAAGTCTTTTTGTTGTTTTTAATTCACTCAAAAATATACAAGTTTAAAGTACCGTTATAATGTTATTGTTGACAAATTTTCTTATTTTATAACAAGTACTCTTTCATATTGGATAAAATATTTACTCAAATTAAAACTCAAAAACTTTTGTCCAGCTAGGTTAGCAAAATCTTACACTATGGGACGTTGGCAAGGCCGTTACTGTCAACGAGGAGAACTACAGGTCGATTATTATAAAATTATTTTGGCCTGAGTTGGACGATCTGCGTATTAACGACATATGGTTTCAATTGGACCATGCTGTGTGCAACGCTGCTTTTGGATATTCTGCACGTGAGGATGGCCACGTCACGAGATCTCGAAAAATTCCTACAGGCACGTCCCTTTAAAAGTGTTATATATTCATATAAAACCAAATACCCAATCAAAATTTAACAAATGTGTATGCATTTCTTATATAAAAAAATGTAAAATTAATTTTACTAAACTAACATTTAATTTTTACTACTGTTGTTCTTTTTATGGCGTTTAATATTTTTGAATGTATGTGATTGTGATTGTAACTGTTTAATAAAAAATATATGTAAAGTTTAATTTGAAATTAAATTAAATTGATAAACAATTTTATAACATATATAATCGTTATTTAATTCAATTGAAGAAATATCAGTGATTTAAGATATTAAAAGAGCAGCAGCAACTGACGAGAGCACTGACAAGATATTTTCAAATTAAAAATCTTTCTATAATTAATTTATTTTGATTTATTTTTAAATCCAATAACCCATTCGAATGTCTACATCTCAGATATTAGAGAATACTTCCATACAGCCAGGGTGCTGTCATTGCGGGATTGTCAGATAATGAAATTTTGAATGGTATTGTGTTGCGACGATTTTCTCAACAAAATGGCAGAATCATACAACATTCATGTTATATAAGCAACAATTACATGTTATTCTGGTAAACTGCTAAGAGAATGAGCTTCATTCGAAAAGACGATTTTTGTTGGTAAAATTATCGCGCCATTTCTCGTTTTCCCAACGTTGCTCAAGCGCAAATCGATTCATTACGTTCAGTGCTGATATATTCTGAACATTGTGACAGAATAGAACGACGTAAGTATTGCCAGATTCGAAATAACCGATGGTCCAAATTTAAATCGATAGATGGCCCACCCGATATTATAAATAAATAATTTATATATTTCAATTAAAGTCTATGTAATCCAATCTACAAAAGTTTTATGTTGCAAGTACAATATTTCTAAGTGGAGGAAACCTCAATTGTTCTATTCGCAATCTCAATAAATATTTAAAGGTTTTTTAGTCTTGCATATATAATTACTGCTTTTATAATTTGGTATTTCTTTCAAAATTACAGGACGGCTTTTATGTTTAATTTTATCATGAGCAGAATAAATGTGTTAATAAAAGTGTGTCATTAAACTAAATGGCGTTATAAATGTCGGCAGAAATTCACTACCACGTATTGTTGATGTTGTTAAAGTATTTCACAATATTAAAAACAAATAAATAACCACAACAATTTTATAAGCAACGATTTTCAATTAAAACGCCTCCATTAAAACTGTTAGGCAATTAACACAAGCCCTTGTATCGTTGTATAGCGTGTATTGTTGGACGAAAATACAAAAGTGTATGCTTGTTGTCGATAATTTTCATATATACAATATGAAATGAGATAAAATGGAAGGACAAAAATCAATTTTACCAGAATGTAATTAATTTTTAGGAACTTAAAATTAATATTTTATCAAGAATGCTCCACATCACATCTTAAAAAACCCACGAGAATGATTTCAGCGTGCGTCCTTCGGGAAAACAATCCATTATACGCCATGGATGTAGTAACAATTACGAACTTGGGAGCAGTGTTCTTTAGAATATAAACACAATTAATTTTCATAATTAAAATTAAACAATATTTCATATAAATATGGCACATTGTGACAGAATAGAACGACGTAAGTATTGCCAGATTCGAAATAACCGATGGTCCAAATTTAAATCGATAGATGGCCCACCCGATATTATAAATAAATAATTTATATATTTCAATTAAAGTCTATGTAATCCAATCTACAAAAGTTTTATGTTGCAAGTACAATATTTCTAAGTGGAGGAAACCTCAATTGTTCTATTCGCAATCTCAATAAATATTTAAAGGTTTTTTAGTCTTGCATATATAATTACTGCTTTTATAATTTGGTATTTCTTTCAAAATTACAGGACGGCTTTTATGTTTAATTTTATCATGAGCAGAATAAATGTGTTAATAAAAGTGTGTCATTAAACTAAATGGCGTTATAAATGTCGGCAGAAATTCACTACCACGTATTGTTGATGTTGTTAAAGTATTTCACAATATTAAAAACAAATAAATAACCACAACAATTTTATAAGCAACGATTTTCAATTAAAACGCCTCCATTAAAACTGTTAGGCAATTAACACAAGCCCTTGTATCGTTGTATAGCGTGTATTGTTGGACGAAAATACAAAAGTGTATGCTTGTTGTCGATAATTTTCATATATACAATATGAAATGAGATAAAATGGAAGGACAAAAATCAATTTTACCAGAATGTAATTAATTTTTAGGAACTTAAAATTAATATTTTATCAAGAATGCTCCACATCACATCCTAAAAAACCCACGATAATGATTTCAGCGTGCGTCCTTCGGGAAAACAATCCATTATACGCCATGGATGTAGTAACAATCACGAACTTGGGAGCAGTGTTCTTTAGAATATAAACACAATTAATTTTCATAATTAAAATTAAACAATATTTCATATAAATATGGCACAGTGTAAAGTTGTAAAGAACCTTTTATTTTATGAAATAATATAAATAAAATTCAAAATGTCAATAAAAAAACGTACTATATTGAGTTTAATTTCTTTAATTTTCGCTCTTTAAAATACAATATGCCTATGTGTCCTTTGTGTGTCCATCCAGCTCTTTTAGATGGACATCAATGGCTTGCCTTGCGAACACATTCGAAGCTTTTCTGTTTTACTTCAGCACCATTCTATGCTGAAATTTTATTTTAATGCACTGTTATCTTCAACTTAAGACTTCCCTGTGACTAGCAAAGCTGCCAGATAAATGAGGCGCCAAATCGTTAAATATATGAGAAAAAATCGTCAAAATCATCAAAGAAGTTTATTAAAATCGTAAAAAATCGTCAGAAAAAATAAATAAATAAATTAAAAGTTTTTAAAAACCAAATTTATTTCTAATGTGGTAAAACATATATATACATACATACATATATATAAAGTCAATAGTAATAAGTCAAAAATAAAATATTTAAAAAAAATTTTATTGGAAATTAAAAGCTAGCGTCCCTCATCTTCATTTAATATTTTTTTTCCAAAAATGGAGAAAAATTGTTTAAGGTTTAAACAATCTATCCAAGTGTTGTTTATTGACACATAAGCGCAGCAATACGACTGCATCACCTATATATATATGCGGTGTAGGTATTAGGGAGTCAGAAGCTTTTGATGTTCTGAGGATGAAAATTCATTGTAATGCTGAGTTTTCAGTTCCTTCTTAAGTTCTTATCATCTGATCTTACTATTTACACCGTTTATAACCGAGAGAGAATGGAATACAACTCTCATGCATGGGTTGGTGCCTCAACGTCTATTTTGCGGTTTCTCGACCGTGTACAGGAGAGGCCATAGTATCTCGTTAATGACGTTAGTGTATCCAACTCCATTGAATCATTGGAGAATCGTTGCAATGTGGTTTGTGTTTCACTGTTCTGTCGCTACTATAAATGATTTTGCTTGAACGAAATAATATTCCTACATAACGCTCGACTTTTTCTGCCAGCACATCCGTATGTGGTCGTTTGGCCAGTGGATTGCACACTGCATTACATTAGTTTTTAGTCTGACTATCCGTATGTGGAACTCAATTCCTGCAGAGTTCTATCCTGTTACTTACGGTATAAAAATATACAAGCCTAGTGTTCATAAACACTTCTTCTCATAACATAGTTCCAAACTCAATGCCATCAATCTCCTGAGTGTTGGTCGTACGAGAAAAAAAATAACGGCGCTTACCTTTGTTCTTCCGATGGCAATATTAGAAGCTATACGAGAATTTTTAAAATAGTCTGCAACGACAAGTGATATATTATTCTCAATACGACGTTATTTAGGAGTTGTAATTTTTCAGCTTTTGAGGGGTTAAAAAGGAATAAAATACAGAAAAATCATCACAGGTATTCTAAAGTAACTTAAAAATGTTATACTTTACTTCTGGTTTTTGCTAACATAAATTTCCAATAGTAACAATTGCAAAGTAAATACAAAGCTTATAGTGGCTTTTAATATACTAAAGTAAAGAACATGATGTAGATTTTTAATTTTTAAAATTCGTCCAAATAAGAGCACAAATTTTCAAATCGTCAATATGATATTTTTGGGGAACAAAATGGTCAAATGACGATAAATCGTCAAATATGGCAGCTATGATTGCGAAGCCAACCGCGGCAGCCATATGAATGAAATAAAATTCCATTTCTAAGCGGAACAGTTGCACTTCAGAACAAAAAAGTAAATTTGTCAAAATTTCAAACTATTTTTGTTTTATTATAGTTTTAAACTTAACCTTTTTATCGCCAACCTATTATATTTATTCACAATATGCTCATATTTAATATGTAAAATTCATAATGCAAATAACAAATGTGACGTATGGGTGATATTGAATTCCATTAGTTTCATACATGACAATATCAAATAATTTTTTTTGCATACTTTTCTGAGTAACTATTCCAGTATATGTAATATGATGCGTATGAGTAATATATTTCAAATAAAATTAAAAAGAAAGTATACCCCATAAATTTGGAATTAAGCTTCTAGGCTATATTCTAGTAGGTGATACATCATGATCTATATCTTCATAGTCTGTATCTTGAACATTTTCACAAATTATTTTGTCAAAATTTCAAATCGTTTTTGTTTTATAGCATTTTTAAATATAAATTTTCAAATGGCCCAGAAGGTCTAATGGTCTCATGTCAGAGGTGAAAATGCTGCCGGCTACTATCCATCTTCCAATCTAATGAATATTCGTTCGCAAAGCTATAAAGTCTCTGTTTTGAACTCGCCGTAGTCTAGTAGGCAGTGTGTTGGCTTATTAGACTTAAAGCCACGGTTCGAGCCCCAGGCCAGACATCAAGACAAAATACAAAAAAGTATTTCTTCGGCGACTTCTGGCAAAAACTCTGAGAGTAAATAAAATTGCCATGAAAAGTTTCTCAAAAATCTGTCGTTCGGAGTCGACTTTAAACTGTAGGTCCCATCACTCATGTATAAAATTAACACGCGCAACATAAGTGGTGTGAGAAACTAGGACGTTGTACAATGGGTCAATTCGACCTCCGGGTACTGTACTTGTCTTAATTGACAAGTACACGTCCTCTAACGTAACCTAATAAACCCGTAGTACCTCGCATTTTTCCTACAAAATCTACAATATGTCACTGGAAAACCTTTTGAAATGTCGTATGCTGATTTTCCTACACAAGATTATCTATGTAAAGGAACCATATTATCTATTTAGCAAGCTTCAATTTTCTAGAACTAGCAGAGGCTATAGGATAAACGCCATAAGGTACCGGAAGCAGCTGTCTGAAATTTTTAATTAATTTTTTTAATTTTTAATTTTTAATTTTTTTAATTAATGCTACTCGTTCGTGGAAGCAACTTCCGTCAGAAATTCAATTGAAAAGCAATGTACTGCAATTTAAAACAGCAATTTCAACACCCTTTTTTTCTTTAAATTTCTTCCTTTGCAAGCCTAATTTAAATTTAATTAATATAGTTTTTTTATGAAACTTATATATATATAATTACTTTATCATTATAATATTGTTTAAACAGTACTATTGAATAAGATTACATGCTTGTTGTACTGGAATTAGCAAAAAAAATAAATAAATTAATAATATATCGCATATGCTAAGGACAAGTACGTATGAGTGATAATTGCTACTCATAGCTCATTCGCAAAACACATGCGTACATACACAATTGGTCATTACAACCAGTCAGGATTACGGCCTAGCTTCTCACACCACTCATGTTGTGTGTCTTAATTGTATACGTGAGTGGCGGGACCTACAGTTTAAAGTCGACTACGACGACAGATTTTTGAGAAACTTTTCATGGTAATATTATTTACTCTCAGAGATTTTGCCAGAAATCGGCAAAAAAGAATGCCGAAGAAATATTTTTTTTCATATTTCGTTTTGATATCTGACCTGGTTTTTGAACCTACTAGACTACGACGACTTCATCCACAAAACATATCGTTTAATATTAACTGAAAACCATTTTAGCCTGTATATGCGACAAGGTACCCAGGTACTTAAATTCAATCTGAATGGAACAAAGGGTTTTCGCTCCAGATACACTGTCCCAGATACACTGTATAATTTTTAATACATTTTTTAACTTTTAAGTGACATTAATTCAAGTCTAAATTATAATAACAATTTCTTCGCTCACATTAATTTATTGCGTAAAAACATTGTAACCTTCTAATGTAGTTCAGATTCACGTAAACCCCTCAATCGCTTCGAGAAACCTTATTTAATATTTTCAGAAAATAAAATGTACATGATATGAGCTTTTATGAAACTCTTAAAGTGTAATTGCAGCCAATCCGAAACAACTGATTTAAAAATTGTTTAAATTTATTTTCGCCACAATTTTGTGTAAAACAAGTCATTACTTTCAATCTGTTTCTTGATTGAAAAATTAAATTTTTAATAACTGAATAACAGTGCCAACAACAACAACAACAACCATCAACTGAATGAATAAGAAATTATTAAAGCGGCAAACACAAAAACAGAAATGAACAGAAATTGGAAACAAAAAAATAATGGCTATGCTGTTGACAAAGTTCAGGTGAAATGAATTGACTTAACACTTATAATTGCACGGTATGTATAAATAGATACATCAATTCGTTGTTTTTCAGTTTTTAACCTTGAGTGGATTTTACAAAAACAAATATTTGAGTGTATAGACTCTTTAAAGTAGTAGGAGAGTGATCAGACTGAATGTAGGAGGTATTTAAATACAGTAAGAACCTGCTTAACACTGCTCCGCTTAACGCTGTTTCAGTATTATTCGGTAGTATTGGGATTCCTAAATCGCACACTGTATTTATACTTGTTGTATATGTGTGCAAATGTAACGGCCATGCACCAACCAAAAGCGGTGCACTAAATAGCGTCGGTGTATACTACGTATCTTTTTCATCGCTCTTTTGTTAGTCTGTCCAGAATAAAAATTCCAACTGTATTTTCCGAAGTCGCAATCACGGTACGAACGCATCTTTCCTGCGTCAGAGTTAATTTATTAGTCGTCATAAATGTTACTTGCCTCGTTTAACACTGCTTTGTTTAGCGCTGGAACTTATTGAAACTTATCCTCCGCGTTAAGCGGGGTCTTACTGTAGAGCGAAAAACTTAAATTAATTTTTTTATTTAATATTTTTTTTCTTTTTTTTTAATAAATCAAAGTGTGTGCTGGCCACGTGGCCACGTTTTAAACAAAAGATCAAACATCTCGGACAAAACGAAATATTAAAAAACATTTCTTCGATGACTTCCTCAGCAGATTTTTTCCAATGACTCTTAGAGTAAATCAAATTGCAATGAGAAGTTTCTCAATCATCTGTCGCTTGGAGTCGGCTATAAACTGCAGGTCCTGCCACTCACGTAAAAAATTAACACGTACTACATAAGTGGTGTGCGAAGCTAAGTCGTAATCTTGATTGAAGGGTTGTACTGACCAATTATGTATGTTATGTATGTTTGTAAAATATCTTCGACATTTTTTATTTGTTCGAAAAAACCATTCATGCCATAATGTATGGCATATAACATGGTTCATAAATCCGCCAAGCCTTCCCTAGGCGGAGCGTGTCCGGAATGTTAATTTTTCATGACTGCAGCGCATAAATCAAGCTGACATGGGTTATATTTGTTTTGAGGACAAATCCAACGAGGTAAAGTATCGTAGGCCAGTTCACATTACCTCCGATTGAGATAACTATGGTATGTGGGAGGTGACTACATGTCCTCTAAGGCATAACTCGCTGAACGTTAGGCATCAATTCTATCACATATGTACCGCAATTTATCCATATATTACCTAGCCAACGATCCATGCATAGATATGCTAATAGTATCGGTTCGCACCTTACTGACGGCTGCTAAATCAAACAAAAGAAAACTTTTTGTCATTTATTTCATTTCGAGGGGACTTTGATTAAATAATCTGATTTAATAATTTCGAACAGCTGAATAAATTTAAATAATTTTTGAAATAAAGTCCACTTTTTGGCGATAGTGACTTTAACATTGAACCGGAGTGTGCGAAAAAGAATAGGAGGAACCATTCATTCATTGTTTATTGTAGAAGAATACTGTAAAAGTATTCTGTATACTGTAAATTTTGGTCCACATTATCATACATAAGTTCTACACAGGAATTTTTTTCCTATTGTTCCTCTAGGCTTCCACAAAGCAGTTTTGCATTGTTACCGTTTCTTTAATCTTAGTTGTTGTTCCAACTTAGCAAGGGCTGTAGCACTGTCCTGGCAAGTCCCAGAAAATTGGGACTACAATCTATCGTTGTCTAGAAACAACACTTCGAGTATTTGATGTAGTGATGGGAAACCTTGCTAATCGTTGAATCCTATTTCCTTTCGCACCTTTACCTTGCCTGACACCTACGAAAAATTTACGGAAAATGTTGCCAGCTATGTAGTCAATGTAGTTATGGACCACAGTCTACATACCCCCAACATTTCTGCCAAGTTTCGATATGCAATGCTTCGAATTTTTAAAAAAAACTAATGCAGATTTTCTTTAAATTTATTTTTATAAACATAAAAAATATCATGAGAGAGAAAAGTAAGAAATATTGAGAAATATTATAAAATAAAACCAAAAAACTTTCGTGACAAAAGTGTACATACAGATTAGAAACCAACAAGCGGTGTTTTGCTTGAGCTTCTGCTGCGAAAACCATTTTAATTTAATAATCTTCGTACTGTTCGCGGATGTCCTGTGTTTAAGCAATATCATACAAGTGCTTAATAGGAAAATGGGATTATTCCCGCAATCAATAATTGTTCACATTCATACAAATTTTGTTTACGGTTTTTTTTTAATTTCTCTTTTAATTTTTTTAATTTGTAATTATTTTTGCTTTTTCATTAATTTAAATGAATTTGAATAAAACCTAAATAATTAGTTTTTTGGACAACTTTTTGAAGCTCAAAATTTAGAAGAAATGTTGAGGTTATTTAGACTTTTGGGCTTTTATTTCTTTCGGAGTGTTTGTATATGTATTATGAACTTATATTTATTGCATGAGGGTATAATCTAACAGAAGCAATGGACAGACATTGATATACGTGAACGAGGAATAACAGAACAGAGAAGAAATTTACGATTGCATTGAGCAGAAACTAAACATGCAATGTTTTGTGCAGAGTTTTTCTTGGCTTAAGGATAAAAACATAAGAAAAGCAAACTGGTTTAAAGGATGAAGGAAACAAGGAAGTAAAGGGACAAAGTAATAATCTTTTTTTATGTTAACGAAAGAAGTCCAATACAACCAAAAACAATTTTGAGCATGATTTTAAAGGAAAGACCTTAAAAATATAATATCCATGGCTATAATAATGGAAACTTAAGCAACGGCTTTCATGTGCCATTATTTTTGTATAATTATTGGGTGATAATAAAGCTGAAAATTAAATTAAATTTTTCTCTTGTTTAAAGAGCTTTCATGTTAAAAATATATACCTTACAATTAAAAATTTTAAATTTTAGTTGCATATACCGTGCATATTTTGTAAGATTATTGCAAAAGTCGGCAAAGTTTAGTTCATAATACGGTGTTCAGATATCCACTTTTATTGCGTAAATCCCAATAAACGCTATTATTGAGCGCAATATTTCATATAAAGTTTCAATTAATTATTGCGCGATAAATACGCAAATTGTTATAATATTGAGTAAAACATAAAATGCAGCACTGTCATAAGTGCCTTTAGTGTGCATATTACAATTAACCGAACACTTTTTGTTGATATTTGACAACTCAAATATCAGCAACGACTAACAAAAAAAAAAAAAAAAACACCAAAATAAAAACAATGTTGTTGAAACAACCATCTGTTCTGTTTTCCAGCTAAATAAATATTGAACTGAACTGAACTTGAAGTCGCCGTGGTGTAGTAGGTAGTGTGTTGGCTTACTATTCGTAAAGCCCGGGTTCGACATCAAAAATGAAATATGAAAAAAAAAATATTTCTTCGGCGACTTCCTCTCAGCAGATTTCTGGCAAAAACTCTGAGAGTAAAATAAACTGCCATGAAAAAGTTTCTCAAAATTCTGTCGTTCGGAGTCGACGTTAAACTGTAGGTCCCGCCACTCACGTATAAAATTAACGCACACAACATGAGTGGTGTGAGAAGCTAGGCCGTAATCCTGACTGAAGGGTTGTAATGGCCAATTATGTATGTATGTATGAACTGAACTGAACTGCGTATATTATTATGGTTTAACACTTAAAATATTGTACTCAACAAACCGAATATAGTATAATGTGATGGTTTATTATATAAGAGCTCCGAATTCAAAGCTCTACTCTAATATCTACAGAAAGTAGGTAGAAGAGGTTCTCAAATTTTATGTCTGAAGACAACGGTTAGCTGTAGGAAAAAATTAAAATTCTTAATTTATGTACTTCATTTTTGCGTAGAGATAATAGAGTATCGCAACCAGACGATTTATTTTACTGTCTCTAACTTATACAGGGTATCGCCTTAATTTTTCCAACAATACTGTTTACAACTGACCCTAATTTTAATCTCAAAATCGTGTTTAGCGTTGAGCCCCATTTTTTAATGAATGTGTACCTGAATATAGAAAGTTGTCGAATTTGAAAATATATCAATTCCACGTCATCGTTCAATATTTTTTGGAAACGTCGTTGGCCAGGTCATCATTGTAAATAACGCGCTTTAAAAATGGTCCTTTGGTCTGAATTACATGATCTGGACACTTACGACATGTTCTTACAGTAGAGCAGCGCTACATGCCACACAATATATTATAGCGTTTTTAATTACTCTGATGAAATACTTAATCAGTTAAAAGAGATAGACGTTATTTTGGAATGGAAACTAAAGAATAGGACTGTAGAAACATGGTACATAGATGCCATAAAGTTATAGGTTTTCCATGGTGCCTCAATATGAATATTAGCATTGTGCTTAAGTATAGGATGGGACAATTACGAGCACTGACATCATTCTGATATGTGACTAGAACAAAATGCTGTAAATACGAATTGCGAACCTTGAAAATTAAGCTTTTTCGGGCGCTGAAAACCTAATTACAGATGTGATTGTGTGTGTCGTATGTGATGTTAAAGAACATCGATCCAGATGTGTAAGTGATAGGTATCCTTACGACACTGCCCATCTTCTGAACGCAGGAGAACTGAATAATTTATGAAAGAAAAAATTTAGCAGTCTTAACTCATATAACAGGAGTGCATACGCAGTTCTTATGAATTCGACATCCATTCAAACCATCGACATAATCAAGTGGGCCCAGCTCAATAGATGATTTGATATATTGTAGGAGGTTCTGTAAAGATTGCACTGACACTTGTATTTTACTATAAACAGACCATGTGGGATAATTTGTAGTTGTAATGTATATAGCACAAGAAACTTTTGATCATAAGATTGTTTTGAAGGATATTGATGCACCATATTTTTAAAAATTCAAAAATCATAATCCGGCATGTAGTAAGACACTCTAACATCGCCATCTCTGGAACAATGCTCGTAAGATTAACGTTTGATTAATTCCGCTTTTCGCAATGACCAATATTGCTGATTTATTTGACTAACAACACTCGATATGAGCACCCTTAAAACTACTGCATTGCACAAATAGCACAAACCCGTTCACTTTTAGGCCTTCTGCAAATTTTTGGCACATTTCCAACAGCTTTTGGTTTTTATTACAATGGCAAATGCCATTAAAGCTAACACCACACACTTTTACTCATTTAAATGTATTCATTGTTTGTATGCACTAGCATAGCTTTAGTAGGAGTACGTATTGTATTTATAAAATAAATATTTGCATTCGTTTCTCATCAAACACTGTGCAAATTTTAAACTTGCAGCACAATCTACAATTGTTTACGGGATTACGGTTGTGAAAATAAAATACTCCCCCTTTTGAACACTTGAATGCATGTTTTGCGAAGTCTGAACCTTACCAACGAATAGGTGCGACAATAACGAGATAATCTGTACGATTGCAATACAAATTGCCAACAGTTTAGGTGGCATAATCTATATGAGAATTTGTTAATGTGTGTATTTAGTTACAAGTTCTTACATATATAAGCAAATATTCAAATATTTATACGCAAAAGTTTATAGTTGAGTTTCACAATATTGTCTGTCTCCATTGCTATTTTTGACCCTTTTGCTTTCAATTAATAACACCATGCTACAAAGTAAAAAAATACACACTTCTAATGGCATAGTGTAAGTTGTGGGTTTTATTGAGTGGAACTCAAAAATATTTTTTTTTTTATATTTCTTGACAAAAACCGAATTTTTAATCTTTTAACACAAAATTATTGATTAACCAAATATTTTTCAACCTATTTCCAAAAACCAAAGTTTCTGAAAAGAGGACAGTTGAGCCTTTAAAAATGGTACACATACAAAACAGTTTTTTTGATATCTTCACACAAAATTATGGATTACCCAAATATGTTTCAACATATTTTGAAAATACAAAGTTTTTCAGAAAGGGAAGAGATTAGTCTTTAAAATGGTATATATAAACGTTTTGTTCAAACTTACATGTTATGAGTTTAATCTGGTAAACTTCTAAAATATGATTTTTTACTCAATATGTACTTTGACTGTCGCACCGTGCAATTCATTATGACTCATGATGCAAATACTGTTTAAATGAAATAAATTAAAACAATTGTTAAAGACAAGTATGGTTTTTCAAGTTCAAACCTGAAGGTTTTAAAATTCTCTTGATTAAAAAAAAATAATTCCTTAACAACTGACTGTGGATTTCGTCACGTTAGGCTGAAGCAGAAGAACCATATAACTGATCAAATAAGCCATAAAATCGGCTTATTGTGCTCGCTATAAAGAAAATGCGCATTCTCTACAAGCTTCTTTAGCTTGTGATGAGTTACATCTGGAATAGATGTACACTGGGGTGTCGATCTTATGAAGGCTACTGTCCTTTTGATAGGCATGCAGAAAGACTCGACAAATGTCTTTTATAGGAGCTGTGGGTCTGACTTTCTGAGTTCTCAATATTAAGATCGCTGTTATAGCAAGATTTATGGTGGACTCGGGTTGGTTTGCCCTTGGGACTGCTTGATCCCCGAGTTAAAGATTGATTGTGATGTCAGACCGCGACTAAATGAGGAGGGCTTTACAGTGATTAAAATTATTAAAATATCTGTAAATTACTAAGAGTATAGTAAACATCCTCATCACATACACATTTACAATAAAGTCAATATCATCTACATACATATTGTATGGCTTTCAATATCAATGCAAATAAAAGCTCTGACACCTTTGACTGCATTAAAAGGTTATGGAAATTTTTGAAGAAATTGATCAGGATGAGCAAAAATTTGAGTTGACAAAGACAATAGTAAGTCGCCATAGTCTAATAGGAAGTGTGTTGGCTTATTTGACGTAAACCCCAGGTCAGACATCAAAACGAAATATGAAAAAATATTTCTTCGGCGACTTCCTCTCAGCAGATTTTTGGCAGAACCTCTGAGAGTAAATAAAACTGCCATGAAATGTTTCTCAAAACACTGTCGTTCGGAGTCGACTTTAAACTGTAGGTCCCACCACTCATGTATAAAATTAACACTCACAACATGAGTCGTGTAAGAAGCTAGGCCGTAATCCTGACTGAACGGTTCTAATGGCCAATTATGTATGTAAATATGTATGTAAGCTCTAATCTTAAGTGATTTCAAAGACAATTATCTGTATTACGCAAGTGAATTGATAACGCTCTTTAAACCCGCTTATTGCGAATCGTCTGTACAAAGCATGATAGGAAACATCGATGATTACACAGATAACTTTAAGTATTTTATATAAGTTCTGTAATTCCTCGTCGTACATATTTTTGTCTGTTCATGTTTGAAGAAATTGTTGTTTAAAAGCGAAATTTATTTTATAAGACTGAACTCATATAATTTTTTAAGTTGCTTCTTAAAAAGATACTCCCTTGTAGTACGTATTAGCAAATTAAAATTTATGACATTCCGATTTATGTCGACATTTTTTTAAACCAATCACGGCGTATATTGAGTGATTACATTTTTCAATTGTAAAGTCAAGAAAATTCCAGAATTAATTATTCAGAAGGCAAAGATAAAGAAAAAAACTGAACGCGAGATTTTATGTGGTCAGGTATACGAAAAAAAGAATTTGACAGTGTTAAACTAGTAGAAGAACCTTTTTCAAAATCAAATAAAAAAAATCATTTACAGATTACATTGACACTAGCATAAACTAATTGTGGATTTTCCTTCAATATTTTATTTTCAATGCGAAAAGGGCTAATATGGTATCATAAAATAAAAGTCGTATTACAATTTACTACAGCTTCATCAATAAGATTTGAGATGAATGACATTGAAAGGATTATCAGCTATCTAAAGCCCAAGAAGGCACCCGGAGCTGATAAAATAAGCAATAAAATGATAAAATAATAAAATAAAATAATGGGGCTTCCCTATTTGGCGAAAAGATTAATTCTCTTCATATTTAATGCTGTTTTACGCCTAGAGTATTACCCACGAGTTTCGAAAATTTCACTTATCCCGATGATCCCCGAACCTGGAAAAGATCACACAAGGTTGGAGTCATGTAGGCCAATAAGCCTGCTGTCTAATATATCCAAGTTGTTCGAGAAAACTCTAGTTAAAAGGCTACATCCATTACTCAGTGAAAGCGAGTGTATTCCAAATCATCAATTTGGATTCAGAAACAAGCACAGAATAAACTCATAAAATGTAAGATGTAATTAATGTAAGAAATAAAATATTAAAGGGGCGATTTTTTGTCATGTTATTAAAATTAATGCATTTAATCAAGATAATCCTTCTATTACGTTAGGGAATCAAAAATAGAATGGAGCGGAACCTCTTTTTAATAGAAGAGCAGAAAAGATTATTATTTCTATTAAAAAGTTAGAGTTAATTTTATTTGAATTTAATAAAAATAAAATTGTAGCCAATAAGAACACTGAAGAAGCCAATGCTTGTGTAGATTGTATCTTTTTCTCAGGGCATTCGATAAAGTTTACCACCAAATGTCTGCAACCTAGTACTAAGTTATCTATCAGAACGAAAATTTAGAGTGAAGGAAGACCGGTGTATCTCAAGGAAGCACCTTAGGTCCTTTATTATATTTAATGTATACCTTCGACATGCCGACATGCAGCAGTACCCTTACCTCGATTTTCGCTGATGACACAGCCATCCTAAGCATCGATGAAGACCCGCAGGAAGCATCCATATAGTGTAGCTGTCAGCGTGGTTAAATCAATGGAGAATAAAGGTCAACGAAATAAATGCACTCACGTAACATTCACATTGCGCAGGGAGTCATGCTCTCGTGTTAAAATTAACAACCAAATAATACCTCAGAGTACGGGGGTTAAATATTTGGGCTTTCATCTTGACCGACGACTAAGATAGCACAGATTAAATTCGAAGTGATACAGTTAAATTGGCTAATTAATAGAAACTCGGTCCTTAGCTGGGACTGCAGCTTCTTATATATAAAGCAATATTAAAACCAACCTGGTGCTACGGAATACAGCTATAGAGCACTGCCTCATCTTCAAACATTATTAAACACAAAGGCGCCAAAATAAAATTCTGCGACTGCTGACGAACGCCCCTTGGTACACAAAAAATTCGAAATACATAAAGACCTAAACATTCACACGGTTAGAGAGCAAATCGCGAAATATGCGGAAAAGTATCTAGAGAGGCTAGGGGATCACCCGAATCCACTAGCTCGTGCTATTTAGAATGATGCCGGCCATAACCGACTAAGGAGAAGAGACACTGTGGAACTTATTAAAAGACGAGCGCAAATAATGTCAAATTGACTTAAGATTCTACGAAGCCATGAAATTTTGTCACGCGCTGGCGGGAGCTTAATTATTGTTATTAGTTTTAAGATTTGATATAATAATTGTTAGTTCACTTTTATAGTGAAGATTCAATTAAATAATATTTGTTTATTTATTTGTTGCAGTTGAAAACAATTGTGTTTCATATTGTAGTCAACCTTAACTACCGTATAATAATTTACATGAATATGGCCTTAACGTAAACGATTTAAAATTAATAGAAATCGTAATATTAACCCATATAGAAAATTTTAAATATAATAAATAAACTTGTCATTTTCAAAGTCATTCTATTATGCCGCTCAAATAGAAGGCCTCATCCTTATTAACATTCTTCACGAATGTTGATTTCAACTGTTTCGGAAAAATCAAATTCTTTCTATCTGTGTTAGTACCACACAGCTTGACAAAGGAAAATACAATAGAATTTAATATATTTTTTAATTTCATGCCTCATAGCATTATCAAGCCGATATTGAATATCATTTCTATCCGTTTTCATTGCCTTTCATTGTCTTTTATTATTATTATGTAGTTTAGTAGAATACAAAATAAAACAAACGATTCTGTGAAAGCTTTTAATGCAATTGAAATCGATGAATATAATTGAAATTGACCATTTCTTTTGCGTCTACATAACGTAAAGTTTGTAGTTTTTTTTATAACATTAATCATGATAACAGATAATCATGAAAAATAAACATCAAATAAAAGTATCAACTTTAAAAATAATCTACAAAAGCAAAGGATGTGTGGTTTTATTTCATACAGCTTTTAAACGTATCTATTGAATATTTAATTTCCAATTAAACTAACAACAGGAGTAGAAATCATAAAAACTATTTAAAGATTAATGCCAGAAATACATTTGGGTTTTATGCAGAAATTTTTTTATTAATATTTCGTTTTGATCGTGATGTCTGACATGGGGTTTGAACAGTGGTTTCACCTACTAGACTACGGCGACTTCAGAACATGAATGCTATTTCAGATAGCATTTGTACTTTCGTTTTTCGTCTCAAAAGATTTTAATATTTCCATAGCAAGTGAATTACTTTCTGAAGGTAACAGAATGCAGCATTGTAGAGTATACTCAATAGCTGGTCTTTTAACAAGGGATCTTCGACTGTGACAGTTGCTAACTGCTATTTCTGTTGAATCTATCTCTGTCAAATTAGTTGTCATTTGTACAGTGTGCTTTGCCAAATAACCACAGAATATAGAATTCAATTTTTTTTTATCAAAATGAGTGCTCTTCTCGGACTACGTACCGCCAACTTCGCAAATTTTACAATCGTCGTAATCGACCGACTGAAAGACCTATTCGCAATGTGGTGGATAAATTCGAATCCACTGGATCAGTAACTACGAAACGCAACACAATCGTTTTCCATGCTAGTATGAGGGAGAATACTTCGATTTCAACTCGCTAAAAAGACCACAACTTAAAGAATTTTTTTCTTTGACTTGGCCCAGCACTGTACTGCATTCAACCTATATCTCCCGGCAATGTTTTCCGCAATTCTGTTGTTCTTGGCAAACTTCAGTATACTGCTCGAATTCGGTACTGTTTCTTTCTTGGTAGATATCCTGGTGTTTCTTACTGAGATGATTTAATGCGCCCAGATTGTAAGTATGAGTTCTTGTTCTCCTTTTCACGGAGCCTATATTTTGCGAAGAATCGATCCCTATTCTAAAACTAGTGCTCTTTGAGTCAATGATTCTCATTAATCTTTTCTCATTGTAATTGCCTAATCAAAACTGTCTTGTTTGAGAAGAATGTTTTAATCTTCCTATTCCACTGACAGTTGCGTGGAAGCTATCTCTCCTTGCATGCTCTTTACCACGACCTCCATTCTAACCTCAAGTCAACTTTTTACAAGTTGAATGGATAAATGATGGAATGAGGACCCGATATTACTGTTATGTCGTCTGTACTTTCTGTTCAATATGAATTGAGCATTGGCATAACCTTTCAATTATGTTCCATTGGTACATCACAAGATGGACCGTTTGTCTCTTAAAATAGTATGTACCAACTAAATTATTCCTTTCATTCTTATTCATTCTTGTTACGAAGATTCTTACAGAATCGTAGGGCCTACTAATACTGTCTACCAGTAAACTAAGGGGGCAACTGTGAGCCATTTGATTTTACAGGTCACAATGAAATTCGCGTTAGACGAGGCTCAATAGCTCTGGTCCTCTCTAATGAATGCAATGGGCAAGGCCGCCTTTGTATCCAATGACACCCGAGCTGTTTTCAAGAATGAATTTGTAAACAACAAATCGATTTATCACATTTATGGGTCGATTATGTCTGGCATGTTGTATTTTCATAAGTTTTTGACTACACTGCATGGTATAAATGACATCGATGGTAACCAATAAGCAAAAGACATCGAATTGTTTCGATGTAGCGATATCGTCCATCACTACCATGAGGACACAATAAGAGTGAAAATTGAGTGAAATCATCAGGGTAGCCGGAGAAGTGGAAGGCTCTGCTAACTCCTCGAGGGCTCAGAAAGAAAGTGAAGAAAAATGAACAGAAATGAATTAACTTACTTACTTAATTAGTCATTACAACACATCAGTCAGGATGACGACCTTTCTTCTCACACCACTTATTCTGTGTGTGTTAATTGTCTTCATAAGTGGCGGACTTACAGTTTTAAAGTCGACTCCGAATTACGTGTTTTTGACAAATTTATTTATTCTCAGGGTATTCGCCATAAATCTGCTGAGAGGAAGTAGCCGGAAAATATTTTTTTCCTATTTCGTTCTGTTGGCCTGAGGTTTGAACCGTGGCCTCTAATACTATTTACTAGACTACAACGACTAGAAGCGAATGAATTAAAATAAGTTAAAATTATTTGGCACGTTGTGACGCAAGAGTATTGCTGCTATTCGTTGTTTTACTCTGAAATCTTGAGGCTGGAGCTGACTTTACAACACTTTTTACTTTAGTCATCGGCGCTTAGTTGAAAGTATCAACAATTATTATCAATAATTGATGAATAAATAAATAAGAGATAATTTTTATTGTAATTCTAATTATAAATTTTTTTTAAAACAAATGATAACAATTTTCTGCATTAAATTTTTTATAACATCATTTGTACATTCACATATATTTGTACATTAAAAAAAAAATGATGACGATTTCGCAGCTATAAAAATATTTCAAATAACAAAATCCGAATATAGATATAAATCGCAGAACAAGAAAAACCTCTTATCATACTTATAAAAGGATTAAGAGTTTAAAAGTATAAAAAATAGAAGAATTGAAGTTGAAGCAAGTAACAATAAAATGTTACAAACGACGAACAGAAAAGACAGAAGATATGCAGCCCATTAGTGATTAGACCACCACAGTCTCTACTGAAAATAAAATGTTTTAGAACTTTTGGAGAGCAAATGATTTTAAATATCTTTCCTTTTTACTTCTTTTGTAATAAATTTAATTATTATTATCCTGTGGTTATCTTCATTTTCACGTTGCAAAACAGAAGCAAAAGGAAAAATCCATTCAATCCTTCCAACCACTTAATCCCAAAGAAATTTTCTATTCCACAGAAATTTAAAAACGAAGTGATAAAACAAACAGGAAGTGATAATTGAATAATCTCGTTCACTCAGTCAAGGAGACTATTTGTGGTTGGGTAATGTACAGATTTTAAGTGAAATTTATTATTTTAAAAATATTAAAGTTTTTAATTTTCTTTTCAACATGATTTGGGTAAAACAAAGTATTGCCGCTTTTATATTTGACATATCCTTATATGTTTTTGATTTGATAATATTTTTACGAAAATGGAAACAGTGTACATCGTTTAACATTAAAATGAGCAAAAGATACACAAACAAATACAACGAACTTGTTGCAAGTAAACTAGCAACATGAGTATGAAAGAAAAGGGATAGACAAGCAAGCGAGAATGCAACAACATGCAACGTGAACAAAATACACAAACAACAGTGAAGTCGCGATAGAGCTATCGAGAAAGGGAAACCACGAACTTTCGACTTCAAGAATCTTCATCAGACTGTTAACTTGGGCATATAAAAAGACAAGACAAACCAGGCAACGAATAGCAAGAATTCAGTCAGTCTTGTGTGAAACGCGTTGCGTGTGAAGCCAACAGTCGTAGTTTGAAGATCACCGTTTTAAATACCTGCCGAACAATTGCTGCCAGTGTTGCCGTTTTTGGTTATTTCTAACCAAAACTGTTTATTTTTTGTTCAATGTGTAGATGTGTAGATTTTTCCGGTTTTGGTTATTTTTTCCTGTTACGTTTGCTGTCAAAATATGTATCTAATTCTGAACATGAAAACTTTTAATTTTGTCATAATCGAAAACGTTAAATTTTGCTCAATGTTAATTTTTAATACATTTTATGATACATTGACAACACCTACTAAGCTATTTTAGTACCAAAATGTCAGCTATAGATATTAAAAATTAATGCGAATTTAATTTTGGTTATATTTTTTCTTATTTGGTAATTTTTTTCAAAAATGTTGGTTACAATAATTTTTTTGTGGCAACACTGATTGTTGGTACTTACGCGAACAGAAGTGTAAAGAAGAATAACGAATTATGCAAATTATTGCTGGATTCATCAAGTTGTAAACAGTGACACACAAAAGTAGTGCGAACAATAAAGTGTTTAATTGAAACTAAACACCAATTTATTTTTATTTTGTTTGCAATCAACGAACTCATATTCTAAGTGTTTTTAAAAACTAAAAACGTAACAATATTAATAATAATAATAATATTATTATTATACATTTCTACCTAGCAGTTGGGGCATTATTTTTTACCTTTCATCACTAGTCAAAATAAAATTCATATAAAACAGACAATTTTATGATAAATTTTAGATTCTGCTTTTGATCGGTGGACAAGGAAAATTTCTTAGCTGTGTTACATACATAATTGGTCACTACAACCCTTCAGTCAGGATTATGATCTAGTTTCTCACACCACTCTGTTGTGTGTGTTAATTTTATACATGAGTTGTGAGACCTACAGTTTAAAGTCGACTCCGAACGACAGGTTTTTGTATTTTTATTTCGATGTCTGGCCTGGGGCTCGAACCTTGGCTTTACGTCTAATAAGACAACACGCTACCTACTAGACTACGGCGACTTCAAGCTGTGTAAGACAGCTTCTTCTTCTTCATTTTAGAGCACGAGAACCGCTGAATGGATTTAGGAAATACTACATGCTTTTGCGATGTCTACATTTTACATTTTTTTTTACATTTTGCGATGTCTAATTGGTCATTGAAAACCTTCAGACCGTATTACAACCTAGCTTCTCACACAGCTTATTTTGTGTGTGTTAATTATATGTTCATGTGTGACGGACCTATAGTTTAAAATCGTCTTCGAGCGAAAGATTTTTTAAGATACTTTTAGAAGCAATTGTATTTGCTCTCAGAGTTTTTGCCAGAAGTCTGTTGAGAGGAAGTCACCGAAGAAATATTTTCACATTTTTGGAGATGTCTGAGCTGGTGCTTGAGCCGAGGCCTCACGTCTAATAAGCCAACAAACTAACCGCTAGACTACGGCGACCTCAGGTCTATTTTAATTTTTTTTTTTTTTTTTGTTAAAAAATGTCTACGGATATGTTTGTATAACATTACTGATGCGTTTTTTCATATAAAATATACATTTTCTTTATACTGAGAATACTTTTCGTCCGTAGCTCCGTACGTGTTAAATGCACAGTAGCTTTAGATTGAAAAATAAAGAGATTTGTGCTTATTTTAGATTATAGAGTGCAATCGAGTTTGATTATATTAGCCGAATTGTATTGACACAAATTTAAATATCTTCACTTATAGTTCAATAACAATTACACTGTAAAATAGATATTTAACAATTACTGTAGGTATGAAGCGGTACAAATTATATGAATACTGAGTAATCAGAAAGTAATCGGTAATAAGGAAATACATATTCTGATTAAAAGAGCCAGAGTACAGAATACCATATGCTTGGATAACCTGATGCCTTTAATTGCATTGACGATCTTACTGAGAAAAGTCTATTAGAACTGAACGAAGGCAACTTTAGTACACTGATTACCGTCCTTACGGAATGTAACACATTTATCTGTGACTTCGAGAATCAAAAGTTTTAGGGAAGAGGCTATACCAGAAACAACTTGACATAAAGAGCTAGGCTCCTCTAGAAAGTGTTAATATCCTATAACGACGAGCGCACAACAAGCCTACTTTATCTTTAAGATGTACGCTGTTAGGTGTCCTCTTCTAAAATCTATCTATCGGTATTGTAGGTCCTAAATGATAGTCTTTTTCTCCAAAAAATAATTTAAAGGTGATCCAAGAGCGGTTAAATTTTTATTAATATATTCGCATCAGTTTATATAATGAAAAAGTCGCCAAGTCTAGTAGGTAGTATGTTGGCTTATTAGATATAAGGCCACGGTTCAAACCATAGATCAGACATCAAAACGAAAATATGAAAAAAAATTTCTTCGGCGACTTTCTCTCAGCAGATTTCTGGCAAAAACTCTGAGAGCAACTAAAATTGCATCGTAAAGTTTCTCAAAAACTCTAATTAATAAATAAATATTACTGTTAAGTTAGTCCAAAAAACGTTAATTCACCTTAAAGGTTTTGTTAGAAGACTGTCTAGAGAAAGTTGACGAGAAAAAAATTTCCCCTTCTCTCTTTTTCTTGTTTCCATTCATCGGAAGGCTGAACCCTCGAGATTTTCTCTTGTAAGAGAACACACTATCTTCTAAAACACGGGGACCAATTTCATTTATTTAAATTTAATGGTTAAATAAAAACAATCCATGTTTAAATAATTTTAAATGTTGAGAAATAGTTTACGTACTAGATGAATAGACCACGCAGTAGTTAGCAACTAAAATTGCTACATGGATTGAGTTCACAAATAGAAAACCAATAATCAAGAATTTTTCAAAAAATTCTAATGTGTGGGTTGTACTACCGTAGCTGAGTTTATAATCCTATTAAGTTAGTAAAATGAAATTTTTACCTCTGTTAATCGATTACTGTTTTTGCCATGAACAGTATTTGTCTCTCTCCTGATATGACAGTGAAATACGTAAATGATTCTGTTGTGATCAATAATAGTTATTCGTTTTCCTCTTAAATTAAAATTGTTTGGGGAATTAATTTGAAACAATTTACCACATAATTGTCTTTAAATATCAATTACATAGCAATTCTTCTTACATTCAGTCTTTAAATTAAATTTTTAATATTAATTGAATAAAAAAATAAACTCTTCCAGGTATTATGCAACTGGACATGATTGCGCATTGTAAACTATTCGTGAAGTAAAAACTATGAATCGTATCATCAAGCTTTTAGCAAAACATTTACTCCTTTCTCCATGATATATGTATGTATTTAAATTTATGAATGCTGTCACATGTTTAGTATAAAAGTTAAACAATGGCAAAAGAACTGTATAACGAATACAGAAAGTATCGAAATAAAATGAAATGTACATCACAAATACAATTACTATGCTCTCCCATGCATAGTAAAAGTGTGAATTTAAACTTTTTTATTTATTTAAAGTTTTAAATCTATCTATTAGTATTGTAGGTCCTAAATGAAATTTTTTTTCTCCAAAATATAATTTAAAGGTGATTCAAGAGCGGTTAAATTTTTATTAATATCAATAATTGAAGTAATAATGAAAACTTTTTATCACGTAAAATACAGGAAATTCCGGTATGCACACATTCACATTCTTGACGGCTATGGAGCAATGTTTAAAGGGTTCGAAAAATGGCAAAAAAAAAAGAAATTATTGCGTTGTGTGTACGACATACAAATTACAGATTATTTGCTATATTTTTGGGGGCAATAAAATTTAATACAAGCCACTTTCGAGAAGTCAGTTTTAAATTTTAATCGAATAGTCCATTTAGTACAGGTTTGGTTTATGGATCGATTGAAAAAATTTCACAAGAGAAGTGAGTCAAACAAAATTTAAACATTTTTCTTTTTTCAAGAACTCTGAAAGCCGAAGAGAAACATGGGTCACATAAGTGTACGATAAAAAACTTTAATGGGTATAGAAAATTATTGAACCAAACATTATATGCAGTTCATTATGGAGTACTGCCAAATTGCAAGAGAATATGTGTAGCACCTATAGGGCATCTTTTAACTATATTTAGAGTCTTTTTAAACGTATGAGTTTTTCTTAATTTTTTGGCATTAAATTCTGGGTATTCTAAACTTCTTCTACTCAAGTTCTTCCTCGTCATTCTAGCTTCTGCAAAAACTACTCTGAGGTTTTTCTAGTATTCTGACGCGAACACCTAGATGTCAAACACCCGTTGTTGCTGCTATGGGTTTTTTATATGGAATCTCGATGGGTTCAGCGCAAAATTCTGTGCTGCATATATGTACTCAAGCCGGGCCAGATATGTATGTTGTCTCTATCAGTGGGTTCATAATTCTATCCTACCTTTTCCAATAAATGGAGTGTTAGTGAGACCATTTGTTTGCTTCTCTGCTAATCTTATGTAGGAGTTTATTCGTGGTGCCAGCTTTAAAAGGTGACTTGGTGTTAACTTAACGATGTCCCCGTTCAGGAAATCCAAATGATGGTAACCTTCAAATGTCTCACTAATTCCACCGAATACACTAGTTATTCTTGGACATTCTTGGATGTGGTGAAAATATTGTTACGCGAAGCGAAACGACCTAATATCGTTTAACAATAAAAACGATAAACAAAAGCTACCAGCTACACCAACACAATACACACGACACAAATACGCACTAACACTAAGAATACAATGAACGTGGTGATTATCTAAAGCTGCACACACACACATGTGTACAACGAACCAGGTAGCAACAACAACATAAAGTAAACCAGCTACGACAAATATGTATCGAACCTGGTAGCGACTGGTACATAACATAAGCGAGTACACAAACAACAATGTACTAGCAATAGTTTTCGAGAAGGCGCGTGCGAGAACCTTCCACATCGAGAACGTTCATCGTACTGATTGATACGCGTGTGTGCGGACTATAGAAGGGCTGCACAAAGCAAGCAGCAGTTAGAGTTAATTTAGTCAGCCTTGTGTGAAGTTGCGTGTGAACAAAATAAGTCGTGGTTGTAAAGATCTAGCGAATACTTGTGTGAACTAGTACAGTGAATAAACAGATTATTATTGTTGTATCGTTAAGTTCTATACGGTGGTACACAAAAGTAGTGTAAATAATAAAGAGAGTTTAAGAAAAACTA
Organism: Sarcophaga subvicina; assembly: GCA_936449025.2. Taxonomy (NCBI): domain Eukaryota; kingdom Metazoa; phylum Arthropoda; class Insecta; order Diptera; family Sarcophagidae; genus Sarcophaga; species Sarcophaga subvicina. Next base: position 58,188,201 of record OW388083.2, on the reverse strand, counting down.
AAGACATATTTGTTTTTACTTTGTTGCAATTAACGAACTCATATTTAAACGTTTTTAAAAAGGTAAAAACGTAACAATTGGTGTCAGAAGTGGGATTGCAAAATCCAAAAGTAAAAATAAATAAAAAGAAATAAATAAATAAAATGAAACTATCGGAATTAAGAGTGGACCGGCTGAAACTAGAGTTGGGTAAATTAGAGCTGCCAACAACGGGTACGAAGAATGAACTACAAAGGCGGTTAAGGGAACAACTTCAGCTTCAGGGCATCGACATCGAATCCTACGAGTTCGAGGATGAAGAGGAACGAGAGTCACAGGCCCCTGCAACGCCTAGCGGTGTCGACATAAATTCGTTGCTAGCCGCTATGATGGAAAAAATGCAAGTATTAGCTGATAAACAAGAAGCTTCCCGAAAAGATAGTGAACAAATTATGGAGAAAATGCAAGTAGCAAACCAGAAGCTATTCGAAGCTTCTAGAAGTGAAAATCAAAAACTTCTAGCTGAAGTGCAAGAAGCTTCTAGAACCGAAAATCAAAAACTTCTAGCTGAAGTGCAAGAAGCTTCTAGAACCGAAAATCAAAAACTTCTAGCTGAAGTGCAAGAAGCTTCTAGAACCGAGAATCAAAAACTGTTAGCTGAAGTGCAAGAAGCTTCTATAGCCGAAAATCGAAAAATGCAAGAAGCCAACCAAAAGCTATTTGCTGATGTTCAAGAAGCTTCTAGAGCCGAAAACCAACGACTGCAAGCAGCAATTTTGTCAAAAATTGAAATGGAGCTGGAAACAACATCTGGATAGCAAATTGTACCCAGTGTATTGCAGCTAAAGGTCCAGTAAGAAGAACTCGAGGTCAGCTGCAACAGTATAACTCAGGCGCACCATTCGAGCGGATAGCGATGGACGTTGCAGGCCCTTTTCCAGTCAGCAATGCCGGAAACCGATATGTTCTCGTTGTGATGGACTACTTCAGCAAATGGCCGGAAGTATATGCCATACCCAATCAAGAGGCGAACACCATAGTTAACAATTTTGTGAACAACTCGGTATGCCGCTACGGGGTTCCAATAGAACTACATTCCGATCAAGGCAGAAATTTTGAGTCAGCTGTATTCAAGGAAATGTGCGAAGTATATGGCATTAAGAAGACTCGAACGACGCCTCTTCACCCACAGTCAGACGGAATGGTAGAGCGATTTAACCGAACCCTGGAGGAATACTTGCGAAAAGTAGTGAGCGAGCAACAGAAAGACTGGGACGAACACATTCCGAGGTTTCTACTGGCGTACCGATCCGCTGTCCATGATTCAACATCTAGATCACCCGCCAAGGTTATTTTTGGGACTGAGATAAAGCTGCCCGGTGACTTAGAGTTTGGCGTTAAGCCCGGCACAGAGAGGGATGCCACATCCACTGGAAAAGATGAAAGCCTAAATGAACTTCATGAGTTTGTGCGCACCCGTATAAAAATGGTCAGTGATAGAATGAAGGCCAGGTATGATCATGCTGCAAACACAGAGGGCTTCCATGAGGGACAAATGGTTCTGCTATACAACCCAAAGCGGAAGAAGGGATTATCTCCCAATCTACAGACCAGCTGGGATGGACCGTATAAAATAATTAAACGATTAAACGATGTCGTATACAGGATACAGAAAGCTAACAGCCCCCGAGCAAAAATGAAGGTCGTACACATAGAGCGACTGGCAAAATATGGGAAAGGAGATAATGAGCCTATTCGGGACGAATAGGCTTAAGTGGGCGGCAGTGTTACGCGAAGCGAAACGACCTAATATCGTTTAACAATAAAAACGATAAACAAAAGCTACCAGCTACACCAACACAATACACACGACACAAATACGCACTAACACTAAGAATACAATGAACGTGGTGATTATCTAAAGCTGCACACACACACATGTGTACAACGAACCAGGTAGCAACAACAACATAAAGTAAACCAGCTACGACAAATATGTATCGAACCTGGTAGCGACTGGTACATAACATAAGCGAGTACACAAACAACAATGTACTAGCAATAGTTTTCGAGAAGGCGCGTGCGAGAACCTTCCACATCGAGAACGTTCATCGTACTGATTGATACGCGTGTGTGCGGACTATAGAAGGGCTGCACAAAGCAAGCAGCAGTTAGAGTTAATTTAGTCAGCCTTGTGTGAAGTTGCGTGTGAACAAAATAAGTCGTGGTTGTAAAGATCTAGCGAATACTTGTGTGAACTAGTACAGTGAATAAACAGATTATTATTGTTGTATCGTTAAGTTCTATACGGTGGTACACAAAAGTAGTGTAAATAATAAAGAGAGTTTAAGAAAAACTAAAGACATATTTGTTTTTACTTTGTTGCAATTAACGAACTCATATTTAAACGTTTTTAAAAAGGTAAAAACGTAACAATTGGTGTCAGAAGTGGGATTGCAAAATCCAAAAGTAAAAATAAATAAAAAGAAATAAATAAATAAAATGAAACTATCGGAATTAAGAGTGGACCGGCTGAAACTAGAGTTGGGTAAATTAGAGCTGCCAACAACGGGTACGAAGAATGAACTACAAAGGCGGTTAAGGGAACAACTTCAGCTTCAGGGCATCGACATCGAATCCTACGAGTTCGAGGATGAAGAGGAACGAGAGTCACAGGCCCCTGCAACGCCTAGCGGTGTCGACATAAATTCGTTGCTAGCCGCTATGATGGAAAAAATGCAAGTATTAGCTGATAAACAAGAAGCTTCCCGAAAAGATAGTGAACAAATTATGGAGAAAATGCAAGTAGCAAACCAGAAGCTATTCGAAGCTTCTAGAAGTGAAAATCAAAAACTTCTAGCTGAAGTGCAAGAAGCTTCTAGAACCGAAAATCAAAAACTTCTAGCTGAAGTGCAAGAAGCTTCTAGAACCGAAAATCAAAAACTTCTAGCTGAAGTGCAAGAAGCTTCTAGAACCGAGAATCAAAAACTGTTAGCTGAAGTGCAAGAAGCTTCTATAGCCGAAAATCGAAAAATGCAAGAAGCCAACCAAAAGCTATTTGCTGATGTTCAAGAAGCTTCTAGAGCCGAAAACCAACGACTGCAAGCAGCAATTTTGTCAAAAATTGAAATGGAGCTGGAAACAACATCTGGATAGCAAATTGTACCCAGTGTATTGCAGCTAAAGGTCCAGTAAGAAGAACTCGAGGTCAGCTGCAACAGTATAACTCAGGCGCACCATTCGAGCGGATAGCGATGGACGTTGCAGGCCCTTTTCCAGTCAGCAATGCCGGAAACCGATATGTTCTCGTTGTGATGGACTACTTCAGCAAATGGCCGGAAGTATATGCCATACCCAATCAAGAGGCGAACACCATAGTTAACAATTTTGTGAACAACTCGGTATGCCGCTACGGGGTTCCAATAGAACTACATTCCGATCAAGGCAGAAATTTTGAGTCAGCTGTATTCAAGGAAATGTGCGAAGTATATGGCATTAAGAAGACTCGAACGACGCCTCTTCACCCACAGTCAGACGGAATGGTAGAGCGATTTAACCGAACCCTGGAGGAATACTTGCGAAAAGTAGTGAGCGAGCAACAGAAAGACTGGGACGAACACATTCCGAGGTTTCTACTGGCGTACCGATCCGCTGTCCATGATTCAACATCTAGATCACCCGCCAAGGTTATTTTTGGGACTGAGATAAAGCTGCCCGGTGACTTAGAGTTTGGCGTTAAGCCCGGCACAGAGAGGGATGCCACATCCACTGGAAAAGATGAAAGCCTAAATGAACTTCATGAGTTTGTGCGCACCCGTATAAAAATGGTCAGTGATAGAATGAAGGCCAGGTATGATCATGCTGCAAACACAGAGGGCTTCCATGAGGGACAAATGGTTCTGCTATACAACCCAAAGCGGAAGAAGGGATTATCTCCCAAGCTACAGACCAGCTGGGATGGACCGTATAAAATAATTAAACGATTAAACGATGTCGTATACAGGATACAGAAAGCTAACAGCCCCCGAGCAAAAATGAAGGTCGTACACATAGAGCGACTGGCAAAATATGGGAAAGGAGATAATGAGCCTATTCGGGACGAATAGGCTTAAGTGGGCGGCAGTGTTACGCGAAGCGAAACGACCTAATATCGTTTAACAATAAAAACGATAAACAAAAGCTACCAGCTACACCAACACAATACACACGACACAAATACGCACTAACACTAAGAATACAATGAACGTGGTGATTATCTAAAGCTGCACACACACACATGTGTACAACGAACCAGGTAGCAACAACAACATAAAGTAAACCAGCTACGACAAATATGTATCGAACCTGGTAGCGACTGGTACATAACATAAGCGAGTACACAAACAACAATGTACTAGCAATAGAGTTTTCGAGAAGGCGCGTGCGAGAACCTTCCACATCGAGAACGTTCATCGTACTGATTGATACGCGTGTGTGCGGACTATAAAAGGGCTGCACAAAGCAAGCAGCAGTTAGAGTTAATTTAGTCAGCCTTGTGTGAAGTTGCGTGTGAACAAAATAAGTCGTGGTTGTAAAGATCTAGCGAATACTTGTGTGAACTAGTACAGTGAATAAACAGATTATTATTGTTGTATCGTTAAGTTCTATACGGTGGTACACAAAAGTAGTGTAAATAATAAAGAGAGTTTAAGAAAAACTAAAGACATATTTGTTTTTACTTTGTTGCAATTAACGAACTCATATTTAAACGTTTTTAAAAAGGTAAAAACGTAACAATATTGTTTAGAGGTCTAACGGGCGCTTTACCTCTAAATATGCGAACATCACCAAACTATACCGAGTTCGCACAGTGGCAGTGGAATCAATATTTCAGCCTGAAATGATCTAGCAGTGCAAGGAACAATGTTATGTTGTTCTGAAAAGATTCAACATCAGATTTTTTTGCGTGATACAAATACATCACTGAAAGCTTGGATGAATATTTTTTGGAGGTGAAAAATTATCTATCCGGTATCAGCTTCAGAAAAGGTAAATATAAAGCAGCTTCAAATAACATATAGTCTATAAGGTATCAGACCAACCAAGATTTTGTCATGACCAAAGCTTCTGTACTTCTAATAATTTGCAGTAATAATTAGAAAAAAAAGAACATTCAAACAAGTTCGATGCAATTGTTTTCAAGTCCTGAAAAGTTGTAAGCACCCTTACAAGAAGAAATGTAGCATCTGTAATAAAATGTTAAAGTTTTAAAACGAAATCTTAACTTAAATTAAAAAATTTACTGAAATGCGTGGCGTGGTAAGGATTACGCTTTCAGTTCAACAAAACTTAGGATTCTTACACAAAGTTAACGCTATTATGGACACAAAAGTGAACAGAATATCAAGTTCCCATATGCTGAATGTAAAATTTTATCACTATTTTAATATTTCGACATTATACTGGAATGATTGGCTCAACAAGATGTCGTTACCTAACCTTCACTCCAATAACAAAACTTAATAAAAACAAAGAAAATCGAGAGATAAGGTTGGGGAAGCCAACCAAGGGTACTTAAGCGAAGGTATCAAAAAGAAATCGAATAAATAATTAAAAACAACAATTGTTTCAAAAGTTTGTTTAACTTACATTGCCGCTTGAATATCGTTACTCTAATTCGCAAATGTGTTAAGTCCCTTTTTTAAAATTTTACAGGGGACACAAAAACATAGTAGCTTTCTCAGTTTTTAAAATTTTTAAACTTTTTAAACGCAATTATTTTTACAAAATAGCTTTCTTTAAAGGATCTAGATCAAAAATTAATAATAATTAATAAAAAATTTTCGTGGAGTTAGCAAGTGCTTTTAATTTTTTTCGTAGTTTTGTGGACTTGCAAACCACAAAATTACAACAACTTTAAACTACATTATGACATTTTTTGTTGTTGTAAAATATGTATATTGCATAGTGTTACCGTTTTGCATTAAAATCTCAATTTTGGAAAAAAGTGGACTTAGCGTCTTTGCGAATTATACTAACGATATATAATGTTTTATTTTATAATTCTTTAAAAAAAAACTGAAGACTTATATATGTATGTATGTATCCATATAAGTTGTATCTGTTTTAATACAATCTTTATCATTTTGCAACATACTTATTTGCTAATACTAATCGAATACAATTTTAAAATTATATGAAATCATCAACATCGTTAATAAATCAGATAAACACCTTTAAGATAAAACTGCAGAACGATGCAAATAAAACAGCGTATGTGCTGTGAAAATAAACTAAAACAAAGAAAAAAATTAAATAAAATTTCAGAATACACTAACTGAGCACTTTCTTTAGTAGAAAACTAGTGTACACTTCCATTCATTTCCCACACTGGATAAGTTTTATAAATAAAGGAGTCACATGTATTTCATTCTGTATTGTTAGTACATACGTACATATGTGGTATATAAAGAAGGTATGAGCAATATATTATATTAATTTGCCTGTGAGTGTTAATGGGAAAATATATATCATATCAAATAATAGCATATGGGTATAGTTGAACACAAAATTAAGCATACATTTTATTTTATTGTTCCTAGAGTTTTACTGCTACTACACTTTTCCTATTTTGACTTTGGTGTTGCATTTTGTTGTAAAAATAGATGTTACAGTGATGATTTTGTTATATCTTCCAGTATCTATTACTATGCTAGTTCCATTGCAATCATCGACTTGTTCAATTCATTTACCTTGTTTTCGTCTGCTATCTTGCAATAGCGAATACGAACTCTTCTGACAGTCCCCTAGGTCAAAATGACGCGCGGCTGGAAAGGTGTTCGGGATTGATATATAATAGTTATGGAACAAAAGACGATAGTTCTGATTGGTAAGAATAGCTCCGGAAAGGCGGACTTCGACATTAGGCTCGCCAGTAGCACAATTATTTTATTGGCCCATAAAAACTTTAAATTTAGGATTTCTGTCGGTAACATCTCACATTCATGAAAACGTAGTCGATCATAATTTAAAATAATTTTTTTCCTTTCTCATATAGTTGTAGACTTTAAAGAAAATAAACCAATCTAGGCAATTGCGAAAACTGTGGGCAGGAACTTACAATGATACAAAAGATCATTTAAATGAACAAAAACAAGAAAATGTTGTTTATACGCTCCTAAATAAATAAGATTAATCACCATGGAATACAGTTTTTGGAAGAGACCAAGTCCTACATATATATATCGGAAGGACGCGGAGAATCCCAAATAAAGAGCTTAATCCTATAAATTTGTCAGACAGAGAAAAGCACGGTAATAGGTCTGTGTTGATTATCAGATCTATTTAAGTATTTCGGCATTTAGAAAATAATCGAACTGATGTGGGTTTTGAAAGATCACTTATCTTCTAAACAGGCTCCGAACCAGACCTCTTCTAACTTGTAGGGATTATTATTAGAATGTTTTTAAAGAGTATGAAAACTTTAAATGATAACGCAAAACAGTAATATTGTTGAAATGACTTTGTATTTATAATCTGGTACATAAGCTCATGGTATTTACTTTCTAAATATGAATTCTGTCACATGTCTGGTGACTCTACGTGTTGCGTGGCCCACTCAAATTTACCAATAAATCGAAATCGTCTTAATGGGAGTGTATTAACATAGTCCCACAGGCAGTAATTCAATGGCGTTAAATCGCGTGAATGTGGGGGTGAACAAGTTAAGTTTTTCTTATAAAAATATAATAGAAATCTCTACACTTAACTCACCTAAAAAAAAATCGTCGGTCAGGAATTCAATTCAGTGTCTATCTTTACTTCACTTCAACCTTCAAATAAAAAATGAGATGTAAGAACTAAGGAAGACTTAAAGCGTCTGCTTCGGAAAGATTGGTATTAAATTGAAATTCTTCGAAACAATTGGTTTTTTTTTATTGATCAACATAGAATAGCTTAGTTGGAGTTGGATAAGAAGTTGGCAATGAGGACCTATTCTATACAGATGATGCATACCCTGTTGGAGTCATTGAGGCTGAGGTTAGAAGCGGAGTGTTTAATATCAGAGTGTAGCATTCAGAGCCGATAAAAAAATGTACTCAACTCATCTTGAACAGGAAGAATAGAGGACGTAGCAGTACTATCTAACCGTCAGGCCGCTGTCAGATTACAATGAAAGTCGCAGAAATTAGCAGGCACATAAGATTTACCGGCGGTACTCTAGACTTTTGCTGCCCACTGTATACCTTTTAATAATAACAATACTTATAATAATTTCAAACACACTACATAAGTAAGGGTGGAAGAGTTCAAAGCAGTAAATACATGCAAAAACTAGAAAAGGAGCAGTGAATGAAAATTATATGTTTTACGGTAAGTACACACACAATAACAAAACACACACGTACACACACTGTGTACGTTGTTGTATTTGTTTTCTTCTTTTGTTGGCTCCATTTCGTACCATATATGTCACGTTCACTGAATTTAAAATATTTCATATAAAAAGTTTTGAGTACTGCTTGCAATCAGGTCAATTAATAATGCACAATGTGTTCATGCTCTTACGAATGTCAGATGACACTTCCTGTATACATACATACTTATTTATAATGAACTTTTTATGAATTTATTTGTTTTATTTATGTTTACAAAATAATACTGTGGGAGTCAAAATATACGGAAATAAACTGTGATTTCCTCAATATAGAGTCTCTCACGCCAACTCGATGATTTGGATTATGCAGATGATAATTGTCTACTCTCGCACAAGATTTCAAAAATGCAGTCAAAACTCGAACACCTAGATTGGCTCGCAACGTTGAACTAGAAATAAATATCAAGAAAACCAAAGCCATGAGAATTAACAACACTAGCACAGAAAACATTATGCTACAGGGCCAAATAGTCGAGTACGTCGATAGCTTCTGCTATCTAGGCAGTACTTTAATAACAAACAGCGGCTCAGAAACAGACATAGATAACAGACTTAATAGAGCGAAAGCAGCATTCTGGTGACTGCACTCCGTATGAAGAAGCTCATATATATTTAGGCGTACCAAGCTAAGAATATTCAACGCTTGTATAAAATCAACGTTACTATATAGTAGTGAAACTTGGCTTCGGGTATTCATCAATAAATTCCTAAGAATCATATGTAGAATATTATGGCCCAACACCATCAGCAACGCAGATCTCTGGACTCTCATAGAGGAGGAACCCACACAGAAGCAGGCCATACATTGAGAAAGAACACCGACAGTATTACAATAATGGCTCTAGAGTGGAATCCACAAGACACAAGAAACCGTTGCAGACCAAAAAACACCTGGAGACTCAGGCTCCTACAAGAAGGCGTAATGACCTAACATAAGAAGGCTCAAAAACTGTGATTTTTTATAACTACGTCTTTAATACACAGAATTTTTTTTCGAATTTCGAAAACCATCTTCTATAGAAGTTCATAAGCATGTAAATTTTCAAGCTGATTTTATTATAAGGTGCGCAACAAATACAAACTACTCTATTTTATTTGGAATCGAAATTAATGTTTTTTAAAAAACTAAATGAATAACATTCATGACTAAAACATCTTAAAAAAAGGCGAAAATACTTTTCTTCACTTTGCAATGTTTTTCCTGGCTTTTGCAAAAACTACTCCTTGCAATCCAAGCCCAGACAATTAATGCTTTTACATAATTAAACAACACTCTTCCAGTCGTCTTTCGTTCATAAAACATATATCTGTGAAAAGTCCAAACGGGATAATTTTGAATACAAAATGTGTTGCATCATGTTAGTTTGGCGGTGGGTTCTTCATGGTATGTTGGGACGGTCTACAGATAACGGCTCAATCCTATCTAAACACTTTAGCACTTACTTACCTGCCTGGGTGAGAAATCCGAATTATTGATGGCGAATTTCGTTTTGCTCCTACGTTGGAAAAATTGTGGACCGTTGTGCGAGCAACGTGCTGTGGTATAGACCCAAACTCGAGAAAAAGTGTACGCCGCGCCATATAAAAGCAAAAAAGTCACTAAATTTATTTAAAAAAATGCTTATTTTCTACTAATGGTATATATTACAACAAATACTTCATAAGTAAGCAAATAGATCAATTTTCAGAATGATTGGAAATATAATTTTGTTGTTATACCTATATTTGAAAAAAAAATTCAAGTGCATGTGTATGGTATATAGATTTATACTAACCAATACTAATCTGAAGATGTTTGCCATAGTTTTTCGTAATCAATCAAAGTAGCATGATCAGGGAAATTATTTCGAACAATTCTCACACAAAAAATCCGTCATTCGACAAGCGCGTAGTAAGCTTATGACTTGTAAAAAAGTTGGCAAATGTTACAACGAGCTTGTCAGAGTAGTTCAGATACGAAAGAAAAAAATGTGCTGCTCTCTCTTTTTCTTAACAATAACTTCTCTGATACACAAGGATATGGCGTGAACTGATACTTATAGCCTTCGCTGGGTCTCAAATCTCAATACTTATACCTCAAGCATTGCCATTCTTTTAATGAACATTTTATAGAAATGTTATTCATATTACGAAATCATCATATTTTCGCATAATACATACAAGCAATTTCGTGTCAAGTGACCCAATTTTTAAAATCGATGTCTTCCGACATCGGTCATTATTTTCGACCAACTCCATGACGATGGGCAAGAGTAAGAAGTTGAATTCTTTCAGATCTACTCTGAGACGTTTTGTACTTCTTTTTTATTCGTTCAAAAACTTCTACTGCATCCTTGTGATGTTAATTTTGGCACCCACTTTTAGGTCTTATAGGTTCTACTGAAAAGTTAAAACAACCATCAACTCCTGCAGAACTGTCATCATTTTCAGAATTGATTTTGTTCTCATCTGGAATAACCGGTAATGTGCACGATCCACAAATTAGCAAACGTTTTGAAAGCGTTGGGAATTTTTTCAATAAGTTGTCGGAAATATTTCGCATATCTGATGATCTGTGCTTCTTTTTGTTTAAGGGATTACAACAAAAAGAAGTAAAAATTATCTTTTTGGAAGCGGAAGCCATTGTGAAGGTTAATTATGTAAGTAATTAATAAATAACGCACGTCCAAATTTTAGCACTGTTTATAAAAAACTAATTTCCGAATGGCCTTAGAATGCAAATAAATACCTTTTAAGATCATTTAGGTAGTACGTTTTTATGTCAAATATTGAAAAATCTTATTCTTGAGTTAAAAAATAATTTTTTTGATAGATATCCCACTCGCATCCCATTAAGCGATTATAAAAGCCTTAAAAGAAATTTTATAAGCTTTCTTTTGAGAAAAAAAACCATTTTGAAAAAAATTTAAAAAAAATTAATTTAAAAATTTATTTTTGGAAAGATTGAAGAAATAGCTATCTCACACCACTTATGTTGTGTGTGTTAATTTTATATATGAGTAGCAGGACGGATCTATAGTTTAAAGGCGGCTCCGAACGATAGATTTTTGAGAAATTTTTTCATGACAATTCTATTTACTCTCAGAAGTTTTGACAGAAATTTGCTAAGAGGAAGTCAACGAAGAATAATTTCTTCATATTTCGTTTTGATGGAGATGTCTGACCTGGGGTTTGAATATGTACCGCAAATTGAAGAAAATTTTTATCCAAAAACATTTTTACATAAACTACTCAGTCCGAAGTGAATAGAACAAAATTAAACGTATGTAAAGACTAAATTATTTACTTAAAGTACTGAAAAATTTCAAATAAATAAAAATTTGAAATAAAAAATTTTAAGAAATAAAAAGAACATCAAACCAATGTCAGTTATGTAATCACTACGATATTTTTTTCTTCTTTTCTTATTTAATTAATTCTATTCTTAAAGCATTATTTCATATGAAATGTGCCTTTATTTTTTAACTATTTTGTTTGTTCCAACTACATTGCGGTAATAGATTAAGCAGCAGATAATGGTAACTAATTATTGAAGTTCGTGTGCAACTCAAACAGTGAAGATGATTACTAATCATAATAATTATTTCACTGGAACAAGCTAATATAATGGAAAGCTAACAAATACATTGGGAGAAATTAAATAATTGCGAAAATAAGAAAAACCAAATAACAGAACAGATAAAAGCAAATAATAATAATAATTTCTATAGAACCTTTAGATAAATAGATGATAATCATGGGAAAATATTAAACTCTTGAGTATATTGAAGCAATTTATAGCACAATCATCAAGATGGATAGTTGCGTTATTTAGTTAATGGTTAGCAATAACAAAAGTTATTATTAAGAAACCATTTTTAGTCTTAATTGCTTAAATATGGGGAGCAAGATAAAGTGTGCAAATGATGGGTTATGATAGTGAACGATGGAAAAATGTATGGAAACAACCGAATTTGATAAAAAATAATCAAAACGGCAATACTGTTCGGTTATAGGGAACAAATATGCCATACTGTATGACAAAGCCAGCCAAAACAAGGTGGGGAAGTTATTTCTATTCAATGCAGAGTGTAATAAAAACTAAACCATCCCATCAGGTCTTAGCAGTTCATGAACTCATTAATCTACAAATGGATATAAAATCACAGCTACTTAGCGAAATCTTTTGGGAGCCATTAAATTTAAGCTCAGATATATTTGATTGATAGATTGGATTTGTAAGCTCGAATCAAATGAATATAATAAACACAGGGTGTCTTTCGCGTTTAAGGAAATTAAAAGTAAGCTTGAATTAGAGTTTGCTACAACTTTGATGCTGAATGATCCCGAAAAAACTGAGCTATCAACCATATTCAATACACGATTTAAAAAACCATAAAATCGATACATTTATCTGCGAACTTGCTAGATCCTAAGGCACAAGAAAATGATCTTGATCCGCCTGAGGAGGCAGATGCATTGGAATTCATTCACACAATGTCACAGGCGCTAAACATAAATGTAATGCCAGATTTTGCCAATTACAGAGCCAAAAATGGTTTCTGAGCAAAATCTTTTGCCTGGAACTGTTTGGATGAGATTTCTCCAGTAACTTGGTGGAAGGGAATTTGTGAAAGTACGCAGTTAAGCAAATTAGCTGTTCGTATTTTAACAGCTCCCTGTACTTCAGCTGCTACTGAACGTTCTTTTAGCACCCACAGCTTCATTCACTCAAAGAAAAGGAACCGTTTAACAACACAAAGAGCAGGAAAAATAACATATAAATAGTGCAACTGGAACTTGCTTTTTAAAAATAGTTTATCACCTTCAGCAGAAAGCTCGCACTCCACTCAATTTGAAAATAAGAAAAATTCTTCACTAGAATGTACTCAAGGCGATATCCCTTCAACTTCAGCAGGAATCACGCACAGTTTTTATCGGATACGGACAGTGACAACGATTATGACTAAATTTATGAATTATTTCATTTGTTATTAAAAAGTTAATTCATAATAAAAAATTAAATTCTTTTAATTTATTTAAATGTTTCTTTAATTTGATTTATACCCACATTTTGGGTAAATACACAGGGGCTTGGGTAAATACCTGGGAATTTACTTTTAAATACCCAATTTTCCAATTGGGTAACTCAACATTTACCCCTGTTATAGCAGGGTTATTTGCATAAGAGGAAAATATTTTAATAATCCATTACAATTTTTGTGGTACTAAAAAGTATCCGCATATGAGCGATTTCCGGCCTTTAGGAGAAAGTACTCTGTATTCCAACAAATTTCTATCATTTAGAAAATTCAAAAATGTAATGAAATTTAATATAAATTTCATATTCGATTGCTATTGTTTACATATCTTGTGTATATTTCAGTTGTACAAAATGATGACTAGACTTTTATTTAAATATTTTATTGACAATTATTCTTCCTTTTTTAGGACATATCACACGGGTGTTCAATTAAGCAATTTTAATAAAAAAATGGTAAATATACACAAATGCTTGTAACGTGCATGGCCTTCGTTACTACAAATAGACTAAACCAATAAAATACAACGTGTGCAACTGTATTGACATTTCAGTAAATAACAACTAAACAAAAATATATGCAATTAATTAACCTACATTTGAGCCCAAAAAAAAACGGTGTCAATATCTGAATGGAGGTTGATAGATGTAAATTATTTATGGGAAATAAAATGAAATAAAAGTAGTTCAGTAAACAAACACAAATTAAAATCGTTTAGTTAACTTGATTTTATTTTCCGACAGTTTTGTTTTTAAAATCTTTTACATAGTGTTTCTCATAAATCTCAACCAATTAAAAAAATGTCCGCATGTGATAACACTTTCAGGCAAAACAAACAAAGACAAAACTGAGTTGCTACTGTGCAATACTATCAAATTTTAAATTGTTTTCCAATATTATATTGTTACGTTTTTACCCTTTTAAGAACGTTTAAAATATGAGCTCGTATATTACAAATAAAATAAAAATAAATTTGTGTTTAGTTTTAAATAAATTTTGTATTGTTCGCTCAATTCTGTGTGCCACTATTCACAACTTGATGTAAACAATTTGCTTTGTTTGTCATATTTCTTTACACTCTTCTGCATAAACACTAACAATTGTTCCTTAGATCTTTACAACGGAGATCTTAAACCACGATTATTCTCGTCACACGCAACACGTCTTCACGCAAGACTGACTGAATTTTTACTGATCCCGTTGCCTGCTTCGTCCTGCCTTTTGTATCGCAGGGTAAACAGTCTGATGAATGCTCTTGAAGGAAAAGTTGAAGTGATCAGACGTGTTTATGTTTGAGCTCCTGCAAGATTTTTGTGAAGTGCCACTATCTGTGTTTTTGAAATTTTAATATCCTATAAACAGTTTATCTTATAAATATTTTCTGTGCTTACATTTTGTACATTAAATCTTAACATAAAAATAAGTCAATTCTACAGTGTACAATAACAATTTGAAATTTATCAAATTGAAATAACGCATAGCAACAGAATATAACTCTTTATGCAATATTTAAAATTTACAAAAACCAATATACAACGGACAATCTTATTCTAATATTTGGTCACTCATCTACGAAATAAAATAACGGCAATTGAACAACCACAAACTTACACAGTATCTTTAATTCTAACACCTACATAGCAATATTATCCTATACAGAATACATAGTACAAAAACAAAAGAAAACAAATTAAGAACAAGGAGCCGTTACTCTAATTACCGGTTTAATAAGTGCTGCCAAATTTATCAAATTAAAGTATCGACAGTTAATATATTTTTCAACATTGTAACTTTTTATAATCACAACTATTTATTGCAACTGTCTTGGTTTGTGAATTTTTAAAGTTCTTATATTGCGGCTTATAATTTTAAATTAAATATAATGGAGTGTTCAAAAATTAATTGTTCAACTACTGGGAATCTTAGGATGGTCTCATGCTGACTATGTATGAGCCTCTATCATGTAACTTGTAGTGGTCTTAAGGCTCGTGATGCGGCTGCGTTGGCTGATCAACAGAAGTTCCTTCAATGGACTTGTCCTGATTGTAGAAAGGTCAAGATTGAATTCTATAAGCTTCTAGAGGATTCTTAGATTAAATTTAACACAATTAATAATGAACTTATGGAATTGCAAAAGAGTTTCCAATGTTTGGTGAGTTATTTGGTAAATACCACCTAAACGCAAAAGGGATGGTTTGAGATCTGCTTCGACTCAAAATGTTTCTCCATTACTACCACCTGCTGCTGATCCGAATTAAAATGTTGTATTGACTCCATCTTGTGAATTGCAACCGTCATATTCTTTGAATAATAATTGTAAATCACCGTCCACCAATTCAATTTCAACATTACCAATTTCATCATTACATGCTGATATTTCGTCCGTAACTAATAATTCTAATAACTCACAACCTACTTCAAGTTACTTGAAAGCTGTTGCAAATGTCGCTGATATTAATAACTTACCGACTACCTGACCCCAATAACAAGGAACTTTTTTGAACAAAATCCCATGTAACCCACATCACAACGATGATGCCCGACCTTCAATACGGAAGAACTTTCTTGATAACAGTTTGTTTGATTTAGAAATTCCAAAATTGTGGACTTCTTCATCGAAGTAAATTATCATCATAAAGTTTATACCCTTTGAAGTATATCGGATTATTAAAAGAAACTCATGATTATTACAGGACAGTACATATTCTATACAATTTACTACAGAATCCACACAAGGAAGAAACTAACAGAACAAATTCTTAGTATGGCTACAGCAGCTCTTTGGTATAGGAGCTGTATATAGTTCCCCAACAGAAACCTCCGAACTTTGTTAGTTGATAACGGCCATCTGGTTGAAACTACATCTGTTAAATTTGTTGTCATTTATTTAGTTAGTTTTGCAAAATCAACATTGACGGCCATAAACAACGATGTGTGTTCGTTCGGTGAATGGATTCTGGAGTAGTTGGTAGGGCGATGAGGCTCAAAAATTGTCGATTTTGAAACCAAACCAATCTTCATAAAATCAATGATCAATGAATATGCATCCTGAAAAAAATCACTGTTTAATTGAAATTTCTTTCAAACGTTGGCCACGCCATCACTGTCCTGACGAGCGCTACGGTTAGATCATTATTAACTTCTTTTAGCCTGAATTCGATGGTCTGAACACCAAGAACTTGTCGTTTCATTAGAATGGCTCTACGTGTCATGCTGCAAGAGCAATTGAGGGCGCGATCATGTCAGTCGGAAGTGATATTAACTGACCACCAAGATCGTGCAATTTCACTCCATTAGACTTTTTCATGTCGGATTTCTTTAAGTTGCAGTTACGCCTAAAAAACACTAACCACTGTGGTCCTCAAAGTCAAAATTAACCCATATCATCGGCAAAATTCACCGCAGTAATGAAAAATTCGATATTTTGAATTTGAATTGATCGTTAATGTCCAGATCATGCAATTCATTCCGAAAGAAGTTTGTGATCATCGACCTATAGTGCCGTTCACAGCGTCATTCTCAAAAAAATATGGACCGATATAACTGCCTGCCTAAAATCAATAACCAACAACGACATTTTCGGGATCCATTTGACACTCTTTGATCTCACGTAGATTGGTTTGGAATAAAATCGACAATTCGGTTTGTACACATCCAGAAATGGGCTTTATCGCTAACATACATACGTTGTAAAATATTCAAATGCTGCTCGATAACTACTTTATATATTAGATTTACAAACATATTCAAAAAAAATTAATAATTGAAGCAAACATAACAACTTTAAAAATATTTTATTTCTGCATCATGCCATTATTATTGTTTCCCACTTGGTAGGAGCAAAATAAAAGTGACACTAATTTAAAAGTGTAAAATATATAGTAATTTATTTTTGTTTCTATTTTTATGGCACACGTAAAACCTGTATTCAACTCTTATGAACTTTATGCCATAACCTAACATTTGCCCTATGTATTGTAGTATGGTACATGTAAACTGGCGAGCCAAAGTGTACGAATCCAGAAGAAATTGTCATGTTCAAGCAATAGTAAAATCCTTGAATATTTTTCATACCACTGTTTAAAGTGTACGAAATAGACAAAATATAGATTCAAAATAGTCGACCATCCTAACTTACAGACACCCAAGCTTGGCAAATTGATCGGTTAATGAAGAATAATGAAACCAAAATACCAAATGGAGTGTATAATAATGCCTTCATCGTATGAAAGATATTTAAGTGATGAAAATATCAACAATCATATACTTTTGCTCGCCAGTGTATAATATACATAATATACTCATACACAAGAAGTAGAACACACATATCATGTATTAAATATGCAATATTTTGTACAAAAAGTAAACGTAGTATGAAAGTATTTGCATAGGTAGCAGGATAAAAAGGTTTCGACGCAAGAAAACTTTAATTTTTCTCCATTTTGTATTTAGATACCCTACAGCTTATATTGTAGTTATTCTGATCGATATAATGAAAATTAATTTATTCCCTTGGTAATGTAAATGGTATCAGAAATTCCGCTAAGTATGTCTTCCCTGACTCAGACATTAAAAAGTCCTCTTATTCAGATTCCTCATCAACATTATTTGTCCAGAACTATCAAACGCAGATCCGGCCACAAGGTTCTAATCTCAGCTAAGTGAAGAATTGAGAGAAAGGGTGATAATTAAAATTTCTAAGTACGGTGACTATACAAAATTCAAGAACTGGATATCAGTTATGATACAAAGTATTTTCTTTTGACTGATTACTACCGTCTAAATTTTTTAGTTTATCAAGAATCGTGTGAACGAAAACATGCTGTTCAGTGTGAATAATAGTGGAAATAGGTTATCGCCGATTAGAACACAAACATTGTGTTTGCGACTCGTCCTGCTCATCAGATCACATTTTGGGAATTAAGCATTGCTATTCAGAACAATTTTTTTGTTTTTTTTTTTAAGTTAAAAGGCTTAAGACTAGGGGTGTAATCCCTAATATATTCCGAAGCAACACTTGCTGGAAAGGTGTGCCGTCGCACATTGGGGTTTTTGATGCCTAAAATGGGAATTAATTGGAAAATGAAATTCTTGAGTACCAAATATTTTTTTATATGAGCTAAAAGTGCACAAAATTCTGCATCACTTTCTTAAAAAATGTGTCTCTAGCAAGTACCGTTACATTACTACGTCTTTTTGAAGTGTGAGTTTTTTGATATTTTTTTATCTTTCGTAAAAAAAACCAAATTTTCAGTGTTTTCAAAATTAGTTTTCGGCAAGTTTTTAAGTAAAAATGTTAAAAAAAATATGGAGCCTTCAACAACAGACGATTGAGATTATATATGCTTCGTTATTTTATAAGTTTTACTATTTTTAAAAATTTTTTTGTGAAGGTCTATAAATTTTGCAAATTTTGTAGCATATATGGAATAATAGTTGTGAGTTAAGCAAAGTAAAGCAAACAAATTTTCTTAAACCTAAGACATCTTGTGAAATAATAGAAAAAATTTTTTTTGCACTTTCATGCACCTGATTAAAAAAATGAAAATATATTTTTGCACCTACAGTGGTGGCCACGAATTTAAGACACGACATATGACTGACTTAGTTGTGATAATATTTACAATCATGTAATATCAAAATTGATATTCTTTATTCTTCTATGTACCCTGTAATACTAAGAAAAAGTACCATTATTTTATTTTGTTTCTTTTTACATTTTGTTGCTTTTTGATCATATTATTGTAAAAACGTTTATTTGAAATTGGCCACAAATTTAAGACATTTCAGAAATATCTGGTTTTTAAGTGATTTTTTGGTGTTTTTTTAAGCTAAACGTTGAGCAACGAATGTTTTATTTTATTTTATGTTGGAATACATAGAAATATTTAATTATAAATGGTCAGAGGTACTTGGAATACCGATGCCGAGCGAAAACTGATACAACAACTAAAATTTGATGGAATAAAAATGGAGATATCCAAGCTGCTTAAATGTTCTATATGCAAGATTTACAACGTGCTGAACACATCAAGTAACATGGTACCACCAAAAATGTCAAACAGCAACCTAGAGCCCGAAAAACCACACCCTAAAGTAGCTGCTAATAATCCTTTCACGAGCTCAAGTAAAATAAAAAATAAAATTGTATTGGATTTTGGTATCGATATTTCGTCTAGGGCAATAAGCAGATGTCTAAATGGGAAAAACTTGTGTGGATGTATTGCACAACGTAAACCACTTGTGTCAAAAAATATCAAATCCTGACTAGCATTTTGTCTTGATCTATATAATATGTAAATAAAAATTCTGAACCAAGTATAGGTAGCAAAATATTATTACTTTTTCTTCCTAATATTACTAAAATCTTAAGAAAAATATCATGGACCTAAAATATTTTTGATAAGATGTAAAAATTATCACAAATGTATAAATAAAATGTCGTGTCTTAAATTCGTGGCCACCACTGTATATAATTTTTATCTATTAAATTTTTTGTATAAAATTATAAGACTATATTTATTCAATCATAGGTACAAACGTGAATACAATTTTTATTTCTCGAAGAGAACTTTATGAAATAATTGCAAATTCTGTACTGAAAAAATTGCATTTCTTACAAGTTTATTGCTAAGTAATAAAAAAATATTAAAGTTTTTAACGATACATTTTATTTTCCAATTGAAGAATCGCTGGAATGCATCTTATAGAGTTTCTGAGCAGAACAACAAGTACTGGTTAGATTCGTCAATAGGTTTCCCGCGCCAGTCTGTTGTTAAGCGTGTTGGATCGAAAGTTGATTTCAAGGATTACAGTGATTGAAGCAAAAACCAATCGACAAGAGTAAAGGAAAGAAAATGCCTCATCTTTGCTGGCGCGGACCAGAAGTAATTAATTACTCTTTAACACCAATATGGCAGTTAACTGAGGAAGCGCAAAAAGCCCGAAACAAAGACTTCAAAATGAAATGAAAACTTGTTTGATACTCAAAATGATTTATTCTAATTTGTATTAACATTTCTAAGTTCAATTCTAATTTTATCTGGTTGGTAGATAATCTTTAAGGGCCATTTTTTTAATGCAAGTTTAAACTCGAGATTAAGTTAATCTCCAGTTAAACTTCGTTTTCAGTTTTTGAATTTACTTAATCTTAAGTTTAACCTTACGGTTAAGCAGTTAATCTTAAGTTTAAACCACCAACGATGGTGGTTTAAACTCGAGATTAACTATGAAAATTAGTTGACAAATTTTATTTAAAAAAGCTTTTAAGTGAGGGGAAGCCAAATAAGACAAATATTTAAGTGAATATGAATTATATGAAACACAAATTGACAGCAGACAGTCTTAATTTATTTATTATTTTAAGAAATATTTATTTTACATAAAGATCAATAGTATTCAGCTTTTGTTTGTTTTATTATTTTATTTCATTATTTGTCCAGAACTATCAAACGCAGATCCGGCCACAAGGTTCTAATCTCAGCTAAGTGAAGAATTGAGAGAAAGGGTGATAATTAAAATTTCTAAGTACGGTGACTATACAAAATTCAAGAACTGGATATCAGTTATGATACAAAGTATTTTCTTTTGACTGATTACTACCGTCTAAATTTTTTAGTTTATCAAGAATCGTGTGAACGAAAACATGCTGTTCAGTGTGAATAATAGTGGAAATAGGTTATCGCCGATTAGAACACAAACATTGTGTTTGCGACTCGTCCTGCTCATCAGATCACATTTTGGGAATTAAGCATTGCTATTCAGAACAATTTTTTTGTTTTTTTTTTTTAAGTTAAAAGGCTTAAGACTAGGGGTGTAATCCCTAATATATTCCGAAGCAACACTTGCTGGAAAGGTGTGCCGTCGCACATTGGGGTTTTTGATGCCTAAAATGGGAATTAATTGGAAAATGAAATTCTTGAGTACCAAATATTTTTTTATATGAGCTAAAAGTGCACAAAATTCTGCATCACTTTCTTAAAAAATGTGTCTCTAGCAAGTACCGTTACATTACTACGTCTTTTTGAAGTGTGAGTTTTTTGATATTTTTTTATCTTTCGTAAAAAAAACCAAATTTTCAGTGTTTTCAAAATTAGTTTTCGGCAAGTTTTTAAGTAAAAATGTTAAAAAAAATATGGAGCCTTCAACAACAGACGATTGAGATTATATATGCTTCGTTATTTTATAAGTTTTACTATTTTTAAAAAATTTTTTGTGAAGGTCTATAAATTTTGCAAATTTTGTAGCATATATGGAATAATAGTTGTGAGTTAAGCAAAGTAAAGCAAACAAATTTTCTTAAACCTAAGACATCTTGTGAAATAATAGAAAAAATTTTTTTTGCACTTTCATGCACCTGATTAAAAAAATGAAAATATATTTTTGCACCTACAGTGGTGGCCACGAATTTAAGACACGACATATGACTGACTTAGTTGTGATAATATTTACAATCATGTAATATCAAAATTGATATTCTTTATTCTTCTATGTACCCTGTAATACTAAGAAAAAGTACCATTATTTTATTTTGTTTCTTTTTACATTTTGTTGCTTTTTGATCATATTATTGTAAAAACGTTTATTTGAAATTGGCCACAAATTTAAGACATTTCAGAAATATCTGGTTTTTAAGTGATTTTTTGGTGTTTTTTTAAGCTAAACGTTGAGCAACGAATGTTTTATTTTATTTTATGTTGGAATACATAGAAATATTTAATTATAAATGGTCAGAGGTACTTGGAATACCGATGCCGAGCGAAAACTGATACAACAACTAAAATTTGATGGAATAAAAATGGAGATATCCAAGCTGCTTAAATGTTCTATATGCAAGATTTACAACGTGCTGGAACACATCAAGTAACATGGTACCACCAAAAATGTCAAACAGCAACCTAGAGCCCGAAAAACCACACCCTAAAGTAGCTGCTAATAATCCTTTCACGAGCTCAAGTAAAATAAAAAATAAAATTGTATTGGATTTTGGTATCGATATTTCGTCTAGGGCAATAAGCAGATGTCTAAATGGGAAAAACTTGTGTGGATGTATTGCACAACGTAAACCACTTGTGTCAAAAAATATCAAATCCTGACTAGCATTTTGTCTTGATCTATATAATATGTAAATAAAAATTCTGAACCAAGTATAGGTAGCAAAATATTATTACTTTTTCTTCCTAATATTACTAAAATCTTAAGAAAAATATCATGGACCTAAAATATTTTTGATAAGATGTAAAAATTATCACAAATGTATAAATAAAATGTCGTGTCTTAAATTCGTGGCCACCACTGTATATAATTTTTATCTATTAAATTTTTTGTATAAAATTATAAGACTATATTTATTCAATCATAGGTACAAACGTGAATACAATTTTTATTTCTCGAAGAGAACTTTATGAAATAATTGCAAATTCTGTACTGAAAAAATTGCATTTCTTACAAGTTTATTGCTAAGTAATAAAAAAATATTAAAGTTTTTAACGATACATTTTATTTTCCAATTGAAGAATCGCTGGAATGCATCTTATAGAGTTTCTGAGCAGAACAACAAGTACTGCTTAGATTCGTCAATAGGTTTCCCGCGCCAGTCTGTTGTTAAGCGTGTTGGATCGAAAGTTGATTTCAAGGATTACAGTGATTGAAGCAAAAACCAATCGACAAAAGAGTAAAGGAAAGAAAATGCCTCATCTTTGCTGGCGCGGACCAGAAGTTTATTACTCTTTAACACCAATATGGCAGTTAACTGAGGAAGCGCAAAAAGCCCGAAACAAAGACTTCAAAATGAAATGAAAACTTGTTTGATACTCAAAATGATTTATTCTAATTTGTATTAACATTTCTAAGTTCAATTCTAATTTTATCTGGTTGGTAGATAATCTTTAAGGGCCATTTTTTTAATGCAAGTTTAAACTCGAGATTAAGTTAATCTCCAGTTAAACTTCGTTTTCAGTTTTTGAATTTACTTAATCTTAAGTTTAACCTTACGGTTAAGCAGTTAATCTTAAGTTTAAACCACCAACGATGGTGGTTTAAACTCGAGATTAACTATGAAAATTAGTTGACAAATTTTATTTAAAAAAGCTTTTAAGTGAGGGGAAGCCAAATAAGACAAATATTTAAGTGAATATGAATTATATGAAACACAAATTGACAGCAGACAGTCTTAATTTATTTATTATTTTAAGAAATATTTCTTTTACATAAAGATCAATAGTATTCAGCTTTTGTTTGTTTTTATTTGTTTTTGTTTGTTTGTTTTTGTTCTATACAAAACCAGATTGTTCCGAAAAACTTTGAAATTTTTGCTTATAAGAGTGGCAGCTCTACAAGGTTAATCTCCAGTTAAATTCCCATTCAAAAAATGAAAACTCAGTTAACTGAAGATTAAATTTAACTGGAGATTAACTTAATCTCGAGTTTAAACCTACATTCAAAAAGTGGCCCTAAGAGTAGGATTGTAAAATTTTGTCAGAACATATATTTTGATGCAGTACATCAGAATCAATCAAAAACTCAATTTTGAATTTTTTGGTTGTTAGGCGCTTACGCATTTCAGGTCACGATTTTTTATTATTATTATGGATTTATCTTCTTTAAGCGAAATAAACCAAAAAAAGTTAACAAAAGCAACCAGGAAAGCTCCCACGATTTAATTCCCGTTTTAGGCATCAAAAACCCCATTTGCGTCGTCTGCCTATCTTTCGCCAAATATACTTTTCTAAACTGTTCTTTCATCAGTCGCGCAAAAGGTCGTCTTTAAGCAAGAGCATCTTCCAGTTTTTTGCCCTGAATTTCCTTATATCTTGGGATATGGCAATGATCTCGCTTTTCCAGGCGATTCAATGTGTCCAGATATTTCCATGCTATTCTAGACTGAAGTTCTGATATACTAAGACTTTTAGACTGTTATGACCTTTTCTTTCTGCGAAAAATGAATCCAGCACAATTAAAAATATTTTTTTAAAGTTCAGAATAGTTACACTGATGCCGAACAGCCAAGTTTTTGTCGCACTTGTCTTTAACCTTTCCTAATACTATATGCTCCCTCTCTTAAAAGAGTATATAGCTTCCAACTGGTTTCAAGCTTACTTTCTCTGGTCGCAAAACCCTTCCGCAAAATTATATAAGTTGCTGGTTCTATCCAGAACACAGTTAAAGTGGCTAACTGCCACTAAATTTCCAAAGTCGCGATGCTCTCCCGTGAGAGATACAAGTCTACCGGAGGTGTTTTGAAATTTTTTAAAAATTATCCTGATTATCCTGGTGTACATTCTTTGTTTGCTAAGATTTATGCATATCCAACATTGAATTGATTCCTAATTTAGCCCCTCACCTAGAAATTTTGACTCTATTCCGCCTGAGCACCTCGTTCAAAATTGCTTTTAATTTTCAAGAGGCCCTTTGTGATCTCTTCAAACTTTCTATTGAAACTATCTCATCCGTATAGGCTTTACAGTTAATGCCCACCTAAAGAGATTGTTCTCCCTTACAGTAAAGTTTCTGTCAGTCCTACTTCAAATAATATTGCAAATACGTATGAAATTTTTCTGTTTTACTAAGAGGCATAAATCTGAAAATGTTAAAAACTTTATGCAGTAACCTGATAGTAATTTTTGCATATCCTAACAGCGTAATCATACATACCCAATGTAGTATATTCATACACTTATTTTCATTTAACTGCATACATTGCTTTGTAAGACTTCTTTTAATTTGTTTTGAAATACGACACCTTTTTAAAAATACTTTTTTTTACGTTTGAATTTTGCACCGTTCAGTTCCATGATGCCCCTAACTGTTTATATTGTTACGTTTTTACCTTTTTAAAAACGTTTAAATATGAGTTCGTTAATTGCAACAAAGTAAAAACAAATATGTCTTTAGTTTTTCTTAAACTCTCTTTATTATTTACACTACTTTTGTGTACCACGGTATAGAACTTAACGATACAACAATAATAATCTGTTTATTCACTGTACTAGTTCACACAAGTATTCGCTAGATCTTTACAACCACGACTTATTTTGTTCACACGCAACTTCACACAAGGCTGACTAAATTAACTCTGAATGCTGCTTGCTTTGTCCAGCCCTTTTTATAGTCCGCACACACGCGTATCAATCAGTGCGATGAAAGTTCTCGATGTGGAAGGTTCTCGCTCGCGCCTTCTCGAGAACTCTAGTCTTAGTACATTGTTGTTTGTGTACTTGCTTATGTTATGTACCAGTCGCTACCAGGTTCGATACATATTTGTCGTAGCTGGTTTACTTCATTCCATGTTGTTGTTGCTACCTGGTTCGTTGTACACATGTGTGTGTGCAGCTTTAGATAATCAGCACGTTCATTGTATTCTTAGTGTTAGCGTGTATTTGTATTGTGTGGCTTTTGTTTATCGTTTTTATTGTTAAACGATATTAGGTCGTTTCGCTTTGCGTAACAATATTATTATGGTAACTTTCAAAAGAGTTCACTTCTATGGCAAAGGCGAAAGTTAACGAAAATTGACAATGAAACGTAAAAAGGGAATCATATAATAATGTAAAAAGTTGTAAGGTAATATTTTTCTTATTCCAATAAATTTCACTGAATTATTTTTGATCGTTATTTATGTAATAAATTGAATTTAATTTTTAAATATTTCTATTATTGTTACATTTATGGTAAATTGCTGTTGCAAGACTAAGATCATTTGTAAGCTTGCAGAGGATGTTTAACAAGGCTACGAATAATGGACAATAGTCCACATACTTCTTATTCAATGGGTTTAAAAATCAAAAATCAAAGCAAGCATTTTGATAGGACTTCTATAGTAAAGTAAGTTTTTCAAGTCGACGTCGAAATATTACACATACAGTGGATAGCAAAAGCCTAGATACCTGTAAAATTAATTAATGTTTTTATATTTATTTTTTTAATAAATTATTTAATTATTAATTTAAATTGTTACATTCTAATTATTTACATTATTATTTTACTTAAAATTCATGAAATCGCTAAAATATATTGGGGTACTTAAACTTGTGCTGTCCACTGTAGATGTATATCCTGCAATATCACCATATTTACATTCGGAAATATAATGGATCCTAGACTATTAAAGGCTAGAATTAAAAGCACCTTCATATACGTGACACACTTTATTGTTTGCGAGAACTTACTACTCGTCCATATCAAACCGAAATCAAAACATTATCTTAGACGTACAGTGGAAAGTGTAAAATTTTTCAAGTCTGCGAGTCCTTTTATAATGAGTATAACACAACACGCTCTATATCATAAAATTTAAATTATTGTTATGTTTTTACCCTTTTAAAAACGTTTAAAATATGAGATCGTAGATTGCAAATAAAATAAAAATAAATTTGTTTGCGCCACTGTTCACAAATTGATGTAAACAACAACTATTGCTTTGTTTGTTATTCTTTTTTACAGTCTTTTGCTTAAACACTAACAATCTTATGGAAAAAAACTTACAACCAGCTTACTAACCGTTGTTAAGCTAAATTCGATAAAAGTATATCCAAAAACGATAATTAGCTTAAAACACCTGTAGTAAACCATTGTTAAATCTAAGAAATTTAACAATGGTTCAATCCTATTTTAAACCTACATTAAAGTCATATGTCATAATTTTATCACAATTTTTGACATTTTGTGAAAAATATTCTTTCTTAAAAATAAAACAAAAAAAAATTAAAAGAACAAAAAACAATATGGATACACTCAATTTAATCAGGAGAATTGGTAAGTTTATTAGAATTGGAAAATATTTTGATACAAATATATAAATTTTGAATTTCAAAAGAAACTATTACCCAAAATTTAATTGCCCTCGTCAAAGGATTTACAAGGAACGGACCGACCCCTTCTCCATTCCAGACGTGGAATTTAAATCCAAGTACCGTTTCAATAAAGAAACGGTTAAAAAAATTTTAAGTTTAATACGATCAGACATAGAAGTTGATCGAAGAGGATGTGGAACTTCCCCTGAGCTGCAGTTGTTAGTAGCATTGCGTTGTTGGGGACGTAGGGAAGTATGTAAACTGAATAACAAGGGAAGTATAGATTTAACATTACATTTTTAGATTCAGGATGATGCTGGTGATCTCCATGGCCTTGCACAATCTACAGTTAGCAGTATATGTTCAAAAGTTGCCCGAGCTTTGGCCAAGCTCAGCAAACAAAAGATAAAGATGCCAACTTCTGTGGATGAGGAGGTCAAAATTGCCAAGCAATTTAAAAAAATTCGCAATTTCCCTGGTGTCATTGGTGCTATAGATGGCACACATATCAAAATAAAAAAAACTGGCGATGACTTAGCGCAATACTATATTAATAGAAAAGGATTCTATTCGCTAAATGTCGAGGTAATGCGGTATATGTATATTGTTGTATTTAATGCCTACATACGCAGTGAGCTCTCAAATGAGCTCTCTTGCACTCTTAATTTCCAACGTTTGTATATTCACCCGTGTATGAAAACCAATTCCAGTAAACAAAACTAAAATTTTACTCTCTGCCGATGTATGATTTAATGTAATAAAATTTCTTATGATAGGCGATTTGTGATAGCAATCTAAAAATGTTGGACATAGTGGCGAGATGGAGAGGGAGCACACACGATTGCCGGATTTTTAACGAATCCAGAATAAAGGAAAGATTTGAAAACGGGAAATTTAAAGGCCGTTTACTTGCTGATTCTGGATACAAGCTGACACCCTATTTATTTACCCCCTTACATCAGCCACAGAACCCAAAAGAAGTTCGTTATAACGCCGCACATGTTGCCCCCCGTAACCCTGTTGAACGTTGTTTTGGTGTGTGGAAACAACGCTTCAGATGTTTATTAGACGGGATGAGAGTCAGTTTGGAAAATGCAAAAACTACTATTGTTGCATTAGCAGTACTCCACAATATAGCAATAGAGGAGAAAGATATTGAGCCTGATAAGTATTAGAGTATTCATAAGGATGAATGAAAAATGCTTAATTTCAAATAACGAACAAACCGATTCTTTCATTTAACCGACTAATCAATAACATAGAAATTTCAGATGAGGATATGGACGAGAATAATGAATTACAAATTCCTGACAATGAGGCAAACGTGATGGGAGGAAATAGAAGAAGAGATAACATAATTTTAAGAACTTTTATTGAAAAACATTTCTAATTTATAAATAACGTCATGGTAGAGCCAAGTATTTTCATGAAATAATAGAAACATTTTTTTAAAACATATTCATTTTATTAAACAAAAAATAAAAAAACTTAACATTCTTCCTTATAGTAAATAATTTTACAATTAATTTTTAGTATTTTATTTAATTTGCATCTGTAAAAACGTTTATTATTAAAAATATTAAATTAAAATTAAAAATATAAAAAAATATTAAATTCAATTTTGTTAAATAGTCAGTGAGCCAATTCAATAATAAGCTAATGATATCGCTTGTTTACTACAAGACTTGTATATTCCAAAATTCGTGTTTTTGTGTTTTCAAAAATGTTTATTATTTTATGTACTTACCTAGAGATTTTCTTTCCAAGTTTAATTTTAGCCTCAATTAAATCGTACTCCCTTTCTAAGTTTCTTATTCGCTTTTTTTCCACCTCCATTTGAAGCTGATGTAACTCCTTTCTGCATGCAATGTCGAAATCGGTTAGTTTATTAATATGTTCGTCTGTAGAATATTTTCCTTTCGTAGGAATTTTCTAAATAAAAAAGAACATAGTTTATAAAAAAATATAGTACATAAAACTTTAAAGAAAACTAATTAAAATTTATTTTTTTTTTACTTTTGAAAAAGATTTAGGCTCATCTTCAGTGTCTTCAGCTTCCAAATACTTCATTTCGTCTACATCAACAACTATAATGTCTTCATTTTCTATTGGTATTTTGGTTTCATCCTCCACAATCTGAAATTTTAAATAATAAAATATTAAAATAAATATACCATTATGTAAAAGGTAGTAATAACATCTGAGTCGAATTCGTTGGAGTCTACCACAAATTCGTTTGGCAGCCATATGCTATGCAACCCTCCACCAGTTTTTGTGACCTCCTTCCGGTGCTCAGCCATTTGCTTTCTTGCTACTATTTTCGTTGCCATCCACTGCGTTTTTAATTGGGTTACATTTCTTTGCCCACCCGTGCATAAATTATTGAAACTAACAAATGAAGATTAATAAAATGATTATTAATAAAAAAGGAATTTAAATATAGATAATCCTTGTGGAAAGGTTATTAAACGAAATATATATGTATATCATTATGTATGATATACATACATACAAATTTTCTACAAACCGGTCCATAATTGACGACAGTCCATCCATAAACTAGTTAATTTTTCCAACGTCCATAGTTGACTTACCTTTCCTGCAATTCTATCCAGGCTTTCTTTTTATTTGAGTTAGTGTTTGTGTCCGTGTTTTTATTTTCGATTATTTTCACCCTCTCCTTTATTAATTCCTTTAGCAGCATCTATTCACAAAGATAATGAAAAGTACATAAATTGGTAGAAACGGCACTTACCTTATCCTCTTCGTTCCAATTTTCCGATCTTTTCCTTTTATTGTCAGGTTTTTTCTCCATATTTTTTATTATTAAATTATTTTATATTTATAATTTTGTAAATTATTCTTTTTGCAAAAATATTAATTTTGTTTACAAAATAGTTTAGTGATGTCTAAATTATCAAAACAAATTTAAAGAAACCGGTACTCGAATACTTTCTTTAATCAAAATATAATATTTTTATTACATTTGTTGTTTTATTTTATTTGTACATTGTTTTTATTAAATAAACAAATACAACCCCATTTTTATGTTAAAAAAAACAATTATTTTGTATAAAAACATAAAAAAATAATATTAGACACGAATACCAAATGAACTAATAATCGTTCATACACAACATTAAGGAAAAATTGACAGAATAAAATAATGATATTGCCAGCATCAAATAAAAAAAACATTAAAATGGATATTTGTTAAAATACTATTTTTGCATATACTTTTTTAATAATGGATTATTAAGCTAAAAGTCGTTGTTAACTAATGTTCATTTTAAAGTCATAGTAAGGTTTTTTTTTGCATATGACTGTAACAGTTGTTCGGCAGATCTTTATACCGGACTAATCTCTTCACACGCAACGCGTCTTGACACAATACTGACTCCGTTGCCTGCTTTGTCTTGCCTTTTGTATGCCAACGTAAATAGTCTGATGAATCATCTTAAAGTCGAACGTCCGTGGCTTCGCCTTCTCGAGATCTTTATAAATGCAAACATCGTTGTTTCATTATTTTTGTTGGTGTATTTATTTTTTGTTTGTGTGTACATTTTGTTTACATTTATTCCTGCAGTCACTTTTTTATACCTGTGTTTTGTTGGTATATTTTTGTTTACTTGTTTATCATGTAAGCAAGTTCATTGTTTTTGTTTTTGTAACTTTTTGTTTATCATTTTAATGTTAAACTATGTAACACAATTTCCATTTTCGTAACATTATTAACTAGGAATACATATTAAAAGTCATTTATTTATAGGCCATTTACACTACAGCGACATCTAGTACTTATGAGATTACGAGCCAAATCTAGTTGATTTTAACTAGATTTCCCATACAAAATAAAATCTACTTATTTAGTAGATTTCGGCAAAATCTACTCAAAATCTAGTAAAAATACAAATGCAACTATGTGTTTTGCCAAATAGTACTTAAAAATACAACGCTGAGCAGGAAAAAAAATTACATTTCAATTTAACCCTAATCAAGTCAACATGTGCCTATCCGACACATATTTCACTTGGTCATGTTGTAACTTCCTTGAATATAGGTTCCAGTTCTTACTGCTTCTTGAATTCCTACCTTCAGTTGTTTTATTTAGAATTTACAAATTTTAAGTAATAAATTAATTTCTTTTTATTTTTTATTTTGTTTCAATCAAATCTTAATCATGTCAAAATGTGTCTACGAGGCACATATGTGAACGCTAACTATTACTTCTATTGTTGGTGAACAACAAAATTAAATATAATAATGAGTTATAATGAGGTATAATGAGTTACGAAGAGTTCTGGCACCCATTATTTGCCGCAGTCTTCTAAAATTAAATAAAAACAATTTGTCCAATGTTCGGTCCATACAACACGAGGATGAATTCTCAAACCAGCCACGGCAGACAGATATGCGACATAGATGTTATATGTGCCCACCGAAGATATGCAGAATGTGTAAGCAGTCTTGCAGTATTTACCACAAAAATACTTGCAACGAGCATTGTTCAAAAGTTCTAGTTTGCTTAAAATGCGAAAATAAATAAATAATATTTCATTTATGTAACTGAGAAGAAAAAATTTAATAAAATGAAAATAAGGTAACAAAATTAATACGTAAATTCTTTGCATGTGCCTCTGAGACACATTTTGACTGGATTTATAAAAATTTTTCCTGACTTGATTAGGGTTAAACTAAAATATTATTATTTTCTTTTAAATTTCAGTCAGCTGTTTTTGTTATTAAAACGAAATCTTGCTACTGTCAAATAAATACAGTGTAAACGATCTAGATTTTGAGCTAGATTTGAAATCTAATCTACTAGATTTCGGTGTAGTGTAAATGGCCTATTAGCATAGATTAACGATTAATAATTAAAAGTTGTTTCCTAAATACAAAATACTAGAAAGAAGAAAAAAACTATTAATAAACTAAAAAATAATTAAAGAATGAACAATAAAGAGTACAAGAAGATAAGAGAAAAGTGTAAGAATAAATCAACTTGTCCTACAATGACATAGATTAATGTAACTATATAAGTGTTATTGAAAATTATTATTGTAATAAGTCTTTTAAAATTAATTTGTAAAAGTCTGACATCAATGTCTGTATATAAAAAGCAAACAGTACCCTTTACCGAGTAAACCAAATATGTGTTTCGAAAGCTGTTATATGTTTTGCGAACCATATATGTACCAAACCTAGTCTGTATATGATTATACTATGTTGAGATATGCACTTTTATTGAGTCAATATTCGGATTATTAAGTACAATATTTAAAGTGTTCAGGCATAATAATATACGCAGTTCAGATGCTTATATTCATTTGACAGCTGGTGAACAAAACAGCTGGTTGTTTCAACAACATTGTTTTTTGTCTTTGTTGACATTAGAGTTGTCAAATATCAAGTAAAAACACTTACGACAGTGCTGCATTTTAAGTTTTACTCAATATTATAACAATTTGCGTATTTATTGCACAATAATTAATTGAAACATTATATGAAATATTGATTGTGATTTGCGCAATTGAGGTATATATCTGAACACCGTATTACAATGAATGCTTATTATTGAGCAAAATTAATAAGTTTTTGCAGTGGCTAATAAATAAACGAAAATTCGCTTCGATTTAGTTCAATTAAAGTAAAGTCCACTGTTCGCAGACTAATGTTTAATCCCATATGAACAACCGTGCATCGATGGTTATCATTTGCAACGAATTTTTTAAAAATCTGTACATAATCAGCGTACCGCGAAGCGCTCATTCAAATCGTTGAAATCATCGATGTACAGACAAAATAACAGAGGCCTGAGGCTCAAGCGTTTTTATGCTTCGGGCTGCCGAATAATTGCAATTAAATTCAAGTCTTTGAAGTCGACCAGCAAGTCTCTTTGACAAGGTGGACAATTGTACCAAAAGTTTTACGTGTATGCAAAAGAACTAAAAAATATACCATACCATACTCCTGTCAATATTAACGGATGTAAATCAATTCCAACGCAGTTTAAAGAAATTTTCGATTACCAATGGCAACAGAGTTTATTAAATTGATGGATGGAAAAAATTGATTGCATTAAAATCTCTGAAAAGGTTCTTTTGATTACCATGAATATTTAAAGCCTTTAAAAATCATTTTATTGTTCCACTTCATTAGTAACCTTTCGTTATTCCTTTTGGTTCATTTTAAGCAACATGGACCTCTTAAAAAGCGTTACGCCTTAGCTTATTATTTCTTGTTAGGCTTCAGTTTCATTAATCAGGTATACCGGCACAGCAGTTGATTGGTCTATTGTAGAGGAATGGCATTTTTAATTCTGTCCTTTTTCCGACCTAAAATTATACGATTTGTTTTTAATTGGTTTTAATATTAAAAGCATTGAAAAACTAAATGTTTAGTTAAGTATTTGTTCTATCATGAATTTTTTCTTTTTCCGCCTAAACATGAAGAAAAGTAAAAAATATTTAAGATTTTTTAAAGTAGAAAATTTACAATAAAAAATTTATAATAAAATATTTTTGTTCCTTTTCTTTATTTTGACCCTTTTTACTATCAATTATTTAAGGTAAAACAAAGGGACAAAATCTTATAAATGAAGTTAATGTCAACTAATTGTTTAATTGTTTATTTTCAATATAAGACTGCCTATCTATTTTAAATCCACTACATATTACGGAATTTTTTTACCTTTGTCAGAACCGTCGCACGTTTGCTTTCCATCTCTTATTATTATCAACGAATACGAATTTTATGCTGAGTGCATGTTACTTATAATCAAAAATATATAATGAAAGCTGAAAAATTCACATTATTTTGGTAATAATGAAGAAAATATACATAGGTTGAAAAGTTGAAAACACAATAATATTGTTACGAAAATGGAAACGGTGTACATTGTTTAACATTAAAACTTGTTACTAGTAAACCAACAACGTCAGTATAAAAGAAAAGGGGATAGACAAGTAATCGAGAACGCAACAACAAGCAATGTAAACAAAATACACAAACAACAATGATGTCGCGATAGAGCTCTCGACACAAAACACACAGAAGGGAAACCTTTGATGTTTAAAAAGCGCTCAAAGCAGCAGTTTAATCTTCCTCGAAGAGGGAGAAAAAAAATATAAGGTTAGGTTAGGTTAAAGGACGTGTACTTGTCAATTGAGACAAGTACAGTACCTGGAGGTCGAATTGACCCATTGTACAACGTCCAAGTTTCTCACACCACTTATGTTATGTGTGTTAATTTTATACATGAGTGGTGGGACCTACAGTTTAAAGTCGGCTCCGAACGACAGATTTTTGAGAAACTTTATCACGGCAATTTTATTTACTCTCAGAATTTTTGCCAGAAATTTTCTGAGAGGAAGTTTGATGTCTGGCCTGGGGATCGAACCCTGGCTTTACATCTAATAAGCCAAAACACCACCTACTAGACTAAGGCGACTTCTAACAAAAAAAAAATATATATTATGTTTTTCGAATCTAATGTGTTAGAAGCAACAGTTATACAGAGTGAAAACTAGCGGTTAAAGTAATAAAACTAAATCTAAATAAACATTTATTTTGTGTTGAGAAAATTTGGAATATTTTTAATTTCTTCAATGAAAAGTTTAAAAGTTCTTAAATATTTAAATATTAATCGAATTGTGGGTGATTTTCGAATGAATGAATGTAGTTTCTTGTGCAAGAGGTAATTAAAAAGCTAAATATTACAAGATCAAAATAAGATGTACTGCTCATAAAATAACTTTTCTTGCTGAAAATTGACAATATTTTTTAATTTCTTGAAAGAAAAGTTAGAAATTGTTATTGTTATAGTTGTTTTTAATATTTATTAATAGTTTTAGACAGAAATTAAATTTTTTTATTAACTTTCGCCAATCTAAAAAATCCACCTCGAAAACTAAAAAAACATAAATAAACAAGACAGAGTTACAGTAAGAGAAGGACAGAAATACTTTTTGGTAATATATGCTGTCTCTTCCCCAATGCAAGGTTAACTGTCAAAGTCTAGTTTCCATTCTGTGTATTTTGTGGTTCTCGAGAAGGCAACTTTCGGCTTCAAGAACCTTCATGTGTCTAATTTAAACGTTTTTAAAAAGGTAAAAACGCAACAATATATACCCCGTCTCTGGTAAAAAATGGTTTCTGACATCATATCTGGAACAGAATCGAAAGGGAAATAAGATTAAATAAAAATAATATCCAAGATTAAAATATCCAAGAGCAATATTAAGTTCAAACAAACGTCTTTCCACAACTTTGGGAATCTATTGGCCAGTGTCTAAATTCCAAGAAGTCTCCTACAATGGTCGCTCGAATCTTCTTCAACACTCGAAATCCGCAGTTGGCATTGAATGTTTTATATTCTAAAATAATCGTCAGGATATATTACAAGACTTTGTTAAGGTTGTCTTTTATTTAAGTCGATATCTAAGAACCTGCAACGTTATAATTGGCAATGAGGACGTCGATTTGATTTGGAAATACAGAAAATATAGAAAAAGCTGAATGGATGGAAGACGATAACGGAAAACTGTGGTATTACATGGGCCTTATGTAGCCAAAGAGCCTACCTAGAAAGGTGTCGCTTGAGAGATGAATTGTTTTTGTTGCAATTCAACAGCGAATCATCGAAGATATTTCGGTTCATGAGGCCTTTTACGTTTAATCGTTTCTGATATTAATTTTTCAACATTATTCTTGAATTTACTTAGCCTAGTATAATTTACTTTCTAGAGCTTAGTGTTGTTCACACTATGGCGTGGTAATCAGGGGCAAAATATTTATTAATTAAATTTTAATTCAATAAAAAAATTGTAAATTTGATATTTAAACAAAATGACATAAAATGCATATGCTTTTTTATTTTTTGTAAAATTATTGCTCATACCAACAAAAGTACACCAAATTTCTTAATATTTTTTGACTGAGAACTTTATAATTCACAAATATAAATGGTTATTTGTGCGTAGTTAAGTGAGTATAATTTGCTGTTTAGTCAAAGAAATTGTAAATTATAGCTTTATTTTATACCAATAAATAAGATCTCAACATTTGTCGTAATTTTAAGAAACATATTGAATTGAACATAAGTTTGGATATCGATAAAAAAAAACTTAATGCCAAATATAATGCTACCAAGGACGTGCTTAAACTTCGCCCATTAGCTGCTAGTGTAAGGAAAAATTCCTTCAGTGAAGAGTACACATAAATATTTCAATTGATGAGTCCCTGGTCAAAAATTTTGGTTATCATGCCGATAAACACTTCATCAGACGAAAGATTCACGCGAATTCACATTAAAAACTCTCCTCTTTTTTGTTTATTTTGGAAAGTACGAGAAGATTCTAGGAGGAAGAGTTGCTAAACAATTACTTCAAACTTATCCAGCAAAGTACGAAATATTTTTAGATCATTTTTAATTTTGTAATTGCGTGCATCGGGGACTACTCAAGAAGATAGAACCTAAAAATGCCCTCTCAAATTCGCAAAGGAAATGAAAAGCGAAGTTTGTAAATTACTGGTAAAATGGAAAGATAACAGTGTCTTTACTATGGCCAAATTGAGTCGCTAGATGTTGTAAAACGTTGGTCTCAACATTAAAAAATTGATGATAGTATTCCGAAAGACTTTTAGTCTTAAAATAAAAATATGATATATAAATGGATTAGTCTGTCTCACTTTAAAGGTACGAAATTATGTTGACTACTTTTCACTTACGTAGGAGATATGGATATTGCAAACGTTTGGCGTTTACATGTACTAAGTTGTTGTGCCACCATGGATCAACTTATGTACTAATTAAGCAAAACTATTCAAGGTAATACTCGAACTTCATGAGTTGCAGGATTACCTCAAGACGGCTTAGGTCAGTACCCAAAAACTCTAAAATCCAATAAGATATATAGTAAGCCATGCAAGTGATGGCAATTAAAAAAATGCTTAAAAACTTTACCAAATTTTAAAAATTTTCATTAGCAAGACGACGCTGTACCCAATTAATATCCACCCATACGTCTCATTTTACCTAGTGGTTTTTTACAGTTTTTTCTTTATTTATATTCATTTTGGAAAAAATATATTGAATACATATCACACAATTGTATAAGTCCTTTTAATTGAAACAAATTACTGTTATCTTTTGATTTTATTTTATTTTGTTTAGTTTTTAGAAAAAATTGTCCAATAAATTATATTTCGAAACTACATTAAATTATTCTTCTGGAAAACCATATTTTTGGCTAGGGACTCAAATTTATACTGTATAAATATACACAAGAATATCAAAAACAGAGATTTTATAAAATCTGTCCTATTGCCAACGGTCAGAAAAAAATGTAAAATAGTTTAACCGAAATTTATTGGCTATTAGATCAACAAGTTATTTGAAGTCAAATGCCGTAGCCAACAATTTGGTACCCATTATTATGAAACGAAAAAAGTAAAAAAGACAAAGTCATTACCTTCTAATTCACTTTAAAATTTTAAATTGATAAATATATTGTATACAGTTCTATTAACATACTATAACAGTAATATTAGAGTGAAATAATAGTAGGAATTTAGCAGTGGTGGAATTGTTCTTCGAGAGAATTACATACATTATTGGTCTTTAATACCCTTGAATGAAGTTTGTGTCCTAGCTTCTCACACCGTATATGCTGTGTCTGTTAATTTTTTACATGACTGGTGGGACCTACAGTTTAAAGTCGACTCCGAACGACAGATTTTTGAGAAACTTTTTATGGCAATGGCAGAATTTTTGAATAATTTTGTTGAAAATGTCTGACTTGGGGTCTGAACTGGGGTCTCACGTCTAATAAGCCAACACATTACCTATTAGACTACATCGGCTGCATGGGTTAAATGAACACTGGATTCAATTTCTGCTTCCCTTCAAAACTTTTGCTGACTAACATTTTTTGCCGTATCCTTTAAATACAGAAAACTTATTGGAAGTTTAATTTATTGTGGCAAATTGAATATACAACGAAC
Organism: Sarcophaga subvicina; assembly: GCA_936449025.2. Classification (NCBI taxonomy): domain Eukaryota; kingdom Metazoa; phylum Arthropoda; class Insecta; order Diptera; family Sarcophagidae; genus Sarcophaga; species Sarcophaga subvicina. The sequence continues at coordinate 58,149,991 of OW388083.2, read as the reverse complement.
GTTCATCTGCTTTTGTTAGTCCCCAATATGATGACTCTTCTAATATATGTATGTATATCTCAACAATTTAAAGTTATAAAGTTACACTAAATGTAAAGATTTTTCATGAATATTTTTCTTTTCGAACAGCATGTAAAGCTCTCTTTCTTTCCTTTCTAATTAATTCTTTAATTTAATTCTTAATTTAAATAAATCTTTATATATTTTAATATATGTATATATAATTATTAATTCTATTCACGATCTTTATTGACAAACATCAACATTTTGACGTTTAATATCAAACTTAGGTCTCATCACAGAATTGATCCTTCGCTCTATTATTAAGTCTTTATTTTTACGTCTGGTAGCTTCACAAATTTCTATTAATTGTTGTTATTTGATTTTTGATCTTTGTTTTATTCCCTTATCGTAATGTCCGTGTAATTTTGTGTAATTCTGATTACGGTGCGATGATGACTGTTGTCAGGTTGTCTTTACTTATTTTCATTTGCTTTACGCGTCGAAGTACTAAGTCTTTATTAAAATACCCACACCACATAGTACTTTGTCAATGCCAGTTTTATGTAAACTTAAATAGCGCCTTTGATAAAATTACGAATTTTTAAACTTAAGCGGTAACGTTAGTTTTAGTTTCAACTTGAACTAAATACAGTAAGATACGATACACCGTGATGGATTAAGTAGTTTAAAATTATCAATTACGTTAGTCGACATTATATACTAACAATCAACAAGCCGCCCAGAGTATCTCCAAACATGTTCTTTTCTATTATAACTATGTCGTCTGCGTAGCCCTTACATTAATTTCATCAACAGTTCGTCAGTAAAGAATCTAGGAATTCTTAAAGACATAATCTCTGATGCTAATATTCTCATCATTTGGACTTCCATGCTTGTTTTTTCAGACCCAGCATTTTAATCTAATTTTACAAACACAAGCAGCAATCTCTCAAAAATAGAATACATGGCGTTTATGGCAGTGCGACAACAAGCAAAGATTCTGCTGCTTTACTTTTATTTCTATTTTTATTCGCAACATTGACCGATTTTGTACTACAGTACGAGGAGTAATGCTGTTAATACAATAACATGAATGAGGTTTTAAGAACGCGATGTATTGAATATATCACGCGAAAACATGTTTTATTAGCGCCAATGATAAAGAATTAACGAATTGGCAATGCAAAGCAGGCAAGCAGTAGTAAGAATTCAGTCAGTCTTGTGTGAAGGTGCGGTGCATGTGAAGAAAACAGTCGTGGTTTGAAATTCTCCGCTGTAAAGATTTGCGCTGTAAGCAAAGAAGAACAAGCAATTATTGTTGTATTCGTCAAGTTGTAAACGTTGGCACACAAAAGTAGTGCAAAAAATAAAGAGTTTAATTGAAACTAAACACAAATTTATTTTTATTTTGTTTGCAATCACCGAACTCATAATTTAAACGTTTTTAAAAAGGTAAAAACGCAACAATATATACCCCGTCTCTGGTAAAAAATGGTTTCTGACATCATATCTGGAACAGAATCGAAAGGGAAATAAGATTAAATAAAAATAATATCCAAGATTAAAATATCCAAGAGCAATATTAAGTTCAAACAAACGTCTTTCCACAACTTTGGGAATCTATTGGCCAGTGTCTAAATTCCAAGAAGTCTCCTACAATGGTCGCTCGAATCTTCTTCAACACTCGAAATCCGCAGTTGGCATTGAATGTTTTATATTCTAAAATAATCGTCAGGATATATTACAAGACTTTGTTAAGGTTGTCTTTTATTTAAGTCGATATCTAAGAACCTGCAACGTTATAATTGGCAATGAGGACGTCGATTTGATTTGGAAATACAGAAAATATAGAAAAAGCTGAATGGATGGAAGACGATAACGGAAAACTGTGGTATTACATGGGCCTTATGTAGCCAAAGAGCCTACCTAGAAAGGTGTCGCTTGAGAGATGAATTGTTTTTGTTGCAATTCAACAGCGAATCATCGAAGATATTTCGGTTCATGAGGCCTTTTACGTTTAATCGTTTCTGATATTAATTTTTCAACATTATTCTTGAATTTACTTAGCCTAGTATAATTTACTTTCTAGAGCTTAGTGTTGTTCACACTATGGCGTGGTAATCAGGGGCAAAATATTTATTAATTAAATTTTAATTCAATAAAAAAATTGTAAATTTGATATTTAAACAAAATGACATAAAATGCATATGCTTTTTTATTTTTTGTAAAATTATTGCTCATACCAACAAAAGTACACCAAATTTCTTAATATTTTTTGACTGAGAACTTTATAATTCACAAATATAAATGGTTATTTGTGCGTAGTTAAGTGAGTATAATTTGCTGTTTAGTCAAAGAAATTGTAAATTATAGCTTTATTTTATACCAATAAATAAGATCTCAACATTTGTCGTAATTTTAAGAAACATATTGAATTGAACATAAGTTTGGATATCGATAAAAAAAAACTTAATGCCAAATATAATGCTACCAAGGACGTGCTTAAACTTCGCCCATTAGCTGCTAGTGTAAGGAAAAATTCCTTCAGTGAAGAGTACACATAAATATTTCAATTGATGAGTCCCTGGTCAAAAATTTTGGTTATCATGCCGATAAACACTTCATCAGACGAAAGATTCACGCGAATTCACATTAAAAACTCTCCTCTTTTTTGTTTATTTTGGAAAGTACGAGAAGATTCTAGGAGGAAGAGTTGCTAAACAATTACTTCAAACTTATCCAGCAAAGTACGAAATATTTTTAGATCATTTTTAATTTTGTAATTGCGTGCATCGGGGACTACTCAAGAAGATAGAACCTAAAAATGCCCTCTCAAATTCGCAAAGGAAATGAAAAGCGAAGTTTGTAAATTACTGGTAAAATGGAAAGATAACAGTGTCTTTACTATGGCCAAATTGAGTCGCTAGATGTTGTAAAACGTTGGTCTCAACATTAAAAAATTGATGATAGTATTCCAAAAGACTTTTAGTCTTAAAATAAAAATATGATATATAAATGGATTAGTCTGTCTCACTTTAAAGGTACGAAATTATGTTGACTACTTTTCACTTACGTAGGAGATATGGATATTGCAAACGTTTGGCGTTTACATGTACTAAGTTGTTGTGCCACCATGGATCAACTTATGTACTAATTAAGCAAAACTATTCAAGGTAATACTCGAACTTCATGAGTTGCAGGATTACCTCAAGACGGCTTAGGTCAGTACCCAAAAACTCTAAAATCCAATAAGATATATAGTAAGCCATGCAAGTGATGGCAATTAAAAAAATGCTTAAAAACTTTACCAAATTTTAAAAATTTTCATTAGCAAGACGACGCTGTACCCAATTAATATCCACCCATACGTCTCATTTTACCTAGTGGTTTTTTACAGTTTTTTCTTTATTTATATTCATTTTGGAAAAAATATATTGAATACATATCACACAATTGTATAAGTCCTTTTAATTGAAACAAATTACTGTTATCTTTTGATTTTATTTTATTTTGTTTAGTTTTTAGAAAAAATTGTCCAATAAATTATATTTCGAAACTACATTAAATTATTCTTCTGGAAAACCATATTTTTGGCTAGGGACTCAAATTTATACTGTATAAATATACACAAGAATATCAAAAACAGAGATTTTATAAAATCTGTCCTATTGCCAACGGTCAGAAAAAAATGTAAAATAGTTTAACCGAAATTTATTGGCTATTAGATCAACAAGTTATTTGAAGTCAAATGCCGTAGCCAACAATTTGGTACCCATTATTATGAAACGAAAAAAGTAAAAAAGACAAAGTCATTACCTTCTAATTCACTTTAAAATTTTAAATTGATAAATATATTGTATACAGTTCTATTAACATACTATAACAGTAATATTAGAGTGAAATAATAGTAGGAATTTAGCAGTGGTGGAATTGTTCTTCGAGAGAATTACATACATTATTGGTCTTTAATACCCTTGAATGAAGTTTGTGTCCTAGCTTCTCACACCGTATATGCTGTGTCTGTTAATTTTTTACATGACTGGTGGGACCTACAGTTTAAAGTCGACTCCGAACGACAGATTTTTGAGAAACTTTTTATGGCAATGGCAGAATTTTTGAATAATTTTGTTGAAAATGTCTGACTTGGGGTCTGAACTGGGGTCTCACGTCTAATAAGCCAACACATTACCTATTAGACTACATCGGCTGCATGGGTTAAATGAACACTGGATTCAATTTCTGCTTCCCTTCAAAACTTTTGCTGACTAACATTTTTTGCCGTATCCTTTAAATACAGAAAACTTATTGGAAGTTTAATTTATTGTGGCAAATTGAATATACAACGAACGTTCATCTGCTTTTGTTAGTCCCCAATATGATGACTCTTCTAATATATGTATGTATATCTCAACAATTTAAAGTTATAAAGTTACACTAAATGTAAAGATTTTTCATGAATATTTTTCTTTTCGAACAGCATGTAAAGCTCTCTTTCTTTCCTTTCTAATTAATTCTTTAATTTAATTCTTAATTTAAATAAATCTTTATATATTTTAATATATGTATATATAATTATTAATTCTATTCACGATCTTTATTGACAAACATCAACATTTTGACGTTTAATATCAAACTTAGGTCTCATCACAGAATTGATCCTTCGCTCTATTATTAAGTCTTTATTTTTACGTCTGGTAGCTTCACAAATTTCTATTAATTGTTGTTATTTGATTTTTGATCTTTGTTTTATTCCCTTATCGTAATGTCCGTGTAATTTTGTGTAATTCTGATTACGGTGCGATGATGACTGTTGTCAGGTTGTCTTTACTTATTTTCATTTGCTTTACGCGTCGAAGTACTAAGTCTTTATTAAAATACCCACACCACATAGTACTTTGTCAATGCCAGTTTTATGTAAACTTAAATAGCGCCTTTGATAAAATTACGAATTTTTAAACTTAAGCGGTAACGTTAGTTTTAGTTTCAACTTGAACTAAATACAGTAAGATACGATACACCGTGATGGATTAAGTAGTTTAAAATTATCAATTACGTTAGTCGACATTATATACTAACAATCAACAAGCCGCCCAGAGTATCTCCAAACATGTTCTTTTCTATTATAACTATGTCGTCTGCGTAGCCCTTACATTAATTTCATCAACAGTTCGTCAGTAAAGAATCTAGGAATTCTTAAAGACATAATCTCTGATGCTAATATTCTCATCATTTGGACTTCCATGCTTGTTTTTTCAGACCCAGCATTTTAATCTAATTTTACAAACACAAGCAGCAATCTCTCAAAAATAGAATACATGGCGTTTATGGCAGTGCGACAACAAGCAAAGATTCTGCTGCTTTACTTTTATTTCTATTTTTATTCGCAACATTGACCGATTTTGTACTACAGTACGAGGAGTAATGCTGTTACTACAATAACATGAATGAGGTTTTAAGAACGCGATGTATTGAATATATCACGCGAAAACATGTTTTATTAGCGCCAATGATAAAGAATTAACGAATTGGCAATGCAAAGCAGGCAAGCAGTAGTAAGAATTCAGTCAGTCTTGTGTGAAGGTGCGGTGCATGTGAAGAAAACAGTCGTGGTTTGAAATTCTCCGCTGTAAAGATTTGCGCTGTAAGCAAAGAAGAACAAGCAATTATTGTTGTATTCGTCAAGTTGTAAACGTTGGCACACAAAAGTAGTGCAAAAAATAAAGAGTTTAATTGAAACTAAACACAAATTTATTTTTATTTTGTTTGCAATCACCGAACTCATAATTTAAACGTTTTTAAAAAGGTAAAAACGCAACAATATATACCCCGTCTCTGGTAAAAAATGGTTTCTGACATCATATCTGGAACAGAATCGAAAGGGAAATAAGATTAAATAAAAATAATATCCAAGATTAAAATATCCAAGAGCAATATTAAGTTCAAACAAACGTCTTTCCACAACTTTGGGAATCTATTGGCCAGTGTCTAAATTCCAAGAAGTCTCCTACAATGGTCGCTCGAATCTTCTTCAACACTCGAAATCCGCAGTTGGCATTGAATGTTTTATATTCTAAAATAATCGTCAGGATATATTACAAGACTTTGTTAAGGTTGTCTTTTATTTAAGTCGATATCTAAGAACCTGCAACGTTATAATTGGCAATGAGGACGTCGATTTGATTTGGAAATACAGAAAATATAGAAAAAGCTGAATGGATGGAAGACGATAACGGAAAACTGTGGTATTACATGGGCCTTATGTAGCCAAAGAGCCTACCTAGAAAGGTGTCGCTTGAGAGATGAATTGTTTTTGTTGCAATTCAACAGCGAATCATCGAAGATATTTCGGTTCATGAGGCCTTTTACGTTTAATCGTTTCTGATATTAATTTTTCAACATTATTCTTGAATTTACTTAGCCTAGTATAATTTACTTTCTAGAGCTTAGTGTTGTTCACACTATGGCGTAGTAATCAGGGGCAAAATATTTATTAATTAAATTTTAATTCAATAAAAAAATTGTAAATTTGATATTTAAACAAAATGACATAAAATGCATATGCTTTTTTATTTTTTGTAAAATTATTGCTCATACCAACAAAAGTACACCAAATTTCTTAATATTTTTTGACTGAGAACTTTATAATTCACAAATATAAATGGTTATTTGTGCGTAGTTAAGTGAGTATAATTTGCTGTTTAGTCAAAGAAATTGTAAATTATAGCTTTATTTTATACCAATAAATAAGATCTCAACATTTTTCGTAATTTTAAGAAACATATTGAATTGAACATAAGTTTGGATATCGATAAAAAAAACTTAATGCCAAATATAATGCTACCAAGGACGTGCTTAAACTTCGCCCATTAGCTGCTAGTGTAAGGAAAAATTCCTTCAGTGAAGAGTACACATAAATATTTCAATTGATGAGTCCCTGGTCAAAAATTTTGGTTATCATGCCGATAAACACTTCATCAGACGAAAGATTCACGCGAATTCACATTAAAAACTCTCCTCTTTTTTGTTTATTTTGGAAAGTACGAGAAGATTCTAGGAGGAAGAGTTGCTAAACAATTACTTCAAACTTATCCAGCAAAGTACGAAATATTTTTAGATCATTTTTAATTTTGTAATTGCGTGCATCGGGGACTACTCAAGAAGATAGAACCTAAAAATGCCCTCTCAAATTCGCAAAGGAAATGAAAAGCGAAGTTTGTAAATTACTGGTAAAATGGAAAGATAACAGTGTCTTTACTATGGCCAAATTGAGTCGCTAGATGTTGTAAAACGTTGGTCTCAACATTAAAAAATTGATGATAGTATTCCAAAAGACTTTTAGTCTTAAAATAAAAATATGATATATAAATGGATTAGTCTGTCTCACTTTAAAGGTACGAAATTATGTTGACTACTTTTCACTTATGTAGGATATATGGATATTGCAAACGTTTGGCGTTTACATGTACTAAGTTGTTGTGCCACCATGGATCAACTTATGTACTAATTAAGCAAAACTATTCAAGGTAATACTCGAACTTCATGAGTTGCAGGATTACCTCAAGACGGCTTAGGTCAGTACCCAAAAACTCTAAAATCCAATAAGATATATAGTAAGCCATGCAAGTGATGGCAATTAAAAAAATGCTTAAAAACTTTACCAAATTTTAAAAATTCTCATTAGCAAGACGACGCTGTACCCAATTAATATCCACCCATACGTCTCATTTTACCTAGTGGTTTTTTACAGTTTTTTCTTTATTTATATTCATTTTGGAAAAAATATATTGAATACATATCACACAATTGTATAAGTCCTTTTAATTGAAACAAATTACTGTTATCTTTTGATTTTATTTTATTTTGTTTAGTTTTTAGAAAAAATTGTCCAATAAATTATATTTCGAAACTACATTAAATTATTCTTCTGGAAAACCATATTTTTGGCTAGGGACTCAAATTTATACTGTATAAATATACACAAGAATATCAAAAACAGAGATTTTATAAAATCTGTCCTATTGCCAACGGTCAGAAAAAAATGTAAAATAGTTTAACCGAAATTTATTGGCTATTAGATCAACAAGTTATTTGAAGTCAAATGCCGTAGCCAACAATTTGGTACCCATTATTATGAAACGAAAAAAGTAAAAAAGACAAAGTCATTACCTTCTAATTCACTTTAAAATTTTAAATTGATAAATATATTGTATACAGTTCTATTAACATACTATAACAGTAATATTAGAGTGAAATAATAGTAGGAATTTAGCAGTGGTGGAATTGTTCTTCGAGAGAATTACATACATTATTGGTCTTTAATACCCTTGAATGAAGTTTGTGTCCTAGCTTCTCACACCGTATATGCTGTGTCTGTTAATTTTTTACATGACTGGTGGGACCTACAGTTTAAAGTCGACTCCGAACGACAGATTTTTGAGAAACTTTTTATGGCAATGGCAGAATTTTTGAATAATTTTGTTGAAAATGTCTGACTTGGGGTCTGAACTGGGGTCTCACGTCTAATAAGCCAACACATTACCTATTAGACTACATCGGCTGCATGGGTTAAATGAACACTGGATTCAATTTCTGCTTCCCTTCAAAACTTTTGCTGACTAACATTTTTTGCCGTATCCTTTAAATACAGAAAACTTATTGGAAGTTTAATTTATTGTGGCAAATTGAATATACAACGAACGTTCATCTGCTTTTGTTAGTCCCCAATATGATGACTCTTCTAATATATGTATGTATATCTCAACAATTTAAAGTTATAAAGTTACACTAAATGTAAAGATTTTTCATGAATATTTTTCTTTTCGAACAGCATGTAAAGCTCTCTTTCTTTCCTTTCTAATTAATTCTTTAATTTAATTCTTAATTTAAATAAATCTTTATATATTTTAATATATGTATATATAATTATTAATTCTATTCACGATCTTTATTGACAAACATCAACATTTTGACGTTTAATATCAAACTTAGGTCTCATCACAGAATTGATCCTTCGCTCTATTATTAAGTCTTTATTTTTACGTCTGGTAGCTTCACAAATTTCTATTAATTGTTGTTATTTGATTTTTGATCTTTGTTTTATTCCCTTATCGTAATGTCCGTGTAATTTTGTGTAATTCTGATTACGGTGCGATGATGACTGTTGTCAGGTTGTCTTTACTTATTTTCATTTGCTTTACGCGTCGAAGTACTAAGTCTTTATTAAAATACCCACACCACATAGTACTTTGTCAATGCCAGTTTTATGTAAACTTAAATAGCGCCTTTGATAAAATTACGAATTTTTAAACTTAAGCGGTAACGTTAGTTTTAGTTTCAACTTGAACTAAATACAGTAAGATACGATACACCGTGATGGATTAAGTAGTTTAAAATTATCAATTACGTTAGTCGACATTATATACTAACAATCAACAAGCCGCCCAGAGTATCTCCAAACATGTTCTTTTCTATTATAACTATGTCGTCTGCGTAGCCCTTACATTAATTTCATCAACAGTTCGTCAGTAAAGAATCTAGGAATTCTTAAAGACATAATCTCTGATGCTAATATTCTCATCATTTGGACTTCCATGCTTGTTTTTTCAGACCCAGCATTTTAATCTAATTTTACAAACACAAGCAGCAATCTCTCAAAAATAGAATACATGGCGTTTATGGCAGTGCGACAACAAGCAAAGATTCTGCTGCTTTACTTTTATTTCTATTTTTATTCGCAACATTGACCGATTTTGTACTACAGTACGAGGAGTAATGCTGTTAATACAATAACATGAATGAGGTTTTAAGAACGCGATGTATTGAATATATCACGCGAAAACATGTTTTATTAGCGCCAATGATAAAGAATTAACGAATTGGCAATGCAAAGCAGGCAAGCAGTAGTAAGAATTCAGTCAGTCTTGTGTGAAGGTGCGGTGCATGTGAAGAAAACAGTCGTGGTTTGAAATTCTCCGCTGTAAAGATTTGCGCTGTAAGCAAAGAAGAACAAGCAATTATTGTTGTATTCGTCAAGTTGTAAACGTTGGCACACAAAAGTAGTGCAAAAAATAAAGAGTTTAATTGAAACTAAACACAAATTTATTTTTATTTTGTTTGCAATCACCGAACTCATAATTTAAACGTTTTTAAAAAGGTAAAAACGCAACAATATATACCCCGTCTCTGGTAAAAAATGGTTTCTGACATCATATCTGGAACAGAATCGAAAGGGAAATAAGATTAAATAAAAATAATATCCAAGATTAAAATATCCAAGAGCAATATTAAGTTCAAACAAACGTCTTTCCACAACTTTGGGAATCTATTGGCCAGTGTCTAAATTCCAAGAAGTCTCCTACAATGGTCGCTCGAATCTTCTTCAACACTCGAAATCCGCAGTTGGCATTGAATGTTTTATATTCTAAAATAATCGTCAGGATATATTACAAGACTTTGTTAAGGTTGTCTTTTATTTAAGTCGATATCTAAGAACCTGCAACGTTATAATTGGCAATGAGGACGTCGATTTGATTTGGAAATACAGAAAATATAGAAAAAGCTGAATGGATGGAAGACGATAACGGAAAACTGTGGTATTACATGGGCCTTATGTAGCCAAAGAGCCTACCTAGAAAGGTGTCGCTTGAGAGATGAATTGTTTTTGTTGCAATTCAACAGCGAATCATCGAAGATATTTCGGTTCATGAGGCCTTTTACGTTTAATCGTTTCTGATATTAATTTTTCAACATTATTCTTGAATTTACTTAGCCTAGTATAATTTACTTTCTAGAGCTTAGTGTTGTTCACACTATGGCGTAGTAATCAGGGGCAAAATATTTATTAATTAAATTTTAATTCAATAAAAAAATTGTAAATTTGATATTTAAACAAAATGACATAAAATGCATATGCTTTTTTATTTTTTGTAAAATTATTGCTCATACCAACAAAAGTACACCAAATTTCTTAATATTTTTTGACTGAGAACTTTATAATTCACAAATATAAATGGTTATTTGTGCGTAGTTAAGTGAGTATAATTTGCTGTTTAGTCAAAGAAATTGTAAATTATAGCTTTATTTTATACCAATAAATAAGATCTCAACATTTTTCGTAATTTTAAGAAACATATTGAATTGAACATAAGTTTGGATATCGATAAAAAAAAACTTAATGCCAAATATAATGCTACCAAGGACGTGCTTAAACTTCGCCCATTAGCTGCTAGTGTAAGGAAAAATTCCTTCAGTGAAGAGTACACATAAATATTTCAATTGATGAGTCCCTGGTCAAAAATTTTGGTTATCATGCCGATAAACACTTCATCAGACGAAAGATTCACGCGAATTCACATTAAAAACTCTCCTCTTTTTTGTTTATTTTGGAAAGTACGAGAAGATTCTAGGAGGAAGAGTTGCTAAACAATTACTTCAAACTTATCCAGCAAAGTACGAAATATTTTTAGATCATTTTTAATTTTGTAATTGCGTGCATCGGGGACTACTCAAGAAGATAGAACCTAAAAATGCCCTCTCAAATTCGCAAAGGAAATGAAAAGCGAAGTTTGTAAATTACTGGTAAAATGGAAAGATAACAGTGTCTTTACTATGGCCAAATTGAGTCGCTAGATGTTGTAAAACGTTGGTCTCAACATTAAAAAATTGATGATAGTATTCCAAAAGACTTTTAGTCTTAAAATAAAAATATGATATATAAATGGATTAGTCTGTCTCACTTTAAAGGTACGAAATTATGTTGACTACTTTTCACTTATGTAGGATATATGGATATTGCAAACGTTTGGCGTTTACATGTACTAAGTTGTTGTGCCACCATGGATCAACTTATGTACTAATTAAGCAAAACTATTCAAGGTAATACTCGAACTTCATGAGTTGCAGGATTACCTCAAGACGGCTTAGGTCAGTACCCAAAAACTTTAAAATCCAATAAGATATATAGTAAGCCATGCAAGTGATGGCAATTAAAAAAATGCTTAAAAACTTTACCAAATTTTAAAAATTCTCATTAGCAAGACGACGCTGTACCCAATTAATATCCACCCATACGTCTCATTTTACCTAGTGGTTTTTTACAGTTTTTTCTTTATTTATATTCATTTTGGAAAAAATATATTGAATACATATCACACAATTGTATAAGTCCTTTTAATTGAAACAAATTACTGTTATCTTTTGATTTTATTTTATTTTGTTTAGTTTTTAGAAAAAATTGTCCAATAAATTATATTTCGAAACTACATTAAATTATTCTTCTGGAAAACCATATTTTTGGCTAGGGACTCAAATTTATACTGTATAAATATACACAAGAATATCAAAAACAGAGATTTTATAAAATCTGTCCTATTGCCAACGGTCAGAAAAAAATGTAAAATAGTTTAACCGAAATTTATTGGCTATTAGATCAACAAGTTATTTGAAGTCAAATGCCGTAGCCAACAATTTGGTACCCATTATTATGAAACGAAAAAAGTAAAAAAGACAAAGTCATTACCTTCTAATTCACTTTAAAATTTTAAATTGATAAATATATTGTATACAGTTCTATTAACATACTATAACAGTAATATTAGAGTGAAATAATAGTAGGAATTTAGCAGTGGTGGAATTGTTCTTCGAGAGAATTACATACATTATTGAATGAAGTTTGTGTCCTAGCTTCTCACACCGTGTATGCTGTGTCTGTTAATTTTTTACATGACTGGTGGGACCTACAGTTTAAAGTCGACTCCGAACGACAGATTTTTGAGAAACTTTTTATGGCAATGGCAGAATTTTTGAATAATTTTGTTGAAAATGTCTGACTTGGGGTCTGAACTGGGGTCTCACGTCTAATAAGCCAACACATTACCTATTAGACTACATCGGCTGCATGGGTTAAATGAACACTGGATTCAATTTCTGCTTCCCTTCAAAACTTTTGCTGACTAACATTTTTTGCCGTATCCTTTAAATACAGAAAACTTATTGGAAGTTTAATTTATTGTGGCAAATTGAATATACAACGAACGTTCATCTGCTTTTGTTAGTCCCCAATATGATGACTCTTCTAATATATGTATGTATATCTCAACAATTTAAAGTTATAAAGTTACACTAAATGTAAAGATTTTTCATGAATATTTTTCTTTTCGAACAGCATGTAAAGCTCTCTTTCTTTCCTTTCTAATTAATTCTTTAATTTAATTCTTAATTTAAATAAATCTTTATATATTTTAATATATGTATATATAATTATTAATTCTATTCACGATCTTTATTGACAAACATCAACATTTTGACGTTTAATATCAAACTTAGGTCTCATCACAGAATTGATCCTTCGCTCTATTATTAAGTCTTTATTTTTACGTCTGGTAGCTTCACAAATTTCTATTAATTGTTGTTATTTGATTTTTGATCTTTGTTTTGTTCCCTTATCGTAATGTCCGTGTAATTTTGTGTAATTCTGATTACGGTGCGATGATGACTGTTGTCAGGTTGTCTTTACTTATTTTCATTTGCTTTACGCGTCGAAGTATTAAGTCTTTATTAAAATACCCACACCACATAGTACTTTGTCAATGCCAGTTTTATGTAAACTTAAATAGCGCCTTTGATAAAATTACGAATTTTTAAACTTAAGCGGTAACGTTAGTTTTAGTTTCAACTTGAACTAAATACAGTAAGATACGATACACCGTGATGGATTAAGTAGTTTAAAATTATCAATTACGTTAGTCGACATTATATACTAACAATCAACAAGCCGCCCAGAGTATCTCCAAACATGTTCTTTTCTATTATAACTATGTCGTCTGCGTAGCCCTTACATTAATTTCATCAACAGTTCGTCAGTAAAGAATCTAGGAATTCTTAAAGACATAATCTCTGATGCTAATATTCTCATCATTTGGACTTCCATGCTTATTTTTTCAGACCCAGCATTTTAATCTAATTTTACAAACACAAGCAGCAATCTCTCAAAAATAGAATACATGGCGTTTATGGCAGTGCGACAACAAGCAAAGATTCTGCTGCTTTACTTTTATTTCTATTTTTATTCGCAACATTGACCGATTTTGTACTACAGTACGAGGATTAATGCTGTTAATACAATAACATGAATGAAATAGAGGTTTTAAGAACGCGATGTATTGAATATATCACGCGAAAACATGTTTTATTAGCGCCAATGATAAAGAATTAACGAATTGTTTATTTTATATTTGTTTTGCTTATGCTTTGCTGCCGCTGTCTTTATTGTAATTAAAAGAAACAATGCTTTTAAAATTTCAGTATTAAATTTTACAAGGACAATCGAGAAGCACATCAGCATCATAAAATAAGTCTGTATGATCGTTTATTTAGGTACATAAATTGCTCAACTTTAAAAACACAAAATTTTCTATTTATTTTAATTTTAGTTACATACATATATCATACACATGTCCCTCGTTTCCGATTACTATTCACGTGTGATTTCCGCCAACATTTTAGTTCTATCAGTCAGTTGGAAAAAGTTTTTAAGTAAAATAGTAAAAAAATAATCACGGATAAATAGTGTATAAACTAATAAAATTTTCAAACTTTTGTGCTCTTGTTTAAATATTTTTTGTTTTATTACCCAAAAGTGAACAACAACGACATATCATTTAAGGATAAGAGCCAAACACTTTACAGTAGTTTTCAAAATGTTCTGATTTTTTGCTTTCATACGTAAAATTTTGCTTCTATTCGTCCCAATGTACAACTAAATATTTAAGATAGAGGTTTACAAGTTTGAATATATTATTCAATTAACAACATATTTTGAACTTGCTTATTAGTATAAGTACTTACACTTGGCATAAAAATTCTGCATACATTAAATCCGCTTAGTAACCGTGAAATAAAAAATACTAAAGACTCTTAGTTTATTAAAATTCAAATAGTTTTCAATATAAAAATAATATAAAATGTGAATAAATATATGTTCTCTCTAATAACAGCAAGATAAAGACAAAAATATTCAATTAAAAAATATACGAAGAAGTCTGCGTACAATGTTAAACATACATACATACATAATTGGTGATTATAACTCTTCCGTCAAGATTATGACCTCTCTCTCTCTCTTTTTGTCAGAAATATTTTTTCGTACTTCGTTTTATAGCAGATGTCTAACGTAATAATAACGTCTAATAAGCCAATACACTATATACTAGACTAAGGCGACTGCGTCAATACGTACAATATTAAAAGCAAATTTAAATATTATATTAATAGATTAATTTATTAATTATTAATTAATTATTAATTAATTAGCCTATGCGTTTCAAGTCCCCTTATGATCTTTCTGGCATACCATGAACTAATTTTTCAGTGTATTCTTGGTTTACAGTAGTCCATACCTGATACATCAACTCTTTTACCATAAATTTTAAACTCAATGGAATTGTGGTCGGATGGCTGAGAAGACCAATCCATTGTTTCACTATATCAACTCTACACATAGAATCATTATCCTGTTGAACGATGAACTGCTCATGATAACCTAATTTAATGACGGACTCCAAATAAAATTTAGAATTCAGGCCGCTGTATTTTATGGAGAAAAATTGTATGGATTTGTTCGTGTTATGTAACCATGATAACCGTTTTTCAAATAGTGAGTCCGCAAACTGTTTAAAAACCGTACTCCTGCCTCATTATGTAAATTTAGAAGGACTTTGAGATAAAATGTTTTGTTTGCGTTTAATTGTTTATCAATTTATTTTATTTCCTACCGTTTCGTCACCAAGATATTTTCCACGAATTTATAAGAATTTATCGGCCTGCTGGGTTTATTTATGTACCTCGTCGAACTTTAGTGGAAAAGGCGATGATAATTGAAAATTATGTTAGCACTTGAATTAAAACGCAAGTTGTATAAAAAAACACAAATAACTGTAACAACAGTTCGAAATATCGTTCCTCTTTTATCTGCGCAGACTTCTTCTAAGCTGAAAAATCTCTCAGACTTGTTGCTGGTATATTAGAGGAAGTGATTTCATTAAAAAATATTTTGCCTTTAGCCCATAATATGTAAAAAGAATTTTTCGTCATATAATTAATTGTAGATTTATTATCTTAATTTTTGGTTCTTCAAAGAATCCACGTCCTTGAGCTTGATCACAAAAGATTCCAATTATTTCATATACATTGATTACACCTCCATGCAAGTATTAAATTCTGCTTTATTTTAGATTAGAATAATTTTTGTTTTGTTCTAAATTTATAATAAATTTTTGGTTTAAAGTTTTATTTCCACATTTGATGCAGGCATTAACATTCAATTTCCCTACTGCTTTTTTTGATAACTAAATTGTTGAACCTAGTGCTGATCACTTTCAATTGAATGACGAAAAGACTTTCTACAATGTCGCTCTATTTAAAACTTTTTAGATATCGTTCATATACATACTACTGATCGTAGAAGTAATCTCAAATTCAAACACATATCACTTATGCGTCCTGTACCACAACAGGCGTTAATGGAATAGATATGGTACATTTCATATCTATATGTGAGAACACTCTGAATTTAAATATTTTTTATTAATTGTTGATACTTTTTATAAATCAACTTTAGAATCCTATTGTTATTTGAATGTACTATTGATTGACACGTCAGTCGCCTCTATTGCTGCTGTAATTATTAACACTTATCAAAATTAAAACGTAATTTGTGTTACACGCATATAAACCTATTATAATAATTTTTATAATAAAGCCCAATGTTAATAAAATTGTTCTAAAAAACAGTATGCTGGCTTATTAGACGTCAGGCCACGGTTAAAACTCCAGACCAGATATCTCCAACAAAACGAAAATAGATTTCATGTAAAAACTCTGAGAGTGAACAAAAAAGTTTCTCAAAAATCGGTCGATCGTGATAGATTTTACACTGTAAGTTCCACTACTTATGAATAAAATGCACACACACAACATAAGTAGTGCGAGAATCCTAGATTGTAATTCAGACTGAAGGGTTGTAATGTCCAATAATGTATGTATGTTTACTCCAGTTTCACTATTTTTCTTTTTCGTGATTAGTAGTTTCGTAAGAAAATTTAGTTTCGCTACACTGAGGCTATAAATATTTATGAATATATCATCCTTAATATCAACTTAAATTTCCTTTCATGTAATTCATACGTTAGCGTTTTTAAAGGTTTTCATTATATCAACTTCTTCTAATCCTCTGTTTCAATTTTCAAATTTAAATATTTAAACACAGTGAAAATTGTTAGGTGCCTCTTGCCTTTGCAAACAAATTCAAGGAGCTGAATTATTACTCTTTTGTTTTTTGATAAACTTTATAAAAGAATTTTAATTATTTTTGTACCATTAAATAAAAAGTTTTGCCTGACATTGCATACATATTTCCTGATAAAGTAAACTTTTTCAATAGAAAGGTGTTCATTATTTAAGGTTTTCTAAGTTGCATGGCAATGGAAAACTTCAAATACTCGTATACAGTTTGTGATATCATAGAGTGACAAGCATAGTTTGAGACAAAAAATCAAATTGAAAATATTTTGACGAAATCCGAAGCACAAAGTTTTAAGAATAATTAATGGTTTTTATTTTTATTTTATTAATTTATCTCTATTTTATAGTAAAAAAATTACTAAAAAATTATAATAAAAAAATCAACAAATTAAAAGAAAAGTAAAGAAAAATTCCTGAAGACTTAATATTTTTTTTAATTCTTTTTTTGATAAACATGTTGTTTACATCTATTTCTGATTGATGTTGTATTTTCGTTTACATTTATTCTTTTGTTGCTGTATTTCTTCTTTACATTTGTTCTTGCAGTTTTTGTTGCTGCATTTTTGTTTACTTGTTTATCACTTTTTTATACTGGTTTTTCTTGGTATATTTTTGTTTACTTGTTTATCATGTAAACAAGTTCATTGTTTTTGTAGCTTTTTTTACTATTTACACGATGTGAAAGCAAAACACCATTTCCAATTTCGTCGCAATATTTGGAAATCTAAGGTCTGAATCGGTTCATGGGAGCAATTTTTTAAAGAATTTTTTTAAATAAATGTACTAATAAAGAACTAATAATGAAATGTAGTATCTTTTATTTTGATTGCACTCTGCGAATCCAAGGGACATTAATGTTTTAAAAAATACAAAAACATATCAATATTTATACCAATAGATGAATAAGATTTACAAATTTAAATAAATATTTATTTTTTCTCTTGTTTGGTCTACATACATACATACATAATTGGTCATTACAACCCTTTAGTCAGGATTACGGCCTAGCTCCTCACACAAATCATATTGTGTGTGTTAATTTTATACATGAGTGGCGGGACCTACAGTTTTAAATCGATTCCGAACGACAGAATTTTAGGAAACTTTTCATGGTAATTTTATTTGCTCTCAGAGTTTTTGCCAGAAATCTGCTGAGAGGAAGTCGCCTAAGAAATACTTTTTTTTCATATTACGTTTCTCGGCCTTACTAATAAGCCTCAGAAATTTATT
Source organism: Sarcophaga subvicina (assembly GCA_936449025.2). Classification (NCBI taxonomy): domain Eukaryota; kingdom Metazoa; phylum Arthropoda; class Insecta; order Diptera; family Sarcophagidae; genus Sarcophaga; species Sarcophaga subvicina. The sequence continues at coordinate 58,131,460 of OW388083.2, read as the reverse complement.
TTCTTTTCATTGGTTTAGTATGATTCCAATGTGACTCTTATTATTTGTGTTAGTCTGTAAAATAGTAGACAACTTAATATGCAAAATTCATACTATGAACTTAAGAGACCAACAAACGCCTCAATTGCATGTATAAAAACTCGACACGAAATTCAGATGAAATATGTTAAATAAATTGCTGCCTTTCAAAAAATTTAAATTATTTTTCACAGATAAGGGCCGAATAGTCTGTTGTAGTATTTATAGTTGATGTGAGACTTGATAAAATTAATGGTTAGCAAAGTGTTTGTTTTTATGAAATTAAAATTAAAATATGTCATATGGAATTTTATACAGAGGTTGTTGCAATTTAATGATAAGTGTTCACGATATTCGAGCTGATATTACAACCAACTTTGCTGAGAAAGCAGCATTTTTTATAGTATTTTGTCAATGTGTTGTATTGTCCATATATTACTTATTTAATTACTTAACTGGTCATTAACAACCCGATTAATGGATTTTGGCCAGCTGCAACACATCCTCCCAGGCGCCTCGGCTTCTTGCGCGCCTACGACAGTTGGTCACACCAATCGATGACAGGACTTTCTCGATTTGGACTTTCCAACGCATACAAGGTCTCTTCGTCGACTTCCGCAGATCCCCGCATCAAATACCCGTCTCGCCGGAGCATCCTCCTCCATTCGAACGACATGGCCGAGCCGGCGCAGCCACTGCACAACGTCTGTGTCGTTGAGGAGCTAATATAGCTCATTGTTGGATCGGATGCGGAAATCATCGCCAACTCGCAATGGACCGAAGATCTTACGTAGGACTATTCTCTCGAATACTCTTAAGTGCTTAAAACAGCATTCAATATACGGATATACAATTTTAAAATTACAATCATTGCTATATTGGGCAGAAATGTCGCTATCAACTACTGTTAAGATTTGTGTCAACAGCTACTTATTCGAGATGGTTTTGCGTTTTACAAGTGCTCTGTCATATTTAACTGGCTATGGTGAGTTATCTATATTCTTGCTACTTATGGCAATAACCTCATACACACGTGAATATCTATTTCTCTACTATTTTAGTGTTATTTTGACTTTTTTTTCTCTTGAGAAAACTATAGACCGAAGGCAATACTTCACCAGCATTACACAACGTAAAAATTCAACGTAATACACGACAAAGTATTAGAAATATTAAATTATCCGACTCTCAATGTATCCAATAGTTTGCATATTAAAAACAGGCTCTGTCTGACCCATAAGAATTACTGCGCAAGCTGCCATGATATGTAGGAAATGGAATCGGTACCATACGTTTTATGCGAGTGTTCTACACTTCAGAACAGACGTCATCGCTTTTTAGATGACAGAACAACTGAGCATGGTGGCAAACGACGTGTTACTGAGGAAACTGTCCGGTTTCATCCGGAACTCGGGGTGGTTCAAACCCTCTAACGGATCATTACTAAGTGTCTTACCTTAAGCTTGGTAACACAATGGGCCGTATGGACCATCGAGTGAACTTGCATGTGAACCCAACTTAATACTATGTTCGGATATGCACTTTTATTGAGTCAATATTCGATTCATTGAGTATTAATATTTTAAGTTTTCAGGTATAATAATATACGCAGTTCAGCTGCTTATTCCATATTCATTCGACAGCTGGTAAACAGAACAGTTGTTCATTTTAACAAAATTATTTTTATATAGTTTTATTGTTTTTTTTTTGTTTTTGTTGACATTTGAGTTGTAAAATATCAACAGAAAGTGTTCGGATAAATGTAATATGCGCACTGAACATACTTATGACAGTGTTGCATTTTAAGTTTTACTCAATATTATTACAATTATTGTATATATTGCGCAATTATTAATTGAACCTTTATATGAAGTATGGAGCGTTTATTACGATTTACGCAATAAAGGTACATATCTGAACACCGTATAACCTAAACTTGCATTAATAAAAAAATAAAAGCAATGAAATCCTGCCAAACATAAAAAACATTTATCTATTCTGATAGGCAAGCAAGAAACAGTCATACTCAGCATAGAGAACCCGAGGTTGGTATAAATAACTATTATTTACCATGTATGTCCTTACAAACGGCAAACTGATGACCGCTGAAGGATCGTTTAACGTAATTAAAACTTCGAGCAATACCATAAGGTATAACATTCCAGTCCAATTTATTGAGGAAATTCAAATACTCAAACGACTGAAAAATAACATCTGAAGTGTAGTTCGTATGGATGCAGAGCAAGAACTTAAAAAGTCAATCAGAGGTGAAGAGAAGAATTTAGTAGAAAAAAAAAAAAATATTGTTTAGCGCCAGCAGTTTGGTTGGTGGCCTTCCTTTCAATAACAACATACAAAACTATGTATAAAGACAAAATCAAATTTCATGCAAAAGGTGCCTCGACATTCTTGAAAATAAGCCTGAGCATGATATTAGTCCAAGAACCCTAACACTTTAAAGATGCAATCACAGGACTAAGATGTAATAGCGGAGAGTTTATATCTTATAACAGACAGACATCACCCAGACCCTGTATCTTTATACGAAATGATATGAATTATTTTTGCGTTACAGGATTTAGAACGAGGGACCTGCTCTTAATAAAAGATGCCATGAACAGACAAGAGATAGTGGCGGAAATGAAACTTTAATGCCCCTTTGGAAGTAAGTTGATTTATGGAGCATAGTAGCATGACAAAAATGCCGCTATTGGTGCAATGCGATGTCAATGCTCGCAACATCATATGGGGCAGTGCAGATATAAATTATAGAGGGAAGAACCTTTTAGAATTTATCGAAATGGACTCTTTAAATGAAAGGAATAAACCTAATTTTAAAACAAGGGTTAGAAGCAGGGGTGCTATGTTTTTTTTTAATCGTCAAAATTAAGAGAAAAAATCGTAACAAATGTTAAGAAAAATCGTCAAAAAAATCGTCATAATTTAAAACATGAATAATATATTTTTCTGTAAGTATAGTTCTCTTTTTAATTTCTAAAAAAAATATTGAACATAAATTAACAATTAATTCAGCAGTCTTTAATAAAAGAATAAAGTAAAGAAACAAAAAAATCAATAAAAAATATATAAAATATTTTCTTTTGAAAATCTTACTAGACGGAAAACTTAAAAAACTGAACAGACTTATTATTTACATATATTTTTAATTAATGTTCATACAAATTATGTGAACAAAGTTTACTAACCAAATTTTTAGTAATATTAACATTAAAACAATTAGAATAATTATTTTTTAAATAATCTTTTGAAAATAAAATTACTACAGTGGGTTTTGAATCCAAAGAATTCCTTATTTTAGTTTTGTAAATAAACGTTCAACGTTAGCTGATTAATTTGGTAAAGTCATTAAGTTATTAACAAAATCACATAAGTTTTGAAAAGCCGGTTTATTGTTTGATAATTATGTGATTTAATCTTTTTCCAAAAATCTTTTTACAAAATGTAAGTGATGCCAAAAATCGTCAAAATGTTAGAAATTGCATAGAAAAAATCGTCAGTCGTCATATTAGTAAATTGACAATAAAAATCGTCAAAATGACGTAAAATCGTAAAATATAAGTGAGGTTTTGAATTTTACCGTAGCTAATCCGAGTATTGCTGTCTTGGAGAATATCAAGCTAGAAATCTTTATCGGATCACAAGATAATAGAATTTCCGCAAGGAGGTCAAGGAACCCCGATACGTTCATTTGGGCGCCCAAGACAAACTAATAGGACAGCATATGGAGAAAGCTTAAGTTATAAACTACACGGCATTCAAACGAGAAAACAAATAGGGAATCAGGTTGACCTCGTTAAAATGGCCATAACTAGATTGTCCCAATTCAAGTTATCCTTAAACACCAAGGAAGAGAAGGACACAATTCGAAGCCATTCTTGTGCTTTTGGAACCGAAATTCGAAGGCTCGATAACAAACATGAACGTAACAAGAAAAGCTGAACGGGACAGCTTTACGCACTTCTCTGTAGATCTAAAATCTTTACTGCAGTAAAAAGTATGTATAAAGTTTTTGCGAAGGATGGATCGGAGTGATGATAACGTTAAGAAGAGAAGATGTTAGCTATAGAGATAAATAAAAATTACTGAATTGCTGTCGTGGACAGATTTCGTAGGAATTGAAGAGAATACATACACATACATACATAATTGGTCATTACAACCCTTCAGTCAGGATTACGACCTAGTTTCTCACACCAATTATGTTGTATATGTTAATTTTATACATGAGTGAAGAGGATAATAACTGAAAAAGAGATCTGAATCATATATCAGTCTTTCCATAAACGGTGGTTTGATAGGGCACTGTGTACTCAGAGTACAATATGGAGGTTGTCTCGACCCCGGCATACATATGTATATATTCTCTGGTGATGAGGATGAATCATCAAAAAGCATTCTTGGAACCTGAATACATATCTGGTGTTGAGCAGGGAATTACCATTTTTGACATGGAACAGTATCATACTTTAGGATGGATATCAGTATCAGGACGATGGATAGTAAATTTGTTTCACTTTGATTTATTTCATATCACATCGACCGCAATATAGTGTCTTATTCATTTCAATCATTACAAAACTCATAACCAATTTTTCCAAGTTGTCGTTATTCTTGTCATCTATAGTCGTTTTGGTTTAGTGGCTAAACTTAAAGACCCGAGTTTTGCATGTTTAAGCTCCGAAGAAAATAATACAAATAATGTTTACTTTGATTTTAGAATTTATTAAGATAAGAGGCTCAGAAAGTGGCCTAGGGAGGTCATAGGAACGTCAAGAAAAAAAACTCAATCAGCAAAACTTCTTCAACAAAAAGTGTTCCTCGTTTAAGAAATATCTTATGTTTTGGAAGCGATAAAAAATTTGAACAAAAATATTTTGGACAAACGTGTATAAAACTTAAAAGAGATTATGTTACCAAATAAAAATCTATGTTCCCTTCATTTCGAACTTATTGACCCGCTCTCGTACATTATAATTTTCGCCAAATTCTAAACATAATTACAGAAAAGTTAAATCATACCATTAACGGTCATGTAACGGTCGTACTGTGGAACGTAATACAATTTGAAATTTTATGTAATCTATTGGACCTCTGAGAGCGAATAATATATTCAGAAAACATAATTATAAAATTGTGAAAACAATTTTCTCAACTTTAGTATCCCAAGAGTAAATAAAAGGTATTATTTTAACTTTATTTATGAGAAAATAAAGCTTTTGGCGCTATTGTTTAGCGCCAGCAGTTTGGTTGGTGGCCTTCCTTTCAATAACAACATACAAAACTATGTATAAAGACAAAATCAAATTTCATGCAAAAGGTGCCTCGACATTCTTGAAAATAAGCCTGAGCATGATATTAGTCCAAGAACCCTAACACTTTAAAGATGCAATCACAGGACTAAGATGTAATAGCGGAGAGTTTATATCTTATAACAGACAGACATCACCCAGACCCTGTATCTTTATACGAAATGATATGAATTATTTTTGCGTTACAGGATTTAGAACGAGGGACCTGCTCTTAATAAAAGATGCCATGAACAGACAAGAGATAGTGGCGGCATCAGTCTACTTTATAGGAAATGAAACTTTAATGCCCCTTTGGAAGTAAGTTGATTTATGGAGCATAGTAGCATGACAAAAATGCCGCTATTGGTGCAATGCGATGTCAATGCTCGCAACATCATATGGGGCAGTGCAGATATAAATTATAGAGGGAAGAACCTTTTAGAATTTATCGAAATGGACTCTTTAAATGAAAGGAATAAACCTAATTTTAAAACAAGGGTTAGAAGCAGGGGTGCTAGGTTTTTTTTTAATCGTCAAAATTAAGAGAAAAAATCGTAACAAATGTTAAGAAAAATCGTCAAAAAAATCGTCATAATTTAAAACATGAATAATATATTTTTCTGTAAGTATAGTTCTCTTTTTAATTTCTAAAAAAAATATTGAACATAAATTAACAATTAATTCAGCAGTCTTTAATAAAAGAATAAAGTAAAGAAACAAAAAAATCAATAAAAAATATATAAAATATTTTCTTTTGAAAATCTTACTAGACGGAAAACTTAAAAAACTGAACAGACTTATTATTTACATATATTTTTAATTAATGTTCATACAAATTATGTGAACAAAGTTTACTAACCAAATTTTTAGTAATATTAACATTAAAACAATTAGAATAATTATTTTTTAAATAATCTTTTGAAAATAAAATTACTACAGTGGGTTTTGAATCCAAAGAATTCCTTATTTTAGTTTTGTAAATAAACGTTCAACGTTAGCTGATTAATTTGGTAAAGTCATTAAGTTATTAACAAAATCACATAAGTTTTGAAAAGCCGGTTTATTGTTTGATAATTATGTGATTTAATCTTTTTCCAAAAATCTTTTTACAAAATGTAAGTGATGCCAAAAATCGTCAAAATGTTAGAAATTGCATAGAAAAAATCGTCAGTCGTCATATTAGTAAATTGACAATAAAAATCGTCAAAATGACGTAAAATCGTAAAATATAAGTGAGGTTTTGAATTTTACCGTAGCTAATCCGAGTATTGCTGTCTTGGAGAATATCAAGCTAGAAATCTTTATCGGATCACAAGATAATAGAATTTCCGCAAGGAGGTCAAGGAACCCCGATACGTTCATTTGGGCGCCCAAGACAAACTAATCGGACAGCATATGGAGAAAGCTTAAGTTATAAACTACACGGCATTCAAACGAGAAAACAAATAGGGAATCAGGTTGACCTCGTTAAAATGGGCATAACTAGATTGTCCCAATTCAAGTTATCCTTAAACACCAAGGAAGAGAAGGACACAATTCGAAGCCATTCTTGTGCTTTTGGAACCGAAATTCGAAGGCTCGATAACAAACATGAACGTAACAAGAAAAGCTGAACGGGACAGCTTTACGCACTTCTCTGTAGATCTAAAATCTTTACTGCAGTAAAAAGTATGTATAAAGTTTTTGCGAAGGATGGATCGGAGTGATGATAACGTTAAGAAGAGAAGATGTTAGCTATAGAGATAAATAAAAATTACTGAATTGCTGTCGTGGACAGATTTCGTAGGAATTGAAGAGAATACATACACATACATACATAATTGGTCATTACAACCCTTCAGTCAGGATTACGACCTAGTTTCTCACACCAATTATGTTGTATATGTTAATTTTATACATGAGTGAAGAGGATAATAACTGAAAAAGAGATCTGAATCATATATCAGTCTTTCCATAAACGGTGGTTTGATAGGGCACTGTGTACTCAGAGTACAATATGGAGGTTGTCTCGACCCCGGCATACATATGTATATATTCTCTGGTGATGAGGATGAATCATCAAAAAGCATTCTTGGAACCTGAATACATATCTGGTGTTGAGCAGGGAATTACCATTTTTGACATGGAACAGTATCATACTTTAGGATGGATATCAGTATCAGGACGATGGATAGTAAATTTGTTTCACTTTGATTTATTTCATATCACATCGACCGCAATATAGTGTCTTATTCATTTCAATCATTACAAAACTCATAACCAATTTTTCCAAGTTGTCGTTATTCTTGTCATCTATAGTCGTTTTGGTTTAGTGGCTAAACTTAAAGACCCGAGTTTTGCATGTTTAAGCTCCGAAGAAAATAATACAAATAATGTTTACTTTGATTTTAGAATTTATTAAGATAAGAGGCTCAGAAAGTGGCCTAGGGAGGTCATAGGAACGTCAAGAAAAAAAACTCAATCAGCAAAACTTCTTCAACAAAAAGTGTTCCTCGTTTAAGAAATATCTTATGTTTTGGAAGCGATAAAAAATTTGAACAAAAATATTTTGGACAAACGTGTATAAAACTTAAAAGAGATTATGTTACCAAATAAAAATCTATGTTCCCTTCATTTCGAACTTATTGACCCGCTCTCGTACATTATAATTTTCGCCAAATTCTAAACATAATTACAGAAAAGTTAAATCATACCATTAACGGTCATGTAACGGTCGTACTGTGGAACGTAATACAATTTGAAATTTTATGTAATCTATTGGACCTCTGAGAGCGAATAATATATTCAGAAAACATAATTATAAAATTGTGAAAACAATTTTCTCAACTTTAGTATCCCAAGAGTAAATAAAAGGTATTATTTTAACTTTATTTATGAGAAAATAAAGCTTTTGTTGCATAATAGGATTTGCGTTACCTTTTTTTAAAATAAACGAATAAAACTATCAATTCAAATGCTAGAAAAAGAACTTTAATAAATAATGTTATTACAATACCCTTGAGTTCTACGGAAATTTTTTAGTGAAAAGAATGCTCATACTCAGTTTAAATTTCACATTTCAGGTAGCAATACATAATAGAATTTCAAATTCAGTTACTTTTAAGAAAAATAGGGTATAAATATACATATGTACGTATATTATACGTCTGAATTTAAAATTATTAATATCGTTGCATATTAAGTTATACTATGTATATATCATCTTGAAAAGAGTTTGCAAATAAACGAAAAAAAATCAATGCCAAGTAATATTAACAAAAAAGGTTACTATGTACGAAAATAATAATATGCAAATAACACACATACATATATAAATTCATTTTGAAATGGAATATATATGTAGGTAAACATTTGAAAATGTTAAAAGAAAATATTTTATAATGGGGGTGTCAGAATTAATATTTGAATCAATTTTTACAATAGATTCTCACATATACCATGAATGTTATACAATGGATGAAGGAGCAGCAAATAGATTTGAAGCTGCATCTATTAAATTTGTTGTCATTTATTTTGTCTGTTTTGACCGAAAAATCATCTCCAGTAAAGAGGTTCATTTCTAGATGAATGGGTAAAAAAAACTGTCGAATTAGAAGCTCTATTCTCCTAGGCGGAGCTCTCATCCTGTCACTAATAAATAATTTCAAATCTAATATTCAGAAACACTACCACGTCTTTCATCCCTTTTATGACATATTATGCCAGTTGCAACATAATACACTGCTATACCCTGAGTATTGTTCGTAAATAAAAGTAAGAGAGAAAAACATAAGTTTATTGTAATAGTTTATAAGACGGTGTTAGAAGTCATATTGTATGTAAGGTACTGAGTGATCTTATGATAGGGTGAGTTAGTATATGCATTTTAATTTATTCTATATAATAGTCCTTCTAACGGTTGTCCTGATAGTCTAGTGGGTAGTGAGCTACACTATTAGGAGAGACGTGAGTTCGATTCCTACTAGGGACTCTGATCTGTTACACTGCATGGAGCATATGATGGATTAATGATGATGATGAATTGTCGATTTTAAAAACAATTTTTAAAGCTAAGAAAATAAACAAAACTATCAAATAAAAGAGAAGACGCCGTAGTCTAGGAGGTAGTGTGTTGGCTTATTAGACGTAAGGCCACGGTTCAAACCCCATGTCAGACATCGAAACGAAATATGAAAAAATAGTTCTTCAGCTACTTACTCTCAGCAGATTTCTGGCAAAAACTCTGAGAGCAAATAAAATTGCCATGAAAAGTTTCTCAAAAATCTGTCGTGGGGAGTCGACTTTAAACTGTAGGTCCCACCACTCATGTATAAAACTAAAACACACAACATGAGTGGTGTGAGAAGCTAGGCCGTAGTCCTGACTGAAGTGTTGTAATGGCCAATTATGTGCGTATGTATATAACATTTTAAGACAAAGGTTTTGTACTTGGAAACTAAATCTTTTCCTTTGGGCACTGATCCTGCACGAATTTGGAAGAAAAGTTTGTAGTAATTGTTGCTGCACACGCATCTTATTCCTTGCTTCATTTGCTACACTGTGGTAAAAGTGGATTAATACAGCTTCTTTTGAAACATGCTCAATAATGTTCCGGGGATTGAGGGGGTGTTTGCAGAAATATTGTCTGTGTAAAATATTTTTTCCAAATGCTGAATGAATTGTATGAATGAAATGTATAAGCACAACCTAACTCTGAATAATAGCACGAATTGTGGACCGGTATCGATAATAATTTAACCTTCTTCATATAGACTTATAGCTGAAAACTGGTTTTTTGTTGTTGTTTGTTCTATTCTTTCATACATTGCAGTTTTGATCTACACTATTAACAACTTCAAATCGGGATATTTTAGCTCGAACATTCCTATCAAACGTGGAATTTTCATGTAAATTTTTACAGGTCGGATTCGATATTACTTATATACATACATACTTACTTAATTGGTCATTACAACCCTTTATTAAGAAGTGTTAATTAAGTCCATGAGCGGCACCCCGCATACAGTTTAAAACGACGACCCTGGTCTGCAAAAACGGTATTAATAACTACTCCATGTATTGAAAGGCGCGCATTATATACATAGGTACTTAGACATCGTGGTTTACTCATTACAATAATCAATCTCCCTGCGTAGTCGGTTTGTAGGTTCTAAAGTTAGCCTTCCCCTCATACTATAACTTAAGAATATTAAATTGGAGTAAAAATAATTAAAATTCTGTAAGAAACTGGTCCAAAAGTGGTTAAACCAATAAAAAATCAATAAACCAATAAAAATTAAAAAAAAAAATATTAAAAAGGGAACGGAGGAGAAACCTTTTTGCCGATGTCGCATATTTTGAAAATGAGAAATTTCGTTTCGTGATGTTTACAAATTTTTTTTAAAAATGAGAATTCTCGGTACGAATATGTTCATACTATGCTTATATATTAGTTGGTCATTTGCATTAAAGTAACCCTCAACTCAGAAGAAGTCACGGCCAAATGAATCATTTTACAATAATAACTTGTTATCTACATTGCGCGTAATTTTAAAAATTATTTTAAATAAAACATTCTAAGTATGTATTATACGTTCTTTTAAAGTTTTTTCCAATAATCTCCAACTCTGCATCAAACATTTTAGAATTACCTTCACTGAAACGTAAAAAATTTAATTATCGAGAGTCCAATTATACGTGTGAGCCACTGTACATTTATGTTCCTTTTATACTTATTTTCCTTTTAGACTGCAACTCAAAAACTCATACACTTTCTTAAGAATATGTAATAACGTAAAGAAAAATGTTCTAAAGAAACGAAAAGATAATGGTTTCCAAGGGATTTTCAAAAGTATTTTTCATTTCAAGATAAAATATTGTATTTTATTTATTGCGTTTTCTATACAAATCCTCAAAAACATATAAATCTTTGCTGAGCAAGCTTTAAACCTGCAAATGCCAATTGTAGGAATCAAAAATAAATGTTAAAAATAAAGCAAATATTAAATGGGCACAAGGGGGATTTTGAAAAGGACACAGTGATTAAATATAATATGCACACAAACTTTATAGTAAAAGACAAAATATATTTTGTTTCCAAAAATTATTAAAAAATTTAAAAGATACAAAAAGTTTAGAATAGCAATTAAAAGGTATATAATAAATTATATTTTAATTAGTTTATTCTCGGTACTCCTCTGAAGGTATCATGAGGTAGAATTCGTATTCATTATCATTTCAGAGACATACATATTTCTTCCTTACAATCCTTCCGTCAGGATTACGACCTAACACCACTTATGTTGTGTGTGTTAATTTTATACATGAGTGGCGGGACTTACAGTTTTAAAGTCAACTCCGAATGACCGATTTGTGAGAAACTTTTCCTGGCAACTTTATTTACTCTCAGAGTTGCCAAGAGGAAGCCGCGCGAAGAAATATTTCTTCATATTTTCGTTTTGCTGTTTGACCTGAGGTTGAAACCGTGACCCTATATCTAATAAGCCAATACACTACCTACTAGACTACGGCGACTTAATATCAGAGACATTAGTCACTTAGATCTATCGTATGGTTTTTGTTTTGTGTTAAATAGGTAGTGTTTTGGCTTATTAGACGAGAGACCGTGAGACCGTGGTACAATCAACGTCTTAAACATTTCGAGCAGAACGATAAATGAAGAAAAAATATTTCTTTCGGTCTTCCTCTCAGCAGTCTTCTGGCAAAAACTCTAAGAGTTAATAAAATTGCCATGAAAAGTTTTTCAAAAATCTATCGTTCGGAGTCAACTTTAAACTCTTGGTCCCGCCACTCAGGCATAAAATTAACACACACAACAAAAGTGGTATGAGAAGGCTAGCTCATAATCCTGGCTGAAGGATGTAATAACCAACTATGTATGGATGTTCCACAAGTTCATAGAGTATGTTATCCATTTTACTTCGGTTAATATTATCGGCCTAGTGACCAAGCAATTCGTGGAATTATAGATCGCAGCAAAGCCTTGAAGGTAACTAATAAACATCAATTTGTTATTGTTCGCGACTTGTTAGGATTTTTTCTACGAATGCGTGGGAAATTTTACATAACTGTCTTGGCTTATGTCCAATAATTGAAGACCTGATTACTGGCCCAAGATGAACATTTTTATCAAAATATATAAGTATTACATTAAAACTGACTGTTTGGTGTAGTTTATATCATTGGGCTTGTTTCGAAATGAGCAAAGAGCTTTCATGACTGACTGAATTTTTGTTTCCAAAAATTGACGAGGAAAAGTAAACAACAAAACAGAACTTTACATATTGAGCGCCTACTCAATTTGCTAAATTAACACTAAACCTACCGATACTTCCTGTATTCCTATTCCTACCAAAGGGGGTCAAATTACCCGTCTGTATATATTACTATGTCTTGTGAGAAATATATCAATTAGGCCAATTTCGTACATGAATAAAACAATTTTTTTAAATAACGACTCAAAATAGTTTATATGTTAAATTTAAAAACAAAAATAATACAAGAAAAAATTAAGTATTCTTCAATTAAATCTCAAATTAAGAAAATAATTAAATAATATGCTAACTTTATTCATGTTCACCGCATATTTTGCAAATTATTGGGTTCTCGAAGGTATATTTTCCACACACATATTAATTGCATTTGAGACAGATTTTCGTAGTTTTGTTTTCTTTGCAAAAACCTATTTGGCACCTTTTTCGCATTTGAACACATGAATCCGAGCTTGAATTTGTTGACGTTTTCTGTTTCTCTTCTTGTTTCTCCTGTTGCTCATTTTGAAAATCTTCGACAAGTTCTTCAGCTAATTGAAATAAAAATTGCTGTCCAGACAGGTCAATAATATTGAATATATTGAAGAATATCTTTGCGATTTCGATTTCACAGTGTATTTTCTGGCCATTTGATACGTCGTGTCTACACCGTGCTTAGTATTATTGTAAAACCTAATCGTTTCAGGTATACTACCCTTGCCATCGGTTTCAATGCTTACAGATTTATGCTTTGAGCTTAGCAGAAGGACTTTTTTGTTTAGCTTACTTTTGTAAATAGTAAGTGAACAATGATTCGATTTGTATAGTTTTGTGGAGAAGCGTGGTAAAGTTCAAAATGGGTCATTTGATACGTCATGGTAGGTTACTGTTAACTTGGTTGGAATTTTCTTTTGGAAGTAGTAGTAAAAGTGATGATTCTCTGTGTGTGACGTATTTATTTTAATGTTTTTGTTTAGAAATTAAATTAAAATTTCATTAAAAACGTACACATATTGGTTTTGTCATGCATTCATGTCGAAATGACAACAATTACAAACGAAAGTGCAAATGTCGGAACGGTTGCAAAGAGGCGTCGTTGTTTGAAATGAACTTGACGAAGCAATTTGTTATTGATTGATGGCAATAAATTAAATAAATAAATTCTCTCGTACAGTATTTGAAATTTCAGAACAAAAAAAAAACAATTTTAAACGAAAATTGAAAAATTTTATTTTTTATTTGTTTTGTCGGCAATTTTGTTCGTTTGTTTTCGTAATTGCAGAAAAATTAAATAGCAAAACTAAATTTTTGTTTGTACGAGTTTTTATTTCATTTCAAATACAATAAATGAAAACCGAAAAGTTAAAAAATTTGTATTCATCACATACATATGTATGTTATTCGTTTTATAAATTTTTTGTTTTCTTTTTCTGTTTTTTTATTAGAATAATGGAAATGTTATTTTTTGCGGACATTTTAAGTGAATAGCAGAATAACTAAATGAAAAATTATTTTTATTGATTTGAAATCCATTCCATTCATTTGTTCTCAGCTTCAAAGTGCCATTATTAAGCAATGCAGTCAAATGCTGGCCCAATCTAGACCGTGGACATGCTATTATTTTAGGTCCAACTAAGCACTTTTGGTCTGAAAAATTCGAGGTCCCCAATGGGACACTTAAGATTTATACTGATAGCTCAAAGATGAGTGACAGGGTGGGTTATTGCATACTTATTAAGGGTTCAGACATGGCTGACTTTGTTGGTATGACTGACAATGTTTTCCAGGCAAAGGTAATGGCAATTTTTAAAGCGGCACAATGTTTGATGAGTGGCGGAATTTTCATCAAAATCTCTTGATTTACTCGGACGGCCAGGCTACAGTTAAGTCCCTCACGAACGTAGGATTTTTCAGGGAAATTTCAGATCACTGAAACGTAACTCTTATATGGGTTCCGAGAAATAGTGATATTATTGTTAATTGCATTGCTGATGAAGTGGCCACAGTTCAGTTAACTTAAATATCATCCTCACTTATTGTACAGTAGCTCCATCTCATTGGAAGCAAGAGGGTACTTGTAATATTGCTCTACTGGACATGTATCGATATGAAGAGGACTGACGCACTTCTGTCCTTAAATCGCATGGTTGTCAATCGCACATTCGCGATTTTTATGGGCTACTGTCTTTTTGGTAGACATGTAAAAGAGGAAGAGAGAGAGAGAGTGTCAGTGTCCATCTCTTGTCATAAAGTGACGGATGTTTTTGACTTCTCATTGTCTTAAATCTTTAATCGAGCTCTCTAATTTATAGATTGCTGCGATTGCAAGATTTTTATTGAATTCAGGTTCGTTTTTTCTAGGGAATTTTCAACTCTCGTTTAGAATTGATTGTGGTATAACAATGGGCTTAAATGCTGGCCTAAGTAGAACCTCTTCCTTTTAGTTGGGTCCATCACCTAACCTAACCTAAAGTAATAGAAATGACAGCTAATCAAGCAATTTAATACTAAACGTACAACGACCGATCAACTATTATTATTAATACGAACAAACTGTTTTAATCTTAAGTTTATGTTTGAAATTTTTGTGCTTTCTTTTTTTTTACTACCCTCTCCTTTCCCAAGGAAGACATACTACTTAAACTTGTTAGAGTTTATAAGTGAAAGCATGTCGAACACGTTTAAACAATAAAAAAACGAACTTCACACTGTTTTCAAACATGTTCTGTTAGAGTTGAAACGAACACCCCCCTCGTTAATTTGTGTGACTCAATCGGAATATACAAATAAAATTATAAAAGTCACAGAAACAAATATTATCAACGGAAACTTATATCAGCAATTGTCGCTCTTATGTTATGCTATTATCGGTAACGACAATATCTCTGCGTACATGACTGCAAGCGTTATTTTATTTATTGGGGTTTCAATTAAAAATTATAATCGCATAGTATTTAAATCCGATTTTAGTTAAAATTTTCGAATTTTAAATTTAATCTTTTCATAAACCCGGACAACACTAGACAAAAATAAAAGGAAATTATTAATTCTGTTGGACGCATTATCTTGATTATCAAATACTCGAAAAATGTCTGCAATATTTAAAAAAGAAAATGGCGCTTTCTAATGAATGTTTGTATCGTAAACCGGTTGAGTGGTTCTCTAGTTATAACATATATGTATGTATGTACAGAACATTTATATACAGATTTACTTTTTAAATGTTATTTATAATACATCGGTTACTCCGTAGTCGATCCATCAATGAGCACCAACTTTGGCATAATTTTTCTAGGGTTTTTGCCGGTTCCCACCAAAGCCAACTCTAAAATTATTGCAGCGGGTTTGTACCCCTATACAAGGGATTTCACTAATTCCCAAAAGTGTTCAATCGACTACTCGGGAAAAAAGGATTAATTACTTACCAAAGTCATTGTGTTGTTTAATATACATGCAAATTAAACGCAATTTGCTTGATACCTTAATCCACTGAACATTGTGATTTCTATAATTCCATTGATCCACAAACCTCACCATTGATTCCATATTTCAGAATGTATTAGCATCCTGTCTGCTCTTCAAACTAAATGTGTTAATTATGTTTGATGACGTAAACATTGAGAATTTTGTTGGCGAAGATCATTCATCAAGAATATGCATGCTTTGTTTGCAACAACTTTTTGGATTGCTTCAACTCACTATTTTTTACATTGAAAATATTTACACTCAAAACAATCACCCTTTATGTTTGATAAAAATTAAGTATTGTCTTTGTAATTAATTAATTATTATACTTATATTTAATTAATACACAGCTATGTTGGATATAAAGCGAGGAGCAGGAAATGCATTTTAATAGGAATTTGTCTTAACCATTGTGTTCTCACTTGTTTTTGTTCTGTTTCTTTTATAGCATGTGTGTGATGAGAATACATTTTTAAGATTGCTTTGAGCTTTTGTAACTGTGAATACATTTGTATGTATGTAAATGAGGTTGAAGGCAATTTGTATATATTAATACACTGACCACGATTCTACTTAGAAACCATCGCCAACAGCGGCATTTCCCAAATCATTATAGGATAATGCTAACCATATGAATATTATTCGATTATACGTATGTATATGACGTACATGACCTAATGAGTTTTAACTCACGTCAAAAAAAAAATATAAAACAGAAACCCAATAAGCAATTTAATTAATCATTATAATATTTATTACTACCACAATTTTACGTTTCTAAACGAAACACAAATACTTGATAGTCATTGGTGATAATTTATATACATATATATGTATGTATGTATGTATGTATATTCAATTAATTTGAGACAAATTTCTAAGAAATCAAAAATTAATTGTCGTTGGCTGCAGAGTTCAGACAAACACTAACTCCAATCTTAAAATCAATACCAGCTGATGAAATATATGTATGTGTATTCGAAGGTATGAAATATGCGGAGAGACCTTAAAACAATGATGTTAATATAAATCCAAAAGAAATTGAAATATATTAATTCCTCTTGAATTTTTATAGCATCAACAAATTTATATGTGATCATTCGCCAAGTATTTCATTGGACGAAGAATAATTTTGCCTACCAATACAACATGACTACTATTATAAACTTGCTTCATATTATAAAAAACGTCAGTGGAAATTGCTCTTTCCAACGCATGTATTATTTCGTTGAGTTACTCCCGAACCTTATGACGAACATAAGACAACTTACTTATATTGTTTCGTTGGTAAAGATAAACGAAAGGAAAATAAGTTAACAAGAAAAACACACAACAACAATATACACACATCGAACGGTTCACAGAATTACACAAACAAATAGATAGGAATTTACGTGAAGAGAATAAAACGAAGATTTAAAATCCAGCAATTATCGTGCAATTGCCGTACGATATAAATACATACATATACATAATTGGTCATTACAATCCTTTAGTCAGGACTACGACCTAGTTTCTCACACCACTCATGTTGTGTGCGTTAATTTTTATACATGAGTGGCGGGACCTACAGTTGAAAGTCGACTACGAACGACAGATTTTTGAGAAACTTTTCATGGAAATTTTATTTACTCTCAGAGTTTTTGCCAGAAATCTGGTGAAAGGAAGTCGCCGAAGAAATATTTCTTCTTATTTCGTTTAGTTGGAGATGCCTGGAGGCCTCACGTCTAATAAGCCAAAACACTACCTACTAGACAACGGCGACTTCCGTACGATGTAAAGAAGTACAAATTGAGCGAAGACCGATGGGTGATAGTGACGAGACTCGAGTGTGTGACAAATAACGGAGAATTGTAATGAAAAGTGCGCGTTAAACCCGGTGGTATTTTAACACCGAGAATTTAATCTTTGTTAACAAGAATTGCAAGTAAAATTAATTGCGCAGTATCATCAGTTGAAGCTAAAATAACGTACAGAAGCAAATAATTTATTTTATTTTAATTGTAATTGTATGCGAATCCAAGATAAATAAACATTTTTACAAATTTGAAAAATCTAACAACATCTGTAACATACATACAATATAAACTCATAATATTTACAGCTTTATGCAAAGAAAAATTGGTATGTATTTACGTCTTTGTACATACTTGTGATGTTCATGCTTGTTGGGTATACGGACATATTTGCAATCGTTCAATATGTTGAATAAAGTTCTGTATAAAAATCTTACCGAAGAAAACGTTTTCAAAATGGAAAATATGTGAACACATCTCCGCTTTAAGACAGTTATGTGTGTTAATTTACAGAATTATGCGAATCCTTAGTGTATTGAAAATATGTTAGATGCTGTTCAAAGACACTCAAATGAATTTGCTTTTATATTAGGGAATTGTGAGTGTGTGTACTTTTTTATCTGCCTTCCTTAAATTCTGAAATTTTATTTTTATTTCTTTTTTCAATAGTAAAATTTGCGTTTAATCTGGACATAGACTAGACTTTTTATTAAATTGGGCTTTTATGGTTAATATTTTGTTAAGAAAAACAAATTTTGCCCAACTGAAAGTATGGTCATGAAAAATCTTGAGTTGATAAGAATATACCTATCGCATATAAGATATCTGAATATGTTTTCGACTTTGCTAGATACCTGGTGGATGGTTTTTTGATAATGACTTACACCCTTTAGAGAACTTTATCCAAATATTTACTGATAAATCCAGATCACGTGACAGATTCAAATGAGAAATCTTTTTTAAAACAACTAAATCTTAGATTATGCTTTACACTAGTAGAGGAATACTATTATGACAGGAGAATTTCACAAACAAATACATAGGAATTTATGAGATGAGAATAAAACGAAGATTAAAAATAAAGCAATTATCGTGAAATTGCCGTACGATATACACACACACATATACATAATTGGTCATTACAACCCTTCAGTTAGGATTACGACCAAGCTTCTCACACCACTTAGTTTTATGTGTTAACATTGGGCCTACAGTTTTAAGACGACTCCGAACTACCATTTTATTTACTCTCAGAGATATTTCTTTCGGCAACCTCCTCTCAGTAGTTTTCTGGCAAAAGGTTTGAGAGTAAATAATTGCCTAGAGTCGATGTTAAATTGTGCGTCAAGACGAAATAGCTCTTTATGAAGCAGAGTCCAATTAAGAATGTTACAGCAATTTTACTCGCGATATGAAAATGTACTAAAGATGAACAGATTTAAATTCGATGTAATTGAAACGAAAATAATAAAAATATATACTACATAGTAGTAAAGCATCACAATTTTTATTATATGTACGTAGTTACAGACAAAGTAGGTCAGATAAAATATTTAAGCTTTATTATCGATAAAGAATAAAACTTTAAATTCCATATCCCAGCATAAAATGATTAGCAGTTCTTTGACTAGAATACTTAAAAATATTCCTCTAAAGCGGAATTATGTGGTTACTTATTGGAATTTTTGTGGATACTTTACGTATATTGTGGTGTGAAATTACGACACTCTTTAGAATTTGTAGACTTAGTAGACAACAAAATTGTTAATCCCTGATACAAAAAACGAAAAATTAAATGAAATTTCAGTGAAACATGTAGTTTTATTTTCCAACAGCGTTCTAAACTAGGAAAACAAACAGTACAAGAAAATGAAATAAAAGACATAAAAGAATAACAAAAATAAAGTAAAGTTTTTGGTTCTTTCATGTGCTTTCAGTGTTGTGCTATTTCTGCAATAAAAAGATGAAATAAGAAGAAAAAAATAAAAATTTTGAAGTCCTATAAAAATTTTCAACATGTTTGCCACCCTGTAACTACAAAAATAAAGTTTTCATTATTCCTGCAATAAAAACTGATATATGAATCCTTAAGGGATACACTTTAACTTTAAGAATAGTAAATGCCTGACGACAATTGCTTACATTTGTTTCACTAAAAGAAAAATATATTTGTTGCACTTTTGATACATACTTTTAGTACATAGATTCTTGATAGATTGTGTTATATTATATTTTGATTTCTTTTAATTCATTTTAATAAAACTATTTATTTACTATTACTACATTTGAATACCAATTTTATGAAATTTACGCCAAAATTTTTGAAATGATGTACATTGCAGTATGGTTTTAACGTAAAAATCAAACACTTCATGTCTGCTTGGTTTTATTTTTTTTCTAAATGGTAACACTTTGATATCTAGCACCCTTGCTTTGTGGCGACCTATAAGTTTCCAATTGTTTAGATGGGGCAGCTTATTGTCACTCGCATCAGTAACGGTCTGGCCGAAAACTTATGATACAAACCATTGTTATATTTCGTTAGAAAAAATTGTTGCCAACGTCATGTGAGGTAAAAAAGTTTACCGTTGTAATAGAGCATCGATTATGAGAATAACAATGCTCTCTCTTTGATTCCTCTCTTGTTTCTCGGATATAGGTAAGTACTTGCTGCGCACGTAGCGTGTATTTGAATCTAAAACTGCCAATTAAATTTTGGTGGACCACAAAATTTGTAACGACCATAAAATACAATTAGTTATTAATCTACAGCGAAAAATTTTTTGGGATTATTAAAACCTAAATCAGACTTTCAGCTTATTTTTCGAAAAGGTATAATAGGTGTAAATTTATCATCATTTCCGAGTAGAACATTATCAAGGCGAATGATTCTGTTATCCCATACGTACATAGTTCATCGAAATATTGGCCTTTTGTAATATTTATGAAATAAAACATAGGACGAAACACTTTCTTCTAATGTTTATCTGTCACGTGAGATACATATGAGAAGAGCATTAAGAAAGACTCTGCAACATTTCAAGAAACAGCAAATTGGTAATATGTTCTCTTCCCAAACTACTAAAAGAATACT
Source organism: Sarcophaga subvicina (assembly GCA_936449025.2). Taxonomy (NCBI): domain Eukaryota; kingdom Metazoa; phylum Arthropoda; class Insecta; order Diptera; family Sarcophagidae; genus Sarcophaga; species Sarcophaga subvicina. Next base: position 58,110,528 of record OW388083.2, on the reverse strand, counting down.
AAATCTACTAAAGCTGTTCCAAGTAGTACCATCTTTGGCGATAAACATTCCATTGACTATGACTACTTCAATCAATATCATGAGCATATCAAGAACAGAAAATTCAACCTTTTCACTTTCATCCAACACTTAACTTTCAATTCCTTCTCAAATACCATAAATAATGCATTATTTACGATAAAACTTCACAAAATCTGTGAAAACCTAAACAAATTCAAACACAACACCGAAGAATTCCTATTAGTCGTATTATACATAAGCCAAAATTATAAAGTTTTTGAATTTTTTAAGCCCTGTTTGAAATTTTCTATTTTTATTTGGTTTAAAATAATGACAATAACAATACTAACGAATTAAAAAATATCTGGTATCTAACTTTTTCTAAATTAAAGTTATATGATCTGAAAAATTTAAATGTATCATTTTTGGTACAAAGCTCGATCTACGGTTAATTTTATATTTTGTCCGGACAAACTTGATCAAAGCTGCCAATAGGTTTTATTTCTCATACTCGGTTATACGAACTCCGTGGGACCAGAAAAAATAGTTTGTTATAGGCAAAGTTCGTAATAAACGGGGTGAAGTCATAGAAGAAAATATAAAATACAAATAATTTTTTTCATTTATTAAAAAAAATATTTTTTTTATTAAAAACCAAAAATATGTACTTCAGTGAAAAATTTAATAAAATAGTATTAAATAACAAAATAAAACTAAATAACAAAAATAACTTCAAAAAAGTATAATTAACTATAAATATTTATGTACATTTACATATTAAAGCGTGTTATTTTTCTTTGCATAGCAGCATTGATAATTTCTGTTGACTATATAAATGGTCTTTTGCCTCTTCTACATACGGCTTTGATTGAACATATTTCTTTATTTTTTGCAAAAAAATATGCACATTTTCAATTTTAGGTATTTGATCCTCTATTTCCATCTCATCTTCTTCATCACTCAAGTTATTATTAGATGGAGGCTTTACAATTTCCACAATTTCACTATCAGAAAGGGTCGCCGACGTTAAACTATTTTCATCTATATTTATATATTCTTCCAAAGACAGCGCTTCCATCACATCTATTATTCTTCGCAATTATAAATGTGACTTATTGCGTATTTTCTCAAAAGGGGAGGTAGTATTTTGTTTGTCCAATTTGCAGTGACTTCTGGTTCGACACTATTAGACTCTCCACAAATTTTTTTGAAAATAATTTCATTTCTAGTTTTAAAGCGATCTAACCAGCCATTTGTTGCCGTAAACTTGATGTTAAGGTCTTTTGCTAATTTGTTGGCTTTCTCCACCATTAAACTTTCACAAACGGGTGTATTTTCGGCACGTACCTGTTGGAACCATATTAACAAAGCCCGCTCCACCGCTTCATATTTTGAACTTCGTATTTTTTTGCATATGTCTTTATTTGATTTCCGTTTCTCATCTATGTCACTTAATATATTAATTTTTTGAAGCAAAGACAGTGATTTTTTCTTATTTTTAGACATTTTCAAATTATTTAGCAACTGACGTTTTAATCCTTTTTATCTATCACCTGATAAAAATGTTGAGTTATAATTTAATGCTGTCATATTAAATAAAAGTAAAGACTATTGCCACACTTCAAAGTTATTTCTGAGGGTTCGTTATAAAAAGGCAAAATGTATGAAATGTAATTACTGGGACCATTTAAAGTAGTTCATTTTAACCGAGAATTTGTTATAAACGAGTTCTTAATAAGCGATGTTTTTTGTATGAAAACGTTGGGACTTGAAAATATGTACGTAATAACCAAGAATTCATTATAACCTTGTTCGTTATAAACGAGTTTGACGTATATAATATTGAATTGATTTGTCCATATCATGTAAAATTTGATTTTGCTTTAAGTGTCGTTTTTGACGAATTTTTCGAAATGTGAATAGCGTTGCAGAAAATTCTCAGAAAAATATATTTTTGTTTAGACAAAAATTTTCATATGACAGAGATACGCCAGCTCTAGCAAGTTCATGCACAACACAATTAAGCGGATTGTCGGTGTAACCATGAGCCAGTTTAAAATTGCTCAAATTAGGAATTCCGCTATCCATACTAAGAAAGAATGAGATACAGTCAATCAATTCATTAGTGCTTGGGATCCGAAGATGAGGTGGGGGGTATCTGCAAGCATTAATTTGTTTGCAATTGAATTGTCCAGAAGGAGTAATTTTTCAGCAAAGTAAGATTTGCCATACATGCGATTTTATGGAAACTAATTGAGTATTACAAAAAGAATTTCCCCTCGTTTTATTAAAAAGGTTTGCTTTGCGCTATTGCAATTTCCACCGCAAGTATTGCTTTAATTGGTTGAAATCATACCTGTTAAATTTCTATTACGATTAGTAATAAATTACATTGCTTTTTAAAAAGAATCGTAATGATTATATAATTCTATGAACAATTTTTTCGAATTACGAATTGATTACGATTACAAAATAATCAAAAAATAATCAGGATTACTGGAAATTTAAAATTACCTCAGCACTTATTGTATAGAATATATACGGCTAAGAATTCAGAGTATATGCACATTTCAATCTCCAATTTCAATGAACACCTCCATCAGGCCACATCACATACACAAAGCCGCATCTGAAAAATAATAGAATCTTTTCTAAAGATGTTGATACGTTATTGCTAAAGAAAAAGATGAGCTCAAAGTGAGTGGCAATAGCACCGATATGTCACCAGAATGGGTGGCACGGCATGGTAATTTTAAAACATACGAATGCACATAAAGCAAAACCAGTTCAGAATACAATCATATGGCGTTGGTGTCTAGACCATCCATTTCAGGCCAAAAATTTGTAGTCATTCACCTATAGTGCTCGCCGTTGCAGAGATGGCTTGATCAATGTCGTTCTCAAAGAAATATGGAAGATTATTGATTTATTTTTCAGCTTTTAAAATACATTTTAGCGGAAGGATAACTGCGATACTGAATGTATTGATATTCATATTGGTTTGCTATAATACTAAAATACTGCCATGTCGGCTAGAAACATTCAACTAAAAACACTCATAATTTGAACGTTTGCCAAGGAGAAAGTAACTTCTGCTTAATTTGAAAACCTAAATCGATTCGGTTGGAAGATAATACCGTGTGTCTGGCGAGATCAAAAGGATGTAATTTATCACGAGCTCCTAAAATCTGTTGAAACCTTTAATACAGATCGCTCCTGAGAACAAATGATTAATTTGAGCCAGAAAAATGACCAGAATGGGCCATAAGACACGACAGGATAATTTTGCAACATGATAATGCAACTATACACAGAGCAAAACCAGTCCAGGATACAATCAAAGCATTGGGCTGGAGGATTCTACACCATCAGCCGTATTTTTCAGACTTGGTTCCTAGCGACTACTATTTGGTTACCATTCAACTACCATTCTTACCAAGAAGATGAAAATTGCGAGACTAATCGGTTTGCTTCAAAAGACGAACAGTTTTATTGGCGTGAAATCTACAAATTGGCAAAAAGATGGAAACAAAATATGTTGCCAGCAATGGCCAATATTTTCAGGAATTCACATTGTCACATAAAAGCAACAAAAACAATAATTTAACACCGGAACATGCTGTATAATTGTTTTTATGTATATTATTTTTTTTAAAACTAGTTCAAAATTAATTATTTCTTTTTCTTACTGAAGACATGAAAGGTATCGTGTGATGCCTGATTAGTATGTAACTTTTCCTTTTTCTTAAAGAAACATAATGTATTCAGTACAAAACAAGTTTTATCTTTTCCTTTCCATTTTCCACAAACAAAAAGTGTTCGATTGATCACCCATCAAATGTTGACAGTGTTACGAAAATCTTTACAACAAATAAATTTTATTTTCCTATATGTAAATCGATTTATTTCAAGAAGACAAAGAAATGTTTACAATCTTTGTGTGAATATAAAATGTTTTAACTTGAGGTCTACGATACGTAAACAATTTGAAAGACTTAAGACCACATCAATAGAAGCAGAAACAACATTTACTTCAAAGGTGTTAAAAGCTTACTGGAACAAATAACGATTGATGATACTTTAGGTTTTTATCAACTTTTTAAGCCCTGAAACATATAAATAGACTTAAGACTATACGAAAAAAAATTGTCTTTTAAACAAAAAAAAAAATACAAGTTTTTTCCTTCTATTTACGGAAAAATGTTGCAGGAAAGCAAAATTGTCCGGCATATCCTTTCTATATATGTTATGTATGTACATGTATATAAAAAGCACTGCTTAGTTTGACCTTATCAAAGCTATATTTAGGTGACATTGTTACAAATATATTTAAGTTATGCCACACCTTATATACCATATTGTACACAAATTTTAAATACATCTTTGTGTCTTGTTTGATTAATATTTCTAAAGTTTGAATGACTTATACCCGGGTAAGCCATAAAATCGAAAATATCATGAAATGAAGAAATTTAGAAACGTGTGTATGATGTCTTTAGCTTAAATACTTCCGTATTCCTTTTTAATATTAAATGTGTTAATGTCACAAAAAATTCTTCTCATATCATAACTCTTCTGGTAATTGTACCACTCCAAAAACACAAATGTTGATCAAATAAGTTAGTAAACACCATTGAGTTTTTCGCGTGAAAATCGATAACAAAAATGGATTGGAATTTAAAACGAGAGCGTCATTAAGCAAATATATAACAGAATTATTTGCGATACGCATGAATTTAGCATAAACTCATCTGATGGGATTCTATATATAAAAAACCCGTACAGTATGATCCTAACGCTGCTCCGCTTAACGCTGTTTGAGTACTAGGCGGTAATATGGGTCTTTCCTTAAGCGCAGACTGTATTGATACTTGTTGTATACACATGTGTGCAAATGAAACGGCCATGCACCAACCAAAATTTCATGAATTTTAGCCAAAAGTTTGTAAAAAATTTATAGTTTATATATTTATTTTATTAATTTATTTCTGTTTTATTATAAAATAAACAATTTTTAAATGTTTTTTATAAAACAAGAGAAAAATAAAGAAAAGTTTCAAATGACTCTATAAGTATCCCCAAGGAGAACCCTGAGTAAATTTAAAATTCAAAGGCCTAATTATGAAAATGTTATCCCTTGTATGTAGTAGAATATCCGTTAAGGTCAAGCACACAATTTAGCCCATTTGGAATTGAATGTACAAGTTTTGTTTAGTGTTTTCTGGTGGCACCATGAGCGAGTTTTCGGTTGACTTTTGTTTGAGGTTTAGCGATTACGTAACCGTTCTTTCAAATCATCTCCTAAATACTCTCTTGAAGTCTTATCGGGACTTTGTGCAAGAGTGTTAAGCCTGTGGGTACTTCTTTTGTCAAAATATATTGCCGTACTAAGACTTTTGATGTCCACGTGTTAAGTTGCATCGTTTAACGCTGTTTCGTTTAGCGCTGGAACTTATTGAAACGTATCCCCCGCGTTAGGTGGGGTTTTACTCTGTTGTGTTATCTCTGCGAAAGCTTGATGTAAAGAGGAAGAAGTGCTACAAAGCTTGGCAACACCTAATCGTGCGATAATGTGGTTTATTCTTTGGGAGAGCAAAGTCATCAGATTACTGGTAGAACGACTCTCACGGAAACCACAATTACTGATGAAATTGTTTGAATTTAGATATTTTACAAGTTGATGTTTGATCATACATACCAGAATCCTGGAAAGTGCGAAGCAAGAAAGCATTGTTTCAGCAAGATGGAAAAACATTAATCAAATTTGAAGCAAGTTTTGCAGTGTTGGAATATCATTCGGGGGCAAAAGAGTTGTTGAGATGAGTATAAACTTAACTTAAGGAAAAAAAAACAATTTGTTAAGTCTCGACCTACAGAGGATAGCTAATAGCCTTAATGGTAATTGAGAAACAGACAACGAACGGTAGTCCTTGAAAATACAAACTAGTAATCGATGGCTCTCCACAATCTCGTATACAAAAAATTATAAAAAATTATAGTGAGCCTGGAAATTATAACATAAAAGGCTATGTTTACTTTTTAACATGTATGAGAATAAATTTGTATTTTATTATCATGAAGTTAGTATGTAGTAAACGTGAGCACAAGACATTTAAAATTGTACAGTATTGTATTTTTCTCATGAGCGAATATTTACTGTAGCTGCAAATATAAATAAGAGTCAAGCATAGATAGAGAACAAAAAACGACTGCACTCATAAACCATTTTCCAACAATCCAAAGAGAGTTGTGTGAAGAGTACAGCAAAAATATTGTACACTCCATAGTGTCACAACGTGCATTTCTTTTTGCAGTAAGTGTAAAAAAAATGTTTTTTTTTCTTTTTTTTCAGAATAAAGAAAGAGTATTTATTCAATAGTAGACGTCGGCACCAATAGCCCCGGGGGCCGAACATCTTCGGCTTTTTATACACATAGGACACGAACATCAACGAATATGAACATAGCAATTTGAAGAGAGATTGTTGTTGGAAGAGTTCATGGCAGAAGCAAAGAATGTATAGAAACACTTATGTACGCATATTTTTCAACGTTGACACTACTGAAATTCATTTGACAATACTGAAAATTTAGTTTCAGTAGTGAAATATGCTCTTACAACACAAAGCATATATCCACTACTTCACAGATATACTTTGATATACTTTGTATACTTTGAATAAAAGAGAAATACACATTTCAGTGTACTCGTATAATCAAGACCAACAAAAAAGAGTACAATTCAGTATTGCATTTAGTGAAGGGTAAGCTAGCAAGATGTCTTGTGCACACGTCTAGTATGTAGCCATGAAATAGACAAATTCAGTATTCCCAAAATGTAAAGAGAATGAAGAAAAAACAAGAATGAAAAGTCGTTTCTTCATAGAGAGGGCCATAAATACAATTCCCTTCTGATAGAATAATTTACAGATTTGAAACTCTTAATTAACTGATAACGAAACATTCCCCCAGAATTTATCATCACGTATGTCTTTAAATGTTATTGGTGTTCAGATGAACCACACCAGGCCAAATTAAGTTGGCAATCATCGACATATAGTGGAGAATGATGGTCTGGCAACTCGTTCTCAAATGGATATAGACTGAAGACGTCGTCAGTCCAGACCAAACAGTCACTTTTCAAGATGCATTGGATACTCTAGGATCGCATATGGATTGGTATCCTCCCAAATTTGACAACTTCGTTTGTTCCCGCACTCTTTTCTTTCAGAAACGGGCCTTATCGCGGATGATGAGGCTAATTGTTCCAGAACCAATTCAGAAAACAAACGTCGTCGTCAATGGTCCTTGTCTAGCCATCCGGGGTAATTTCCTAAAACAGTCTGAATAAATGATATACATACTTCAGTAGACTTATTGCAAAAACTCGGAGAGTAAAATAAAATTGCAATGAAAAATTTTTAAAACCCGTAGTTCGAAGTCGACATTAAACAGTAGGTCCCGTCACTTATGTGTAAAATTAACACACATAACAAGGTGTGAGAAGCTATGTTATAATACTGACTAAAGGGATGTAATCAGGTAAGTAGATAAGGAAACTGACATATTGTGGCAAGTAAACCACATGGTTTAAAATAAAATTTTCCAATTTTTTATTATTATTTCAGATAAAATTATTAAGATTAAGTTGTTATTGGAATAAAGAAGTCACAGTAGTCTAGTAGACGTAAAACCAAGGTTCGAGCCCCAGGCAAGATATCAAAACAAAATACAAAAATATTTCTTCGGCGAATTCCTCTCAGCAGATTTCCGGCAAAAACTCTGAGAGTAAATAAAATTGACTTTAAGCTGTAGATCCCGCCACTCATGTATAAAATTTAACACACACAACATAAGTTGTGTGAGAAACTAGGTCGTAATCCTGACTGAAGGTTTGTAATGACGAATTATGTATGGAATAGACAACCATACCTTATTTATAATTCGAAACAGTATGTTTTGACCCCGATGTATAAGCTTCCGATATACATACATACTTACATATGCTATTCTATTTACAATTTACCACTAACTTTGCATGAACGTGATTAAGATCAGGTGACTGGGTGGATCACTGACATTATCATAGAAAAATCTTCTAAGGGTTAAAATGATGATCGATTTTTCTATGTTGAATCGTTTTGTCATCTCCTCCAGTAATTCCATAATTCCGACGATGTTCCTCAAAGATCTATTGGAGTACAATATTAATGATTTAGTCATTTGTTTTTCTTTTATACGATCGGAATTCGAGAGAGATTTAAGATTTTCCCGATGTTGATGTCTTCTTTCCTGTTCTATTGGGTTGTTCGGAAAGTAATTTGGTTTTTTTTTTGTGGAAATGAAAGACAGTTTTCGTATAATATCAATCGAGTATTCATAAACTGTTGAATTTGATAAATATAAACTCAATCCGATCTCACGTATTGTTATTCGCCGGTTCGCATCAACTAATGCCTTTTTTGCGTCTTTATCAGCTTCAACCGGCCTTCCCGAACGTGGTGCATCTTCGATATCGAAATTGCCAGTTCTGGAACACCTTCTCCATACACATCGGCCATTTTTACCCTTTCAGTGTTAAATAGCAAGATATATATGAATGTCGAAAACGCTGCTTATCGCTCTCCATATTTAAAAGGACACCACACAACAAGTGCTTCGTAGACTTAATTGAAATTTTTAACACACAAGCCTTACAATATGTGCTCTCAAAGCGCATTTCTCTCCGTCGGAAAAAAACGAAATTACTTTTCGAGCAACCCAATATAACTTTTTTAACATTTTGTGTACTTATTGTAATGTTTGGAATATGTATCTACAGCTCTCGGAACTGAAACATGTAGATTTTCTGTCTTTCAGTTTTTTTTTTTGCAATTTAAGTTTACAACATATTAAATTGTCATCCAGAAACAAAAGTGTCTTAAAATTTTTGTTAATTGAGTTTTTCTACAGCTTATATTCTATATAAAAACTGATACAAACTTAACAAGATAATTGTTTTACAGAAACGAAACAGAAAAGGCTGTCTATTCCAAGTGCAAAAATAATTGTATAATGTGAACATTTTTATTTACATCTGTATCTGATTTGACTTAATGTTTTCTGAAAATGTTTACTTTAATGTGCCTCATTTATATTTTAAATTTGAATTTTTCTATTTAAACGTATTTAACAAATTTCAAAAATATAGTAAGCTTGTTAATTTTGCTTTCCTACTATTTATGTACAGGGGACAGCGAAAGTCTTGGTACGACAATACATTTTAGCAATTTCATTAATTTGTAGCAAAAGTTCGTATAAATAATTTCAGTTTTTATACTTATTATATTCATTTATTTCTTGTTTATTAAAAAACAAAAAAATTTTAATCTTTTTCACAAAACAAGAGAAAAATAAGAAAAAGTTTCTGCTGACTTCTTATTTGAGCACCGCACCCCTACAGAATATATTTAAAATTCAAAGGCCTAATATATAAAAATGTTATTAATTATATTTTGTAGGGTATCCCTAAAGGTCAAGTATACCATTTAACCTATTTGGCATTCAATGTACCAGTTATGTTTAGTGTTTTCTGGCGATATTTGCCGCCATGCACTCATTAGCAAGTATTTCGGTTAACTTTTGTTTGAGGTTTAGCAACTACGTAAACTTTCTTCCAAATGATCTCCTAAATAGTCCTTTACAGCCATATCGGAATTTTGTGCAAGAGTATTGAGCCTGTGCGGACTATGGTAGGCAAATCACATGTTCACAGTAGCAGCCGTATGATTGGGTCCATTGACTTGTCGGAAGTAATGACTATTAAAAATTCTTAGTTCTTCCGAACTTTTGCTGAATTTGTTCTTTAGAATGTTTAAGCAGTCTCTCTAATTCATTGTTTTCTCAATAAAATTTTGCCAGAAATCTGCTGAGAGGAAGTCACCGAAGAAATATTTTTCATATTTTCGTTTTGATGACTGACCTGGGTTTTGAACCATGGCCTCACGTGTAATAAGCCAACACACTATCTACTAGACTACGGCGACTTCTCGTCGCATAGTGTTATTTGTAAAAAACTAATGAATAAAAAATAGTAAATGAAATGTTTGAAATTTCACAAAATGAGAGTTGCGCGATTGAAAGAAAGATATGAAGAAAGGTTTAATTTTTCGTACGAATAGTGATAATTTCATTTAATTTGAAGTTTGTAGTAGAAAATCCAACCATTTATTGTGATTTTGTTTAGACTTGGTTTACATGTTACTAAAATTTATCTTTTTGATAACATTTTTATTTACGTTTGTTGTAAAACCAAGGCGCATTTTCCAATATAAAATTTCTAAATGAAATCCTTTATCATTTTTTGCTGTCGTTGGTATTAATAATTTTCTTTTATTGAAAATTTAAAAATATCTGCTGTTCTATAGCACTGTTTTTGAGTTTTGACTTAGCAGATGAAATTATACACCTGTAAACTAATCTACCAATAATGAAAAGAAGTATGAACTATTTAACATTTTTATGCTTTTTGTATCATAATTGGGGGATTCAAATTGTGTTGCATCCTATTACAACCTTCATGAACAAAAAGTTTATAACTTCGCCATTAATATTAATAATTGATGGTTGTTACTTTACAGAGCCATTTTATTTTATGTTTTTACATTAAATTTCAAGAGTTTATACTATTAACTGAACCCCCATATATTTACCAAAAAAAAAAAAAAAATATAAATCCGCATATACATAAACTAAGTGCAATAAAATTTTATAGTATATGAGAATGTAATTTGAAATTTATATTATCTGAGGAATATATGACCACATGTGTTGTGCGCTGCCCATAAAAGCTAGATTATTCATTCGTTTTAGCGAATGAATAATAAATCACTTACTGAAACATTGAATATGGAATATGAAAATTATATTTTTAACTCACAAATAAAATTTAGTTTCAAGTGAGAATAATAAGTTTTTATTTCTTGTGGATATTATGATTATACGATATAAATTTAAATTTTTGAAGAAGTAAAGATATTGAAACAAATTTTATATTTCGAAAAATACATCTGTTTCGGATTTTATTTAAAAAATATTAACAAATATTTATTTATCAGATATAAGCAATCCAAACATGAATATAAACAATCCAGTTTACACAACAACAATTATAATTTACAAATCCATCTCTTTTATTTTTAAAATAAAATAACAGCAATTGTATGGGATGTATGTATGTATGCATTTTGCACTAAAATTTATTAAAGAGGACAATTTGTCTCTAAATTATTAAAATAAAAACAGAACAATTTGCATTAATATTTATTGTAACTTAAGTTGGATACATAAGGTGTACGAAATCTGTATGAATCTTTTGAGAGAAATAATCAAAAAATGTTTCTATGATACGGAGACCAAAAATTTTTAACACCAATTTTTAAATGCATACGAATTTTATTTAAGAGCTGCATAACTTCATGGTTATCGGGTGTTCCCAACAAGGTCTTCTGAACTTTGACAATCCATAATTGTCCATTTTGTTGAAACTTAGGAACGCTCTGTCTACAGCTACAGCGCAGCTTTCACCGCTGTATGAGAAACGTTATATTTCCAAATATTTATTCCTGGTGTTAATCAGTCCTTAATAGATTTCCTTTTGTTTAAAACTTGATTAATTATTTTCGTTACAATTTTAATTTGATGAGGCACTGACTGACCTGTTGAAAAAATTTTTCACAAGCTATAAACACAATAGACGCAACGCAGTAATGGCAACCTCAGAAAAGTTGCATGTGCATTAATTTTAATGAAGGGAGAACCGGCAAATAAAAATGGGTCAATAGTACTACGTTCTTAAAACTTCTATTTTATGTATATCATTGTATTGACAGCACTAATTCTCTCACTACCAGCACAAATACCCTCACTGTTAGCACTATTTCTATGACTTCTGCGAATAAAAATATAAATTAGCATAAAATCATAGCAGTGGAATCGCTGCATGTTGCCTTTCATATACTACTTTTAAAGAATGCTGTGCTTACTGCGTTACGTCTAATTAATAATACGTAAATTAAATAATTTGCAACGTTCTTACAAAGCGCATGAAGTTATAGTGTTACAAAACATTCATTTTCGATTGTTTTTAGAAAATTTATTTTTATCTGCCGATATTATTTTCATTGACAGTAACTCTACAGACAATAACTAACACAAAATAAATTGAACAGTTAACATTAATTAAAAGGTAAACTCCTAATTTTCTACACAAAAAAAAAAATTATTTTGATTAAAATTAATGAACAATAGACGAATAAAAATTATTTTCTTTTCGGATTTAAAATATACCTACGATATGTGTACTCGCATGTTAAATAGAAGCTGCCTTTATGGAATTTCATATCCGTTTTATTTAGAATTTATGTCCTTATTTTTTTTTCCTCATCCTATCACTGAAATAAGTTGATCTAGTAAAATAAACGAACACCTATTCGCAACTTAATATGTCCCATATTTTTAACTAGAAAACCTCATTGTGGTTCGTAAACAAGAGCGTAATGTGCAGAGGGTAATGCAACGGCAATCTGATTATGAGTATTTACAAATAATGTTCAAGTTGTTCAGTCACAATTATAAACAAGGAAAGTTTCAATTTTAATGCTGCATTTTGCATAAACTAAACTCATATTTTTCCTACATATACATTCTGTAATAATTGCGAATGTTAAGGGTCTCTTGGTCTTCCATTGTATTGCATTTTAAAAAGAATGCATTGCATTTTTGAAGTGCATTTAAACCAGAAAAACACAACATAAGCACAATTGTTTCCCATTAAATAGTACTTTATTCGCTATTCTGATATATTTTGAAATGCGGTCCTAGTAGTAGTTTAAGGCTACATATGTATGCTGCATACAATTTGGTGTAAAAATAGGAAGAATGAAAAAGGCCATGATATATAGTAGCCTACAGTCTGCCTTTTTCAAGTTTCGTTTAAGAACGTTAAGTTTGGAAATGAATGAATACATACGGTCTTATAATAGAGATTTTCGAAATTTGACAGTTAATAACGGTCATATAGTTGAAGCTACATCTGTCAAATTAGTTGTCATTTATTCATTCTGATTTACTAAAACACCATAAATGAAGAGATTATTGAACAACATGCGCAGATAAGTCTTTTGTCAAAATGGGCCCTCTGTCTAACATCTAAAAAATAACTTTAGCCATAACAAAGTATTTTCTCTGTCATTGCACGGGCTCTGATGAAAAGTAAACAGCCTATGGAAGGATATTTATTTTTGGATTGATTACTTAAACTAGCATTGCAGGGAAATATAAATTCTAAATAATCATATGACATTTGGAATACGATGATGTTCGCCGTAGTCTAGTAGGTAGTGTGTTGGCTTATTAGACGTAAGGCCGCGGTTCAAACCCCAGGTCAGACATTAAAACGAAATATGAAAAATATTTCTTCGGCGACTTCCTTTCAGCAGTTTTCTGGCAAAAACTCTGAGAGTAAATAAAATTGTCATAAAAAGTTTCTCAAAAACCTGTCGTTCGGAGACGGCTTTACTACTGTAGGTCCCGTCACTCATGTATAAAAAATAACACACGCAACATAAATGGTGTGAGAAGCTAGGTCGTAAACCTGTCGGAATTGTAATGAATCAAACGAAATTTTATCTTTTGTTTATAAATTACACTATGCGACAAAATAAAAAAAATAAAAATACGCCCTGCTAATGACATAGTACAAGTTGTGAGTTTTGTTGAGTAGAACCCAAAAAAAAAAATGCATTCGGTATCAAACGTTCCGTAAGGTAAGGTTTCATTGCGTAAGATACTTAAAAATCTAATAATAAAAATTTCTTGCGTATAATAACTTACAAAATAACTATTATAAGAAACTAATTATAACTTTACCAGCTTACATCAGCAAAAATAGTTATCTATTTAAAGTCTGATAAAATAACCAAAGGAATGCTGGATTGAAACACGAAAATTTTCTTGATTTATTTTTAAAAATTATTTATTTATTTATTAATTACAATACAATTACAAATTATATTCTAATTATATACGAGCGGAGTAACTTGACCATATGTTCGGTGTAGTGTCACAGACCAGAGTCTCAGATGGGAATCGAACCCACGACATTCACGCTAATAGTTTAGCACACTACCCACAACACTACCAGGGCACCCATTTTTAAAAATTACTTTTTTAAAAAGATAACCAAAATACTTTAAAATATTTTATATTTTTTATAATTTTTATTGTTTAACTGCGACTACTTATCGTTTAAAGATCAGAACAAAGAGTACATTTCAAAATATAATTGAGATCTAGATAAAGTTTCTGTGAAGATTATAATTGGATAGAACGAAAGCTATATGGTATAAAAGGTATTCGATAAGTGTCGCTAATTAGCCAGCCGAATATTAATAATGTTGTATGTATATATAAAATTCGATGAATTATTATTAAATTATATTCAGAAATTAATCATAAACATTTGAAATGCAATTAATTCGACTTTTTAAATTAATATTTAAAGTATCAAAAAAATTAAATTAAATGAATTTCTGTAACAATAGAGACTACCATACCTGCATAGTAGATATTAGCAACATTGTTGATAAACTCTCTCAACTATATACATGTTGGAGAACAATGTTTTCTGAATGTCTAGATGTATACGAGATGCTGATTGTCATGTATCTAAACTTGAATTTCAGCAACATTTGTTTAAAATATATTGAAGTTATTTCCTAATCAAATATACTTGAAATTGTTGGAACACTATGTGGTGTATGCTAATAATTTTAGAAAGAGATAACAAATTTTCAAATTTAAACTTTAACAAGAATCGTTCACCACATGCTATAAAGGCGTTTATTGCAATGAAATGTCGATAATACACTTACTTAGAAATCTACCAATTCTACAATATCCGCACATTTTTACATACAATTTTACATCGATTCTTTAATGAAATTTTCATTTGAAAAATATATGTTTTGTTTAATTTAATCAATTCTCAAAAATTGTTTTGCCAATTTTAGCTCAGGTTAACATACACTAATCACATCCAGACGACCTAAATATACATAACTTCTGTTTACCACAGCTTGAATGAGATCATCAACGGACGATAAGTCAAGAGCCAACATAATCCAATAAATCATTCGATAATTTTGTAACAATGAAAGTGTGCCTCATGAGGTCACTAAAGGAATACTAATGAACAGTACCAAGAAGATAGATCAAACGGACCTGAATAATTGGCTTAATAATATTTGCTTAGTTAACAAGATCATTGACAAATAATCGCATAACCAATCATGGGTGAAATTTAGATCCCATAAATTGACTATCGACCATTAAATATGTCTCCACCATAACTACGTTAAAACATTAACAGATTGATTATGGATGGCAACTAAACTTCTGTTCTATTGGAGCTTGCTGTATGAAACTTGAACTTATTTAATGGAACTTCAACGCATTAACGAAATAAAAAGAATATAGTGGTGCTTTGTGGCAGTCTTAAAATACAAAAAAAAAAAAAAATAAAAAAAGTTTTATAAAGATGCTATTTAGATATTACACACAAATTATTTTGAAATCTGTGCAGTACGCTTTAGCGTATGAGTAATATTTGTTTATTAGTGTTCTCATACGCTCCATTCTCGATTCAGGTAATATGTTAAATAAGCTGTACTGTTACTTTTTCATTGTGAAATTAGAATTATGTATTTTAGCTAAAAATGAAAGCCAGGCTTAAAAGATATCAACAAAAATTGTTCTCTTACTTTGCCACAAGTGGCACTAAAAATATATGGGTGTCACAGCCTTGGCGCATAGAAAAATTGGTGGTTATTTCTAACTTTAAAAATAATGACGTGTATTAAAACGTCAAGCGATACGTTAGTGCAGTATTGTTTGAAAGACTTTAAAACTAGACCCCAGAGAAAAAAAGAAAGTACACTTTAATCAGCAGATTTTTTTCTAAATTGTGACTAGTGTATACACCTATGCCAACAAGCTAGGCCTAATCTAGCCAGCAATAAAGATATTTTGTACGTTTAGCGAAATTGTCATAAATGTTCTTGTCTACCACAAAATTATTACTTTATATGTCAACGAACCAGAGCAGTTAGCGTTCATAAATAAGAGAATATTGTGTTTCACTATGACTACTCATATATAACTCGTCTAATCGTTTAACGATCTGAGAACTAAGTAGAGAGATTGTTATAATTTAGTTCCACCCACCTGGTATGTCCAGTGAATTCAGTCTAGCATTAACTTTTGATCACTCTGCGCAGAAACTCTACATTCTAAAAATTCTTGGTTCCATATTTCCAGCAGGTCGCTCAAGCAGTAACTTGCAAATTCAGCAAATGTGTCATTAAGTCTGGATTTACAATTTTTTGTGACACATTTTAAAATAAAAAAGGAATTAGTATCTTTGACAGTTGATAAAGGCAATCTCGCTGAAGCTATGTACTATACATATCTGTTCCCCTTTTTTTTGTAATGTTGTCTGTTTTGCCAAATCGCCATACACAAAGAAGTGTGTTCTATGAATGGAACAGTTGGCAGCTGACTCTAATTTACATTAGAAGATCATCTTCAGGAATGAGGCCAACTTCTGGATTGGAATGGGTAAGCGCCGTAGTCTAGTAGGTAGTGTGTTTGCTTATTAGATGTAAAACTAGGGTTCAAACCCCAGGCCAGACATCAAAACAAAATTCAAAAAGTATTTCTTCGGCGACTTCCTGTCAGCAGATTTCTGGCAAAAAATTTTAGAGTAAATAAAAATTGCCATGAAAAGTTTCTCAAAAATCTGTCGTTCGGAGTCGAATTTAATAACTGTAGGTCCCACCACTCATGTATAAAATTAACACACACAACATAAGTTGTGTAAGAAACTAGGTCGTAATACTGACTGAAGGGTTTTAATGACCAATTATTATGATAAAATAAAAATACACTCCAATAACAATTTTTTAAAGAATTGCAAAATTCGTTGAACATTAAATCGATTTAGAGATTTGAAATAAATATTGTTTCAGATTTTTATAAAATTTTGTAATCTTTATAATTTTCAGTACATGTAATTTAAGTATTTAAAAAAAGGAAGAAAAACTAAATAATTCTACAATGAAACAAATCTTTTGAGATAAGGAAATATAATAGACAGGCAATTTAAGATGAACAACGGTGAAATGCGAGAAAAAATAAAATATTGCAAAAGGTTCTGAATGCTAAGATTCTTAGTTCTTGATGCTGCTACGAAAAACAAAAAACAGAAAAATAATTCGCCTCTTAATATCTACTAGGATATAGTTAAAAACAGTTTTTGGCACTATTACTATGCACTTTGATGAGATAGTACTTGCATAGAAAAAAAGTGATTCAAATAATTATTGTGAAATCGTATTGTATATCTAAATTTAAAGCGCTCATTTTTAAATTTGCTTTTGAAACATTTAACATTTGTGTTAAGTTTCTATCACGTATTGAACTAATAAATCTTAGTCTTATATTTTCAGCAATTTCCCGAAAACTTTTGTATGCAATACACATTTCAACAATCAACTCGTTGATGTCAGTATGATTTTTTTTTATAATTTTCGTTATTTGATGTTAAATTTTATGAACCAAGAAAATAAATCAAATTTCAAATATATCATTGTGTGAAAGAGTACGTTTGTCTCTATCTAAGCTGTGCAAGACATAAGCATTTTGCTAGAGTTAGCATTTGGGAATCTTATTTGAGTTTTTTTATATAAAAAATAAATTGCAATTTTTAAACGCAGACTTTGTATATAGTTTTTATAAGCACAACTTGAGCTTTTAAAACAATTTGACTTTATTCAGATTCGCTGAATAATTTTGTGTATGTATATGTACATATCTGGGTGGTGGAATTTATATTATTTATTATTTTTATACCAGATACAAACTATTTGTCATACATAGTCATGGACAAAACTCTACAGACCCCCATCATATCTTTTATGTAACGAAAGCCAGCTTGGTTTTAAAAAACTAAAATATTCAAGCTATTGTTTGCTTGATCTTCTGCTGCGAAAAACAAGTGAATAATTGTATGGATATTTTTAACAATGTAAACTTGTCGTACTTTTTTGTTTATTTCTCTATTAATTTTATTCTTTTTACAATTATTTTGTTATTTATTGATTTCGACTGGTTTTTGAAACTCTAAATTTAGAAGAAATGTTGGGTTGTTTTGTCCATGACTGTATATCCGCGGTATACTTTTTGTTTGTTTACAATACTGTTTCTGGAATGAATTTGAATGAATTCAAGACTTCTGTTACTCTGTTTGACTACACGTACCATTACTTATCCTAATCAGCGTATACATGAAATATGCTCGAAATTGGAAAAATACTGAATAAACGTAGAGTGCTATGGAGCGCCATTCGATACAATTTTATATGATTGATTAGATTGTTGGTTTATGTTGTGTACGAATTTGTATGCTTAGTTCGCTGTTGTTGCGAATCAGTATGTAGATTGGTATGAGTATTGTTTTCATTAATAGAAAACCAAAAATTAATGGCTTTCTATTCAGTTTTATCATGTTTTATTATGTTGATTATGTAGTAACAACAACGAAGAAACGAAAAATTTAAATTTCTTTCTTCTATGCCTAATAGTTTTTTTATATAATGTAGGTAAGTACACACATGTGCATCTAACACGGTAATTCAACAATTTTCTAAGTAAAATTAAAAGTTTTGGTAATATTCATTTTGTGTTTTACTGCTATTTTGTGTCTTTTTTATCTGTTATATTGGATGAAAGAATTTAACATTTTGTTGTAAATATTTTCATTTAAATACCATACGAAACAATACATTTGACTGTTGTCTGTCAAAACATTAAAATGAAATTTTTAAATGGAAATAAAAGGAAGCTTCATTAAATTTATTTTGGTTTTTTTTGCCGTTAAATTTAAGCATATTTTTCGAATGAACACAAAACCTTCATTTTGAATTGCGGCTAATCATATTTCTTCATATAACAAGAGAGTGTGTAATGATTTGCATACATACATACATAATTGGCCATTACAACCCTTCAGTCAGGATTACGGCCTAGCTTCTCACACCACTCATGTTGTGTGCGTTAATTTTATACGTGAGTGGCGGGACCTACAGTTTAACGTCGACTCCGAACGACAGAATTTTTTTGAGAAACTTTTTTCATGGCAGTTTATTTTACTCTCAGAGTTTTTGCCAGAAATCTGCTGAGAGGAAGTCGCCGAAGAAATATTTTTTTTTTCATATTTCATTTTTGATGTCTGACCTGGGATACGAACCCGGGCTTTACGAATAGTAAGCCAACACACTACCTACTACACCACGGCGACTTCAAAATGTAATGATTTGGGTTCTAACAAATTTTAAAAAGGCAGACGAATTCTTACTGTCTGGTGACCGTAAATCTACAATAAATACAACAATGCAAACACAACAGGCATTTTGTTTTTGTTAAATAGTTATCATCTTGCCAAAAAAATTAACCCTCAAACCTCCATAGGAAATTAATAAAAGCAACTAAAAAAAACTAAATAAATTTTATATATTGAAAATTCTTATGATTTTTATGTCATGCTAAATTACACAATAGCCCAGCACATATAAATTAAATAAAATTATTTCATGCAGTCAATAAATTTCCACTTTACGGAAAGAACTTGTTTTTATATGGCCATCAAGAAAAATATCAGCTGCAAACGTTATTTCTTATTTGTAATAGTTTAGGCACCTAGTTGGAGAGACCGAATTTTTTTTTTTTGGTAATTCATCACTCTCGTCTAAATAAATATAAATTTAGTAAATTTAGGTTGTAGCTTAAAAGATATATGTATGATGTATTAGGTTTGAAACTAAAGACTTAGTTACTAGCGCTTTCACAATGTACATGGAAGTTTAAGTGTGGCGAATGAAATGGGTATGCACTTTTAATGTACATTCCTTATGTCGATCAGTTTCTGTATTGAAAGTGTGTCACTAATGCAAGTACATACGTAGAACTTAAAAACAAAATAGTGTGCAAGTATATCAAAACTAAAAAAAAATAAAAAAAATGTTTCTTTCCTTTCTTATAACGAACGAACAAACGTGTGCACCTAAACAACAGAAAAAGTTCACTGTTGTTATTAAAAATATGAAAAATTTGTGTTGTTTTAATTTATTATCTTGAACCACGCATGTTCATTGAAAACTCGGTAGGAAATTTGTTTACTTTTTAAAAATTATATGCACAAAATATATTCAACACACTTGATTGAGAAATAGGATGCACAAATGCGTACATGTTTGTACCTTGTGCACTTATTAGTGCATAAAAATAATGAAGCAAATCCAACTTATTCTTTGTAATTTATTTCATGTTGAATATTGAACAAAATAATTCAAAACGATATTTATATAGTATCGAAAAATTCTAAATTTACTGTAAGATTTACACGTGTTTGCTTTGTTTATGTTTCTTTTTTTGTTTAACTGCGTAATAAGGTGTTCAGATATGCATCGTTATTGAGTACATCGTAGTAAACGCTATTATTGAGTTTCAATTAATAATTGCGCAATAAATACGAAAATTGTTATAATATTGATTAAAACTTAAAATGCAGCACTGTCATAAGTATGTTCATTGAGAACGTTACAACTTATGCGAACAATTTTTGTTGATATTTGAAAACACAAATATTAACAACGTCAAATAAAAATGGCGAGTGAGGTGAAAGGTAAGTTTATTTATATTAACAGTAAATCTATATTTCTTGTATTTCTATTCCTATTCCATTCTCTTTCTACTATATATTATTTAAAATTTCTAATTATTTAAAATATGTTGAATGTTTCGAAATTTTAGGGATTATGACTATAACAAAACAATGAAAAAAGAATATTTATTAAGAAAATGGCACTAGAAATTTTTACTGTAATGCTCGCTTGGAGTAGGGTGAATTTTCATCTGCCAGAAAACAAATAATATAACTCAATATACCGAATCATTCCAAAAATATTCAAAATAGTGGTTTTATATCACTAAATATGCAAATCAAGATACAGAATCTGTGCTCAGAGCAAATAACTTCCCGCAGTAGTTAGGGCAGATTACAGTAAAAAAATTGAAGATAGGAGTAAATCGTCAAAAATATATTCGATGTATTTTTTAATAGAAGTCGTAAAGGAAAATAGCGGTGATATAATGTTATATTCAAGAAATTCTCATAAAAAGTCTAAAATGAATAATTTTTCCCGTTACGGTAAACCTACCGTATTAAATTTATGAATTGTTATAAAAGAAAATGTTGTTATTTTCCAGCTATCAAATGATTATTGAATAAGCTGATTTGCGTACGCCTGAACACTTAAAATAATTTTTTCAATTAAACGATTATTGACTCAATTAAAATTCATGCTTGAACATATTGTAAAACTCGTTCTATTGTCCCCAAGCCAGTCAGAGGTTGTAAAATGTTATTAACCAATTCAGACGCACGTTTTATGATAAATATAATGAAAAGATACCAGGTTTTAACACCAAAAGATGCTTCTGTGGCAATAAACAAAGCTGTTAGTCGATGGACAGCGACAGACCCCTTTACACACAGTAATTGGACAGTAGATGACTAGAAACGTGTATCAAAACAAAATTTAATCGTTTGAAATCTGTCCGTAAACAATGTTACTGCCGTCCTGGGAAAGGAATTCAGAGTCATATAGGCCAATAATCCTGCTGTCTAATATATCCAAGTTGTTCGAGAAAGCCCAAGTCAAAAAGCTACATCCATTACTGAATGAAAGCGAGTGTACTCCAAATCATCAATTTGGATTTAGAAACAAACACAGCACAATCGAACAAACTCCTAGATTGGTGAGTGCCATAAGAAGGACTTTTGAGGAAAAAAGTATTGCTCCGCTCTTTTTATCGACGTTTCTCAGGCATTCGATAAAGTATGGCATGAAGGCTTGATTTATAAATTGAGTTGCAATTTACCACCAAATGTCTGCAACCTATTACTAAGTTATCTAACAGAACGAAAATTTAGAGTGAAGGAAGGCGAATATGTAAGCGAACCGCAGACAATTAAGGCTGATGAACCTCAAGGAAGCATCTTAGGTCCCCTATTATATTTAATATATACCTCCGATATGCCAATCTGCAGCAGTACCCTTACCTCGACTTTCGCTGAGACACAGCCATCCTAAGAATCGATGAAGACCCGCAGGAAGCATCTCGGTATTTGCAAGATCATAAAGTGCAGTTGGAAGCTTGGTTAAAACGTCAACGAACAAAAATGCACTCACGTAACATTCACATTGCGTGGGAATCATGGCCACCTGTTGAAATAAATAACCAAATAATACCTCAAAGTACGGGGGTTAAATATTTGGACTTATGTACATCTTGACCGGCGACTAACATGGAAGAATCACATAGATGCTAAGTTAGCACAGATTAAATTAAAGGTGATACAGTTACGTTGGCTAATTAATAGATACTCGGTCCTTAGCTTGGACTGCAAGATTCTTTTATATACAACAATATTAAAACTACGGAAGACAGCTATGGGCCACTGTCTCATCTTCAAATATTAATAGAATACAAAGGCGCCAAAATATAATTCTGCGGCTGCCCACGCTTACAAAGGAAATCGCGAAATATGTTTAAAAGTATCAAGAGAAGCTAAGCGATCACCCGAATCCACTTCTTGTTATTTTGAATGATGCCTATATCCGACAAAGGAGAAGAGACAATGTTGACCTCATTAGAAGACGATCGCAAATAATGTCAAATTGACTTAAGATTATATTTATGAAACCATGAAATTTTGTCTCGCGCTGGCGGGTCTTAATTATTGTTATTAGTTTTAAGATGGGATATAAGAATTGTTAGTTTACTTCTATAGTGAAGATTCAATTAAATAAACTGAGAGAAACAAATTTTGTTTTCGTTTTTCTAAAACATTTCAATAAAAAACAGTTACAACGTTACAAGCCTATATTGGTACAAGCCTATATTGGTAAAACTTTTTAGTTTTTTTTTTTCTAATTATCTGACCAATAACCTTAACTATTTTAAAAACTTATAGGACAGTAAAATAATGGGGAATATAAATACAAAATCTAGAAGTCAAACGCGTCAACTGCACTTGAATGTTGCTGAAAACAATAGACCTGAGGGTGTACAGTACAGGGTATACACTTTGTTATGATATACCAAAAATTATTCGAATTTAACTTTTCTAACAATTTTCATTTTTCTTTTTTGTACTAACAAAATCTATTTATTATTAACTTTTATTTTATAGACTTTATTTTGCTACATCATCTCAAGCGTTAACAGTTTGAGATCAGCCATGCTGGAAAAACAAATGGCAGTTGATGTAGAAATGAGACTTCAGAAGTATAAAGTATTAAAGCTATCGCCAAAATCTTAGGTATAATTGACCCGAATTTTCTTTTTAGACTATTGAACATTTAAATCCACCTTAAGTCCAATTATTATTTTTAGGTGTGATAATGCTTTTCAACTCCCATAGAAAATTAATCAAAGATGCATGGATTCAAATCATATGAAGAAGGCGGTTATTGAATCTTTACGGAGCAATTGAAAATTATATTCGCATTAACGCTGAAAAAATTTGAAAAATTAAGGCTGAACTTCCTTTATAAAGACCGGAGCTGTAAGGTCTTATGTTGATTAACATCATAATAATTTTTATTTTAGTTTAAGAATGAAGTATTAAAAAATTCTTTTGCGCTTAATTTTACGCTCAATTTCGACTTTTTATTAATTTTAATAAAGTTTTGTTGGCACAGTTTAATTTAAATTGAAACTACAGTCAATTAATGTTAGTTGTAGCATTTTAATACCACTTTAATTACTAATTAGTGACAATGTTGGCATCAAACGAGTAAGAAAATAATACATTTAGCCTCAAATCCATTGCTACAATTAGTGCTGCAACAGTTAAATTAATTCGTTTGAGCTTATAATGTTGAGAAGCGTATATAATTGACAGCAAATGCGCAAAAATATACATGAACGAATTGGAAACACAGTTTGTTCATGACAAGTAAGGAACAAATTCTTTTAAATGTTGAACAAACTAGGCAATTATAATGGCCTAAACCGACTATTTGTTATCCTATTTTTATCCTAATTAAATTTAATTTTATAAATATTCACTAAGATCGTAACGTTTAAATGTTCGTAGCGAAATAATTACTCGACACTATGAAGGGCTAGATCCAAATATAAAAAAACTCTTTTATATCAAGACATTCTTTGGACATGATTTTGTCCAATCGATGGTTATAATTCCGGCTATGCCGGGGTTGGTCCCTATCGACTCCAGTCTTATGAACTGATAGACGGTCGTGGCACTAATCTGGTGCGGATAGATCGTTTTAAAAATATCGCCTTTTCTGTTACATACTTAACATAACACAATTGGTCATTACAATTCTTTAGTCAGGATTACGACCTAGCTTCTCACACCACGTATGTTGTGTGCGTTAATTGTATACATGAGCGGCGGGACCTACAGTTTAAAGTCGACTCCAAACGACAGATTTTTTGAGATACTTTTCATGACAATTTTTATTTGCTCTCAGAGTTTATGCCAGAAATCTGCTGAGAGGAAGTCGCCGAAGAAATTTTTTCATATTTTCCTTTTGATGTCTGGCCTGGAGTTTGAACCTTCACTACCTATAGACTATGCCAACTTTACTGATATAGCATTTAAATAGCACTTTAACATCAACACGGTTCTCGTTATCGGACCACTCCATGGTAAAACCTGAAGCTATTTAGAATTTCCGTTGCAGAATAATGCTTTACAAATTATATTTCATAACCCACGTGGTAATAACGTTATATGTTCCATTCTTCTATTAGAATTAAGATGTTCAATATTATTACAACATGTACAGAGAGCGTCAAAAGAAAGTGTGCACTAAGGATAAAATTCTAACAGTCATCAAACTCAACTTTTACCACTTTAGGAGAGTACTCGAAAAAATTTGACAATATTTCAAAATTCTTGGAATTTTTTTGTTTTAATTTTAAAAACTGGCAACAAAACAATTTTAAAATAAAAATAATGGTAGTTTAATAAAGTATATCTTTTTGATGCACAATTTCTTTTGACGCTCACTTTTAATGTAAAGAATTACTACAAGCAAAAGAAAAAAAAACTCTGCTAAACTAGAACAAAATCTAAAAATAAAAGAAAATATGTATTAAGATAACTATAAAGCTGATTAAGAACAAACTTAATCATACTATACTATACTATACTATACTATACTATACTATACTATACTATACTATACTATACTATACTATACTATACTATACTATATTATACTATACTATACTATACTATACTATACTACACTATACTATACTATACTATACTATACTATACTATACTGTACTATACTATACTATACTATACTATACTATACTATACTATACTACACTATACTATTCTATACTATACTATAATATACTATACTATACTAGATTATACTATACTATACTATACTAGATTATACTATACTATACTATACTATACTATACTATACTATACTATACTATACTATACTGTCTACTATACTATACTATACTGTATACTATACTATACTATACTATACTATACTATACTATGCTATACGATATACTATACTATACTATAATATACTATACTATACTATACTATACTATACTATACTATACTATACTCTACTCTACTGTACTATAATATACTATACTATACTATACTATACTATACTATACTATACTATACTATACTATACTATACTATACTATACTATACTATACTATACTATATTATACTATACTCTACTATACTATACTATACTATATTATACTATACTCTACTATACTATATTTTACTATACTATACTATACTATACTGTACTATACTATACTGTACTAAACTATACTATACTATACTATACTATACTATACTATACTATACTATACTATACTATACTATACTCTACTATACTATACTCTACTATACTATACTATACTATACTATACTATACTATACTATACTATACTATACTATACTATACTATACTATACTATACCATACTATACTATACTATACTATACTATACTATACTATACTATACTATACTATTCTATACTATAGTATAATATACTATACTATCCTATACTATACTATACTATACTATACTATACTATTCTATACTATACTATACTATACTATACTATACTATACTATATCACTTGTTTATTTACAATGCATTAACAACCTGCTTGCTGATGGAACGAATGAGGAAATCATTCTTAACTTGTACTGGACTGCAGGTTTCTTGGAATATTTTCAAGTTTACTACATCGGTGCAAAACAGAGTCCATGCTACGGCGCATAGAGAAACACGGCGATGGCGAGCAACTTGTTATATACAAGTTATTACATGTTCCGATATAGCATGAACAGATATTTTCTATTAATAAAGCTTTAAGGCTTTTAAATTTACATACATACAGTTGCGTTCATAAAAATAGGAGTGAGCCCATTGAAAAACAAAAGCTTAATTTTTAACAAAAAAAAAACATGGTTTAATTCAATTTTTTGGTGTAGTGTAATGTAGATTCAATACTAAATTATTTAAGTTATTCATTAATTAAATAAAGCTTTCAACAAGTAAGTAACAGGAAGTTTAAAAAAAATATCTTAAAAGGTGCTGTTCAAAATAATAGGAGTGTTTTAGTTTTCATAAAGATTTACTACTAAAAAAAGTCAAAAATGCTTATGACTATAATCAGAAACTTTAAATACGATTAGTATTTGGTAGAATAGCCTTTACTTTTTATTACAGCAGCACATCTACGAGGCATGGAGTCAACTAAATCCTGGCATCGTTTCAGTGGAACTTTATTCCACCCATCTTGCACTACAGACCACAAGTCAGCTGTATTTGACGGTTTTCGCTCGGCAACATATTTTTAACATCCCTCATACATGTTCAATGGGATTAAGGTCAGGAGACTGAGCTGACCACGCCATAACCTTTACCCCATTAACCCGAAACCACTCATTTGCCAATTTACTGGTGTGTTTTGGATCATTGTCTTGTTGGAATATCCATTTTAGAGGCGTGGAATTATCATATCACTTCTTTCAAAATGCCGACATTGACGTTCCTACCCATTATGTCTCTAATTCGATGTATTGGGCCTAAACCATTATATGAAAAGCTTCCCCATATCATTAGTTTTGCACCACCATGTTTAATTGTCTTTTGTGTATACTGAGCTTTATATTTGGTGTTGGGCGGACGTCTAACATACTGTCTAGACCCAGTGCCACCAAATAAAACAATTTTGCTTTCGTCGGTGCACAATAGGTTTCTCCATTTTTCATTCGGATATTTGATATGTTCTTGGACAAACTTTAAGCGTGCTGCTGTCTGTTTTGCATCTCAACAATGGCACCTTTTATGAACTTCTTGCGAATAAATTGTTGTCCATCAGACGCCTACGAATAGTAGGGACACTTACGGCAAGATTCAGATCCTTTAGAATTTTTTTTGAAGACGCTGAAGAATTTATTTTGCTGTATCGCACAATTCGGCGGTCATCGACAGTAGATGTGTTGCCCTTGCGCCCACTCGTTTCGGGCTTTTTTATATTTTAATGCATTTGTGATCATTTGATCGGAGTAACTTAAGATTTCCTTAGTTCCTTTGTAAGTTTTGCCTTTTTTCGAAGATTTTTAATTAGTTCTCTCTTTTCTTCAGTACAGCGCTTTCCTCGTCCCACTATTACAAAAATTTATGTGAATCACTGTAGAAAAAGTTTTAACTACATTTTTCCGTACTTACTGTTTAAAATTTTTTTAAATTACATGCTGTTATATTTTTATTTTTAAAAGAACACTCGCACTCCTATTTTTTGATCAACTGAAGTCAATGGCAAGCACAGAAATGAATCAATTTCATCGTAAATATTAAAGTTATTACGAGATTCTTTTTTGTATTTTATTTCTTATATATCGTAGCATATATATGGTAGCACTCCTATTATTTTGAACGCAGTTGTACATATTATATAACTCGACTGTTAAACTCTTTAAATAATAACAACGGTAATTTTTGTTCGATTTCATCAAACGAAGTGTCAATCCGTTCACAAGATACTGTACTTGAAGAATGTCTTCAGTTATTTTATATTTTTAGTTAAGGTTTTGCTACCATGAACGGACAAGCTTTAAAAAATATTAAAAAAATTCGCATTTGTTAAGTCTACCACATCTAACCTCATAGTATATTAGATCAAATAATATACATACATATATATATGTATATCGTTTTAAAGGCGAATCCCTTTCCTTTCTAGTAAGGTCTAAATCTTGGACATCCATTCAGAATTGTTTGTGTAAACAATAAATTTGTGCGTAAAGTAAAAAAAGAGTTTTTGCCAAATAAAACAAGTTCGGAGGGTTCAAGATATATATAAAAAATATTTTTAAGTTCTACTCAGCAAACTCACAACCTACACAATGTCATTAGCTGGGTGTATTTAATTTTTTTTTTATTTTGTCGCATAGTGTTATCTGTGTGAACGATATAATTTTGAAATGTTAATTGTTGAATCATGTAGAACAGATTTTTCATTTGTATTCTTCTTTTTGTTTACTGACATTTACATAAACTGATAGCACGATACCAATACAACTTTTAAAAACATATGAAAAAATATGTATAAGTGTATCGGAATTTTATATGAAAATTATCAACAACCACTACTATTGTATTTTCGTCCAACAATACAATGCATACAACGATACAAGAGCTTTTGTAAATTGCCTAAATGAATTAACTTTTACAACATAATGAAAGAGCGATAAATTAGTGAAACTAAATTAATAAGAAAGTGTTATTTGCATAAAGTTGTATCAATCGTACGAAATATTTCCTTCATTGTTTTAATTACTTGGCTTGTGTCAAAGAAGATAATACAGCTCAAATCAGTAAAGAAACCATGGAAAGCTATCGCATGCAATATATTAACGTGACACGTTACTAATAAGTTTTGAAAGTATTGTTACGAAAATGGAAATGGAGTTATCGTTTAACATTAAAATAATAAACAAAAGCTACAAAAACAAAAACAATGGACTTGTTTACATGATCAACGAATAAACAAAAATATAGCTGCAAATCAGTATAAAAAAGGTATAAACAAGTAAACAAACCGGCAGCAACAACACTGCAAGTGCAATCAACAATAACGTAAACAACATCTTTACATTTACAGAGATTTCGCGAAGACAAAGTCATTCTCCTTCAAAAGCATTCAACAGACTGTTTACAAAACGGGGTCAGTAAAAATTCAGTCAGTCTTGTGTGAAGACGCGTTGCGTGTAAAAAGGAAGAGTGTAAAGAAGAATAACAAGTTGCGAGCAGTGGCTCACGGAATTGGGCGAACAATAGAGAAATTATTTAAAACTAAAAACCAATTTATTTTTGTTTTTATTTGCTATCTATCTAACGTAACAGTATTCTATATATACACCACCAAGGAAGGTTGGTAACCATTTGATTGTGATTTTGTTTATAATGGATACTCGCTTTTAAATGAAATAACAATTTCATTATTTTGCCAATCATTGAATGTAGGACATTATGTGTAGTACTGATGAATAATTGCTAATAAAATTAAAAATAAAGAGAAGAAATAAAGAGAAAAGTATTAATAAAGTCGACACTAGTGTAGAAAAATTCTTTGTTCGGAACAATTTCCAAAAACATTAGATACAGTAAATATATGCCTTAAAACAGTGGAAATTGTTTATCAATCTCTCGACATGCTTAACAAAGATCTCAAACTGGCTAATTAATATGCGATCACAGTAACATCAGGTATATACGATTCTTTCCGCGAATATTGAGCGATACCTGGCTGAAAAGAGAAGACTCCAAACAGGCTGACTGCAACATAAATCGTCCTTATCGAAAAAGGTAATACGAGGACGTACAAATCAGCGCAGAGAATGTTAAGAATCCTAAAGATTGTCACCTTTAAATGCGTGCCAAAAAATTTTAATATAACATCAGATTAGTTACTGCTGTGTACACACTAAAATTATAAAAATTTTATCTTGCACGTGAACAACGGTAATTGGTCATGTCGTCGTAATAGTTGTTTGTGGTGATTTAGAAGGAGTATGTATCCCGAAAATAGATACACTGGCGAGCAAAAATGGGTACATAATACTAAAAAAATATAAACTTTATATTTGTACTTTATTTATTAAAATAAAAAAACAATCCATATGTTAAACATTTATTTTTTATTACATTATAAAATAAAAAATTTTCAGTAATATTATTCCCTTTTAAATATAAAATACAGCTTAAATATTATTTAGTAGCATTTATCCAATTTTGCTCGTTTCGTTTCAAATGAAAAATTCAGTATTTTGTCCATAAGCCTTTATTCCTTATTACTGATTTAATGCGTTTTGGTAAGCTTTCTAACAGTTTTTTGATGATTTCGCTGTTTATACTTTGCCACTCTGCCTCAATTCTTAGCCACAATTTGTTAAGGTTATTTGGGGGGTTTTCATACTGTGCCAATTTTCGTTTTACAATTTCCCACAAATTCTCGATCGGATATAAATCCGGACTTTGTGCTGGTCATTTCAACGTCTGAAATTTGTTATTTTCAATTCAATATTGGATTTAAAATATTTTGTTAATATTATGTATCCATTTTTTGCTCGCCAGTGTATGTATAGGGATTGTTGAAATGACGCATATTGCTATTGGATGATCTACATTTCTGAGATTGCTTAGATTAGAATGGTATTGATAGTTTTAAATCAGACCTGCAATTGATATCAGGAGTTTATTTTTAGCACAACATTTCAGTATTTTCTTCTAATCGCTATAAAAGCCAATGCTTATTGCCGAGCCATATCAGTACAAGATTTTCACTGCAAACATGAAATATTGGGTGGAGTTTCTATATTTACTGTGCATGTGGGAAGTACACTGTTTTGCAGTGAGCGAAAACAAAGTAAGTATTTTCCTTTTTTGAAGAAAACTTTCAAGGCAATATTATTCCGATTCAATTCAATTCAATACCTAAAAACGATCAAATGAGCAACGATCAAATCAGCAATATTAAGTATAAATAACTATGGCATTCTTATTTCATATTTAATTTACGAATTTTCTTTTAATATTTTAGATATAACCGAAATATGTCACAGGAAGGGGGATATGACTTCGTAAGTAAAAGAAAATTTCTATTTTTCAGTTTGTTTAGGTTACGAAACACAAAAACACAATACAAGATCCCTTCAAATGCATTGATTAAAATTGAATTTATTGCCAAAGCACACACATTCGATATAAATTTGTGAGATTGAAAAAAAAAGGAATCGTTAATAGGCAGGTATATATCTGTCAATTGTTAACATTACTGTGAATATTTTTTTATTTTATTTCACGCCATGTGTATATTACAGAAATTTTCTAATTGCAATGCCTTCATTTAAAACTTTTCTTCAAGGCCAAGTACGATGCCTATCAAGTAGGCAGTGAAACTCAAAATTACAAATTAATTAAGCTCGGATTATATATTGGCAATGTAGGAAACTCATTTTGTTATCATGTGGGTTGTGGTTTTACCACAAAAGTTCGTGATAACGATGCAAAGCCCCATGTAAAGTCTGCAATTTAATTTACCTCTGCCTGGTGTATAACAATTGCTATCATAGGTCATTTAATAAATTATTAATTTTCTAATTTGCAATTAATATTGTTGTTTTTATTGTTTTTAGCAATTTAAATGGAAAATACTATCAACATACGACTATATTTTATGATGCTTGTTTAGGCAATCATGACATTAATTGGTATTCATTCCATGATGGCAAATATTCATTGAAATCTGTGCAAATAAAGCAGTTATAAATAGAAATACGGTTTAATATTAAGGAGTTCATTTTAAAATATAAAAATTTACAATAAAAACGAGGTATATTTTTACATCAAATAAGATGATAGTCGCTATTATTTTACTGATCCCATCTGATG
The DNA here is from genome assembly GCA_936449025.2 of Sarcophaga subvicina. Classification (NCBI taxonomy): domain Eukaryota; kingdom Metazoa; phylum Arthropoda; class Insecta; order Diptera; family Sarcophagidae; genus Sarcophaga; species Sarcophaga subvicina. The sequence goes on along the minus strand of OW388083.2, from coordinate 58,078,373 downwards.
GGTGATACACGAAGCCAACAAGATAAAATCGGGAAATTAAATTCCAACAGAAGAAGTTTAGGGGGTGAAGGCTGGAGAATATAAGAATACTTTGTATACGTCTATCTGTCATTTTTCATCTCGCCGTGTCAAATTGATGTGAGAACGGCTTCTAAGAATCGATATTAGAGAGAAACTTCATAGCAAATTCAGTTGTTAGAAAGCCATGCTATTTAAATTTCTCCTTTATTGATTCTAATCTGTTACAAGCTGTACACTTCAAAATTACTTTAACAATGGAGTAAAATTTTATTATCCAGTATCATCCCATCTACATAGTTAAGGTGCGAATAGAATTGTGCGTCAGTGATAAATTTCTGGATATAAAATAAAAAATAAATTTCATTAACACAGTACAGTAATGATTGACTTTTCAACGAATTCTACTCATTCGGAGTCGACTTTAAACTGTAGGTACCGGCAGTCATGTATAAAATTAACACACACAACAAAAGTGGTGTGAGAAATTAGGTCATAATCCTGACTGAAGTGTTGTTATGACCAATTATGTATGTGTGATCCTTTTGATTACAAGTATTAGCCTTTACAGTATTGAATACATTCCGGTTTTTACTAGAACTGACTGGCAATGCTACCCATCGCTTTATTAATACGTGAGCAAAGATGCCTAAAGACTTCTCTTCATTTAATAAAATTTAAAAAATCAAAAAAAAAATAAATAAATAAATAATATTGTAATAATACAATATTTCATTATAAATATTAATAAAAATAAACGTATTTATACTTTCCATACATTGCCCATACGATTGAAACTAATTAATGTCCAGTTTAGTTTACAATTAATCGTTTATTTAATAATTAAATTAAATTAAATTAATTAAAATATTTTCTCTTAAAGCAACAACAAACCAGTCGTTGTAACTATTACAAATAATAAAATAAAAGAAAAATAATAAAAAATCAAAACATACTTTACTTTCAAATGTTTATAAATTAAATTATATTTTTTTTTTACATTAAACGAACTTCTATTAAAACTCTCTGCACAGTTACACTTATTCCACAGAAGCTTTAAAATTTTATACAACGACGTATGAGTAATATTGCTGCCTACAGTTTGTAGACCCAATTCGTAGAATACGTTGTTGAGCGAGACGTATGAGTACTATTTTCATCAGTTGCATTAAATAGTACGCATGCTCTTGATTTTAACAAAATTAATAAGTTTAAACAGCTTTGAGACAAGCAAAAATTGTTACGATTTTACTTCTTAAAAACGCTTTTCTGTTGAATATTCGATTGTTTCAAATTTAAATAATAGAAATTTCTATAATAATAATTTTAATTTTAATTTGTTGTTGATTATTTATTAACAACTTATTACACGATCTTTTAATTAAAAACATCAAATTGGCTGTGTATAGTAGCATTTTGTTTAACCGTCATGATTTTTATTACAACACTCTGATAATTATTAAACATTGATTTATTTTTATTAAATTTTAATAATCAATGATTAATATTGTAACAAAAATGGAAATGATGTTACATAGTTTAACATTAAAACAAAAACTATGGTTTTGTTTACATAATAAACAAAAATATAGTAACAACACCAGTATAAAAAAAAAAACCTTCATCAAACTGTTTACCCTGCGACATAAAAGGCCAGACAAAGCAGGCAACAGAGTCAGAAAAAATTCAGTTAGTCTAGTGCGAAGACACGTTGCGTGTCAAGAGAATAATCGTGGTTTGAAAATCTCTGTTATAAAGATCTGACGAACAATTGTTAGTGTTTACGCAGAACAGTGTAAAGAAGAATAACAATAAAGAATTTAATTAAAACTGAACATAAATTTATTATATTTTTTTTTAATCTACGAGCTTATATTTTAAACGTTTTTAATAGGGTAAAACATAACAATATACATATATAAAATCATTTCAGAGCAACTAACACTAAAATTTATTATAAATCTGTTTCTGTTTCACACATAGTCTGTTGCATAGAGATCAGTTGACTATAATGGCGTTTCAAGCATGGTTCAAGCACGGTAGAGCAACCAACCTCATTGCCTTAATAAAAATAAAAATCACTTTTTGAACCCAGTTTTCTTCTGTTTCAGAGAGGGGGTTCGCAAAATCTTAATGTGATTTCTGTGATTCTTAATATTCTGATCGATAATATAAGGATTACCTGACACACAAGCTGAAATTGCGCTTTATTCATTAACAGTCAGTTTTAAATTTCGTCCTAAAAGCTTACATACATACATAATTGTCATCACAGCACTTAAGCCAGGATTACAAACTAGTTTATCATACCCCTTAATGTTTTGTGTGTTAATTTTATACATAAGTGGCGGGACAAACAGTTTAGAGTCGATTCCGAACGACAGGTTTTTGAGAAACTTTTCGTGCTTATTTTATTTATTCTGAGGGTTTTTGATAGAAATCTGCTAAGAGGAAGTCGCCGAAGAAATATTTTTTCATATTTCGTTTTATTTGAAATGTTTGAATTGGAGTTTGAACCGAGGCCTCACTTCTAATAAGCCTACACACTAGCTACTACTACTACGGTGATTTCATTCTTACAAATGTAATCAAAATTATTTAGAAACAAGGCATTCACAATTCTCGTAAATGAAGTATCGGCAGCATCAAATTTAAATATTAATTTGTTTGCTCAAATTGTATTGTATTGTCAAGTGAGTACGGGTTAGCAAATAATAAAGCTTTATCGATTCCTTAAGAATTTTAGTAGACTTTATTCGTTAATGCTATTCTAAACAAAAATGTGCAACAAATCTTTAACTTCCAATTTTTTAAATACACATTAAGCCCTTGACGGAAACTGCTAATCTTTTTGGTGAAAATGTTTTGTAAATCAATAAAGAAAAACCATTTTCAACAATTTCCTGTATTGTAATGTTTGTTTTGGAAAAAAGTATACAAATCCAAATCAATACAATACAAAGCGAAAAAAAGAATTTCCAAAATAAAGCAAATGATACAAACATACAAGATTATTTTAGTGGCAATCATTTAGATTTATAGCCTTTCAGAGTGGTACTCTTAATCGTGATTTTTTGTTCTGTTTTGTGTTTTTGTATACGTTTTAAAAATATTTCTTAACTAAGAGATGGGGACAGAACGTGAAAAGTGGTTGAAAAAAATCTGGACATTTCTTTTAAGCCGACAGCCAACAGAAATTTATGCATGCGCGTTGGTTATGGCTTTTCAAAACATAAAAAGCAACATGTGTTTGGAAAACAAATGGATTGGCTTGAAGATATATGTATGTATTGTATGTATGTAAATTTACAATCTTTAAATAAATAGAAAATTTCTCTTTGTGCTATATCGGAACATGTAATAACGTGTATATAATAAGTCGCTCGTTATAGCCGTGTTTTTCTATGCGCTGTAGCATGGAGTCTGCTTTGCACCGATGTAGTGAACTTAAACATATTCCAAGAAATATTCATTCCATAGTATAGTATAGTATAGTATAGTATAGTATAGTATAGTATAGTATAGTATAGTATAGTACAGTATAGTATAGTATAGTATAGTATAGTATAGTATAGTATAGTATAGTATAGTATAGTATAGTATAGTATAGTATAGTATAGTATAGTAGAGTATAGTGTAGTATAGTGTAGTATAGTATAGTATAGTATAGTATAGTAGAGTAGAGTATAGTATAGTATAGTATAGTAGAGTATAGTATACTACAGTATAGTATAGTATAGTATAGTAGAGTATTGTTTAGTATAGTATAGTAGAGTATAGTATAGTATAGTATAGTAGATTTAGTAGAGTAGAGTATAGTAGAGTATAGTATAGTATAGTATAGTAGATTTAGTAGAGTAGAGTATAGTATAATATAGTATATTATAGTATAGTATAGTAGATATAGTAGAGTAGACTATAGTATAGGTTGGGAGAGTATAGTATAGTAGAGTAGAGTACAGTATAGGTTAGGAGAGTATAGTATAGTACACTACAAGCTGGCCACCGAGATCATGCTTTATTATGTTGCAAGTCTACGCGAATAAGCTAAAAAAACAGCTGTTCTTGAAGCCAAAACAACCAATGCCTTCGGCAAAATTCATTCTGATTTATGCACCAAAGTTATGTCATTTGCACCTCAACCAGAGAACCCGTGGCAGACATTAGAAACAGACAAGCAAATATTTTGATAAGTTTGTTTTTATTATGGTTTATAACCGAAATTTAGCAATCGTTACTTTTGAGAATCGCCAGAAAAATTACAAACAAATTTTAATTGGATAAAATAGGTATTTAGTTCAGCAGCACAATACGGCCATAAGGTTATGAGCGGCAAAGTTATATTTTCGTCTATTTAGAATGATCCCTTAGATATCCAAAAGACACATTTTTAACCCCATTACCAAAACCAGTAGTGGGTTGTACAATCGTTTTTTGGAACATATGTGTCCCCAAGTTCGTTAAGAGAAAAGTAATTGTTTCTACTATTTAAGGTACTCACATATATTTTTCAACGTAAAAATTGTAAGCTATTCAAATTTAAAAATTTTGTGGTATACGATGGTTGGTTCACCTGTATACAAATCGAATTCAGATAGGTAATCAGTACACGCACAGCAATTGTAGCAAATTCGGAAACTCCATTTGACGGACTATTTTTCTGTACTGCTTCATTACACTTAGTCCTTTAAATTTTATTATGTGCTCGGCGATAGATTGTTGTTTGCTGTTTTTGAAAGCAATTTGAAATAAAACAAACTGACCTTATTTTATAAGTTCTGTCATTATTTGGGCTAACAGGATCGTGAATGCCAAAATTAACGTTTCTACGAATCTATTAAAACCAAGGCCTTGGCTTAATTTTCAATAGACCAGTAATCTGTAAATTATGGCAAAATATGATAACCCACGACCAAATTTACTTACAAGGAATACATTTGACACAAGAAACATATTCGGAATATATTCTGTCTGGCCCCATTTAAAACAGGTTAATCGTCTCTAAGAGGCAGAAAACCGCGTTTAATTGCAAAAGTTGAAGGCTCAGGCGATTTTCACTGATAAAATACCGCATCTTTCATTTCAGCACCAGATACTCCTTAGTCATCTTCTTGAGTCACATGCCCTTGGTTTATCTTTCATCATCGTACCACTGTCGGCCATAAATATATACAAACATACATACATAATTGATCATTACAAAAACTGTCCCCTTGAACTGACCATATATTAAGAACGACTGTTCGAATATCTTCGAGTACATATAGAAGACTTAAGGACACATCTTTAAAAATAAATAAAAGTAATACAACATCCACTCGGTTGCTAGTTGTTCAGATTTTTGGAATTTTCCAATTGGAGTATATCTATATAATATACTATGTTATATTCTTTAACAATTCACAAACAATTCTAATATTGCTTAAAAATATATAAAAAAATATACAATAAAAATAAAACATAAAGCAAAAATAATAAAGAGTTTCATACAATGTTAGCAATGCTTATGCTAAATACAGAATATTTTTATATTCAATTTATGCTGGAGACTAAAAAATGAAATGAAAAAAATAGAAAAATTAAAATACCAAGAGAGGAAACGGATATAATAGGACATTAAAGTTGTCGCTAACAATAATTTTATTATACGCTGAAAAAAAATAATCCCCGTTTTCAAGGGTCCTTTAACAACAGATATTAAAATTTTCTTTCATTATAAGGATAATTAACAGCAGTAGATTAAATGAATTTTTAATTATATTTTGCTTCTTCCAGCAAAGAATAATGAAAGAAAAAGAAAGAATTTGAATAATGTATTGCTGTTGCACAATATAATGTTAATTTTATGTTTTTTTACAGAAGAAAATTAAATTTAAACAAAAAGTTTAATTTGTAGTATAAACTTTCAAATATAAGTGTGGAATTTATTCAACGAAACAATTTTGACATTTGAGTTAATTATTTTTTATTTGTTTATTTCTAGACAAATTTAATTGCCTATTTAATAATCAAATAAAATAAAAAATAAACAAAAACATCATGTATTTCAGACCATTTTCGATAAGCATGGCATATTTTACACCAATATTTTCTCATGAAATTTATTTGAAATATTTAACCAATAATTTCTTAAATTGTTTTATATGTCCCTCCATATTTAAAAAAAGCCTTTGTATTGTGTTTTCTCAATTGTCTCTTTAGTGTAAATTAGTTAGGATTGTGGCCAGAACATTCTGCTACTCTACTCCGTAGATTTCTAGCAGGACAGCTTATAAAATCAAAAAGAATCAGAATTAAAATTAAATAAGAAATGTGTCCAAAAATTTATATGTTTCTTACGTTTGAATTATTTTTAGATATCGTTGCTTAATTGACTTAAAAAATTGCGCATATACAACCCGAAGTGCTATTCATAATCTCTTGCTTACTCTGCAACAGATGGGAGCATACTTGAAGTGTGATGTTTTAATAATGTTATGTTGAACTAAAAACGAAAACAATCCATGTTCGACAAAGTAGATTACTTCGGAAGAAGGCAATGAATTTTTAACATTATTTTCGAGTTTCGAAAATTAAGATTCTGTAAATAATCCATTCAGGAAGCATCTAGCGTTCTAGTTGCTCCTAGTCCCCTAGGAAAGCCTGGTCACCACATTAGAGAAGTAGAATTTAAAGAGGAAAATTCCTATCTACTTAATTTAATACAATAACATAGTATTTCATAGTCGAGTCTTTCCATCTTTAAATTAAAATATGTGTGGAATGTAAAATCGTTCAAATGTTCGATACATGTTCTCTGGGTATACATACCACCCTTCAGTTAGTATAAGCTTCTCACAACATGAATGGCGGGACCTACAATTTAAAGTCGACTCCGAATGATAGATTTTTTTGCGAAACTTTCAATGGCAATTGTTTATTTACTCTCGTAGTTTTTAACAGAAATCTGCTGAGAGTAAATCGCAGAGGAAATATTTTTTCATATTTCGTTTTGCCGAAGATCTTTCTTTCAAACTCTTTCGGTTTGTTTCACTTTCCTTAAAAAATCGCAATATTGTGTACATACATATGTAAATTTTTATTTGTATTTGTGAATATATTACTATTATTATTCCCAATATCTTGGCTATTTTGTGATATGGATCTACCTGTTGACCGCTGATTCCATGATAGTAAACAATATTTAGCGTTTATAACAATGGTTTACCACTCACATAGGCAGAGACCATCACCCATCTATTCTTTCGAAACAGTTTAATCTTATAACTATTGGTTAACTGTAAGACGACTATTAAATTAGCTTTAGGAAGTAAGCATCTCGCATCTGTAGAAGCGTTACATTCAAAGTTTTCTCTCATTTAGTTTACTAAGCCCCGGGACACTTATGTTGGAACCTAACACTCGTATAGCTGGTACCCAAGGTTGTCATAATTCCACAATTGATAATACTGTTACGAAAATGAAAAAAAATTTAGATACTGGTGTTTTGCTTTTACATCGATTAACATTAAAATTACAAACAAAAGCTAGAAAAACAAAATAATGAATTTGTTTACAAATTATCGCACTACGTAATATAACAACAAACACCAGCATAAAAAATGGTAAACAAGTAAACAAAAATACAACAACAAATACTACAAAAATAAATGTAAACAAAATACAAAAACAACAATAATTAAACAACGATGTTTATCGAGATCTCGAAAAGATGAAACCACGAACGTTCGCCTTCAAGAACATTCATCAGACGATGATAAAAGTTCAGTCAGTCTTGTGTGAAGACGCGATGCGTTTGAAGAGAGTAATCGTGGTTTGAAGATCTCCGTTACAAAGATCTGCCGAACAATTGTCTAGTAATTGTTATTGTTTTTGCAAAGGCTGTAAACGGAGGAATAACAAACAAAGCAATTGTAGTTGTTACATCAAATTGTGAACAGTGGCACACAGAATTGTGTGAATAATAAATAATTTTAGTAGTCTAGTAGGTAGTGTATTGGCTTATTAGACGTAAAGCCAGAGTTCGAGCCCCAGGCCAGACATCAAAACAAAATACAAAAAGTATTTCTCCGGCGACCTTCGCTCAGCAGATTTCTGGCAAAAACATACATACATACATACATAATTGGTCATTACAACCCTTCAGTCAGGATTACGACCTAGTTTCTCACACCACTTATGTTGTGTGTGTTAATTTTATACATGAGTGGCGGGACCTACAGTTTAAAGTCGACTCCGAACGACAGATTTTTGAGAAACTTTTCATGGCAATTTTATTTACTCTCAGAGTTTTTGCCAGAATTCGCCGTGGTCTAGTAGGTAGTACCGAATCATTCCAGGCAATGCCAAAAATGTCCAAAACAGTGGTTTTATATCACAAAATATGCAACTCAAGATACAGAACCTGTGCTCAGGGCAAATAACTTCCCGCAGTAGTTAGGGCAGATTACATGCATAGCTCAGTAAAAAAAAAATAAAAGATAGGAGTAAATCTTCAAAAATATATTCGATGTATTTTTTAATAGAAGTCATAAAGGCAAATAGCGGTGTTATAGTGTTATATTCAAGAAATGCTGATAAAAAATCTTAAATGAGAAAATTTTTCTTGTCACGGTAGGTTTAATGTAAAATTTATTCATTTTTATAAAAACAAAATAAAAAAATTTTGCTGTTTTCCAGCTATCAAATGATTATTGAATAAGCTGATTTGCGTATGCCTGAACACTTAAAATAATTTTGTCCATTAAACAAATATTGACTCAATTAAGTATTAATAACTGTAAATCTGTTTGCTGTTAAAAGTTTTTTTTTAATTTATCGCATAAATTTATATGGTTTTTTACAAACTGAATAAAAACTTACAAGAGCTAACAGCTGTTTTTATAATATTTCAAAAAAGTTCTTTAAATTTTGTTAAGAAAATTTCTTAAATTAACTTCCAAAATATATTATTTGTTATGTAAATATATCGTAAAGATTCTTTAAGGTTAAAAAATATAAAGTACACATAAATCTACTTTAAACATGTTTTAAAGTGAAATGAATTTGAATTGTGCGAGCATCAAAAATTAAAATTTACGTTCATTATACAAATTTTCAAAAATATTATTTTTTTTATATGTATGTATGTATGTGTGTAAAGTATAAAGAACAAAACAAATAAAAATATGTTGTTTATTCATATTTGAATTTTATTCGTACTTAAAAAATTGGAGCCATAAACATTCATATGTAGTATGTACGTGTTTATAGAATTTGATTTGTTTTTCTTTTTATCTTTTTTTTTTTATCTTTTTATTTTTCTTTTAAACAATTTTTTGTCATAAATCAATTAAAATAATTTATAAATGTGATTATTTGATGAAAAATATTCATTCGTATATGCCATTAAATTTGAAATGACAAGTGTAACAAAAGCTTTTAGCAACATAAAATTAAAAAATTGTTTAGAATTATTAGTAATTAAAGTACTCTTTTTAAAAAGGGCATTCTTAATAATTGATTTTTAAGTTTAAAGTGTAAATCAATAAAAGTGTTCTTTAAATAAAAATTATTCTTATAGTTTTTAATAAGTAATACTGTAAAACAGTAGTTTTAACATATTAACTGTTTTATTTTGTTTCAGAAAACACTTTCTACTGCTTAATTATTATCTAGCGAAGATGAGTCGAGTAAACTAATTGAAATATTTCGGCCTGTAAAATCAGCCAATTATGGCTAAGAATCAAACGTTGCTTGTCAGTTGTTAGAACATTATTGGTACGCCTCACATTTATAAAGCTACTTCTATTTTCCAAATGTCTCTTAAAATATTACTTTAATCGATTAGTATGGATTATGTAACATTAATCACACAACAATAATTATAATGTATATAAATATAGTATTTCTTCAAAGTACATGAAAAGATAAATATGACGAGTATAAGAGACATAAATACTTAATATTACATACTGTTACCAAGTTTCAATTTGTGTTATCAATTCTTAGTTTTTATACATACATAATTGGCCACTACAACCCTTCAGTCAGGATTAAGACCTAGCTTCTCACACCACTCATGTTGTGTGTGTTAATTTTATACATGAGTGGCGGGACCTACAGTTTAAAGCCGATTCCGTATGACAGATTTTTGAGAAAATTTTCAGAGTTTTTGCCAGAAATCTGCTGAGAGGAAGTCGCCGAAGAAATATTTTTTTATATATTTATATATTTTGTTACGTTTTTAACTTTCTGAAATATTGAAAATAAGTGGCGGAGAGGTCATATCTCTCCTTACTTTGCTATTATAAATTTTGACAGTAAGATAATAATTCTTTCTTCAGTAGATCATTTCTACCGATTCTATCGATTTCTATTTTTGTTATCCATACATCAATATTGCATGCTTCGCTCGAATTGTCACGCAGTAGTACCTTTCTGGGAATATTAATAGTCAGAGTAGTCATGAATAGACAGTAGTTTGGAAGCATAGCTGCCAGACAAATAAAGCATCAAATCGTCAAATATTAGAAAAAAATTGTCAAAATTATCAAAGACGTTCATGGAAAGCGTAAAATAATCGTCAGAAAAAATAAATACATAAATAAAAAGCTAAAAAATTGTGGTGAAACATATAAAGTACACATTTTATTTAAAAAATAATTTAAAAAAAATTAACAATAAACTCCAAAAACGAGTGTTTTATACAATATATTTGTATGTTAAAAACATATACATACATAGGTTTATACATATTAGAATTAAACATTTTAATCAAATCAGATACAATATTAAAATCGAAGCAGTTTGGATTGCTGAGTTTTAAATAATCTTTTTATATAGTAATGCTTCTAAGGAATGAAGTTTAAATTAACTTGGCTTAATACTCTCTCTCATTAGCTGAAAAATGTGATAATACTAATATTCTTTAATAAATTTAGTCAAGTCATTTTTTGATATTTTTTTTTAAATCGAGAAGTTTTATATCGTATTCAGGAAAATATTGTTTAAGGCTTAAACAGCCTATCCCAGTGTTGTTTATTGACACATAAACACAGCAATAATATTGCATCATCTAAATCAAGGTTTACCATTTCATAGCACAATTGTGCAGAGAGAACTCACACGCATTCTTGTGTTTTTTCATTTAGTTGTCGATCAGACTGCGGCAAGAACACATGTGCGGCGGATGCTTTATCATTTTATTTCAGAATGACACTCAAAAAATATTTTATGTTAAAAATGGGCAATGACATTAGCTGGGCGTTTTTAATTTTTATTTTATTTTGTCGCATAGTATAATTTTTTTTAAATGCTTTGGAATGCTCGATTTTTCTTCTTTTAATAAAATATGGGTTTTTTATTCTTTTTATTTTTATTAATCTAAAAAAACATGGCATAATTTTTAAGCCAAAGATGGATAGCTTTATGTTCTTTTAATAAAAAATTGATTTTTTATTTTATTTTTATTTATCTAAAATTATTAAGGCAAAGTTATATAGCTTTACATATGTATGCTGATGAAATGAAAATAAAAATAGCATATATTACTAACACTTTTCTATGGCTGTAAATAAATAGATTCTCTCTCTTACTCACTAACACATAACCAAAAATTTTTTGACGAACCCTGATCTAAATCTATGGGTGGTGTAAATATGTATTAGGGAGTCAGAAGTTCTTGACGTTCTGAGCATGAAAATTCAGTGTGATGTTCGCTGGAACCGACAAATTTTCCAGTGCTTTAGCTTGTAATGTGTTGGTCACACTTATCCACTGTTGTGTGTTGGTTACGTTTGTGCTACCTAAAAATGCATTGTGATACATTCCTCAATAATATAAACAAAACTGTCAATGACCAATGGCACGAGGTATCAAATTGCATTATAAAAATTTTCAGTACGTAATAATTGTAAAGTAGCAAAATGCTGACCATGCACACTCTATGTTAAGTAAAACTTAAATTAGGTCATAAATATTATGTAAAGAAATTAGACTTAAGTAAAAAAAACTAAATTAGGACATAAGTATTAATATGTAAGAAATTAGACTTAAGAAATTTATATAAATAGCTGTAAGTTGATTGATAGAATTCCAATAAAAATAATGATCAAAACGGCTTCATAGCTGAAAAAGATTTGATTTTTATTCTCACCCAAACTGCGGCTTATTAGCCATACCCAAACGGCGTGCTCGCCTTTATAATAAGCAAAACCGAACAAACACAAAACTGACCGACACAAAGATTACATTCATTACAAGCTTCTTAAGATGGTATAAGAAATACTTCACCACATTTGATCCTCTTACTTTTTCACCGCTTATATCCGAAAGAGAATGGAATAGAACTCTCATGTATAGGCCGGTGCATCAAAGTCCATTTTTAGACTTCTTGACCGCGGACAGGAGAGGACGAAATTGCTCGTTAATGACGGTAGGGTATCCAAATCTATTGATTCATTGGAGCATCGTTGAAATGTGGCTTATGTTTCACTGTTCTATCGCTGTTACAACGGATTTTGCTCGAGCGAAATAAGGGGACTTATTCCTACGAGTCATGTATTCCTACGTAACACTCGTCTTTCTTGGCGAGCACATCCGTATGTGGTCGATTGGCCAGTGGATCGCACACTGCATTACAGGAAAAATTCGCTCTTTAGTCGGACTACGCGTACTCTTCTGTGGAACCCCCTTTATGCAGAGGTTGTAATTTTTTGGCTTTTAAGGGATGAAAAATGCATAAGATATAGAAAAATTATCACAGGTGTTCGCAAATAACTTAAAAATATTTTACTTCACTCCTCGTTATTACTAACCTAAATTTGCAATAGTATCAATTGCATAGCAAAGACAAAGCTTAAAGTGTACTAAAGTAAAGAAATGATAAAAAATTTTAATTCTCAAAAATTGTCAAAATAAGAACATAAATCGTTAAATCGTCAATATGATATTTTTGGGGCACAAAATCATCTAAATGACGATAAACCGTCAAATCTGACAGCTATTTTGGAAGTTAAACAAGAATTAATTTTTTCGAAAAAAAAGAGAAATAAATTAAGCCAAAACTTATCTGATAGGAGCTTTTGTCGTTTCTAGCAATTAGAGAAACAAGTTTTAATAAAACAGACCATGACATATTTATCCTGTAATGTCCTAGTACGATTACAACACCCAACGCAAGTCTAAGAGTAAGTAAATGTGTTAATTGGTTAAAAATTAGGATTTAATACCTTAGTGATCAAAATCGATTCAAAAATATTTGGGCCATAAATAACTTTTGTAGAAAATTAAAAAAAAACAATTTTTGTCAAATAGAGCCAGTTCGGAGGAATCGTAAAGTATAAACAAAATTATTTTTGAGTTCTACTCAACTAACTGTACAACTTAGATTATGTAGTTACCTGAGTATATTTAATTTTTTGTTTTTTTGTAGCATAGTGTAATTATTTTTAATAAATATTTAGATATTTATTATTTAATAAATATTTAGATATACTAACATACATACATATGTATATTATTATTATTCAAAATATATTTAGTTAAATTCTCAAAATTTTAATAGGGTTTTCGTTTTTATTTTTTACGTCGTTTGTTTATATTCATTTTTCTGTATTCTAAAGTTGAATATAACAAAAATGTCTGTGAATACAAAAGCAAACGTAAACAAATATTTGTTCAATTTTTGGAAATGTATATGCCAAGTTCAATGCTTCAATGAACCTTTAAGAATTTTTAATTAAAAATTCTTCATCTTGCGCTCTGGCCTCTGTGGATTTTACAATAAATTTAACATGAAACAATCAGAGTTCAATTTAATGTAAGTAATCATACAGCTGGGAATATTTGAATGCATAATGAATTTTTTATATACTGAATAATGAAAATATTTCTTTATCATCCTTTAGCTGTTATCGAGATAAAATTAAAATAATATTTTTTGTAGTTGCTGGAACTTAGTATTGATTATGGGTTAGAAGGATATAAAACAGATGAATTAGCATACAGTCTATTTCTGTGTATACATTACATAATAAAATAACTTGACTTTAGGTTTTAAACACTTTAACTAAACATTTTCATATGTCTAAATACGAGAGAAGTTATGTTTAAATGTAAGTCCACAAGTCTTCAATATCTTTACAGGATTTACCACAATACCAAGCAGGTTCAAGATAAATCCTACTACTGCTATGTAAATCCAATGATTCATCATTCTTCTGCAGCCTCATTATCTCTGCAACACCATTAAAGGCTTTTTTCCATTCTTTTGAGTAAATTTACAGGACAGAAAGTGTGGCTCATCAGTGAGTCTTACTCGTGCTAGATGCTCACTTATCTTTCAGATTCCAGAGTTACCATTAAGCAGCAGGTCAAGTCACTCGCATATAAATTTTAAAGCACATAACATGGATTGTGCAAAAAAGTATTTGAAATATAATATCACCAATAAATGAAATTGAAATGAAATATTTTAGGTTTTCTTTTTCCATTGCAGCTTTAAACTTTTTGAACAGCAGTCGCTCAAAATACATTTGAAAATTCTAGGTATACCGGTGTGAAATGAGCGTTTTTTGTGAAAATATAGCACCAACTTTTAACTGGAATGTAACAAAAAAAAATTATTTTCAGTATTGGCCATTGACGGCTACACATTTTTTCATCTTTCAGGCAATTTGTTTACATAATTGGTCACCATTCAGTCAGGATTACGACCTTGTTTCTCACATCACTTATATTGTGTGCGTTAATTTTATACATGAGTGGTGGGACCTATAATTTAAAGTCGACTCCCAACGACAGATGTTTGAGAAACTTTTCATGGCAATTTTATTTACTCTCAGAGTTTTTGACAGAAATCTGCTAAAATATTTATTCTATCTTCGTTTTGATGTCTGATCTGGGGTTTCAACCAAAGCCTTATGTCCAATAAGTCATCACACTACCTACTGGACTACCGAGACTTCAGGCAATTGTATATTCCTCGTTAATTAAACTGTTCGTCTTTCGAAGAAAACCAATTAGTCAATCAGCCAATTTTCGACAAACACCGAGCTTTATATTCCTGTCGAATCGATCTGGTTTTGTTGGTGGTTGTCTCATGTTAACCCATGATTTGTTCCATTAAGGCCTCTGAAAAAAATCCATTTTTGAATGGCCAGTAACAATTCTATGCAAGCATGAATTCATTCACATGGCATCAATTTACCATACTTTTTGCTCTTTCCCACAGCCCTTAAATGGTCGGAAATTGCTTGTACAACGTTTAACATTTCTGCCCTTTATTTCTGACTCAAAGTCGCCGAAGAAATATTTTTTCATATTTCATTTTGTTGGACATGTCTGACCCGTGGTTTGCACTAATAAGCCAATACACTACCTAATAGTTTGCGGCGACTTCATCTTCATCCAACATTGTATGCAATATTATCTTCGTTTCTCACGTCAAAATCGTTATCTCTATTGGTCTGTCGTTATCATGTTGCTTCTGATGGAGAATGATTGACATACCTGAGCGCCAAAAGTGAGTTAACACCACTGAAATAATTCATTTTCTTAGGATAGGGAGAAAAGTAAATGAGAATAGTCGAATAAATTTCGAAAAATTAAAACGTTTATTTAATGTTAAAACAAAAACAACAATTCACGATAAAGAAACTTTTTTTATAATTAAGAACAAAACTGTTTTATAGTTAAGAACAAAAGTGTTGACTCACTTATGGTGCTCACTGTATGTATGCTCCGACAAGCATAAATAAAATAATTATGTGTGGAACTATGAAAATTTATAATGTTTTTTTGTCTACAAAAAAAAAAATAAAAATAAAAAATCGCTCGCAATAAATGTTCCCCATGGAAACATTTGTGTCCTGAAGCTTTCTTGAAACCGGTACATCTAGTACATCTTCAATAAATTGATTTTTATACAGAAATTTTTCCAGAATCTACTTAAAAAATAATCGATTACAAAAACTAGCATATTTATTGTTTTATTTTTTGTCTTTTTATAGTATCGTATTTATTTTTTATTTTTTCAACCCATATAATTTTTTGCATATTCTGCATAATATTTTCTGAGTGCTGCACAAATTAGTTTTAGTTTGTTGTACATACCAAAAACACTATGCTGACCTGAAAGTTGCTCGGAAAAGGAAATTTGGAAAAATAACAAGCCCAGCATGCCTTTAATCTATTTCTAACAAGTTTTGTAAATTTAATTTCCGGTAGAGACATTATAACTGCGAAAACTGAATTCTGTATAAACAATTTTTTATAACTTTAGCTCTATAAATATGTTTATGCAGATTATTCTACAAAGAAGAAATGGAAAGTTTTTATGGAGGTTGCGACTATTTGTTGTTATTTTATGTGTCATTTTCATGTATCACAAATAAGTGAAATTAATTTGTATAATTTATATTTATAATTCTTTGTTAACAACAAGATCTTGTAAAATCCTCTTATACGGTGTTCAGATATGCACCTTTATCGCTCAAATCGCAATAAACGCCATTAATGAGCTCAATATTTCATATAAAGTTTCAATTAATAATTGCGCAATAAATACGCAAATTGTTATAATATTGAGTAAAACTTAAAATGCAGCACTGTCATAAGTATGTTCAGTGAGAACGTTACAACTTATGCTAACAAATTTTGTTAATATTTAAAAATACAAATATCAACAACGTCAAATAAAAATGGCGAGTGAGGTGGAAGGTAAGTTCATTTATATTAACACAAAATCTATCGTTACTTCTTGTATTATACTATTCCTATTCCAATCTCTATTTACTATATATTATTTTATTTTTTTTTTGGATAAGGACTATAACAAAACAATGAAAAACGAATTTTTATTAACAAAATAGCACTAGAAATTTTTACTGTAATACTCGTTTGGAGTAGAGTGCATATCCATCTGCCAGAAAACAAACAATAACCTCAAAGCCAAAAATTTCAAAAACAGTGGCTTTATATCACAAAATATGCAACTCAAGATACAGAACCTGTGCTCAGGGCAAATGACTTCAAATAACTCAGTAAAATTTCAAGGTAAGAGTAAATCTTCAAAAATATATATTTGTACAAAATTTTGTACAACGTAGTAAATTTAGTAACCAATAGCAAAAGTCGAAATGGGAACTCATGAAAGAAAAAAGCAGTCGTGTAAATAAAAAAACCCAGAATTGAGTCATCAAAATAAATATGAATAGTGAAGTGCAATTATGCAGTCGACATAATTGCAAGAAACAAATTGAAAAGGCCCTTTACGACTTTAATCAAATGAATCTTAAAGTTGTAAGATGGTATTCCATGTAGCCTACAGTAGTACCATTTACAAGCGGAAGAAAACTTCCTAAACCTCCTGGAAACTTGAGTAAAATATCCGGGAATAATACTGGACACTAATCTTATGTTTAAGACGCATGCAATAGGCTCTTCAAGGCCAGGAAGTATTAGCACGCTGTCCTTCCAAGAAATTTGGTACCTTCTGTCTCTGTCCTTAAAAAGGGAGACCCCGTGATATATTGGGATATAAGCCTTCGCTTTATAGCATACAAGGTCCTTAGCGTATTGTGTGATCAACTGGAGCCACTCGTCAAAACACTGATTAGAAAATTCAGACCTAGCAAGTCCATCATTAACCAAATATTTACATTAAGTCAAACACACACTATCTTTTTGTCGACTGTAAGGCGGCATTTAAATTTTACCAAAAGAACGGCCTACATGGCAGCACATTGTAGAGTTATAAAATTATTATAAACTATTTTCGCTAGTAAGAAATAATTTTTTAAAAAAATTTTTAATTTGATTTGAATATATTATTACGTTTTTACCTTTTTAAAAATATTTAGAATATGAGTTCGTTGATTGCAAACAAAATAAAAATAAACTGGTGTTTAGTTTCAATTAAATTCTTTATTGTTCGTACTACTTTCGTGTGCCACCGTTTACAACTTGCTGAATCCAACAATAATTTGCCGTATTCGTTATTTTTCTTTTCACTTCTGTTCGCGTACACACTAACAAACAGAGTTGCAAAATTCAAATTTTGAAATGATACTGAACTCTAACTGAAAGAGTAATTTTTTGTAACAAATGGTATTTTTGTAAAGAACATCCGTTATACTTAATACATAGAATATGGAATAGAAAAACTAACACACGTCCCGTGGACGTTTGGCTAACCGGTACTAAAGACTAATTTTACCTTAAGCATTACGTTGAACATGTTGCGAACGCATTAACAGTAGAAAAACACAAACCCTAAAATATGTAATAATAAAAAAGTACAGAACGTGTCGCGGGGGTACTGCGATATTTTTGAAATGGAAAAGTACCGAAAAAAAGTACTAAAGTACTCAATTATTCAATACTGTTAACAAATGTTCGGTAGATTTTTACAACGACGATCTTCAAATCACGACTGTTCTCTTCACACGCGACGCTTCTTCACACAAGACTGACTGAATTCTTACTTCTCGTTGCCTGATTTGTCTTGCCTTTTTATATGTGCACGTAATCAGTCTGATGAAGGTTCTTGAAGTCGAACGTTCGCGGTTTCGCCTTCTCGAGAACTCTATCGCGACTTCATTGCTGTTTGTGTATTTTGTTCACATTGCTTGTTGTTGTCGCTTACTTGTCTATCCCCTTTTCTTTCACACTGATGTTGTTGGTATATTTGTAACTAGTTCGTTGTATTTGTTTGTGTAGTTTTTGCTAATTTTATTGTCAAACGATGTACACAGTTTCCATTTTCGTAACAATATATTGGGGTACCAAGACTTTTGCAGTCCACTATAATTATACTTAGCACTAGCTGAAACTTAAGTCCAATAACAGCCATTGGTTTGTAAATTAAATTCCTACTTATCTGAATGAAATACATTTATAAAAGATATATACCAGTAAAATACCTTTTCAAACTATCTTGTAGAAAAATAACAATTTTGTAAACGATATGAATTTTAATTTTGTGTTTCTTCTTCTTTTGCTTCTTTGGTAGAAAAGTGTTCACTTTAATTGAATCCATAAGTATTTGACACAACAAATGTAAGTACAAAAAATAAATGGTGAACAAATTTCAGAAATTTTATTGAAGGCAATTATTTTGAAATTATATGCGTACAAGTGCATGTAAGTATTATACCTGCATACATACTTGAGATAAATCTTTGAAATCCAACTCTTTTAATTCGATTAGTGTTTCATTTCCAACTTCATAAAATAAATTCAATTTCGAAAACCAAATTTGTGTTTTACGGTTCTTACCAGTGACAGACTTTTTCGAAGGACTTTCACCACAAAACTTTCAATTTGCAGTGCATGAGTGCTCTTGCATACACTTGGACACTTCTATAAAACTTAGATAGCATATGTGTACAAGAGTCGCAACTTAACTTCATAAATACATCAATACTGCACAAACCTAAATGAAAAAATAAAAATCTTCCATTTCATGTAAATTAAAAAGGAATGTTTGATTGTAATTGGGATTTAAAATTTCAAAATCAAAATCTAAAGTGTGAATTGAAAAGAATGCATGCATCTCCATCTTGTGTTGTAAAATGATTTTAAATTTTACAACGTGTATTGAATATGATATAAATTGAAATCATTTATTTTTTTTCGCTTTTTATCATTTCGCTTAACACATATGCAGTTAAAATAACCTTTGGACAGAATCTAGCGAAGTGTAGACGAATTTTATGTATTCCCAATTGAAAGACAGAATTAATTTGAAAGTTCTTCTTTATCTTGACGATGACACTTTATATTCCGACAGTTTCTCTAGGTATGGCTGCCAGAATTTCCGTTAGTAGTACTTACTGAAATTCTCATCAGGTTCTGTGTGTAGACCTTTCGAGAGTGTTATATTTCCCATTGTAGAAATACTCTTCTAGAGCAAAAAATAGACTTAAGCACTCCCAAAACATTTCGAGTTTGTCTACCAGTTTAGCGAAAATACCAGTCGATTCTTGAGTAATGTTAAGTTCAGGAATGTTAAATACCAGAAACTCTTCGAATATAATACTTTCCAACAGGTTATGGAAACACTGCCGTAAATGCTCTCTTACAAAGTGGTGTTTTTATTTCGAAAGTAGAGCAAAAAATGTTAATCTCTTAAATCTTTTCAGCTGTTACTGTTATCAAGAAAACTATTAACCCTTATGTCAACAGATACATACCCGGGTATGTTTCGTGTTTTTAAATCGCCGTATCTCAGGAAGTAATAACTGTATTAACCTGAAATTTCCTGATATCCTCATTAGTAGTGTTTTCTACCTTATTTCTAGACATGAGTAAAAATGGCGGGTGGGTGTCAAAGATGAGACCATTTTTTGATTCCTATCCCTTACGTCAACAGTTGCGTACCTGGGTATGTACATATAATGACATACATATATAATTTAGTTTGCAAGTTTTTAATAAAAAGATTAAAATTCAATCAAATATAGGAAGACATAAAAAATATTAAATGCTATTTTTCTTAAATGCATTTAGTACATTGAGGCATATACATAACTTGAATGAGCGGCACATGCGGGCTTGTTGCATAACGTGCAGGATTTGCTGGTTGACCGACGTTTTGTATATAAGTGGCAATTGCCTTTTAATTTTATTCTACCAGTGCTGTCAGGTTCTTCTACGCTTTTATCTGCAGCATCTCTTACGCTCAAAGATTCTTCACATATGTCTTCAATAGCATTGCGTGTTGAAAATACTTTTATATTTTTGTTTCTTGTGGAAACTTTCAACATTGGATTATTCTTAACGTAAATTGGTGGCAACGAGGTCTAGTATATTGTAGAATAAAGCCAAGGGCCATCTATTTGTTCGTCGCCTTGTTCAATATTCTATCCATCTTATCGACGCCACCTTTATATTTGTTGTAATCCAAGGTCTAGAGTGGCTTTTTCTTTGGACCTTGCACTTCGTATGAATAATGCAAGAAGTATAACCGACTTATTTTTTTTTTTTTTGATGTGAGAGCACAAGGTAATATTGTTACTGAAACCAATTGTAGTTAACTCTACTTCCCGTCCATTAGATAAAGTGAAATATAGTGGTACAAACACTCGTCTTCTGTTCACTGTACCTAACATTGATAAACTGCTGTCCATCATTAAACTTTTCGCAACGTTATCTGTTGTGAAGAAATTATCACAAACAATATTCCGTCCACTTCCACGAAAATGATTGACGAAGAAGTCCTCCACTACGCTCTCGGGTACCATTTTTTCACGGATGCCGCCAATCCAGTATAAATTTGTCCCTTCATTGGATAGGATGAGACGGAGTCACATACCCACCATACTTTAATTCCGTAATTGGCGGGTTTCGATGGTATGTATTTTGTAAACCCGGTACCACGTTTGGACCTGCTACGTAATTGCTGCGTAGATTACCATTGAATATTAAAAATAAGTCCGTTATGGCTGCAGCTTTGTCGGTTTTTTACGCTGTTGGCGTGTGTTTCCGTTGTCGGAAAGTATAAAGTGGCTTATATCCCAAAAACGCAGCACGCTTATAGCTCGATAGAAGGGATGTGAGGTCGTTTTCCATAAGTCTTTAGTATGTACGTAACCAGAGTGCTTTACACCACCCAACAAGTAATTAAAACCAAATCAACACAGAAATAAGATTAGAAACAAAAGAAACTCCATGTAAAATGTATGAACATACCCGGGCATGCTTCTGTTGACGTAAGTATAATTTTTTATCTGTTGACATAACGGTTAAACGATCCAATGAGGAAAATTATTTGAGTGTTATTCTAAGTAAGAGCCTACACTGCACAGCTACTTAGTAGAATACATGGATATGTTGTATGTTATCTAGGACAACTGTGAATTTTAGGCAAAATATTGATCTGCACTCTGGGAGGATTTATTGAAGGTATATTATATATATATAGGCCACTCATTGCATATGTCTGCCTCTTTGGATTACCTAATCGAACTGACACGTCAGATTGAGAGATTTCGCTTTTATTGATGTCGCGGTTGACTGGCGAGTACTTTGACTAACTTCAAACACTATATATAGCAAGAAAAGATATATCTTATACCATATTCTTACGAAAATGGAAACGGTGTAACATCGTTTAACATTAAAATGATAAACAAAATCTGCACTAACAAATATAACGAACTTGTTACAAGTAAACCAACAACATCAGTATGAAAGAAAAGAGGATATACAAGTAAGCGAGAACGCAAAAACAAGCATTGTGAACAAAATACACAAACAATAATCAAGTCGCGATAGAGTTCTAAAGAAAGAGAAACTGCGAACGTTCGACTTCAAGAACCTTCACAAGACTGTTTACGTGAGCATATAAAAAGGCAAGACAAAGAAAGCAACGAGTAGTAAGAATTCAGTCGGTCTTGTGTGGAGACGCGTTGCGTGCGAAGAGAACAGCCGGGGTTTGAAGAACTTCGTTGTAAAGTTCTGCGTTGTAAGCAAGGAATAAAAGCGAACAAGCAATTATTGTTGTAGTCGTCAAGTTGTAAATAGTGGCACACAAAAGTAGTGAGAACAATAAAGAATTCAATTGAAACTAAATACATATTTGTTTTTACTTTGTTTGCCAGCAACGAACTCATATTTTAAACGTTTTTTTAGAAAGGTAAAAACGTAGCAATGTGTTCCTGGCAAAACTATATATGCTGTGCAGCATAATTTATTTGCCATCAATTTATTGGGAAGCTCATAGATAGAGAGGGCGCCCAGCAAGAGGGCATAATAATAATTAATAATAATTTGAATAAATAAATATTTTTTCCCGAGAATCGTGTTACATCAGATTAAGGTCCAGTTGCTGTAAGACGAATGGTTTAGACTAACATCTGTTTGTATGGAGAAATATACAATTTAAACAGTCTTTCGTCTAAGCAATTGTTCTTACAGAAGCTCTGTCTCAAATGTTGTGTGCACACATTTATTTTTTACACCCATGTAAATAATATTTGAACTAAATTATGCTTACACACGGTAGCTTTTTTATGCAAAATATCTGTGGTATGCAGATTATATTGTTTCCGTGTTAGATTAGGATTTTGCTTTTAAGTGCATAGATGCATAAATCTCTTCCATGTTCTACTTGATGATACACATGTACATTGGTGTGAAAAATAACGCGGACACCAACGTGACACGCAGAGATTTGATGAAAAAATAAGCAGAACGAGAAAATTGTTATTCTCTGCAATATAGTTTTTTCTTAACAACAATTTTCTTATTATACATACTTTTTAAACAAAGTTGTAGGTAGCACACTGTTATTATTTTTCACATCCCTGTATGTTTTATTGTGTGCAAAATGTTTATTAGTAAAGCGTGATAGTAGTCTGTCGATATGTGCATGTATTAGATCTTGTATTAAACGCTTTCTGTTCTTAAATTGAAATAAATGGATGTGTGTGTGTGAGATATCATCGAAAATGTTTATTCGTTTGAAAGACCTATTGAAGACATTATAAACCTAATACAACAAATGATTCCCATCAGTACCCTAGTTGGAATTTGACCTATGGCATGAATTATGTTGCGATTAAAAAAACCATAAGAAAGAGTCTAACAAAGTCAAACTATACAATCGCAGTGGCCAGTTCGAAATATCTCCGCGTGAGATGACCCTTACTTTAAATCGCTCGTGCAATATATCCAATCTGGAATGATCTGTGTGGTACGTAGCGCCGTCATATCGATGCTGATAAGCATCAATCTAAAGTGCTCGTCGTTGGCAGTGAAGTTCTGGTCCACATTGTTTTTTAGGGGAGTATGACCGATAATTTCATCAGCCCGAAATCTATACTAAACAGTGACTTATATCATATGGATTGGTATCGTCGTTAATTTGTAGCCATTCATACAGACATTAGCCTAAACGCTGAAGACTTTTTTCCTATTCAGTGACCACACATCATTGTCTATCGTCAAGAACATCCAACCATGGTGATTTTCCATCAGAATTAATAAATGACATATAGGGGTCATCTTGCCCTTACCAACTGTAAATGTTCAGAAGTCTTTGTCGGAAGATGCTTTAGAAACATAAATCCTTATATGTCTGTTCCCTTTCAACTAACTTGTTTTGATATTAAATTGATATTTAAGAATATAAGTAAAAAAGATAAATCATAGATCATAGTCTTTATTAAAATCTTACAAAACAATATAAAACATATTGTATGACACATCCTATAGCAAATACAACTTATGACTACATTTTCAAAAACTGTTTCAAGAAAATTAAATTATGTACACGTATTATTTAAGCAGTTTTATTTACAGTAAGACCCCGCTCAACGCGGGGGATACGTTCCAATAAGTTCCAGCGCTAAACGAAACAGCGTTAAACGAGGCAACTTAACACGTACATATGTATGAATGTATGTATGTATGCACCTAGTAACGTTGATGACAACTAATCGGAAAAATACAGTTGAAATCTTTATTCTGGACAGACTAACAAAAGAGTGATGAAAAAGATACGTAGCATACACCGTCGATATATAATGCACAGCTTTAGCTTGGTGCATGGCCGTTCCATTTGCACACATATACAACAAGTATCAATACAGTGTGCGATTTAGGGGAATCCCAATACTATCGCGTAATACTGAAACAGTGTTAAGCGGAGCAGCGTTAAGCGGGAGTAGTATGTTTATGTACCTTCTAGGTCACTTATTTCATACAAAATTTGGCTCATGCATATCTGTAAAAGAGTAAGAACATTGCAGAATTGTAAAATGAATTGTGTGCGATCGGTCTTTAGGTTTGTAACATGTATTATGAAAAGGTAATGCTTTTTAATGTGTATATGTGTGTTAAAATTTGGGAGAATGCATATCTGGAAAAGAATTAAATCATTATAATTTTCAATTTTTCCCTACAAATTTGGGATCATACCTGCTTTTTGTTGGTCCTTTCATTTGTATTGCTTTTCAAACGAATGTTTGGACGGACAGAATGAGTGTGTGCACGTTTCCTCATCTACATCCCAGAGTATAAGTAGACTGTGAAAATGTATATACGTATGTACGAATGTTTGGACGGACAGAATGAGTGTGTGCGTAACATGTAATGTGGATCTACACCTATATAGTTGTTGTGTGTT
This sequence comes from Sarcophaga subvicina, assembly GCA_936449025.2. NCBI lineage: Eukaryota > Metazoa > Arthropoda > Insecta > Diptera > Sarcophagidae > Sarcophaga > Sarcophaga subvicina. Next base: position 58,053,241 of record OW388083.2, on the reverse strand, counting down.
TTTTTTTTTTTTTTTTTGTATATTTAATTAGAAGGATCTTTAATTTTAAATGTGATAAGAAAGGGTAGGTTGGTTGTGCGGTTATTTTTTATTTTTTGTGTGATTTAATTAGAAGGATCTGTAATTTTAAGATGATAGTAAATTCTTGGCACGTATTGCTCATGATCACAGGTAGAAGAAATAGAAATATAAACTAATAAGAAAGGGTAGGTTGGTTGTGCAGTTGTTTTTAATTTGATGAGAAAGAAATGTATAGTTGTGCCTGTGCGTTTTTTCACGTATAAGTATAAGTAATATCTGTTTTCACATAATTGAATTTACTGATTGATCTACAACACCCCAAAGTATAAATAGACTTGTTTTTAAGGATTTAGAATTTTTTAGTTTTACTGTTTTAAATAAATGAAATTATAGAATAAAGGGATTAATTAAAACAAATTAGTTTTTTATTTTTTGAAAATTTTATTACATATTTCTTTTTTTCAGATTTTTACAGATTCGAATTTAAAAATACGTTTATACAGATTAAATAACTTAAGTGTTAACAAATATTGTGTATAGAATGTTTGACATCGACAAATGTTGAAGGATTGTGAATAAGTATTTTCACAATAATACAAGCGTATGACATATTAATACATACAAATGGATTACTTATTTTACTAATGTTACATATTCTTAGTTCATTTATAAGTTTCATAAATAAATCTATATGCTCTTTATCAATCTGATTACTATGTTTTGTTAATAAATAGTTCTTCCAATACAGCTGATGTTACCATTTTTGTTCCCCTTCTTTAAAAATTTAATAGTAGGTTGTGTTAGTGCGGGACGATGTACTCTGAATTATTTCATTTCAATTTATATTTATTGAATAAAAATTTTAAACACAAGTGCCCACAATTAAATGTATTAAATTTTTGTTTTCGTTCATAATTATATTCAATAGGAAATTTTAAGTAGTTGACAATCTCAAGTGGTGGTTGTAAGTTTCCAAAGCTATCAAAGTATTCTTTATAGTTGTGGTTTTTATAATATGCTACCCAATGTGTTCCCCTACCATTTGAATCATCTAAATTAACAATGCCGCATTCTTGTTTGAATGGTTTTTCAGGTAAAGAATCACGCATGAAAACACCCCTAAAATGTTTGAGATGTCTTCCATATTTATTCAAATCCAAATCTGATAATGGGCGATTGGGAAGGTTATCTAATAGTTTTTTGGAGCTGGACTATAGTAGAGACCATATCCAGTTTTATATGGTTTGAGGTACAACCCTTTACCCATTGCAATTGATTCCATATATCTATTATGACGGTTAGCTTCAGCCAATTGTTCTTTTCCATTTTTGATAGCATTTACTGCTTTGACAATAGCGGATCCTCCACTTGCCAAACCACCAAGCGCTGACAATGCTGTTAGTACGGGAATAAGTGGAAGAAATCCTCCAATTTTCGGTACAGGTATAACTCTCGGTATTATAATGTCTGCTCGCTTTTTCCCTTTAAAATTTGAATGAATAGCCTTTTGAGCTATTTTAACAGCATCATTTATATCAAGGGGTTTCTGTTCTTTCAATTGTTTTAAAGTTTTTCTCACAGTAGCTGTGAATAATTTCTTATTACACTTATTCATTTTTCCTTTTCTTTTCTTATGTCTCTGCTCCTTCAAACCTAATCCAAATTTCACTTTAGCTTTCATAGCGTTTGTCACAAACCACGCGTTAGCACGTTCTTTAATATCACTATCTTTAGATTTAACTCGTTGCCAGGCTTTTTCAGCTAATATTTGATCTGCTTGATGTCTTGTGTCTATATCTTTTGATTGTGAATATGCAATATCGTGCTCTCTACAAGCTGCGTCTAATAAATTTATACCCTTATCTCCTCTTGCTAAACGTTTTTCAAGTTTTGTACCAGGTCCACAAAACTGATAAAGAGGTAGATGTAATTCAACAGGTACTTTATTTATTAAGTTGTTTACAAATCCTCTTCTCATCTTACACTGGCTGAGGTTTTGTTTTGACTGTAGATTATAACAAATTTTTTTTTTTCGTTACTTTTATACCTCTTCGCAAAAATAACTGAAATCAAGACGATCTCCTATATATACAGCAATTTATATGATTTCAGTATGTTAATTTTTTGATATTGATTTTGATCTGCTTTGTATCTGATCACGATCTACTTTACATCTGATCACGATCTGCTTTGTATCTGCTCACGATCTATTTTATATCTGATAACGATCTACTTTTTTGGTTTTGTCTATTTTATTTTAATTTTTTTATTTTTTTTTTTTTTGACATTACCATGTTTTAGGTATACATGTTCTACCTCAATGTTTAAATTGCTTATTTGATCAGCTAGATCATCATGTATTTGTGTTATATGTTTTTCGATTACGATATTTTTGTTTTTATGGTTATATTTATTAAAACCTTCTCCAAATTTATTAATATAAGACATTTCTTTCACTCTTCTAATAAATTATGTTAGCTTCTTTAAGTTCTTCGATAATAGAGATTATTTCGTTTTGATGATTGTTGTGACCAGAACCTTCCGATGAAAGAAGTAAACGTAGTCTGTCAACTAGTTCATTAGGATCATCCCAATGTATGTAATTTGATCTCAGATTATTTTGTAATTTTAGCATTAAACCACTGCCTTTTGCTAAAATGTTTGTTGTTGTTTCGAATAAACGTTTAATTATTCGTATATATTTGAAGGCTCGTGTTCCTTTCACTTGTTCATTAGGTTCATAGCGACGTTTATGTGCATTGGTATTAATTACAATCTCTTTATATTTTTTCAAATCATTTTTAGAATAATGGAGAGGTTTTTTATGAAATACTAGTTCAAATAATCCAGGCGTCATTTTCAATTTCATATTCCCTATCTGCATAGTATTATCTCTATTAAATATTAATTTTTCCTTGCCATATCTCCAACTACCGTCTATATCTTGATTAAAACCATAAATTTTATCCAATTGCTTATTATTAATAAGTGTTTGTATATTTTCAAATAATGGAGAGCTTTTCGTCAGCTTTAAACATTGTTTTCTTTCCAAGTTCTTGATACATGTACTTGATACAGGTCTATTATGGTCATAGTTTTTTTCACCATCATTATCATCAGTTGAAATATTTTCATACTGAAAATCGTTATTATCACCGTTTACATCATCATAATCATCGTCATCATCAATAGTGTTGTCTATATCTTTATGCTTATCTTCAAGTTTTCCGATGATTTCATTATCACCATTTACGTCATAATAATCATCATCATCATCAATAGTGTTGTCTGTATCCGTATGCTTATCTTCGAGTTTTCCAATGATTTCATTATCACCATTTACGTCATAATAATCTTCGTCATCATCTATAGTGTTGTCTACATCCTTATGCTTATATTCAAGTTTTGGGATGTTTTCATTATCATCATTTACATCATCATGATCATCGTCATCATTAATAGTGTTGTCTATATCCTTATATTTATCTTTAAGTTTTCCAATGATTTTTTTAAGTGGTTTTGTTATTGGTTGAAAGGTATCTTCTAATAAATTAACTCTATCTATTTGATTCAGTTTAATATTTTTTAACTTTTTCTTTAGAACAGCCCTTGTCTTTACAAGATCTTCCAACACTTTATTATGGTAATTTTTAGACATTATAATAATTTTTTTTTTTATTGAATTTGATCTGGTTATGATCTGCTCGCTATCTGATTATGATCTGCTTTGTATCTGAACACGATCTGCTTTATATCTGATCACGAACTGCTTGCTATCTGGTCACGATCTGATTTATACCTGATCACGATCTGCTTGATGGCTTGTGTCTATATCCATTGATTTTGAGTACACTATATCGTGCTTTCTACAATCTACATCCAATAAATTATTCCTTTATTTCCTTTATTCTTGCTATTCGTTTTGAAGTTTTGTATCAGGTCCACAAAACTGATAAACAGGTGGATGTAATTCAACATATAATTTGTTTATTAAGTTGTCTACAAATCTTCTTCCAATCTTACACTGATTAGGTGTTTTTCTTTTGACTGTAGTTTATAACCATTTTTTCATTACTTTCATACCTCTTCGCATGAAACACTACACCAGCTATACCAGCTATATCAGCTATACCAGCTATACTAGCAAGCTGTACAATCTATACTAGCTATACTAGCAAGCTGTACTAGCTATACTAGCAAGCTATACAATCTGTACTAGCTATACTAGCAAGCTGTACTAGCTATACTAGCAAGCTATACAATCTGTACTAGCTATACTAGCAAGCTGTACAAGCTATACTAGCAAGCTATACAATCTGTACTAGCTATACTAGCAAGCTGTACTAGCTATACTAGCAAGCTATACAATCTGTACTAGCTATACTAGCAAGCAGTACTAGCTATACTAGCAAGCTATACAATCTGTACTAGCTATACTAGCAAGCTATACCTGCTATACCAGCTATATCAGCTATACCAGCTATACCTGCTATACCTGCTATTCCAGCTATACCAGCTATACCAGATATACCAGCTATACCAGCTATACCAGATATACCAGCTATACCAGATATACCTGCTATACCAGCTATATCAGCTATATCAGCTATACCTGCTATACCAGCTATACCAGCTATATCAGCTATACCTGCTATACCTGCTATTCCAGCTATACCAGCTATACCTGCTATACCAGCTATATCAGCTATATCAGCTATACCAGCTATACCTGCTATACCAGCTATACCAGCTATATCAGCTATACCAGCTATACCAGATATACCAGCTATACCAGATATACCTGCTATACCAGCTATACCAGCTATATCAGCTATACCAGCTATACCAGATATACCAGCTATACCAGATATACCAGCTATACCAGCTATACCAGATATACCAGCTATACCAGCTATACCAGCTATACCAGCTATACCTGCTATACCAGCTATACCTGCTATACCTGCTATACCAGCTATATCAGCTATACCTGCTATACCTGCTATTCCAGCTATACCAGCTATACCAGCTATACCAGATATACCAGCTATACCAGCTATACCAGCTATACCTGCTATACCAGCTATATCAGCTATATCAGCTATACCAGCTATACCAGCTATACCTGCTATACCTGCTATACCTGCTAGGTGGGTTATGTGAAAACAGATATTACTTATACTTATACGTGAAAAAACGCACAGGCACAACTATACATTTCTTTCTCATCAAATTAAAAACAACTGCACAACCAACCTACCCTTTCTTATTAGTTTATATTTCTATTTTTTCTACCTGTGATCATGAGCAATACGTGCCAAGAATTTACTATCATCTTAAAATTACAGATCCTTCTAATTAAATCACACAAAAAATAAAAAATAACCGCACAACCAACCTACCCTTTCTTATCACATTTAAAATTAAAGATCCTTCTAATTAAATATACAAAAAAAAAAATAAAAAACACACAACAACTATATAGGTGTAGATCCACATTACATGTTACGCACACACTCATTCTGTCCGTCCAAACATTCGTACATACGTATATACATTTTCACAGTCTACTTATACTCTGGGATGTAGATGAGGAAACGTGCACACACTCATTCTGTCCGTCCAAACATTCGTTTGAAAAGCAATACAAATGAAAGGACCAACAAAAAGCAGGTATGATCCCAAATTTGTAGGGAAAAATTGAAAATTATAATGATTTAATTCTTTTCCAGATATGCATTCTCCCAAATTTTAACACACACAAACACACATATACACATTAAAAAGCATTACCTTTTCATAATACATGTTACAAACCTAAAGACCGATCGCACACAATTCATTTTACAATTCTGCAATGTTCTTACTCTTTTACAGATATGCATGAGCCAAATTTTGTATGAAATAAGTGACCTAGAAGGTACATAAACATACTACTAGCGGGGTCTTACCGTAAAAATAAATTTATAAAGTTGAAGATCTCATTGAAGTTTCACACTCAAATGCTATGCCACAAAGTCCACAAAATAGCAAATTTACAGAGAACGATAATCTTCTGAAGATCAGATATTTCCAATGTTCTATGAGTCACCTCAAACGTAAACTTTATTTTTTAATAAGCCAGGGAAAAACAAAACAATACTCGTGTACTCGCCTAGAATGTATATAATATTTCAAAAATACGTACATACATAATTTGTCATTACAATTCTTCAATCAGGATTATGACCTAGCTTCTCACACCACTTATGCTACAGTTTAAAGTTTTATTTACTCTCAGAGTTTTTACCAGAAATCTGCTGAGAGAAAGTCGACACAGAAATATTTTTTCATATTGCGTTTTGTTTGAAATGTCTGACATGGGGTTTGAAATGAGACCTTACACTATTTACTAAACCACGGTGAGTTTTTCGAAATATGGTAAATGTTTATTTAAAATATGTTCATAATTTGAAAATTGATAAAATATTCTATATATTTCATAGCATTATATTTAAAAAGAATACTTATTATGATGATGTAAGTGCCCACAAATATAATCTAATTAAAAACCAATTCTTCGTAACGTACACATATTTTAAAGAAATTGTTTAAGCATTTCCATTTAAATAGCACATAATAGAAAATATCTAGGGCAAATTGTAACATTTAACCGTGACACATTTAGCAACTGAATTGCACAACTCATTTATTTTTCTCATTATGAGCTTTTGATTAACACTTTCCTAGAAATTAAAACCCTACTAATTTACAGGTGCTCTATTCTTCCGTTTTGTATTGTTATTTCATTCCACACAAAATGAATGCATAATATACAAAAGAATATAGTATAAAAAAAAAAAAAAGTAACAGTTTTCTTCTTTCCTGACAATTATGGTAACGTGGTTTGAAAAGAACGCTTTTCTTTAGAGGGAGAAATTATGAAAATAGTTGTATTTAATAGATGCTTACCTATCTGCCATTTTAAATTGAACGTGAGGAAAGAGTGTGCAATAAATAATAATTTGTTTTCTCTTTAAGTTAGCGCACATCAGAGCTTTATTATTAAGAGAACAAGGTAATGGCTTTTATTGACATATTGAGTATGTATGGAAATCATTTACACAAAGTATACTGAGAATTACTATAAGGCGGGAAATTTTAGATTTAAAAATGCAATAAAACGAAAACAGTTTGAAATTTTGATAAATTATTTTCTTTGTTGTGAAGTACAATTATTCTGGTTAGAAATCAATATTACTTCACTCATATGGCTGCCGCGGATTGCCTTATAATTGAAAAGTGCCAATTTTCGTGCACTTTTTGGGGTTTATATGGTCGTATCTCTGCAATGGCATCAGAAATGTTAGCCTTCAAATGCTCAATTGTCTCCGGCATAACATTTTTCTTTAACGGCGCCTGACAGAAAGTTGTCCAATTGGCGGCCAATTGACATCACCATTTCGGCTAATTAAACGGCCATCAAACGTTTGACGCAATAAAATGCTTGTGGCATTTGATGTGCAGCAAGTTACACTATCCTGTTGAAAGCATCACGTTCATGTCAATAAAGTTCATGCATGAAGAGCGGGTGAAAAAAATCTGTTCTCATAGTCCCTTTTGATCGTAATGGTTGCGTGGTCCTCTTTTCCGAAAAAATTTGGGTAAATGACACCTCTGCTCCACAAAATTCTGCATTATAAAGCGACTTTTCACGAATTTAAGTTGAGATTTGTAGATTTGAGAATATGTCAAAGTCAGGAAAGTGAAGAAAATTAAATGTGATTTTGGTGTTTTTTTGAAATTTAAATGGTTTATATGATATTGTTTTGTGGCTAAACGAATAGAGGTTTTATATTGATTTTTTTATTTGAAAGGTATGAGCAACTGCTACTTTCAGTTTTTTATATATATATCTCAGATATTAAAGTTAAAATTATTCGTTCAAAATTTAAAAGTAATAAATATTTCACATTTTTTTCCTACCCACAAAAATATATGGATTTTTAAGGTGAAAGTAGTTCTTAGTAGTTTAATGTTATATACCGCAAGAAAATATTAACTCTCTACATTCAGGAACAAAAAAAAGTTTGCGCAAATTTGCGCAATTATTTTTGCCGATTTTTTGAAAATTTTACTTTTTTTGAAAAATTAAAAAAATTAGACGCAGTGTAATAAAGCCATAGGCAATAAAGTCATATGGCGTACGAATTATGCGAGGAAATTCAGTAGAAGCGATACCAATCGAGATGTCCTGAATAGGTTACTTTTAAGCAGTGACCCTTTTATAAGCTGCAGTACACAAAAATCGCGAAGGAATAGAAAAGCATTTTCATCAGATACTATTACTATACTATACTTCCTGACATTGATGATGAAAATGATAACGATTTTAACGATCGTAGTTAGTTTCACTTTTTAAGTATTTTTAAGGTAAGTATTAATAATAAATAAAATAAAATAAATATTATAAATAAATATTAATTATCATAGAAGTTTAAAAACTTAATAACATATGTATATCGACTATTATAACAATATGAGAGGTATGTTAGATTTTCTTAATGAAAAAATGATCCGATCATTATAAAATCAGGTAAAATGATTCACATTCATATTAAACATGTTCATGTCGAATTTAATCGAGGTAATAAAATTTTTAAGCCAATTATAATTGCTAAACATATTTTCTTAAGGGGCCCTATTTTGGACCAAGGGGCAATTATTGACCGACCATAACAAAATTTGGTAATATAGTTTAGATTTACAAAATACACGTTCATACCGAATTTCATCGCGATACCGATGTTTTTAAGCCATTTCTAAGCGCACACGTGAATTTCTAAAGGGGACTTTATATGGGGACTAGGGTCAAATGTGATCCGATTTTCACTAAACTTTACACCATGATTTCTTGGTAAACAGAACCGATCCATGCTAAATTTTATCATGATTGTTGCATAACTACCAGAATTATGTGTAAATAAGTACAATTTCGAGGGGAATTTGTATGGGGGCTAGGCGAAAACACGGACCGATTTGAACGAAAATCAGTTGGGTTCATCCTTGGGCATAATTATCACTAACACTATCAAAAAATTCCAGCCATTAACTCATAAAACACTTCTATTAATTTTGGCCTGGTTTTCAGGCAAAATGCCACATAGTGAGCCGCACCAAACAGTCACACGTAATGTGTGCATTGGCTTCTGTAAGACCACGTGCGGATTTTTTGAGCTCCAAATATGACATTTTTGCATATTAACGTGCCCACTAAGATGAAAATGGGCGTCATCCGGAAAAATGATGGATGGCAATATCGTTCAGTTTCTGGTTGGCCCAAGAAATTCCAATGTTTTTCAACAGTGATTCGGTTCGGTAAGTATTGCCGGATTCGAAACACCCGATGGTTCAAATTTAAACCGCTAGATGGCCCACCAAATTAAACGTACATAAAAAGTTTTCCTTACGTATAAGAAATACATAGTATACATACATACACATATAATTAGCCCTTCAGCCAGGATTACGGCCTAGTTTCTCACACCACTTAAGTTGTGTGTGTTAATTTTGTACATGAGCGGCGGGACCGAACAGATTTTTGAGAAACTTTTCATGGCAATTTGTATTTGCTTTCAGGGCCATTATTACAACTTGTATTTAAACTTGGGTTTAGTGAAAGGTACTATTAGCTAAAGGGAACTGTAAAGTTACCTTTAACTTATTTTCGTTATTATAACTTACAGATAAAATTTTTTAAAAATATGGCAGTGCCGGATCAATGTCGATAAAACTGCTCAATTATACAAGTTTTTTGTTAACGCAATGGCAACCGCGGGCGTCGTTTTATTGTTGTATATGCTGATTTTGTTTAAATTTGAAGTTACCATAATGAAAAAAAATATATAATATGGCAAGTTCAAACATAAAGTGACCTTTAAATGTTAAATGTAGGATGTTCCTCCCTTTAGCTTAACGATAACTTCTATCTTATTGGGTACTCATAATAACGAAAAACAATTTATCTGCTCGTTAATATTGTAATAATGGCCCTCAAAATGTTTGCCAGAATTCTGCTGAGATGAAGTCGTCGAAGAAACACTTTTTGTATTTTGTTTTTGACGCCTGGTCTGGGGTTTGAACCTTGGCTTCATGTATACATATATATGTATATTAATATATTTAAATATTTATACGTGAAACGTCTTATATCTAACAAAGAAGCTCAATCTGTATACTATTAGATACAACAACAGTTGCGAAATAGCTGTTTATATTCTCCATATTCAGGCCTTTGACATTTGACTGGCAACATTTTTGATATTTATCAAATAATCCAAACGGCAATATTTGTTTTTTTCAGAAATAGAGTGACTGTCACTGCAATAATTTTTGGCTGTATTAGAAACTATATTTGAATTGTTGTCGCGCTATCATTTCGATAGGTCAAAAAGGTAGCTTTGATTAAAAAAGCTCCCTTGAGCACGCATAGCGGCCCGCCCAGTCCCTGTACTGACATAGCCCAGTCCCTGTACTGACCGAATTCCATCAAACTAGGGAATATGTCGGTCAGCGTAAGGGCTGCACATTAAAAGCACCACTATCCTACGCTGGAAAACCAGCCTGAAAGTTTATTAAACGAAGCTATATGCTTGACAATTTGGTAGTTTCAAGTCAAGGATAAGAAATGTTTTTCATATACACCATCCTAATGAAAGGCATCTCATTAACAGAAATTATTTTGTGCTTATAAATTACACAGTGCGACAGTCAAAATACACCCAGCTAATGACATAGTGTAGTTTGTGAATTTTGTTGAGTAAAACTCAAAAATATTTTTTATATTTCTCGAACTTGTTTTAATTGACACGACAAATTATTTTTATTCGCACCAATGAGTGAATTAGTGCTAACAGTGAAAGGATTTGTGCTGGCAATGACAAGATTAGTGCTGTCAATACAATAACATACATAAATAGAGGTTTTAAAAACGGAATGTATGATATGTAACGCCAAAAAGTGTTTTGTGGCACCATTGATGAAGAATAAATGAACTGCTTATTTTTTATTTATTATGCTTATGCTTTGCTGTTGCTGTCTTTATTAAAGAGTGTTTTTATAGAGGTATAGAACTTTAAGTTGGCATTACTTTTCAAGATGGCGACCGATTTAACAGCCGTCAAGTGATTTATTCTCAGTTTGGTTTGGCAATTCATCATGCATAGACTCACGCCTGAACATCTCTTGCAAATAGTGCAATTTTATTTCGAAAAAAAATGGTTCTGTGCGGAAAACGTATCGCGCACTACGTCCATTTTATCGTCGACAAAATCGTCCATCAGAGCAGTTAATTCGATTAACCATGGAACGTTTTCGTACCACGTTTACTCTTATTGATAACTCGCATCCCCATAGACGCTGTACGGTGCGTACAGAAGAAGCTATTGCTGCTGTAGAGCGTAGCATTGAGAAAGACCCGAATGAGTCCATCCGCCATCGAGCACAGTAATTGGATCTGTGTCCATCCACTTTATGGAATATTTTGCGGAAGGATCTTGGTTTGCGTGCTTACAAAATCCAACTCGTGCAAGAATTGTTGCCAAACGATCATCAAGTAAGGCGTAGATTCGTCGAATGGGCCCAAAACGAGATTACCGTTGTTCCCGATTTTCATAAGCGAATTTTGTTTAGCGATGAAGCGCACTTCTGGTTGAATGGCTACGTCAACAAACAAAACTGCCGCATTTGGAGTGAAGGTAATCCTCAAGTGTATGTGGAAACACCGTTACATCCAGAAAAACTGACTGTTTGGTGCGCTTTATGGGCTGGTGGAATCATTGGTCCGTACTTCTTCAAAAACGATGGTGGCCAGAACGTTACAGTCAATGGTGATCGGTATAGAGCCATGATTACTACCTTTTTCATTCCTGAATTGAATAACCATGATGTCCAGGAGATGTGGTTTCAGCAAGACGGCGCAACATGTCACACAGCTCGTGCCACAATAGATTTATTGAAAGACACGTTTGGTGACCGCCTAATTTCACGTTTTGGACCTGTGAATTGGCCTCCAAGATCTTGTGTTTTAACACCGCTAGAGTACTTTCTGTGGGGCTATGTAAAGTCATTGGTCTATGCGGTAAAGCCACAAACGCTTGACCAATTGGAAGACAACATTCGCCGTATTATTGCCGATATACGGCCACAACTGTTGGAAAAAGTCATCGAAAATTGGACGCCAGCCGTGGCGGTCATATGCCAGAAATCATATTTAAAATGTAATGCCACAAGATTATCTTTCGGATAAATAAAATTCATGTCAATCGAATAATCCATCGTTGTTTTATTGCAACTTAAAGTACTATACCTCTATAAAAAACACCCTTTATAATTAATACGGATGCAGGATAACGTATACTGAAATAGCAAAATTTTAATGTTTGCTGCGTTCCGTTTATTGTGATTGTGTATAGCATCAGTCTTTTTATGTATGTACGTTTTACCGAAGTTATACATAATTCTAAAACACTCATAGTTGAAAAATTTATTTCCCCACAAAGAGAGACATTTTTATTAAGAAATACTATTTGTTATAAAACTATTGGAAAAAAAACATACCGCAATTAAAAATTTCAATTTGCACTTTCGGTTTTGTTTCGATTGCATACAATTATACGAAAATTATTTGAATTTTTAAAAAAGAATGCATAAAATATATTTCTAAACAGTGCTTTAAACCACTAAATTATTTTGCTTCCCTGGCATTCTTTCTAAATGCAATCTATGGACAGTAAGAAATCCGAAATAAAAATTTGAAGTAAAATTCTTTCTCATTTGATAGCGGTCAGAGTACGTGATGAATGAACGCTTTTGAAAAGTATTTTAAAAAATTCTCAATTTCCCATCTTCTTTTCACAACTTAAAAATAAACAGCATTCGACAAACTTCTCGATACTCGATAATGATGTGAATTCCTGGTAAAATGCGTTCGTTGTATTGTGTACCGATTTAGAAAGTGTACATCAGCCATAAGAGAGACGAAAATAATAAATTAGATTTAGCTTTGATTTGCATAAATTTGTAATAAAATTGATTTGCTGTGGAGAAATGTAAAATAAGGAAAATAAAAACAAAAAAGAAAATGAATAATGCAAGACAGCATTTGTATACTAAATGCTGAAAAAAGTTTTAATGAAATCAAAAAATAAGTGACCACCACTTAAATAAAAGCTGAATGCATAAACAATATACATATACTTTGGACAGACTTAAAAAAAGAAAAACTTGAATCGCTTAAGCAGCATAAGATGCCAAATGACTGACGAATTTTAATCAAATAAATACCTTACATTGCTTGACTGAAGAACGCAAATAATTTTATCGCATTTCGTTTTTCTTTCATAATTCATCTTCTATTAGTGATTTTAAATTGTCTGCAGGAAGCATTAAATCAGTAGAACAGAAAAAATGCTTATTTTTTGTCCCTTGGCTATTACAATAACAAAGGGTAGTAATTAGGTTTTGAACATACAAATAAATACTATAGTCTGAAAGTCACAAAATGTTTAAGTTTGCAAAACACTGTAATACTTTTATAATTTTTGTACAGGAAATTGCTCAAATTTGAGGAAATTTGAATAATTGATCCCATAACATGGTAGATTAGTATAAAGACCGTAAAGTATGTTTGGCTAGAGCCCGTCTGAGTGGTTTAATTTAATGCAAATCGTTTCCTTTATATAAGTAAAATTGCCGTGAAAAAGTTTCTCAATAATCTGTCATTTGGAGTCAACTTTTAAACTGTAGGTTTCGCCATTCATTTATAAAATTAACACACCCAACATAAGTGGTATGAGAAGTTAAGTTATAATCCTGACGTAAGGGTTGTAACGATCAATTTTGTGTGTATATATGTCTCCTTTGTATACCCATAAAAGGCCAGATTCCTCTGGCCTCTCTAAAAAATGTAGTATTCTTGTTGGACTAAGGCAGCGGTTCAGGCTGCTATATTTTCAATATCGTTTTATAAACAATACCGTAGGGAATTTTATATACATATAAGTAGTATGTTTTTGTATGTTCTAGCTCAATTATTTCATACAAATTTTGGTGCATGCATAGCTGTAAAAGAGTAAGAACATTGCAGCATTGTGAAATGAATTGTGTGCGATCGGTCTTTAGGTTTGTAACATGTATTATGAAAAGGTAATGCTTTTTAATGTGTATGTGTGTTTGTGTATGTTAAAATTTGGGAGAATGCATATCTGGAAAAGAATTAAATCATTTTAATTTTAAATTTTTCCCTACAAATTTGGGATCATACCTGCTTTTTGTTGGTCCTTTCATTTGTATTGCTTTGCAAACGAATGACTGGACGGACAGAATGAGTGCGTGCACGTTTCCTCATCTACATCTCAGAGTATAGAAAGACTGTAATGTGAAAATGTATATACGTATGTACGAATGTTTGGACGGACAGAATGAGTGTGTGCGTAACATGTAATGTGGATCTACACCTATATAGTTGTTGTGTGTTTTTTATTTTTTTTTTGTATATTTAATTAGAAGGATCTTTAATTTTAAATGTGATAAGAAAGAGTAGGTTGGTTGTGCGGTTGTTTTTTATTTTTTTGTGTGATTTAATTAGAAGGATCTGTAATTTTAAGATGATAACAAATTCTTGACACGCACTGCTCATGATCACAGGTAGAAGAAATAGAAATATAAACTAATAAGAAAGGGTAGGTTGGTTGTGCGGTTGTTTTTAATTTGATGAGAAAGAAATGTATAGTTTTTTTTCACGTATAAGTATAAGTAATATCTGTTTTCACTAATTGAATTTACTGATTGATCTACAACACCCCAAAGTATAAATAGACTTGTTTTAAGGATTTAGATTTTTTTTTTTTAGTTTTACTGTTTTAAATAAATGAAATTATAGAATAAAGGGATTAATTAAAACAAATTAGTTTTTTATATTTTTTGAAAATTTTATTACATATTTCTTTTTTTCAGATTTTTACAGATTCGAATTTAAAAATACGTTTATACAGATTAAATAATTTAAGGTTAACAAATATTGTGTATAGAATGTTTGGCATCTGCGAATGTCAAAAGATTGTGAATAAGTATTTTCATAATAATACAAACGTATGCCATATTAATACATAAAAATGAATTACTTATTTTACTAATGTTACATATTCTTAGTTCATTTATAAGTTTCATAAATAAAGCTATATGCTCTTTATCAATCTGATTACTATGTTTTGTTAATAAATAGTTCTTCCAATTCAGCTGATGTTACCATTTTTGTTCCCCTTCTTTAAAAATTTAATAGTAGGTTGTGTTAGTGCGGGACGATGTACTCTGAATTATTTCATTTTAATTTATATTTATTGAATAAAAATTTTAAACACAAGTGTCCACAATTAAATGTATTAAATTTTTGTTTTCGTTCATAATTATATTCAATAGGAAATTTTAAGTAGTTGACAATCTCAAGTGGTGGTTGTAAGTTTCCAAAGCTATCAAAGTATTCTTTATACTTGTGGTTTTTATAATATGCTACCCAATGTGTTCCCATACCATTTGAATCATCTAAATTAACAATGCCGCATTCTTGTTTGAATGGTTTTTCAGGTAAAGAATCACGCATGAACACACCCCTAAAATGTTTGAGATGTCTTCCATACTTATTCAAATCCAAATCTGTTAATGGGCGATTGGGTAGGTTATCTAATAGTTTTTTGGAGCTGGACTATAGTAGAGACCATATCCAGTTTTATATGGTTTGAGGTACAACCCTTTACCCATTGCAATTGATTCCATATATCTATTATGACGGTTAGCTTCAGCCAATTGTTCTTTTCCATTTTTGATAGCATTTACTGCTTTAACAATAGCGGATCCTCCACTTGCCAAACCACCAAGCGCTGACAATGCTGTTAGTACGGGAATAAGTGGAAGAAATCCTCCAATTTTCGGTACAGGTATAACTCTCGGTATTATAATGTCTGCTCGCTTTTTCCCTTTAAAATTTGAATGAATAGCCTTTTGAGCTATTTTAACAGCATCATTTATAGCAAGGGGTTTCTGTTCTTTCAATTGTTTTAAAGTTTTTCTCACAGTAGCTGTGAATAATTTCTTATTACAGTTATTCATTTTTCCTTTTCTTTTCTTATGTCTCTGCTCCTTCAAACCTAATCCAAATTTCACTTTAGCTTTCATAGCGTTTGTCACAAACCACGCGTTAGCACGTTCTTTAATATCACTATCTTTAGATTTAACTCGTTGCCAGGCTTTTTCAGCTAATATTTGATCTGCTTGATGTCTTGTGTCTATATCTTTTGATTGTGAATATGCAATATCGTGCTCTCTACAAGCTGCGTCTAATAAATTTATACCCTTATCTCCTCTTGCTAAACGTTTTTCAAGTTTTGTACCAGGTCCACAAAACTGATAACCAGGTAGATGTAATTCAACAGGTACTTTATTTATTAAGTTGTTTACAAATACTCTTCTCATCTTACACTAGCTGAGGTTTTGTTTTGACCCTAGATTATAACAAATTTTTTTTTCGTTACTTTTATACCTCTTCGCAAAAATAGCTGAAATCAAGACGATATACAGTCATATACAGCAATTTATATGATTTCAGTATGTTAATTTTTTGATATTGAATTTGATCTGCTTTGTATCTGATCACGATCTACTTTACATCTGATCACGATCTGCTTTGTATCTGCTCACGATCTACTTTATATCTGATAACGATCTACTTTTTTGGTTTTTGGTTTTGTCTATTTTATTTTAATTTTTTTTTTTATTATTATTTTTTTTTTGACATTACCATGTTTTAGGTATACATGTTCTACCTCAATGTTTAAATTGTTTATTTGATCAGCTAGATCACCATGTATTTGTGTTATATGTTTTTCGATTACGATATTTTTGTTGTTATGGTTATATTTATTAAAACCTTCTCCAAATTTATTAATATAAGACATTTCTTTCACTCTTCTAATAAATTATGTTAGCTTCTTTAAGTTCTTCGATAATAGAGATTATTTCGTTTTGATGATTGTTGTGGCCAGAACCTTCCGATGAAAGAAGTAAACGTAGTCTGTCAACTAGTTCATTAGGATCATCCCAATGTATGTAATTTGATCTCAGATTATTTTGTAATTTTAGCATTAAACCACTGCCTTTTGTTAAAATGTTTGTTGTTGTTTCGAATAAACGTTTAATTATTCGTATATATTTGAAGGCTCGTGTTCCTTTCACTTGTTCATTAGGTTCATAGCGACGTTTATGTGCATTGGTATTAATTAAAATCTCTTTATATTTTTTCAAATCATTTTTAGAATAATGGAGAGGTTTTTTATGAAATACTAGTTCAAATAATCCAGGCGTCATTTTCAATTTCATATTCCCTATCTGCATAGTATTATCTCTATTAAATATTAATTTTTCCTTGCCATATCTCCAACTACCGTCTACATCTTGATTAAAACCATAAATTTTATCCAATTGCTTATTATTAATAAGTGTTTGTATATTTTCAAATAATGGAGAGCTTTT
The DNA here is from genome assembly GCA_936449025.2 of Sarcophaga subvicina. Classification (NCBI taxonomy): domain Eukaryota; kingdom Metazoa; phylum Arthropoda; class Insecta; order Diptera; family Sarcophagidae; genus Sarcophaga; species Sarcophaga subvicina. The sequence goes on along the minus strand of OW388083.2, from coordinate 58,035,658 downwards.
CGTCAGCTTTAAACATTGTTTTCTTTCCAAGTTCTTGATACATGTACTTGATACAGGTCTATTATGGTCATATTTTTTTTCACCATCATTATCATCAGTTGAAATATTTTCATACTGAAAATCGTTATTATCACCGTTTACATCATCGTAGTCGCCGTCATCATCAATAGTGTTGTCTATATCCTTATGCTTATCTTCAAGTTTTCCGATGATTTCATTATCACCATTTACGTCATAATGATCATCATCATCATCAATAGTGTTGTCTGTATCCGTATGCTTATCTTCGAGTGTTCCAATGATTTCATTATCACCATTTACGTCATAATAATCTTCGTCATCATCTATAGTGTTGTCTACATCCTTATGCTTATATTCAAGTTTTGGGATGTTTTCATTATCATCATTTACATCATCATGATCATCGTCATCATTAATAGTGTTGTCTATATCCTTATATTTATATTTAAGTTTTCCAATGATTTTTTTAAGTGGTTTTGTTATTGGTTGAAAGGTATCTTCTAATAAATTAACTCTATCTATTTGATTCAGTTTAATATTTTTTAACTTTTTCTTTACAACACTTTATTATGGTAATTTTTAGACATTATAATAATTTTTTTTTATTGAATTTGATCTGGTTATGATCTGCTCGCTATCTGATTATGATCTGCTTTGTATCTGATTACGATCTGCTTTATATCTGATCACGAACTGCTTGCTATCTGGTCACGATCTGATTTATACCTGATCACGATCTGCTTGATGGCTTGTGTCTATATCCATTGATTTTGAGTACGCTATATCGTGCTTTCTACAATCTACATCCAATAAATTATTCCTTTATTTCCTTTATTCTTGCTATTCGTTTTGAAGTTTTGTATCAGGTCCACAAAACTGATAAACAGGTGGATGTAATTCAACATATAATTTGTTTATTAAGTTGTCTACAAATCTTCTTCCAATCTTACACTGATTAGGTGTTTTTCTTTTGACTGTAGTTTATAACCATTTTTTTCATTACTTTCATACCTCTTCGCATGAAACACTACACCAGCTATACCTGCTATACCAGCTATATCAGCTATACCAGCTATACTAGCAAGCTGTACAATCTATACTAGCTATACTAGCAAGCTGTACAATCTGTACTAGCTATACTAGCAAGCTGTACAATCTGTACTAGCTATACTAGCAAGCTGTACTAGCTACTAGCAAGCTGTACAATCTGTACTAGCTATACTAGCAAGCTGTACAATCTGTACTAGCTATACTAGCAAGCTGTACTAGCTATACTAGCAAGCTGTACAATCTGTACTAGCTATACTAGCAAGCTGTACTAGCTATATAGCTAGCTAGCTGTATAGCTAGCTAGCTGTATAGCTATATAGCTATATAGCTAGTACAGCTTGCTAGTATAGCTAGTACAGATTGTATAGCTTGCTAGTATAGCTAGTACAGATTGTACAGCTTGCTAGTATAGCTAGTATAGATTGTACAGCTTGCTAGTATAGCTGGTATAGCTGATATAGCTGGTATAGCAGCTATAGCTGATATAGCTGGTATAGCTGGTATAGCAGGTATAGCTGGTATAGCAGGTATAGCAGGTATAGCTGATATAGCTACTACAGCTTGCTAGTATAGCAGGTATAGCTGATATAGCTACTACAGCTTGCTAGTATAGCTAGTACAGATTGTATAGCTTGCTAGTATAGCTAGTACAGCTTGCTAGTATAGCTAGTACAGATTGTATAGCTTGCTAGTATAGCTAGTACAGCTTGCTAGTATAGCTAGTACAGCTTGCTAGTATAGCTAGTACAGATTGTATAGCTTGCTAAGCTAGTACAGCTTGCTAGTATAGCTAGTACAGATTGTACAGCTTGCTAGTATAGCTAGTACAGATTGTATAGCTTGCTAGTATAGCTAGTACAGATTGTACAGCTTGCTAGTATAGCTAGTACAGCTTGCTAGTATAGCTAGTACAAATTGTATAGCTTGCTAGTATAGCTAGTACAGCTTGCTAGTATAGGTAGTACAGATTGTACAGCTTGCTAGTATAGCTAGTACAGATTGTACAGCTTGCTAGTATAGCTAGTACAGCTTGCTAGTATAGCTAGTACAGATTGTACAGCTTGCTAGTATAGCTAGTACAGATTGTACAGCTTGCTAGTATAGCTAGTATAGATTGTACAGCTTGCTAGTATAGCTGGTATAGCTGATATAGCTGGTATAGCAGGTATAGCTGGTGTAGTGTTTCATGCGAAGAGGTATGAAAGTAATGAAAAAAATGGTTATAAACTACAGTCAAAAGAAAAACACCTAATCAGTGTAAGATTGGAAGAAGATTTGTAGACAACTTAATAAACAAATTATATGTTGAATTACATCCACCTGTTTATCAGTTTTGTGGACCTGATACAAAGCTTCAAAACGAATAGCAAGAATAAAGGAAATAAAGGAATAATTTATTGGATGTAGATTGTAGAAAGCACGATATAGCGTACTCAAAATCAATGGATATAGACACAAGCCATCAAGCAGATCGTGATCAGGTATAAATCAGATCGTGACCAGATAGCAAGCAGTTCGTGATCAGATATAAAGCAGATCGTAATCAGATACAAAGCAGATCATAATCAGATAGCGAGCAGATCATAACCAGATCAAATTCAATAAAAAAAAAATTATTATAATGTCTAAAAATTACCATAATAAAGTGTTGGAAGATCTTGTAAAGACAAGGGCTGTTCTAAAGAAAAAGTTAAAAAATATTAAACTGAATCAAATAGATAGAGTTAATTTATTAGAAGATACCTTTCAACCAATAACAAAACCACTTAAAAAAATCATTGGAAAACTTAAATATAAATATAAGGATATAGACAACACTATTAATGATGACGATGATCATGATGATGTAAATGATGATAATGAAAACATCCCAAAACTTGAATATAAGCATAAGGATGTAGACTACACTATAGATGATGACGAAGATTATTATGACGTAAATGGTGATAATGAAATCATTGGAAAACTCGAAGATAAGCATACGGATACAGACAACACTATTGATGATGATGATTATTATGACGTAAATGGTGATAATGAAATCATCGGAAAACTTGAAGATAAGCATAAGGATATAGACAACACTATTGATGATGACGGCGACTACGATGATGTAAACGGTGATAATAACGATTTTCAGTATGAAAATATTTCAACTGATGATAATGATGGTGAAAAAAATATGACCATAATAGACCTGTATCAAGTACATGTATCAAGAACTTGGAAAGAAAACAATGTTTAAAGCTGACGAAAAGCTCTCCATTATTTGAAAATATACAAACACTTATTAATAATAAGCAATTGGATAAAATTTATGGTTTTAATCAAGATGTAGACGGTAGTTGGAGATATGGCAAGGAAAAATTAATATTTAATAGAGATAATACTATGCAGATAGGGAATATGAAATTGAAAATGACGCCTGGATTATTTGAACTAGTATTTCATAAAAAACCTCTCCATTATTCTAAAAATGATTTGAAAAAATATAAAGAGATTTTAATTAATACCAATGCACATAAACGCTATGAACCTAATGAACAAGTGAAAGGAACACGAGCCTTCAAATATATACGAATAATTAAACGTTTATTCGAAACAACAACAAACATTTTAACAAAAGGCAGTGGTTTAATGCTAAAATTACAAAATAATTTGAAATCAAATTACATACATTGGGATGATCCTAATGAACTAGTTGACAGACTATGTTTACTTCTTTCATCGGAAGGTTCTGGCCACAACAATCATCAAAACGAAATAATCTCTATTATCGAAGAACTTAAAGAAGCTAACATAATTTATTAGAAGAGTGAAAGAAATGTCTTATATTAATAAATTTGGAGAAGGTTTTAATAAATATAACCATAAAAACAAAAATATCGTAATCGAAAAACATATAACACAAATACATGATGATCTAGCTGATCAAATAAACAATTTAAACATTGAGGTAGAACATGTATACCTAAAACATGGCAATGTCAAAAAAAATAATAATAATAAAAAAAAAAATTAAAATATAATAGACAAAACCAAAAACCAAAAAAGTAGATCGTTATCAGATATAAAGTAGATCGTGAGCAGATACAAAGCAGATCGTGATCAGATACAAAGCAGATCAAATTCAATATCAAAAAATTAACATACTGAAATCATATAAATTGCTGTATATGACTGTATATCGTCTTGATTTCAACTATTTTTGCGAAGAGGTATAAAAGTAACGAAAAAAAAATTTGTTATAATCTAGGGTCAAAACAAAACCTCAGCCAGTGTAAGATGAGAAGAGGATTTGTAAACAACTTAATAAATAAAGTACCTGTTGAATCTATCTGGTTATCAGTTTTGTGGACCTGGTACAAAACTTGAAAAACGTTTAGCAAGAGGAGATAAGGGTATACATTTATTAGACGCAGCTTGTAGAGAGCACGATATTGCATATTCACAATCAAAAGATATAGACACAAGACATCAAGCAGATCAAATAATAGCTGAAAAAGCCTGGCAACGAGTTAAATCTAAAGATAGTGATATTAAAGAACGTGCTAACGCGTGGTTTGTGACAAACGCTATGAAAGCTAAAGTGAAATTTGGATTAGGTTTGAAGGAGCAGAGACATAAGAAAAGAAAAGGAAAAATGAGTAACTGTAATAAGAAATTATTCACAGCTACTGTGAGAAAAACTTTAAAACAATTGAAAGAACAGAAACACCTTGATATAAATGATGCTGTTAAAATAGCTCAAAAGGCTATTCATTCAAATTTTAAAGGGAAAAAGCGAGCAGACATTATAATACCGAGAGTTATACCTGTGCCGAAAATTGGAGGATTTCTTCCACTTATTCCCGTACTAACAGCATTGTCAGCGCTTGGTGGTTTGGCAAGTGGAGGATCCGCTATTGTTAAAGCAGTAAATGCTATCAAAAATGGAAAAGAACAATTGGCTGAAGCTAACCGTCATAATAGATATATGGAATCAATTGCAATGGGTAAAGGGTTGTACCTCAAACCATATAAAACTGGATATGGTCTCTACTATAGTCCAGCTCCAAAAAACTATTAGATAACCTACCCAATCGCCCATTATCAGATTTGGATTTGAATAAATATGGAAGACATCTCAAACATTTTAGGGGTGTTTTCATGCGTGATTCTTTACCTGAAAAACCATTCAAACAAGAATGCGGCATTGTTAATTTAGATGATTCAAATGGTATGGGAACACATTGGGTAGCATATTATAAAAACCACAAGTATAAAGAATACTTTGATAGCTTTGGAAACTTACAACCACCACTTGTGATTGTCAACTACTTAAAATTTCCTATTGAATATAATTATGAACGAAAACAAAAATTTAATACATTTAATTGTGGACACTTGTGTTTAAAATTTTTATTCAATAAATATAAATTAAAATGAAATAATTCAGAGTACATCGTCCCGCACTAACACAACCTACTATTAAATTTTTAAAGAAGGGGAACAAAAATGGTAACATCAGCTGAATTGGAAGAACTATTTATTAACAAAACATAGTAATCAGATTGATAAAGAGCATATAGCTTTATTTATGAAACTTATAAATGAACTAAGAATATGTAACATTAGTAAAATAAGTAATTCATTTTTATGTATTAATATGGCATACGTTTGTATTATTATGAAAATACTTATTCACAATCTTTTGACATTCGCAGATGCCAAACATTCTATACACAATATTTGTTAACCTTAAATTATTTAATCTGTATAAACGTATTTTTAAATTCGAATCTGTAAAAATCTGAAAAAAAGAAATATGTAATAAAATTTTCAAAAAATATAAAAAACTAATTTGTTTTAATTAATCCCTTTATTCTATAATTTCATTTATTTAAAACAGTAAAACTAAAAAAAAAATCTAAATCCTTAAAACAAGTCTATTTATACTTTGGGGTGTTGTAGATCAATCAGTAAATTCAATTAGTGAAAACAGATATTACTTATACTTATACGTGAAAAAAAAACTATACATTTCTTTCTCATCAAATTAAAAACAACCGCACAACCAACCTACCCTTTCTTATTAGTTTATATTTCTATTTCTTCTACCTGTGATCATGAGCAGTGCGTGTCAAGAATTTGTTATCATCTTAAAATTACAGATCCTTCTAATTAAATCACACAAAAAAATAAAAAACAACCGCACAACCAACCTACTCTTTCTTAACACATTTAAAATTAAAGATCCTTCTAATTAAATATACAAAAAAAAAAATAAAAAACACACAACAACTATATAGGTGTAGATCCACATTACATGTTACGCACACACTCATTCTGTCCGTCCAAACATTCGTACATACGTATATACATTTTCACATTACAGTCTTTCTATACTCTGAGATGTAGATGAGGAAACGTGCACGCACTCATTCTGTCCGTCCAGTCATTCGTTTGCAAAGCAATACAAATGAAAGGACCAACAAAAAGCAGGTATGATCCCAAATTTGTAGGGAAAAATTTAAAATTAAAATGATTTAATTCTTTTCCAGATATGCATTCTCCCAAATTTTAACATACACAAATACACATACACATTAAAAAGCATTACCTTTTCATAATACATGTTACAAACCTAAAGACCGATCGCACACAATTCATTTCACAATGCTGCAATGTTCTTACTCTTTTACAGCTATGCATGCACCAAAATTTGTATGAAATAATTGGGCTAGAACATACAAAAACATACTACTCATATATATATTCATTAGAGATTTTAATGACATCTGATCAGCCTAGATTATGCTAGAAAGATTTGTCTGTTCACTCACATATGCCTTTAAATGCCTTTAAAACAAAATTAAAGTCCAACAACACCTTTCCCTATCCAAGCAGCACTGGAAAATGCAATGGAAAATGTAATTGAGAATGTAATTTCGATATAATTTTTAAATTTTTTTAATTAAAAGAATTGATCTGAACAGCGTTTAATAAAAAATTCCTAACCCCTGGATGTCTTAGTTAAAGTGGGCATGACTTACTTAATATTTTTGAAGCTGTTAGTTAACTCTTGAATATGAACTGGTATTATTTCCAAGCCTCTACCAATTCTGATTTTACGGTTACATACATATGTGATGTCGCCTATAAGAAATATTACATCATGGTGACTCTTTGGGTGACACATATGAATATTAATATTTTATGTTATTAGGGTTGTGAGGAAGAATTACTAGGTGAGCATCACGCTATTTGTCTTTATGGAAGTGCCCTAGTTTCTTTGTGAAGATGGTTCGCGGTGGTCATCTTCACACACTCCGTCTTCATTGTCACATTACATGCTTTGCCTTCGTTAAGTTTGAATCACCTTAGTGCCTTTTATGTGGAAGATATTATTGCCCTTGATTTACCCCCTGTCGTGCCTGCCTAGACCTAGATGAAGAGTTTTACGAAACCAATGACACATAACCGACCAATTCTTTCTTCAATGACTCTCTCCAAATTGTAAACATATACCAAATTGTAAACATATAATTCTTTCTCTTCACTATCATTTTAATCCCAATTTTGCGATACCTTTTGGGGGCGCTTTTCCCACTAACCCAAATTGGCTTACGATTTATTTATTTTTTTGTAGATCTACTGTTTGCACTTTTTCACTTTTACTATGTGGTTTTTTAGACGTATGAAAACTATGATTATTGATAACTATGGATTGTCAGCTAAAGTCTATGTTGGCGAATTGAAAGTTTATTTATAAACTGCAATACAATTATATCAAGTAGAGTAACTGAGACCTCGTTGTAGTCTAATTGGTGGAAATCATACCTGTTAAGTAATGCTTAGTAATCGTAATGATTAGTAATTTGATTACTTTTTTTGAATGGTGAAATAATGATTACAATTACAATTTTAGTTAAAATAGTTAATAATTGATTACGATTACAAAATATTCAAAAAATAGTCAGAATTACTGGCGATTAGTCTAATAATCAAAAAGAATCAAAAGTAATTCAAAAGTAATCAATTTATTTTCAATAATTACTTTGAATTCTTTTTGAATATTTTCAAATATTTTCAAATATTCAAAAAGAATTTTTGAAAACAATTTGATTACTTTTGGATTACTTTTGAATATTTGAAAATAATCAAAAAGAATTACTTAAAACAATTTGATTATTTTATAGACTTCTTTTGATTCTTTTTGATTATTAGACTAATTGTCAGTAATCCTAATTATTTTTTGATTCTTTGGTAGTCGTAATCAATTAGTAATTCGAAAAAAAATTTCATAGAATTATGTAATTTATTACGATTTTTTTAAAAAGTAATGTAATTGATTACTAATCGTAATCGAAATTTAACAGGTATGGTGGAAATCGAAACCTCAACACTCAGAGTAATAGAATATCACACTACCTACCAGACTGCCAGATCACCTAATTAGCACCGAGTGCCAATTAGTGCAGTTTACGCCACTTTCCACACTCGATTCAAAATTATTCACATTTGAAAAAAATATTTTTATGCCTCTGTTCATCAACTATGTTAATAGCTTTACATAAGGAATTTGGCTGCCGGGCATATAGCCTACAGCTTGTACAAAAATTGAACATGAATTGAAGAAACTGACCAAATATGAGCATTTCATAATAATTCTGTTAAAATTCTGTCAATTAGCAACATAGCCATTTTTGGAACAAAGACAAGCCGTTAAGGATTCACCATACCATCGATTGGAATTGGGTACAATTTACATGCTGGCAGTATGTTTGGTCCCGATTTCTCATGAAATTAGGAAGGAACAGACGTCACTATCGAACAAGGTCATGTTAGGTTAGGTTAGAGGACGTGTACTTGTCAATTAAGACAAGTACAGTACCCGGAGGTCGAATTGCCCCATTGTACAACGTCCTAGTTCCTCACACCACTTATGTTGTGTGTGTTAATTTTATACATGAGTGGTGGGTCCTAAAGTTTAAAGTCGACTCCGAACGACAGATTTTTATTTATTGAGAAACTTTTCATGGCAATTTTTATTTACTCTCAGAGTTTTTGCCAGAAATCTACTGAGAGGAAGTCGCCGAAGAACTATTTTTTCTATTTCGCTTAGTTTGAGATGCCTAACTTAGGATTTGAACCGAGGCCGCATGTCTAATAAGCCAACACACTACCTACTAGACTACGGCGACTTATATTTTCAAATATTAATTGACAAAATTACAGGCTTAACATGTTTTATGTACCATACATAGATAGATTAATTGCATATCACTGACAGAAGGTAAAGTTATTTAACACGTTTACTGATAATGGAAAGATACTTTCTACTGGGGAAGGACTGAGGTAGGTTCAACTCCAGAAAAATTAATTCAAAACATTTTATGAAGAAATTTTATCACACGTAACTAATCTGTTGTAATCAATTAAATATAAAATCGGCGGGAACGCCGTATAAAACGTCTTCATAATGAATGTCTAACAAGCGAAAGGAATACTCTATCAAAAAAAATATGTGTTGACGGGTGTAGTTCAAGGCAATTTATTTGTAAGCAGTGAGGTTTTGTGGGTTGCTTAGGGATAACAATATTATATTATTTATATTTGATATATTATTTATATTTGACAATGTAATGCTGTTTTAAATATTTACGTTTTAAATTTTGTAAATGATTGAAAAATTTTACATCATAAAAACCGAAAAATAATTTATGTGTTGAAATGAACATGACTTCAAATAATTTTATTTCTTTTCGCTGGACCTTAACCAATTGACCTCTTTAATCATTAGGGCATTAATTTGTTTTTGTAATTAGTAGGCTGTAAAAATCACAAATTTTAAAATGGTTGAATATATGTTTCATTACGAAAGAGAAAAAACCCTAAATAAAATAAAAGGTAGGTAAACGACACATCCTGCATCATTAAAAAAAAATTAAATAAACTTTAAATGTAAAGATGCATTAACATTACATATGCACATGCAAACTCTATGTTCATAGAGATGACAATTGAATAACAATGATGTACGAAATGTGAACAAAAATTTTACCAGTTCAACAACAAAATTTGAACACTAGAGGAATACAGAATATACAGTGCTGTTCAAAAAAATAAATTCACCTGTTCTTCGAAATGTTTATTATAACTAAATCTCTTATATAAAGGAGTATATGTAAGAAAGTAACTGCACTTTGTTTACTGACCTCTTATAAATATGAATTCGTTACATTTCAAAAATTTGAAGCGTCACTCTTTTTAATTAATTGTAAGTACGGATTTGGTTGTGATGTTAGATCATGGTGAATCTGTTTTATTGAACAGCACTGTATGTTTCAAAAAAATTGATAAATTATCAATTCTGTATGCAATATTCCTTCAAATTCTATTTTAATTTATATTCTAGTCGAACAATTTAACATAAATCTGTCTTATTTTATAATATCTGTTTTGTCACAATTTATTTTAAATTTTTTATTGAAAATAAGTACACCGCTTCCATAGTTTTGGCAATTCTACAGAAAAGAGAATGATATTTCAGTTAATGATATTTTATTTAAGAGTTGCATTTTTTATTAAAGAGTTATGATTCTAATAATTCAAGGACAGATTTTGATAAAATTCAAATCATCTTGCAAGTCAGTTTGACCAGTTATAAATAGGATTGATTTTTTATTCGAAAGCATTGCTCTCCTATAATATAGTTTTTAGTGTAATTAAGCTTTTATGAATTCATATGACAGTACAAAAATATTATTCAAAATAAGAACTAAGTTTCTTGCCGAAAATTATTATATTATGTGTACATGTATACACAAAATCGTTCAGTTACTGGTGTCTATGGTTTCTTTGATTGTAACACCGTCAATAATGACTAATCTAAAGTAAACAACTAAGATACCCTATACCCCAAACCCTAAAGTACATAAACATTCGTTTTATGATGAACGATTTAAAAGTTTCTCAATTTGAACGCCGATGCATCGCCGATATACCATCAAAGTTAAAGTTTGTATCCCTAGTTATAAATAGATGTAATCTCAGTAATATCATGTGCAATAAATCGGTGTATATATGTTGCACCGTTTGAGATTTTTCTTGGGTACTTTAGCTGTTATTGCAAATTTTAATCTTCCGCAACTTTTTTAGATACGCCGCTAATTGACAGTTTTGCGTGTTTAATTAGTTCCGAAGAGTGCAAAAGGATCTTATCTTATGGCTATTTTGTGCTATTCTGCTCTGTTTGGTCTTCTTTGAGGAATTTTAAAAACTAGAAATTGTTTGACTATCGTCTATCGAATTTTAAAGAGTTTTCTTTAAGTGTTGATGGAGGTTTTAAACATCCTTTGTTATAATTATAGCACGACTTCTATTCCGTTGTTTCAATTCAATGCCATTACTCTCAGGTTACCAATTAATCTCACATTTTGGGGCAAAGCATTGACGTCCAAGAACATGCAATATTAACCCACTTAAATATTTTCTGCGCGAAATCGAGTTGTCTTCCGTGTAAAGGCGAATAGCTATTTCAGACCTGGAATAACAGTTACCCTTGGGGAGACAACAGAAAAAAGTATGACAAAGTTGGAAATCAGGGAAGGATCACCTACGATATAGAAAATAGTTACATGAAATAATATGGTATTTGAAATGTAAATGGTAAATGGTAAATGTATATATTTTATATATCGGATCTCTAGTCACTACAAATCCACACAAAACTATGCAATGCACCAAAACAAACAATTAATGAGTTATGTGTCAACAGTTTTAAATGGGAAATTTAAAGACGAAGATATTTTAGTATTGAAGTCGCTAGTAAATGTGTTGGTTCATTAGACGAGAGATCTTGTTTCAACCCCTTAGACATCTCGAACATAACGAAATATGGGAACATAATAATATGAGATTTTTAAAATGCCATGAAAAGTTTTCAAAACTCTGTCGTTCGGAGTTAGTTACTTTAGTGTAACTATGTATATATTGTGTATTGTTTACATGACATTTAATTTATATTTTAAATAAATTTCGAAAACGATGTCAATTGCTTTAATAAATCACAGCCTTTTAATTCCAGCAGAAGTTCCATGAATATTTATGTAAGTTTTTGTATTGAAATCATTGACCTTGTTGCTTAATGTGAACATACTGCACATTCATATGACCCTATTAGTGATTGTATGTATATTGTTAAGTAAGTGCAAAAGTTAAAAAGATGTTAAAAGTGTATACTAATTGCTTAACATACCTTTTTGGAAGAGAAAGTCAATAGTGTCAGACCGTTTATTTTTAATTTATACGACCTAAAATGCTAGTACATACATATGTAGTTCATCATACAAACAACAGCAATTCTCATACCCAAAATCCATTAAGTTTGTTTTTTTAATATGTAAACCTTAACAAATCAAATAAATAAAAAACTTAAAAAGGTACGTGTACGAAAAATAAACAAAATATAAAACGATTGTAAACGAAATAAACGGAGAAAATAATGTATTGTTGAGCATACATTTTGGATTTGTGTCTACAGTACACATCCCTTGCATTGCAGTAAACTTAAAGTAAATATGTATATACAAATGAGTTGTCGATGCGTGTTGAAATGTGAATCTTATATTGTAACTCTTTAAATTTTCAATATATATTGATAAGATGTGGCATGAGAAACTTTTATTGGTCACATTTCCTGATCTATACACATACATATATAATTGGCCATTACAACCCTTCAGTCAGGATTACGACCTAGCTTTTCACACCACTTGTGTTGTGTACGTTAATTTCATACATGAGTAGTGGGACCTACAGTTTAAAGTCGATTCCGAATGACAAATTTTTGAGAAACTTTTCATGGCAATTTTATTTACTCTTGAAGTCGCCGTGGTATAGTAGGTAGTGTGTTGGCTTACTATTCGTAAAGCCAGGGTTCGTATCCCAGGTCAGACATTAAAAATGAAATATGAAAAAAAAAAAAATATTTCTTCGGCGACTTCCTCTCAGCAGATTTCTGGCAAAAAACTCTGAGAGTAAAATAAACTGCCATGAAAAAGTTTCTCAAAATTCTGTCGTTCGGTCCCGCCACTCACGTATAAAATTAACGCACACAACATGAGTGGTGTGAGAAGCTAGGCCGTAATCTTGACTGAAGGGTTGTAATGGCCAATTATGTATATATGTATGTGTTTATTTACTCTCAGAGTATTTGCCAGAAATTTTTTGAGAGGAAGTCCCCGAAAAAAAAATTTTTCATTTTTTGGTGTTTGAACCGCGGCCTTACGTCTAATATGCCAACACACTACCTACTAGACTACGGAGCTTTATCAGACAAAGAATTATTCGCATTGTTATAGCCGGCGTTTTCTTAATTCCCTTTAACTTCATTCCTATGTACTCTTTTGCAAATGAGGGTATACTTGCCATTCACATTCCTCTAATTGTTGAGGGCAGCGAAAGGTCGATTTTTATGTACTTAAGACTTAATGTTGCTTCTTAACTCATGTGTGGAACAGTATGTCATCTGTAAATGTGTCTATTGAAAATAGTATGATGTGTACTAGATGAGAACTCGTAAATTCCAACGCCAAACTGACATCTAAAACAAAACGAAATATGAAAAAATCTTTTCAAGCATGAAAAATTTCTCAAACTATCATTAGTAGTTGACGTTTAAATTCTAATAACTCATTAAAATTAACAGACTCAATATAGGTGGTGTGGGGAGCTAGGTCGTTATCCGCACTAAAGGATTGTAATGACCAGATTAGTAAGGGTGTATACCCAACTGGCAAAAACTCTGAGAGTAAAAAAAAGTTGCCATGAAAAGTTCCTCAATCTAACGTTCGGATTCGACTTTAAACTATAGGCCCCTCCACTTATGGATAAAATTAAAATATGGAAACTAGGTCGTAATCCTGACTGAAGGGTTGTAATAACCAAATATGTATGTATGTAGGTATGTATGTATGTATATATACCGACTGAAAGTGGAGAACATTTATCGGTCAGTGCCTCCAAACCTTATTTTGGATTTATGGTTGTCATGATGGTAGAAGGAAAAAAGCAATTTGAAAACGAACTCTATTAAATGTGTTCAACTGCTATTCTGAAATGAAAAAATTCTTATATGCAGTGAATGGTATGTATTTGAATATGTCCCACTGGTTTGGACAGCCCTCTAGCATTTAGAAAGCCACCAAGAACACAAAATTTTACACCATTCTCAGAAATTTACTACACAAACTATGCACAAGAGAAAATTCCGAAGGCTATGTGGGTCGTACATATTTTTTTTCGTACATACTTTGTATTCAACATACAATATATTCCTGATAAAATGATTAACTAAACCGGTTTTATTTTGATGCAATCATTTTATTGTCGCAGTGTGTTTAGCTACTGTGCGTAGTACTTGTTGGTATTTCGTGTAGTCATTATCGTTTGATGTCGTATTCAATTCAAGAGCAAAAAAGTCAATACATCTCAACAGAACAACGACCCTTAGAGGAAAACAAACAAACTAAAACATGTGTTCACTTCTTTACCCAAATCTAATTTTAGGGAATGAACATCCATTTAGTATTTAGCCCATAACATACTTAAGACATTTTTCCTACATTGTGACATACTTTTCACGAATTTATTTCATCATATATTTCTTGCTTCATTCGGAATTTCCTTTTGCTATTGGTCTGAAATTTTAAAATATGCTTATAGCTTATCTCCGTCACATTGATTTCACTTAGTTTACTTAAAGAGTTAATCCTCTTCTCCATTTAGTGGAGAGTGCAACTCATATTCAAACTAGAAACAAATTTAGTTCACGAACCAATACTGTAATCCAATTATTACAGCAGTTTCAGGTTGCTCGGCAGCTGAGATACTTTACCAAAATTATGGTGAGAAATGGATGGACTCATTCATTCAGTGACCTTCACCACAGAGAGGCAAGCTGTCACCTTTTCTGTGAACTACCACACATAATATCTTAAGAATGTTGTTTCTGATCTTGAAATAGACTATTATGCGAACATCTTAATACGTTTCAGAGAAAATGATTCGAAAGAAATGCAGGAAGTGGCTATGTCCGAGGGAAATTTCTAGGCTTATTGACAGGAAGATCAAGATATCCAAACAAATAAAATATTTACTTAATCTAGATTTAAGTCGCTGTAGTTTAGTAGGTAGTGTGTTGGCTTATTAGATGTAAGGCCACGGTTCAAACCACAGGTCAGATATCAAAACCAAAAATAAAAAAAAAATATTTCCTTGGCGACTTCCTCTCAGTAGATTTCTGGCAAAAACACTGGGAGTAAATAAAATTGCCTTGAAAAGTTTCTCAAAAATCTGTCGTTCGGAGTCAACTTTAAACTGTAGGTCCTGCCACTCATTTGCAAAGTTAACACACACAAATTGAGTGGTGTGAGAAGCTAGGCCGCAATCCTGACTGAAGGGTTGTAATGGCCAATTATGTGGCTCATAGGTTCTAAAAGTGGTGCCTTTTGTTAACATATGTTTTAGTAATATGGTGGATATTGGTGCATTGAAAACGCAACAAACTACTACTAGGAGATCAGAGAATATGCTTCCAGGGAATAAACAACGAGATGAGAATAACGCAGGCCAGAATATTGCAAAAAATTCTATCTGTCTATCCATTTAAGATACTTGTGCAACATGTCTGTTAAAAGCTACATATAACGTAGAAAAATGTCTGGGACCAAAAACCATCACTTCAGTATAAATTTAAATAGCTGGAAGTATATTGGCATGATATTAAAATATCAAAATGGACACCAAGCGTATTGTAAATTGTTTTACTCTGATACCAAATTGACAATATTGGTCACTAGCATACGTGACCGTTTCAGACGGTACGCCTTATTAGGATACCTATTCACCAGGCAGAAATCGGAAATGAGTTCACGTTAATTTGTCGGGAAAAACACATAGCCTTAAATATTGCATGAGGCACAGCAGGATAGAGACAGAGTGGACAATATCACTAGAACACTCTCGCGCGCCCCAGATGAGGGAAGTCCACATGATCTTAAGTCTAAATAAGGTTTAACTGAGTAGGGTTATACATTAACAAAATCACTGTAAAACAATACTACTTATTGACTTTAAGAGCAGTAGATTGGAAAAACGTACACGATACTGTGATGGATAACTAAGCTCCTTCTTACCAATAAAATTAAAATATGTTTTAAAGGCTTATAATTGAAGTGTAGGACATAAAATAGTAAGGCATTGCACACAATTTGTATATACTCGTATATTGTGGTTATTTTTCCCTCACTTTGGATGATGTGTTGTATAGACGCTTATATGATATATACTTTAGCGTTTGTTTTGTGTTTTCACATATACTACATACCTACATAAGTATATGCAGAAGGTACATAGCATGAATAAATAAAAATAACAATCCGAAGAATGTATCTGATTTAAGAACAATACAATTGTCAGGCATGTTTACTCACGTACTTAGAGCCAAACAAAAATAAATACAACTATACAAGCGAGCTTGTGTGAAGTACAAGTAAATATATATGTATGTATGTAAGTAGGTTAGCCTCCAAAAGTATAAAGTATGATCAGAGATTACATAAATTATAAAATTTTAAATTCTTTATTGTTTTGGAGAAATAATATTGTTACGTTTTTATCTTTTAAAAACGTTTGAAATATGAGCTCGTAGATTGCAAATAAAACAAAAATAAATTTATGTTCAGTTTTAAATAAATCCTTTATTGTTCGCACAATTCTGTATACCACTGTTCACAACTTGATGTAAACAACAACAATTGCTTTATTGGTTATTCTTCTTTTCACTATTTTGCCAAAACAATAACAATAACGGAGATCATCAAACCACGATTATTCTCTCCACACGCAACTCGTCTTCTCACAAGACTGACTGAATTCTTGCTGACGCCGTTGTCTGATTTGTCTTGCCTTTTATATCGCATAGTAAACAGTCTGATGAATGCTCTTGAAGTAGAATGATTTCCCCTTCGTGTAATCTCTATAAATGTAAATATGTTGTTTACGTTATTGTTGTTTCTTTATTTTGTTTACGTTTGTCCTTGCAGTGTTGTTGTTGCCAGTTTGTTTACTTATTTATCCCTTTTTTATATTGATGTTGTTGCTATATTTTTGTTTATTTGTTGATCATGTAAACAAGTCTATTGTTTTTATTTTTGTAGCTATTGTTTATCATTTTAATGTGAAACGATGTAACACCATTTCCATTTTCGTAACAATATGAAATATGGTGAAAAAATGAAAGTACAAAATTGAGTCTATTTTACAATACAAAATTAAATTATGTTAAGTTAAAAATGTCTAAATTTGTTCATATTTTAGTATCGCTAAAGTGATTCTTTCAGTTTCTCTACATGCACTTATTAAATTTAATAAATTTTGTTAAATTTGTTTCCATTTCTAATAGTTAATAACTTACACTCAATTTTATAATTTAACATAATTTAAAAAGAAATCAATCAAATCAAAAGAAGTCATTTATACCACCATATACAAGACAAAGACAGTTCAATCGTGATTGTCATGATAGACGGACGTATTGCGGAAAAAATATTTTTGCTCGTATTTACTATATTTCTTTTTATTATTATTTTGTTTTTTACGTGTTGTTGTGAGGTTCAAAACTGCTTAAATCGTTAAGTTTTTATAACAACAATTTCCAACAATTTCACTCAAGAGACAGAGACTCTTACAAATCGAAAAAATAAAAGTAATGAGTGAAAATAATGATTCAAGGTCAAATATAAATAACGACAACAACAATTCTTTAAACCCAGCTTGTAAAGACAATAATGATAAGTATATAAATGAAAGAAAAAGAAAAAGTGAAACACAATATGACACAATGAATAAACAATTAAAGAATAATTATTATGCTATTCTGGACAATGATAAACATTGCAATAAAGAATATTTAAAGAAATTCGAAAAACATGTAAACGATCACATACCAACAACATCTCAAAATCTTTCACAAGCAGAAAAAACGATAAATACTGAAAACATAACAAAACAAGATCAAAATAAAAATAAAAAAATACCTCCACTTAAGATATTTAATGTGGAACCAAATGAATTAATACAATATATTGAAAAGGGTTTAGAAACAACAAACTTTAAGATCGAAGAACTTAATAATAGAAAAACATCACTATTCATGTCATCTATTGATGATTACGTACGGGTCAAAGCTTATCTTCAAAAAACAAAAACTGAATTTTTCACTTTTACGCCTAAAAGTTTGAAAACTAAAACTTTTCTATTAAAAGGCCTTAGCGCTAACTTGAACGTCGATGAGATCAAGCAGGAACTTGCTAAATACAACAACGATAACTAGAAAATTTTAAAAGTTAGTCCATTTAAAACTAAAAAGTCTATCAGGAATGGACAACATCTCCCCATATATTTGATTCAAATTAGCGGCGAAAGCAGCCTTAATGAACTCAAATCTATAAAGGGACTTTTTCATAGATGTATACGTTGGGAACCTCTCAGGAAATCGGAAATTCCACAATGTAGGAAGTGCCAGAGCTTTTTTCATAGTGCTTCAAACTGCTTCTTGAAGCCCAGATGTGTAAAATGCGATAAAATGCACGACGTTGGTGATTGCAAACAAGAAAATGTGTCGGAAAACGAAAGGGAAAAATTATTCTGCGTACTATGCCATAAGTATGGTCACCCAGCATCATACCGTGGATGCGAAAAGTATAAGGAGATACAGCAAAGGCTCCGAGCCAAAAAA
Organism: Sarcophaga subvicina; assembly: GCA_936449025.2. Classification (NCBI taxonomy): domain Eukaryota; kingdom Metazoa; phylum Arthropoda; class Insecta; order Diptera; family Sarcophagidae; genus Sarcophaga; species Sarcophaga subvicina. The sequence continues at coordinate 58,016,802 of OW388083.2, read as the reverse complement.
CAAAGTTTGTCTGAAAAAAGAACAGCGAACAAACCCTTAACTGTTACATCTTCTATGAGTTTTGCAAACGTTTTGAAGAACAATCAACAAAATACAGGCAGCTCTAACTCCATTCAACAAATGTTAGAACAAATGAACAATACCATGCAGAATTTAGCTAACCAATTAATAAACCTAAATAAACAGCTACAACTACAGACAAGTAGAATAGATACAATATTTTCAATGTTGGATTAAAATGGATGAATCAACTGTAAAAAACCTTAAAATAATTGAAATTAATGTTAATTCTATTATAAAACTTAGTAGAAGATATGAGTTATTAAGTTTTATAAATTTGCATAATCCAGATATAGTTTTGCTAAATGAAACAAAACTAAATACGAAGCATAAATTATTTTTCGAAAATTATGATTTAATTCGTAAAGATAGGCCTAACGCCTCTAAAGGTGGTGGTACTGCTACTTTAATAAAAAAACAGATAAAATTCAAAAACTGCACACATATCATTGGCAATTCACTTAAGTGTCTGGAAGTGTGCATTATAAAAATACCACTACTGACTAATAAAACTCTATATATTATATCCTCTTACTATCCCTCAGGTAATAACAGCAAATTTTTTATACCTGATTTAAACTCTGTTTTTAAATCTCTGAATTTACAAAATCCAAATGTATATTTTATAATGGCGGGTGACTTTAATTGTAAACATTCCGATTGGGGTAATAAAGTTAACAATACTAATGGTATTTCCTTCAAAAAATGTATGGAGAACAATGAAATACATTTTAAATGTAGCCTTTATGCCTCTACCACCCCCTCTTATCCAAGATGTGGTTCGTATTTAGATTTGTGTTTAGCAGACTCGCGTCTCTCTTTTCTCAGAGTTAATAATACTTTTAATTTAAATTCATTGTCATAATAATAATTCATTTAAATCCCTCGATTACGATAGTGATCATAATGCCTTACTAATTGAACTTTTAATTGATACAAATGATCAGCCCTTTCATTTTGTTTTTAATTCGTCCAAATGTCAATTTAATTATAAAAAAACTAATTTGAACAAATTAAAAAAATATATTTTAAATGTACACAAAAACACTGATCCCATTCCTGTCACAAGAAATCTCTCAAACTCTGAAATTGATTATTATCTAAATAAATTAAAAGATATCATATAGATTCTACCAATAAAATTGTACCAAAATTCAAAAATAGTGACACAATAAATAAATTTGTAAATCCAATTATAAAGAAACTACATACGGAAAAAAGCAGAATTTTAACTATAATAAAGAAGCATAATAGATTTGAAGTCATATGTAGCCCTTATGAACTTAATTACTACAAAGCTAAACTAAAATTAATTAAGAAACTAATTATTGATAATTTCAGAGTATCGGTTAATAGTTATTATAAAGATAAACTAACAATTTTAGATAAAAAAGATTCTTCACATATGTTTATTGAAGTAAAGAAATTATTTAAACCTAAGCTGTCAGTAGATATAGATTTGGTAAAAATTAATTGCGAAGAAGAAAACCTATTAACTTATGTTGGCATAAATCCCCTCACTACAGACCGCGATAATGATAAGTTCGTTATAAGAGAACAGCAGCAAATTTTAGATGTAATAGGAGCATCTCTCGAAAAGATCCATTCATTTAAAGAGATTGATCAGAATAATAATTTACAGGTTGATGTTGACAATCGATTCAATAGATTTTTAACAGAAAAATCTAGTTATGAATGTAACCAGTCATGTCTTACGACCTTTAATTCAGACAAAAGAGCAAATCAAATAAGTGCATCACAATCAGAGAACTTTTTTATCACACAGGAAAAAATTTTCTATATTTTTAAAAATTTAAGAAATAAATTATCTTCTGGTGTTGATTCCATTCCAAATATAGTATTAAAGAATATCCCTGAGGTATTAATACTTGATTACTGTACATTATTTAACAATATGCTGAACAACTCATATTTCCCCCGAGCATGGAAATTGGCTAAAGTTGTAGTATTGCCCAAAAACGATAAGGACACAAGGAATCCGAAAAATCTGAGAGCCATAAGTTTGCTCCCGAATATAAGTAAAATCTTTGAAATTTGCATAAATATTAATATCCTAAATTTTTGTCAGAATTATAATCTGATTAACGATAGGCAATTCGGTTTTAAGTATAAACATTCTACAATACATGGAATACATCTTTTGACATCTGATATTAATTGGAATTTAAATAAATCACTCTGTACAGGGGCATGCCTTGTCGATTTTGAAAAGGCTTTCGATAACATTTGGATTCCTGGTCTAATATATAAACTTCTAAAATATAAATTCCCACTTCATTTGATAATTTTAATTCATAACATGCTATCCAATAAATCGTTTGTCGTTTGCAACAGTAGTCGTTTGCAATAGTAGTAGGAGATTTATTATAGTTAATGGGTTACAACAGGGGACAGTTAATGCTCCTATACTTTTTAATATATTTATACATGACCTTTTAAAGAGTGTTGATAATATTATTGGTTTCGCAGATGATATTATAATATATCATGCTGACAACAAAATACAAGAAATAAATACGAAATTGCAAAAAAATTTTAATATTGTAGAAAAATATGCTAATGATTGGAAAATGAAATTAAATGTAGACAAATGTGAAACTATACTATTCCGTCCTCCTGTTGGAAAGTGTAACTATAACATAAGGCGCAACTGGAAATCCTTCGGCATTCAATCCAGTAACAATATATACATACCTAATAAACAAACGGTAAAGTACCTAGAAATCCATTTGGACAAATTTCTCTACTTTAATGAACATGTCAACATACAAATTAAAAAAGCCAGAAATGCTTATTTTATGTACAAAAATCTATTTTTTTTCTAAACACATTAAACCGGATATCAAGCTTCTCATGTATCAAACCTTAATACGTCCAATTTTAACATACGGTTGCCAAATTTGGTTTAATATTACTCCTTCCTATATGGAAAAAATACGTAAATTCGAAAGAAGATGCCTAAGAGCATGTACTTCATTATACAGATCCCCAAGTAGTGAATTTACGAAATATATAAGTAATTCGAGACTATACAATGCTGCCAAAATTAGCCGAATTGATAATTTCATCATACACCTTATCAGAAATCATATTAGATCTTGTTGTCACCGTTACGAAAATAACCTAATAATGGCTCCCTATTATGTCAACGACGAATATATATCCAAAACAGTACAAAGTGGTTACGTTCCTCCTGAAGCGTTCGTGTACCTGGATAAGAACGGTTTTATACAAAACCACACAGGTGTCCCTATATTTTTTCATATATATAGAAGGGCAAATGTTAAAGCTATCTCTAGTAATCATCTGACAGCTGAGAATAGAAGATTTGATATTATAGATTATAGATATTAGTAAATACTGGTGGCTTAGTTAAATACCGTAATTTCTTTTTTCTCTTTTAATTCCTGACTCTTTCTTTTATTATAATAATTCTTACTGTAATGTTTTTTGAATAATTTTTCATTACGAAACATTTTTTATTAAAAACAGATATGATATTGTACATAAAAAAAAATATTTATTTAAAAAAAAAATGTATATACTGTATATATTTATACCTATTTGTATTATACTAGAGAGCTCGTTTATGGGACAGTGTATAGTTATAAGCTATTTATACTATTATTATGTTTATTTGTAGTAATTATAATAAAAATTTCATTTAAATAAACAAAAAAAAAAAAAAAATAACAGGACAAAGACTCTAGCAGCCAGTTGGTTAATTTATTATATTAATATGTAAATTTATCATATTATATCTAAATATATAAATAAATACATAAATACAAATATATTTTGACATAACGTTAAAGTTAAATTATTTAAATTATATCATCGCTCACAAACACAGTAACAAATGTAAATTTCATTGCACAGATTATCTTAGGCACTTAAAATTTGTACTCCTAAGTATTTATTAATTTTGAGTAAATGAAACTGGTTTTTAAGTGTAATTATTGACAGTGATTCCCAAATACTTTACATCGTCTTGCTAATTAAGTTCTCATGAACACGTTATTTACCTATTCATCAATATTATTAAATTTATATGAAATAGAATTACAGTGAATTTTGGTTAAGTTTATTTGTTAGTTTAAATAATTAAACCTTTAAGCATAATTATGTCATTAATCGTACCTCCGAAGGTACATATGTACGTATGTCTGTGTTCAGCCTTTGATGCTATAAATATAGAAATAATTTAAACAAATCTCTAAAGCGGTTAAGAAAATATTTGAAGAAATATAAATACGTTTTAACATAAAAACTTCATACTTTTGTGTTAATTTAGAAAATTGGTCATGATGAAATTTGGTTTGCTTTAATAAAATTTTAATCAATAATAAGTTTCTCAACAGTTTAAATGAATTAATTTTTATTTAATTACATCATTATTATTAACTTTTGCCATTAGTATATACAAGTTTTTAATTATAAAATTCATTGTATTAAAGAAATTAATATTAAACAATTTTAAAGATCAAAGAGTTGGTTGAAGTGGTAGCTTTGATACCAAAAGCGCACTTGAGCACGCATAGCGGCCCCTTGTGACGTCACAGGTTAACGCGGTCCCTGCACTGGGCAAGTTCCACCAAACTAGGGAAGAAATTGCTCAGCGCAAGGGCTGCACATTAAAAGTACGACTACCCTACGCTGGAAGATCAGCCCGAAAGTTTGATAAACGAAGCTATATTCTTGACATCAATGGATGAAACCTATGTCAAGCTGAAGGAGTGCCAAATAATCTATTTCATCACCTCGCAAGAGATGGGCATTGACATAGAAAGTGAATAACAGTCGCCTATTCCTCAGCGGATCTGCACCAATGGCAGAAGTCGTCAGATGTGCGCTTCACTCTTTCCGCTTTTCTTTCCATAACACAATGACCTGTAAGCGTGGCCATTGTGATCAAGATAACGTTACGAATAAGCCCGAGTAACTGCTTGGTGCACTTTCTATCCATCGAGGGCCAAGTGAGTCTAGCGGTGAAGCAGAACTCCTCATTGACCCAGAATAGGTTGGCGTCCCGCGCAATGGCCAACTTGACCGAGGTGAGTGGAATACCTAAGTCGATTGAAGAGTATTCCAGAATGAGTGCTCCAGCCCTGGCGAGCTCGTTGGCTCTGCAGTTTCCCGGAATATTACTGTTCCCAGGGACCCAGGCAAGTGAGACACTGAAAGGCCCTGAAAGAAGATCGAGACAGCAGAACAATTTCCCATTGATCTTGGAGTTATTCATAACACTCAACAGAGATCAACAGCAGTCTAACTATCAGAGAAGATAGAGATGTGGGCGAAAGGAGCACCATTGATGAGGATCCACTGAGCAGCCCGGTTGATGGCCGTTACTTCCGCCTGAAACATGCTACAGTAATCCGGCTGTCGGAGGGAAATATTCAGGTCCTGATTCCCAGAGTAGAAGCCGCTAACAGGTAATCGATGTTCAGTGAGGCCACAGGATCTACCTCCAAAATAGAGGAATGACCATAAGGGGACAGGATATTGAGTCTAATCGCAGTAGACTTGACTGCCTACTTAGCGAGAAGCATAGTAGGAAGCCAGTTAAGCATTGCGAAGAAGGCCTTTGTGGGGGAGTTGCCTAGAGCACTGGTGATATGAATAGCTGCAGACCTTCTTACCTTGTGAAGAAGTCTGACATTGTGTAGTTCGTTCAAAGCAAACCATCAGAAAGATTCCGCGCATGATCTTTGACACATAAATTCTGTCGTAAAATTTTTATTCTCATTTTTGAAATACGGATTGGATTCTATAATATTTTTCTCTGACTTTACGTACGTAAACCCTAATGAAGATGAAAGTACTAACCAACAGAAAACGACTGCAAATTATTGAATTTAATAACTAAAATTCGTACTGTATGAAAAATGTGTTTGGTATCGTTACCTTATCTTCAGTAGCGATGCGCATTTTAGTTCAATGGCTATGTAAACAAATAAAAATGCTAAATTTGGTATGCAGAACAGTCAAAAGCAGTTCAAGAACAGCTAATACACCTAGAAAAGTACGTTATTTAATGCGGTTTGTTGCTCGGTAGTGTTATTGCATCATATTTCTGCAATAACGATGAAACTTGCAACGTTACAGCCAATAGATTATGGAACCGGGCAATAGTTACTGACTTTTTTCTTTCAAAAATTAAAGAATTAAAATTGGTTGGCATGTAGTTTCTATGAACGGCAAGGTATGCGATACGATGGATCACGTTTTGTAGCAACACAAGATCTTTCTTTGTGGGTATACGTGACACCACTCATGTACAAGAGAGAAACCAGTAGAAACTCTTTTTTAGACTGAATTGGATAATCTGAACACCAACGACATATGTTTTCAACAGAAAAAAATTACGTGTCGCACCACTCATGTTAAATTGGATATATTGCGCAAGTGATGTAAACATATCACCGAGATCAAACGATTAGGCTTTTTCTTGTAGGATTTCCTTAACTCGCAGGTATATGCGAATAACCCACAAATCACTGCGTCCGGAAAGACTCCATACCATCGGAGTTCGACATTTCAAACGCACTCCAGCCAGAAAAGCTGTGACGGACATTTGAGCGTTTATATATTGTTAAGTTTTTACCTTTTTAAAAACGTTTAAAATATGAGCTCGTTGATTGAAAAAAAAATAAAAATAAATTGGTGTTTAGTTTCAATTAAACTCTTTACTATTCGCACTACTTGTGTGTGATACCGTTTATAACTTGACGAATACAACAATAATTGCTTGTTCGCTAATCTTCTTTGCTTACAAGGCAAATCATTTCAATGTCGATCTTCAAACCACGACTATTCTTTTCACACGCAATGCGTCTTCAAACAAGACTGACTGAATTCTTACCGCTCGTTGCCTGCTTTGTCTTGCCTTTTTATATGCTCACGTAATCAGTCTGATGAAGGTTCTTGAAGTCGAACGTTCGGGGTTTCGCCTTCTCGAGAACTCTATCGCGACTTCATTGTTTTTTGTGTATATTGTTCACATTGCTTGTTGTTGCGTTCTCGCTTACTTGTCTATCCCTTTTTCTTTCATACTGATGTTGTCGGTTTACTTGTAACAAATTCGTTGTATTTGTTTGTGTAGCTTTTACTCATTTTAATGTTAAACGATGTGCACTGTTTCCATTTTCGTAACAATATTATGATCTGTAACCATCTTTCTTCCTGCTAAATCTCTGTACGACTTACAAGCCTTCCAGTAGGTATCATCCTTCGAATGTGTACGAATTTTTGGCATCATACGTTCAACAATTTTTTTCTTCTTTTGGCTTGTAATAACTTGAAAGAATTCGCATCAAATATTATTCATATATTTATTAATTGGAATATAATTACAAATTATATTTAATTATATACGAACTGAGTAACTTTCGGTCTTTCGAAAAATTAAAGTTACATTACATTAAAGTATATGATTTCGTTTCCCACCAGAACTGAACCCACGACCCTCACGCTAATAGTCTAACACACTACCCGCTAGACTACAAGGGCACCCAAATATTATTCATATATCTGTATATTTTAGTCAATGCATATAAGTCCAAACTTTTTATTGGCGTTAGTTGCCATAGAAATCGTATGCTTTAATGTAATGGAACTTTAATTTTTCGCAAGACCGTTTCCTGAATAATTTACTTATGGCAATGTACCAGTTTAGTTACCAACACAACATTTTAAGGTTTATTTTTCTGTTATTGCTTACGTCACTATTGACACGTACCGCTTCGACTTAGTCATCCCTTTTATGCTTAGGTTCTTTACTAAGCTTCTCACTGGCTGATCGATATTTGTATCACTGTTTGGTACCATTTTCTTATTCTCAGCGTAGTAATTTGGTGATAATCAGGTCATTGAGAGAGGTTGATATAATTTTAAACACAAATTGAGCTACGCATTTGTAGGTAATTCTGGTATTTCAAAAATTCATTGTCGCCATTTAGAAAAAAAAAAACAAATGATGTATAAGAAAGTAATTACGTCCAACATTTGTACTCATAACATAATATTAATCAAGCAAAATATGTTGTTTTTTATTATTGACAGAATGCTTTATTTATTTATTTTTTATGCTTTTATGATGCATATCAATTATGAACAGCAATTATGAAATATTGTTACCACAAAAACCACACATGTGTTCACACATTGTTGACACATAAATATCAAAAGGACAAGCCTCATAATAAATTGATTTAATATTATAAATTTTAATTATAAAAAAATAATTAAAATTTTATATGTGAAAAGCAAATAAATACAGTTTAATTTCATTTTAATATCACCTGTATAGCAGAGTCAATTTAAGAAATATACAGTATCGCACAAAACTAAAAGTGTTGCTTATTAGATTTAACAAATTATTGTAAAATACTTATATGCATAAAATTACTTATGCATAAAATTAACACACGCAACATGCGTAGTGTGAGAAGCTAGGCCGAAATCCTGACTGAAGGGTTTTAATGGCCAATTATGTGTGTATGTGCTCCGAAAGAAAGCCTGCAGGTTGAAGGTAACCGATCAAATGGACATCATCAAGACTGCTAAATACAGGGAATTGGCTCCTTATTTTGTATTCGTTGTGCATAAATTTTGTGTCATTTAGACCACTGCCGTCCTGCTGGATTAATGGTGTCCATCCATTTAACTTTTGCCGTGTTGCTGATGGCGCTGTACGTAAAGCTTTGCTGGCTTTAGATCACGTCCGAATTATTGAGAAGCAACCCGATGATTGTCGTAAATTCACTCCTATTGGTCAATCTGATTTGGATCTCATTGGTAACCAACGCGCTCAACAATCCGGTCCCATTTATCTCCTAGTAAACAATGTAGGAACATGTCACAGAAAGAGAGATAGAGCGGGAGAGAGAGAGAAACTATATGTCTATTTGCAAAACAGGCTGAATTAATGACAAATAATTTGACCCCAGGTCAGGCATCAAAACGAAAATATGAAAATATTAATAATATTCCTATTCCATTAAAGATTTCTAAAAAATCTGTCGTTCGGAGTCGACTTGAAACTGTAGGTCCCGCCACTCATGTATGAAACATAAGTGGTTTGGGAAGCTAGGTCGTAAGTCTGACTGAACGGTTGTAATGACCAATTATGTATGTATACATATATGTAAGGATGTACGTTTGTAATTTGACGGATGTAGCTTCAACAAGGTGGCGTTATCTACTATTAAACTGCACTGAAGCAAGTATATATTTAATAATACAACTGAATCGTATTGCATCGTATCTTTTAATTAGTTATAAATTCTACAAAAATTAAATAAATTAAATTAAATTATATATTTATTTGAAATCACGAGTTTACTGTAGTTGTGTATAAGTATTTAAAATTTTAACATAATGTAGACTACTTTTTCATTCGTCTTAAAGTGGAATTGTGAGGCGTGAGCTTTAATCAGTCTATTTAGTCCATGAGTTACATTCATTTTCACAAACCCTTTCAGTCTGCCTTTAGTAAAACAACTATTTTTTTTTCATTTTTCCTATTCAACCACAAAATAAAATAAAAAGAAAATTATAGACGGAAAACTATCAAAACTAAAATGGAAAGAAACTGAAATTATTCTTGTGTTGCAAAACTTTTCCTGTGTTACCAGCTACAGAAATAAAAAAGTAATTTCTTTAGGACTTTTTGTTTTTGTTTCGTTTGTTAATTTAATTTTATCAAAGTTTATTACTACATTTTGCTTGTATTTCTTGTACGTTCTTTTTTGCCTTAATTTTTTTCAGCCAATGTAACTGCCGGAGGAATGTGCCATTAATTAATTTTTTTAATTTTTGTCTTTGCGAAGTTACAAGTCAAAGTTTATGCTGCTTCTAATTAAAAACAACATTTACAAAAAAATAACAAAATGAAAACATGTAATATCGCAAGTATTTTTGGCTTATTCGAAATTATAGAGAAATGCCATCTGCATGGTAATTTACAATGCAGATGCCAATAAGATGTTAGAAATGCTTTTATCTATTTTGTGTTTCAATGCAATTCAATTTTTTTTAATTACACGGTGCGACAGTCAAAATACACCCAGCTCATGACATAGTGTAGGTTGTGAGTTTTGTTGAGTTTTGTGGAGTAGAACTCAAAATTATGTTTTTATATTTTTCGAATTGATTCGCGTACGAACACCACAATACCCACTAGAAGGTTGTGTGTTTGCTTTGCTTGCTGTATTTGTCTTTTTCCTTTTTGTGAATGCAACAACAACTAAGACTGTAAATTTTGATGAATGATTCGAATCACTGGAATCATTTATAAGCATTATAAGTATTTTTCTAAAGTTATGAATCTGAATGAGTAGGCTTATGAATCAAACATACATATTTCGAATGGTATTAGTTCGATGTCAACGTTGTACTCATACTCATTGTCCTCGAACTTATAAATCAATATTATAAGGAATACGAATGAATCAGAGTAGTTAAATTTCAATATGTTTGACTCACTTATATTTAAAATTTCATGAGAGCTTATGAGTAGCGAAAAAAAGACTCATTGCTGATCTCTTATCTGTATACTACAGAGCGGTACCATTTATAAAACATTATGTAGTGTGGTAGTGTGTTGGTTTATTAGACGTGAGGCCACGGTTCAAACCCCAAGTCAGGCATCTCTAACTAAACGAAATATGAAAAAAAATTTTCGTCGACTTCCTCTCAGCAGATTTCTGGCAAAAAATCTGAGAGTAAATAAAATTGCCATGAAATGTTTCTCAAAAATCTGTCGTCCGGAGTCGACTTTAAACTGTAGGTCCCGCGACTCACGTATAAAATTAACACACACAACATAAGTGGTGTGAGAAACTATATCGTAATCCTGACTGAAGGGTTGTAATGACCAATTATGTATGTTATGTATGTATATAAAATTTAAAAGTATTTTGTTAAAACCTAATTGAAAGCATTCTTAGAATTTGTAGCTATGCGTAGAACATACAAAATTGAAATTATTGTTCACAAAGATTTTTCAATTTATGAACATTTTATTAAATTTTTCCCCTATTGTGATTTGTTATCTTCATTTACTTATCATCGGATTTTCTCATTGCATTTCATACGATACTCTAGGAGCATAGCCACCCTTTTATTTTTGTTTTCGCTGTCAGGAGAACGTACACACGTATAACAAAATTGTTACAAAATGTATTTCTTAAATCCAGCAGCAATGTGTTAAAACTTTACAAATATATGCAACGTAAACGTCTTTAAATGTCGATAAATTTGCGAGGATGTCTCATCTTTCTTGTGTATGCGCAAACATTTCAGGATATTTATGTGCTATTTCAAAGCGTTGTCAAACTGCGATTTGTGGGATTACACGAAATATATGTATATAGTACCATTCAAAAGGAAAATATTGATTAAAATTCTTGATTTAAAATTCAATACATACGTATTGCGTAATAATTTATTAGCGCTTATTTAAATATAATATAATTGGATTTGAGATTAAAATGTTTAATGTACGAAATATGTGAATATAGGCTCTTAGTTATCATCAAAGCAAACGTTACTAAGGCTTTATTTATTGCATCTTATATGGTGTTCAGATATGCACCTTTATTGCGTAAATCGCAATAAACGCCATTATTGAGCTCAATGTATCATATAAATTATTGCGCAATAAATACGCAAATTGTTATAATATTGAGTAAAACTTAAAATGCAACACTGTCATAAGTGGGTTTAGTGTTAACAATTAACCGAACACTTTTTATTGATATTTGATAACTCAAATGTCAACAACTACAAACAAACAAAAAAAAGAAACAAAACAAAAAAAACAAAATAAAAACAATGTTGTTGAAACAATCAGCTGTTTTGTTTACTACCTGTAAATGAATATTGAATAAGCAGCTGAACTGCGTATATTATTATGCCTGAATACTTAAAATATTGTACTCAATAAACCGAATATTGCCTCAATAAAAGTGCACATCTGAACATGGTATTAACTTTAATTGAAATAACTATAAATGCGAAAACAGAAAAGCGAAATATAACTTATTTACATCCTAAAAACTCCAATAGTAAATCAAGCCTTTGATTGCATTTATAAAAGTTGACATAAATTGCTATATGTTATGAAGTAGGGCCATGATCTTATCTTTTCAAATATTTTCCAAACTCCGCTCAGACATTTATCTCGATCTTTATGTACACTGACTCAAATAAGTCTCCGTACACCAAGCAGGTGGTGACAATTTACACACTTTTCAAAAACTATTTACTAGAATAAAATGAAATTGTTTTCGCCGTAGTCTAATAGGTCATGTGTTGGCTTATTAGACGTAAGGCCACGGTTCAAACCCAGACATCAAAACGAAATATGAAAAAATATTTATTCGGCGACTTCTCAGCAGATTACTCTCAAAAAATCTAAGAGGAAATAAAATTGCCATGAAAAGTTTCTAAAAATCTGTCGTTCGGAGTCGACTTTAAACTGTAGTCGACCTTTCATGTATAAAATTAACACACACAACATGAGTGGTGGTTCTGACTGAAGGTTTGTAATGGCCAAATTATGTTATGTAAAATTGTTTGAAAGCTCAATTTATTCGTGTAATAATTGGATACAAACATAATGTTGAAAAGTTTGACTTATTTTTAATATAAAAAACTCAAGAAACAATTCAAAATGGTAACTAAAAAGTCACCGTAGAGCAATGAACATTACTAACGTTTTGGCGACAAAACGTGTTTTCATAGAAAAGACCAGCTTTTGTGTATTTCTGTCCCAACATTACAGATTTCTGCAACAACCTTGGGACATTTGCTTATAAAAGAATAAAATTGGTCCCTCAGTATTTCCCCAAACAGAATATTTGAACCACTCACAGTGGCCATTACACCCAGAACCACCATTAAGCCACCTCCATATTTGGAGGTTGGATATTTTTAAGTTTTTCAGCTGCAACGCAGTGTCTTCGCTATGTCATGCAAATCGTCTGCCATGTGACCTGAAAATATTAAATAGGCCCTTGTGAGTAAATAAAACAATTTACCAGAATTTATCTTACATAGGGCCATTATTACCACTTACCGTTAACTAAAGAGAGGATTTCAACGGGCGGATAAATTGTTTTTCATTATTATAAGTGGACAATAAGGTAGAAGTGAGCGTTAAGCTAAAGGGAGGATTATTCTACCGATAACTTTTAAACTTGAGTTTATATTTGGACTTGCCATATTATATATTATTTTCAATATTTCAACTTCAAATATAAACCAAATGAGCATATACAACAAAGAAACGAAGCCCGTAGTTGCCACTGCGTTTAAAAAACTGGCCAAACCGGCACTGCCATATTTTTGAAAAAAGTTAACTTTATTTTATCATTAGGTTGTATTAACGAAAAGAAGTTAAAGGTGACTTTAAAGTTCACTTTAGCTCAAGTTACCTTTAACTAAACTCAACTGAACAAACGGGTTATAGGGTAGGGTTAGTATTTGGGTAAGAGGGTTCAGTGGTGTGTTCACGATTTGATTTGAAGTTTGTTAATGTTCGCAATGTTTATTTTATTATTTGTTCAAAATTCATATTTTAACTATTTGTTTTGTATTGGTTAATGTTTACAATTTTTATATTATATTTAAAATAATAATATTTTGTATAGCGCACTCGCGTAGGGTTTGTTGGGTGTTTGACGTTGTTGTTTGACGATCGATAATCAACTGATCAATTATGATATAAAAAATCCTTTTGAAGCCGTTGAAGAATGTGTGTATGTGATGTGTGTGGTGAATGTGGATGTGTGTTGGTGTTATTATTGTTATTAGATGTAAAGGAGATTGGAAGGCAGGGTTAGAGTTGCTTTAAATTGTTCACTTGTGTGAACATCCTCCCGGATCAGCAATCTCGAGAATGTGTGTATGGGGATGTTATTGTTTGTTAAAGATGTCTGTGTTGTCATATTGGAAGTCAGGGTTGGGGTTGTTTGAATTTGTTCACTCGTGTGAACACCAACTTTAACGGGAAGATATGTTGTGTTGATATGGCAATTATTAACATATTTTGTAGCATAATCTACAGACAGGCAGTATTATATCTTTGCTGAGACAATGTGCTTCTTATGTGGAAAACATGGCTTATATTTCATAACCAGAAAATTCATCATGACGCATTGTTACAATCAACCCTTTGACGTCAATACATATTCTTTTATCATTTTTGTTATTTACTCTAACTTTTGCGTTTGTTTTCATGTTCCATCAAACCGAATTACTATTAGTAAGGTAGAATTCTTAGATTTTAGGAAAACAGATCAAATTTCAAAAAGTCGTCCAGTTAAAGAGAGGTACATTCATCTCTACATTAGCTGTACAAAGACATTTTAAGCTAACATTTTAGATTTGTTTTAAAAAATAAATTAAAATTTTGAGCAAAATTATTGTATTTGGTTATTATAAGCATTTAATTTAATATATTTCTTCGGCGGCTTCCTCTCAGCATATTTCTGGCAAAAACTCTGAGAGTAAATAAAAATTACCATGAAAAGTTTCTCAAAAATCTGTCGTTCCGAGTCGACTTTAAACTGTAGGTCCCGCCACTCATGTTTAGAAATTAACGCACACAACATAAGTGGTGTAAGAAACTAGGTCGTAATCCTGACTGAAGGCTTGTAATGACCAATTATGTATGTATTATAAGCATAAATTGGGTGCCCTGGTGCCTAGTGTACAATAACTAGGCACATCGTAAACGTAAAGCGTAATTGTATTTGCTGCTGATTTAAGAATTATTTGAAGACCAATGCTCGATACTGAGTATGTGTATCAAAATCATTTTTATTCGTTGTATTTGTTCTAAACTCATACTAAAGTTTGTATATGCCTACAAGACACTATTTAACATACCAAAAATCCTATTCAGTCCATATGTACATAACTCGTAAGCAAATTTAAGTGATATTTATACGATTGTAAACAATGACTAATAAAACATGATTTAAATGGGAAGTGAAAATTAATGTTTATAAATTTTATTGTTCTTTCAAACACGAATTTTTATTCTATGCATTGTTTATGTCAAATGACTGCTTTTATATTCATAATGTTGAGTTTAACATTTATTTTAAGTCTTTGAAAATCTTTTAGTTATTGCATGTGTAGAAGAAGATATAAATTATTTAGTTTTTGTAGTTGTTGTTGTTGTGCTTGTCTTATGGTTTTAGATCAAAAATGTAAGAACATTACGTTTTGTGTACTAATAAATGTTTAGAGACTCATAATTCTCCAAATCAGTATTTTTGTGCATTAAGTACAGAATATGTTTTTGAAGGAGTGTGTTGCATGTCTTTTGTTTAGCACAGTAAAACTTAAAAAATTTTTGTTTTACTCATCTAAATTTTAAGATCCTAAAGCTTAATATTGACGTTTGTTTTACCGCAGCAGATTTATTTTTCAAATCAGTTTTGTTTCAATTTAAATTTAAAATTTTTTAAAAGAATACAGGGCATTCGTTTGAACGAAATTTTATTTAAATTTTAAAACAGTAAAAAAGTAAACAATTTTAAAAATCTAAATAACTAACATTTGGTGAGGGCAAACTTTTTACCAATCATCAGAAATATTGCATTTGTCTTGGAGTTTACGAGGATTTGATGGATTTGTATTTGAATACCTGACCAGCCTCTAAGACTTTCTCTTTTCGAAATCTGTCTATCATTAGCTGCGCTATTGCTTAATAAAACTTTAATGGGAATACAATGGCAATCATTAATCAAAAATTAATCAATTCCCATCCGTAAATTGATTAAATTATTTGACGTCATATGTTACGTGTTTGCTTTTTTTTTTTTTGGTTGTCAATAGTTGTATGCAATTTATATTGTGGTGTTCATTTAAAAGCTTGAAATCTAGAAATGTTAATCAAAGTTTGAGTTCCTGAGTAATGAGTTTACACGCATGAAACTCAAGATGGTTTGTCAAAATTTGCTGTGTTACGCTTCATGAAATTTGCAGTTGTTAAGAACGATGCTGAGATGTTACAGTGGCAATATTTTTAAGAGACCGACGAGTTGAAGCACAGGATCTTTACTGTACATACATTTTTAATTACTTCTTGAATATTTTTCACATTAAGGGCCATTATTACAACTTCCCGTTAAGTTGGGTTTAGTTAAAGGTAACTTTAGCTTAAGTGAACTTTAAAGTCACCTTTAATTTATTTTCGTTATTACAACCTAATGATAAAATAAAGTAAACTTTTTCAAAATATGGCATTGCCGGAGCAATGTCGATAACACTGCTCAATTAAACAAGTTTTTTTCAACGCAGTGGCAGGGCTTCGTTTTTTGTTGTTGTATATGCTGATTTTGTTTATATTTGAATTTGCTATATTGAAAATAATATATAATATGGCAAGTTCGAACATAAACTTAACTTTAAAAGTTATCGGTAGAATGATCTTCCCCTTAGCTTAACGCTCACTTCTACCATAATGTCCACTTATAATAATAAAAAACAATTTATCTGCCCGTTAAAGTCCTCCCTTTAGTTAACGGCAAGTTGTAATAACGGCTCTAAGTGCACTTTCTCCTCTGAGAATTCTTCGACGTTAATAAGCAATTTCAGCATAAATTTTTAGAATTATAATGTATTGTTCTTTCGTAAAGCACATTCATTTTAAGAATCGGAATAAACTTATGTGACAGGTGCCAAATTTCAGAGCTGCACATGCAAAAAAAATAAACTAAATTCGTAAAATTCGCTGTCTTACTGAAACACTCTTTATTGATGGGTTTAATTAAAAGTAATTAATTTCAAATATGAAGTCGCCGTAGTCTAGTAGGTAGTGTGTTGGCTTATTAGACGTAAAGCCAGGTTTCGAGCCTCAGACCAGACATCAAAACAAAATACAAACAGCATTTTTTCGGCGACTTCTTCTCGGCAAATTTCTGGCAAAAACTCCGGGTTACTAGACTTTTATGCGTAGTGCTATATTTATGTAAGCCTATCATAATGCTACGAAAATGGAAATGATGTTTTGCTTTTACATCGTTTAAATTGTAAAGAAAAGCTACAAAAACAAAAATAATGAACTGGTTTACATTACAAACAAGTAAATAAAAATATACCAACAAAAAACCAAGTATAAAAAAGGGAATAACCAAGTAAACAAAAAGGCAACAACAAATCTTCAAGGACAAACGTAAACAAAATACACAAAAAACAATAACGTAAACATGTTTACATTTATAGAGATTTCAGGAGCATCCGTTGGACTGTTAACCCTGCAAGCAAAAGCAGACAACGGAGTGAGTAAAAATTCAGTCAGTCGTGTATGAAGATGTGTTGGTGTGAAGAAAATAATCGTGGTTTGAAGATCTCCGTTATAAAGATCTGCCGAATAATTGTTAGTGTTTACGCAAAAGAGTTTAAAGAAGAATAGCAAAGTAAATTGTTGATGTTTACATCAAGTTGTGTGCAATGGCACACAGATTTGTGCGAACAATAAAGAATTTATCTAAAACTAAACACAAATTTATTTTTATTTTATTTACAACTCATATTTTAAGTTTTTAAAAGGGTAAAAACGTAATAATAATAATAACTAACATCAGGGCGTATGAGGCATATGAGAGAGAATATACCATCGAATACTGAGAGTGCCAAATTGTGTTTTTTTAAACTATTCATTCGATTTAAGTTTTCATTTAGCCTATATTAAAAGCAGTTTCCTATAAAGCAGGAAATTATAAACGTTTTTATAAATTTATCAAGCTTAGCACCTTTCTGTACAATGAAGTGTGAAAAACAAAAATGATTTTGTAACATTTTGTTTGAAACATCTGTCTTTAATTTTCTCTCTTTTTTGTTTTTTTTATTGAAGCGATTAACTTCGTCTGCCTGTTTACATTTGAAATATAATTGCATGACCATTTATTTAATATCCTAAAAACAATGTCTGCACGTGACATTTGAAGTTCGTGTTTCCGGAATGTAAAAAAAATTAGTCGTAGCGTTTTCCACTATCTGCACTTGGAATGGCACGAATTTCAATTAAACTGTCCCTCGTTATAAGTAACAACAAAACAAACAATAATTTTGTTATTGCATACGTACATACATTATTTGTCACTAGTCAGAAATATGGCCTAGCCTCTCACAACATCCATGTTATGTATGTTAATTTCCTTCATAAGTTGCGAAACCCACAGTTCAATGATAAAACAGTAATAGTAATGGTTTGTTGTCGCCGTGGTCTAGTAGGTAGTGTGTTGACTTATTAGACGAAAAGCCAGGGTTCGAGCCCCAGGCCAGACATCAAAATAAAATACAAAATGTATATCTTCGGCGACTTCCTCTCAGCAGATTTCTGGCAAAAACTCTGAGAGTAAATAAAATTGCCATGAAAAGTTTCTCCAAAATCTGTCGTTCGGAGTCGACTTTAAACTGTAGGTCCCGCCAGTTATGTATAAAATTAACACAAACAACATAAGTGATGTGAGTAACTAGGTCGTAATCCTGTCTAATGGGTTGTAATGATTAATTATGTATGTATGTATGTAATTTCAAATACAAAACCGATCACCTCTGAGCTGGAAAAACTTTATGCATAAAATTGCAATTGAGCAAGGTCATAATAGGTGGGCGATAAGTTTTAGTACTATCATTGATGGAAAAAATAATAATAATTTACAATTAATTTTTTATTAAATTTGAATTAAAAGAGATATTATTATGCTACCGTTTAATTTAAACAACAATTGTGTGGGTACCAAAAGCACGTTGTATTTCAGGTTACTGAGTAAATGCAACGAAACGAATCTGAAAGGCATGTGTGTACATATGTATGTCAACCTTACTAGTCGAGTCATGCTTCGTATCGGATCACAGATTACGGCCGATACCTATAGGTTAAAAGTTGTCAGTGAATTTGTCTATATTGTATCGTCGTTACATGTCAGTCTGAAGATCAAGCGTAGATGCTACCGTTGGTCGCAATAGACAATTGAGTAGCAGAGGTTTCTATCTTTCTACGAAACTTAAACTCAGAAAGTCGCTTGTTTTCCCAATGCGTTTGTAAGGCGCAGAAGCATGGAAACTGTCAAGTACCGACGAAGCAATCTTGAGAGTATTCGGGAGAAATGTTATTCGTAAGATTTTTGGTCTAGTGCGAGTTGGTGATGATTTTCATATTCGATCTAACATTGAGTTGTTTGAGATCATCAACAACAAGAACGTTGTGCAGCACGTTAACATACAGCGGCTGCACTGGCTCTGCGATGTCGTTCGGATGGAAGAGGATGCTCAGGCAAGATAAGTATTTAATGCGAAGAGCAGCGGAAGTCGGAGTAAAGGACGAACTTGTTTGCGACGGAAGGATTAAATCGATGAACCGATTAGTGGGATCAACTGGCGAAGGTGCGCAAGATGCAAATGCGCCTGAAAGGATATTTTAGTGGGCATTTAAGTAGGTAGTAAGAGTACCTTATGACATGAAAAAAAATCCCATTAAATTTTAAAATAAACTTCACTTTTTAAATTTGTATATTTCATAAGGCTCGAATTTGAAATCTATATTCACTACCTTTTTATGCTTAAAATTTGTTTTCGTTTTTGTTTTTATTGTGTGTTCTTATCCTCAAATCCACTTTGTTGGAAATTATGTAAATTAGAAAACAAATCTAATCTTCTTTTTCACATTTTATTTACACAATAAATAAAACACATTGTGAATGTGGATTATTATACACATTATTATACATTATTATACAATATCGGAAAAAGGAAAACTTGTGAAAGAGTATTATTCTAATTTGTTCCCTTGGTCAAATTTAAGAAAATTAAATTCTTTAAAATTCTAAATAAGGTTTCCACAAAAGTGTTCACAAATTTATATTATAAAACTTCAAAAAACTTATACTTACAACCGAAAACATCTACATTTTTATCTGAAAAAAAAAACACACAAGTTATTGACCAAAGTTTTACATAGATTTGCTTAATTCAAAAAATTTTTAACATCTATTTCCGTAGGAATTTTTTTTTTCATTTTTGTAAAAACTTTTTTAATATTTTTATTATAAAACTCTCTAATCGTAATATGATAGACATCCCCAAAACATCACCGTGCCGCCCCCGAAACTGTTAAGTGGTGGAACAGCCTTTTTTTGTTTCGTGGTAGATGCATAACACTAGATTTACCGCGCCAGTCAAATGACTGGTTTTGCCTTTTTAGCCTTAAATATTGACATTGTGTGAATATTTTTCTCCGAAACTATTATATGGATTTTATAATGACAACTAAATACAATTAATTTGATAACTTGTTTTGATCTTGTGTCCACAATAAAAAAAATAATTTTTGTTTTTCATACTTATACCGGTAACAGTCATTTTGACTGGTATGTTTTTCTATGGCAGAAGACAGTGTTCCTTCGCATAATATACAAAAACGAATGTGTTTCTTTCTAGTTCTGAAGAGGATAATGAAAGCGGGGAAAATACACAACCTGAAGTTTCTGCAAGCTATTTGGAAAAAAACTAAAAGAAAGAGATGTTGTTGGAAGGTTACCAACTCATTGCATATTCAAAGATTTATTTAGGCCTACAGCGTATGTTAGAAGAAATATTATGGAAGAGAAGCCACGCAGTGCCTTTTTACTATTGATTGACCACCATATATTAGAGCAAATCAAAACTTTCACCGAATTAGAAGCCTTTAGAGTTTTAGGGAAGAAATGGACACTTTCACAGGATAAATTGAAAGCTTTCATTGGAATACTGTATGAACGAGGTGCATACGAAGCAAGGATTTGAGACTGTCGTATTTATAGAACAAAAAATGAATTTTTTTCAGTGTCAACTGTTTGGAACAAATTTATTGTCAATAGCCAAAACTTATTAAACCAGGAGCAAATATTACAGTAGATGAACAATTGTTTCCAACGAAAGTAAGATGTAGGTTTACACAGTATATGCCAAAAATTCTGGTTGGCTTCTGACGTTGAAACGAAGCACGTCGTAAATGGCTTTCCTTATTTAGGAAAAGATGAAACACGATATTTGGTAACATCTCTTAGTGGATTTGTAGTAATGATGCCTTATACCATGAAAAGTAGGAATGTAACAACCGACAACTTCTTACCAGTGTTTATTTAGCTTCTAAATTTTTAGCCCAAAACACTACATTGGTTGGTACCGTACGTTCGAACAAACGGGACCTTCCAAAAATTTGCAAGGAAAAGAAGAATAGTACGGCTCGTCTTTCAACATTACTACAGATATGCAACGAATGAATGTACACTTACAGTTTATAAGAGTAACCCAACAAAAAGTTGTTTTATTGAGTACTAAACTCAAAGGCGTCAAAATTGATACCGACAGCAAAATACTACCTGAAACTGTGTCTTTTTCTAATAAAACCAAATTTGGTGTCGACGTCACAGATCAAATGGCATATAGTATCAAATCAGGATCTAGAAGATGGCCACTTGAAGTATTTTTTAATATTTTAGATTTTGTCGGAATAAATTCCTGGATTTTGTATAAAAATACAACCGGAAAGAATATTTCATCAGGTCAAGGGATAGCAAGTGAAATTGACAGCTTAACAACTCATCTTCCAAAAGCACCCCGCCCAATACGTAAATGGTTGCAAATAGGATTTTGCAATAACAACAAAAGTTCAATAGATTGCGACATCTGTAAGAAATATGTTTGTGGAAAATGCACAGAAAAAGGTTATATTTGTAATAAATGCAACAAGCAATAACTATTTTGAATAAAAACTAAATTACAGCTCTGGACTTTTTATTAATTTTATATTTTACCAATACTGTTTATTAATTCTATAAGACATTATAGCACACACAAAATTTACACACTCAAAGCGTTATTTTTGAACACCAGTCAGTTTGACTGGTGTTGGTATAAATAGGTATACAAATTTCTTGGTAAATCTAGTGATAAAGCGCTTACAGAACGAGCACTGGAATTGAAATGCAGCCTCATCTGTCCACAATACACTGTGCCAAAACTCTATAGGCTTCTTGATATACTCCAGAGCAAATGCGAGACGATTTTGGCAATTTGGTACCGATAGACGGGACTTTAAAGCAGTCTGGTTATCTCAAAATTAAAACCAACCATACCCTTAAGTCCGGAAATAATCTTTTTCCAACCAGTGAATAGATTTTACAGCACGACAATGCCCCTTGCCACAAAGGATGGTTACCTACCACATTCTTAGAAAACGTAGGTCAGGCTGTTCTTCCATGGCCTTCTCAGAGCCCTGACCTAAACGTTACTGAAAATGTTTAGGCTTTAATAAAATATCATAGAACTATAGATAAAAGTCGAAGAGGCTATACAAGAAATTAGTGAAATTTGGTCTAAATTGACTCCCGAATTTGCCCAAAACTTAATTAACTCAATTCCAGCAACATTAGAGTCGGTCATTGATTCAAAAGGCGGTACTAAAAAGTACTAGTTAAGTTTATTAATAAACTATGTAAAAATAACAAAAAAAAAAAAAATAATTAAAATAAAGATTGCGACCGGACTTAAGTCTTGTGTAAATACTTTTGAAAAGAATAAAACGTGTGCAAATAATTTTGACGACTTATGTTTTATTTAGTACTAAGATGTAGTACTAAGAAACGTTGTCTTTTCCAATTTTATTTTATTTGCTTCTGCATATTCCAGGTTAGGCAATAGTGAAAATTTTTTTCCAAAATTTACTTCCAGTACTGAGACCTTTTTGAAGAAAAACGTAAAAATGCTCTTTTGTGTAATGCTCTTTAGTCATAAGACTAGCTATGTAAATATACATACATATATATTTGTATATATATTTTCAAGGTGTTTTTAAAAGCGGAGAGATGAACCTTTGAAGTAGTATACATAAACATATGGTTCAAACTTAAATGTTATGATATTTGATCAGGTAAACTTGATCAGGTTTACCGAAAAATACGTCAAATTCACATTTGGGCGACTAGCAGAAATCGGCAAATTTTTGTGTTTTTTGCAAATATTATTGCTTCGTTTTGCGCAACTACTGATGGTCTCTCAAACGTGATATTGACACATTTTTCAATAAACAACCAAGATACATCAAAAATTCTGAAAATTTTTGAACCGAAAGTTCATTTGAAAAAAATTATATATGAAAAATATAACTGCTATACTGTTTAAATAATAACTGCGGTAATTTTTGTTTGATTTCATCAAACGTCGTGTCAATCCCTTCACAAGATAATGCACTTTCAGAACGTCTTCACTTATTTTATATTTTTAATTAAAGTTTACTACTCATTTTCATTTTTAAATTCGTCTTTATTTACATTACTTATTTACATATATATTTACATTTTCGAGATATTATCTTATGATATTACAGCGAATTAGATTTGTAATCATTGATATTGATCGTATTTTTGAAAATATGATTTTTTACTTTATTCAAAGTCTTGAGATTATAATTGAGTGGAGCATATCATCGTAAGTGGGAATTAAACCGAGGAAAAGCGTAATAATACTATCAAAAGCAGAAAACTTACCAAATGAAAAACATATTTGACTCCCAAGTGGGGCTATGTTATGGAAAACGGAGAAAAAGTATCAAAAAAAAAAGGAAGTCTAAGCATGCTCTAATGATATGAAGAAAAGTTGAAATGCAGCGAAAATATTTTCTATAACGACGCTAGATTTATGCCAGCTACACATTTTAGCGGAAAGCAAAGTCGTTACCTATTGTTACGAAAATGGAAATGGTCTTACATCGTTTAACATTAAACTGATAAACAAAAGCAATAAAAACAAAAACTATGGACATGTTTACATGATCAACGAATAAACAAAAATATAGCAATAAACAAGTAAATAAACAGGCAACAACAACACTGCAAGGACATTCTTATTATGCCTGTGGGCCTTTAGTAGGTAAATTACATTTTCACATTTTTCACATTGAGTTGAACGAATTCTTAATTCTTCCGAACTTTTGGTGAATTTATTCTTTAGAATGCTTAAATACTCTCTCTTGTTCAACATTTTCTCACTACATTCCAGAGATCAGCAATGAGTATTCAAAAATATGAGTAGATTCGAATCATACATATAACTTCTGATACTTATACGCATTCATACTTATTTTAATCTTATACTCATACTACTCGTTCAAAGTTTGAAGTATTCATCGTACTCATATTTAACAATACGTATGATGTTGAAGTCGCCGTGGTCTAGTAGGTAGTGTGTTGGCTTATTAGACGAAAAGCCAGGGTTCGAGCCCCAGACAAGACATCAAAATAAAATACAAAAAGTATTTCTTCGGCGACTTCCTCTCAGCAGATTTCTGGCAAAAACTCTGAGAGTAAATAAAATTGCCATGAAAAGTTTCTCAAAAATTGTCGTTCGGAGTCGACTTTAAACTGTAGGTCCCACCACTCATGTATAAAATTAACACACACAACATAAGTGGTGTGAGAAACTAGGTCGTAATCCTGACTGAAGGGTTGTAATGACCAATTATGTATGTATGTATGTATGATGTTGTTGATTTGGACTCTCCATGACTCAACATTTACAACAATCACAAAATAATTATGATTGTCGTACGGACACTACATTACTCGCTAGAAGGATGCATATTAGCTGTCCTTGCTGTCTTTATCGTTTTTTGTAAATTCAACAACAACTAAGACTGTAAATATTAATGAATGATTCAAGTCACTCAAATCATTTATAAGTATTATAAGTATTTTTCTAAAGTTATGAATCTGAATGAGTAGGCTTATTAATCAAACTTATTTCGAATGGTATGACTTTGATGTTAACATTGTACTCATACTCATTGTAGTCATACTTATAAATCAAAGTGGTAATGAGTACGAATGAATCAGAGTAATTACTTATATTTAAAATACCATGAGTGGTTATAAGTAGCTAAACAACGATTCATTGATCTGTGCACGTCTAGTGCCGACGTACAGCACTGTACCACTCTCTCGTATTCATTATTATTCATTAAAAAAGCGATCTTTTGTTTACCACAGTCTGGAAAACTTGAACTGTGTCTAAGCTGTTTAACTTTATGTAAAAATTAGCAGCACAATTTGTTAGTGTACATAATACTTCAACATAATATTAACACACATAGCAGTCTGGTTGTAATTCTTACAAACGGTTTGTAATTTAGTAAGCATACCACTAGAAACTCAATTTAATAGAAAAATAATGAATTTCTTGTTTACAATAATTTTTCGTACTTACTGTTTTTAATGAATATGATTTATTTTAGAAATTAAATTTTTTAAAAAGTATTCTTACGAAAATTAATGATTAAGACAATGGTGTTTTGTTTTTATATCGTTTAACATTAAAATTATAAACAAAAGCTACAAAACAAAACAATGAACATGTTTACAAATTATCGCACTGCGTAATATACCAACAAACACCAGCATTAAAAAATGTAAAAAAGTAAACAATAATACAACACCAAATGCAACAAGGATAATTTTTATTTTATTTATTTTTATTCATTACAATTGCATTGACTAAGTTCATATTGAGAGTATACTTAATACTTAATTCTATGTAAAATATATTCCTCATACGCACTCACACCCATACTACCTGTAGTGGAACAATTAGTCTGAAAAGTATGCAATAAAATATGAGTTTAATTTTGTCGTATAACGAAATAATGGAATCTAATATCACTCATACGTATGCCTGGTATTGAATTCACCCTGTAGGAGAATGAGACTACAAAAATAACCAACTTTCAGTTAGCTTTTATTTACTAACTTTAAGCTAACTACTACTCAATGCAGAGTTTCATAAATCATGTCTCATGAGTTTCATGTCATAATTTTTTTTTTGTAAAAAATAATTTTTTCTTAAAAATATTTGAATTTAGTTGTGTAAAGAAAAGGTAAGAGTGTAAAATTTATATTGTGGATTTAATATAGTGATACTGATTCCATTTAAAAGAATTTGAGTTTATGTCTTTGGAAATATGCGAAGTGTTTCTGAAAGGCATTTGAGAAGGCTGTTTACAAAAGAACGTGATCTATTTTCCAACAAACTACTATAGTGTCATGTAGCAGAGTTGAAAGACACAAACCCATCTGCTGGTGTATCGTGAATCTTATGTAAGTTTTCTAATCGAATACCAAAATTAATAAAGTCATATAGTCATATGTACATATATATATGTACTTAAGTGCATAATTACTTTTTCCAGATAAATACAATGAAATCTCTATTGAAGGGCCGCCTGCCGAAAACTTTGACAGAAATAATGTCAATAAATTTGTGCATGGACATAAATTTAGATGGAATCCACGGCAAAAAACGCTTAAAAGGCTTTGAAATATGGGATACATTACGCGGCCATGGTGTTTGTACTGCCATAATTGTCCTGAATAGTATGCAATGAAATATGAGTTGAATTATGTTGTATACATACATACATAATTGGTCATTACAACCATTCAGTCAGGATTACGACCTAGTTTCTCACACCACTTATGTTGTGTGTGTTAATTTTATACATGAGTGGCGGGACCTACAGTTTAAAGTCGACTCCGAACGAAAAATTTTTGGGAAACTTTTCATGGCAATTTTATTTACTCTCAGAGGTTTTGCCTGAAATCTGCTGAGAGGAAGTCAGCGAAGAAATACTTTTTGTGTTTTATTTTGATGTCTGGTCTGGGGCTCGAACTCTGGCTTTTCGTCTAATAAGTCAACACACTACCTACTAGAACACGGCGACTTATCGCGTAGTGGTATCATTAAAATTTTTCCAAAAAATTAATTTCATCTTGAATATTTGATTCCTGTTAGACCTGTATACTTGATTAACTGTATGCGTCAATGCGAATTTATTTGAGCATAATTCTTCATATATATATATATATATATATATATATATATCCTGTTATAAACAAAACTACTCGCTTTGATCGTCTAATAGAGTAGTGCCCATTTTTTACTACATTTAAGAAGGCTGTTAGCCACGTGAAGTTGCCGTAGTGTAGTAGGTAGTATGTTGGCTTGTTAGACGTTATCCCACGGTTCAAACAAAACGAAATACGAAAAAAGTATTTCTTCGGCGATTTTCTTTCAGCAGATTTTTGGCAAAAACTCTGAGAGTAATTAAAGTGGCCTGAAGAGTTTCTTAAAAATCTGACGTTCGGTGTCGACTTCAAACTGTAAGTCCTGCCATTCATGTATAAAATTAACACACACAATATAACTGGTGTGAGAAGCTGGATGAAGAGTTTAAATTATCAATTATGTATGTATGTGTTAGCCTTAGGAGAATCCTGTCAGGTAACTTTCTTTCGAAACTTAATTTCTCTGATTGACTGGCAACTGGACCATTTGGTGGACTCGGCCTTTAACTCTTACCTCCATGGCACCCGAAAAGTCAGTCGACTCATATTTGCGATTACATTGCTATAATTTCCCAGCTTGTCTCGGTACAGACTAGGGATGCCAATCGGGAAATTCCGAATCACAAAATCCCGGGATTTTCGGGATTCCCAAATCCGGAATACCGGGATTTTTTAAAACTTGTACCGGGAATTTTCGGGATAGTAGATTCATACATATACATTTTAAAAAGTCAGAAAAAAATTTAGTCTGCGGCATTGGTTTTTTTTATTTAATATTACATAAAGTAACACTTATGTAGTTTTTCAAGTGTGTCATGCAACAATTAAGTGAATATTCTATATCACTCGACAACGAACGGAATAAGAACCTAACTTCCCTTGTTAAAAACTTAAACGTTGCCCTCGAAGTCCAATAAAATCTGTTAATACAGCTGATAGTTTAGACAATCAACTTTCTAAAGAAATAGATTTGATTCAATCACGAGGTGTTAGAGTTGAATAATTACATATATTCTGCATGTAAATAGTGTTCTTAAAAGGGTAGGTATTTGTTACTTCACTTATGTGTTTATACATATATGTATGTATGGAGACACAGATGAATTACTTTTATTTTTGTTACTTTTTGTTCTGTTTTTTTATTTTATAACAGGTATATTGTGATAAAGATCAAAAATTAATGAAATTTTTAATAAAACATTTGTTTTTAGCTTTTTTTTTTTACGAGAAAATCCCGAAATCCCGGGATATTTAGGGAAATCCCGGGATATTTCGAGATTTTTGGATCCCGAATTGTCCCGAAAAATCCCGGGATTTTGAAATCCCGAATCCCGGGATTTTTAAAAATCAATCCAGTTTGACATACCTAGTACAGACGGACTTAGTCTGTTTTTATCCTAGGAAAGATTTCGGTGTTCCAAAAAATCTACAACTCTTTTTCTTTTGTTGACCTTCTTTCCTTAATTTCTAGTCCTGTGTAGTCTTGAAAATGATTCTTTGACCATAGGCTCTTCTATGCAAATATATCAAATCTGGTGACCTAGAAATTAATCATTCGTTTTTCTTTTATTACTTACTCATGGGTAAGTGCTATTCCTATAGATAGGAGGGATTTTGACTCAAAATATATTCAACTTGTGTTCTGCCATTATAACTAATATTAGCAACATTTAGATCGTTGAAGTTAAAATAAGGAAATGATAAGAGTGATTTTACTTAGCATACTTCAAATTAAACTTGTCAACATTTTCAGGCGAATTAATAAAGTCAAGTGATCTCAATTATTGACTTTTAAATTTGCCAGCATTTAAAAAAAGAGAATTAAACAAGTGTTGGAAGAAATTGATTGATTTATTGCCAACGATTTACTTTCTTTTCATATCATTTTCTTTGGAAAATATCCAAGATTTTTTACGGCATTACTCAACAATCTCTCTCTTTTTCAAGTTCCATTCAATTTATTTTGGTTTCGATTACAAGAGTATAAAAAATGTGTCAGAAGCAAGTCATTCCAAGTGGTTACACAAAGAAAAAAAACATGACTTATCTGTTCATGTTTAAATTATTACTTGTTATTTGCTATAAAAACATTGTGTTACTTCTTCAATAAAAACCATTTGCCATACAAAGGCTAATTATTATAACAAATCTTTGGAATTTTATACGCGTCTGTCGTTAGTTCAGAAGGAAGAAATATTGGAATATGTATGTATAAGTGGTATGTAATTTATATTATTAGAAATTAGTTGTTTCTTCCGCAATTGTTATTGTAATAATTTTAGACTAGATTTTTGCATAAATATTGAATTCACAATAAAATATAAGAAAAAACAAATAATTAAATTCAAGCCTTTTGATTAAAAGCGAAATATAAATTTATTTCAATAGAAATTTATTATTTTTAATAAAACCGGGAGATTGTTTAGTCGCGTGGATTTTGAATGATTTTTGCACGTAGCACTACTCTTTTGAAGCAGCAAGTCAATAAAGTCCAATGTTGTCATTTTAAGCAAAAAGTTATAACAAAAAGCTCATATTTTCAGTGCTTCTGAAGTTGAATTGAAGTTCAAAGTCGTTAAGATATTGATATCATCCTTTAGCTCTTGAATTGTTCTTGAATTATTGATATAAACTTTTTCTTTTAAATATCACCGACGAAAGAATATCCTGTTTGAACCACATATCGTCCAGCTTCATATCCACACGAAGTCCCTTATCATCTGCGAACACCATTCAAGTAACTTCTGACCGACCACATTTTAGAAAAAGTACAGAACGATGATGCCACCAGCCCATAAATTCCACCAAAGAGTCACTGTTTGTGGATATATCGGCTGTTCAACAATCACACTTGGATTTTCATTTGCCCCAATGCCGGCAATTCCGGTTGTTAGCAAGTCCGCTGAGGTGAAAATGTGC
This sequence comes from Sarcophaga subvicina, assembly GCA_936449025.2. Lineage (NCBI taxonomy): Eukaryota > Metazoa > Arthropoda > Insecta > Diptera > Sarcophagidae > Sarcophaga > Sarcophaga subvicina. The sequence continues at coordinate 57,986,902 of OW388083.2, read as the reverse complement.
CTTGTCATTGAGGATGATTTATTTTTTAAGGTCACCATTCCCTTAGGTTTATTGACGACGCTGGACAAAGTGAGTATGTTTCAGTTTTTGAGTCAATTGAACGTGTAAATCAAAATCTTTTTTCAAAAATCTCATCAGCAAAGCTGGTGAGACGTTCAATTGTTGCGACGACGACGTGTCGAGGTAGGTAGGTAACGTTGCCTGGTGACTTAGAGTTTGATGTCAAACCTGTACCAGCAACAGATGACGGAAGGACCGAATGACCTTAACGAGTCACATAACTTTGTGTGAAATCAAATTAAAATATCAAGTGGCCAGTTATCATCGAACAAAAAGAATGACATCTGGTTCTACTTTCAAGCCATAACGAAATAAATGATTATTTTCTAAATTATAGACTCATTGTACTTGGACCGATAAAGTAATTAAAAGGTTAAGTGTCGTGGTCTATAGGATTATAAAGCAGAACCACCTGAGGTTCAAAATGAAAGTTTGGCAGTTGTAGATATTGACGAGTTATGGTAATGTCAATAACATTCGAAACGAATAGGCCTAAGTGGGCTTCGGAGTAATGTGAATAAGAACGAACAATAAACACAAACCCAAGAAATTATAAGAATATGAATAAAACAGAAATCAAATTACTTGTAAGTACAACACTACATAGAAGGATCATGACATTAAACAACACGGTATAAACAGATCGCGAGGCGACGTTTCCAGTCAATATCTGAGTAAAACAAGTTGCAATAAAAAGCGCAATGTCAAGCAAAGTGGTTTTTGTAATTTGTGGATCGAGTAATAAAGCTTCTGCAAAATTATCCAGGGAGTCGCTACTGTGGCTCGTTTTCGCAGGGTGTTGTCTAAGCACCCCAAAATCTTAGACTACATTCAAAAGAACGATGGCGCAGGGACTGACCTGAGACTTGAAATCCAAGAGGTTGCTAATTCTGTAGATCCTTATACCTTATAGTGGGGGGGGGGGCAACTGATCCCGTCTGTAATGCTGACAAGATACCGTAATCATTACCAGGGACAAAGTTAAGTGAGCTACAAATCGCATGGCCCTGATGGTATTTTCTCGACTCGAATTCAGCATACTGGTGATATATATTAAACGAATATCTGGAGGATATGGTCTCCGGTTGTATAATATCGTTTATATCAAAAGCCGAAAAACCCAGAGTGCTCTTCATGATGTAACAGGATTTATTGAAACGAGTTTGGCTAGTGGCGAGTATACTTTATCAACCTTCTTAGATATTTAGGGGACTTTTAACAATGTTACCACTTCTTCAATGAAGGATTCACTTAGGGATGTAGATGCCCCAGATTGTCTGGTCCGATTTATTTGGGTGGATGATCTATCGTTAAGCGTTTTACCAGGGATACTCTCCTATTGTCTCCTCTCTTATGGCTTCTGGCTGCTAACATCGATTTAAAACGTATAGAAAGTAGAAGCTTTAAGGTTTTGCCATATGCTGATGATATAATTATCCTAGTAGGCGGTAAACCCCTGTCCACGCTAGGGAAACTAATGGTGTCAGCGCTTCTGATTTCATTACCTTGGGCTACTACTTGTGGTGCATCTTGTTTTTAGCTTGAGTAGGTACTCGATTTACACCTTCAGGTTACAGCGATTTTTGAGATCAAGTATCTCGGTGTTATTGCAGACAGCAGGCTGAATGTCGAGGAAATAATGAAGAAGGAACTGAATGCTTTTTATTAATAGGAACCCCATAGGTAAGAGCTGTATTCTTCCACCTAGGACCTATTTTGCTATTGTTAGATCGGTTGTTACTTACGATTGATTTGTGTGGTGGAGTCAGGCTAACCTTAGTTAGACAAGATCTTTCAACGGAGGACTATGCTCAACCTGACTCCCCTTGATTTGTATGTTAAGCAATGTGTAGTATCACACGTCTGTGGGACTCTGACTGCTCGATTTTAAGTTTTTCTTGATTTATCCGTACAGCCACAGCATAATTTACAATTCGTTGTGCTATTGTACAAGAGTTGTGCTTAAAATATTAACGAATTAAGTTTTTAAGCGACAATTTTAATTGTGAAATTCAAAGATGAAGATGATATCTGGTTTAGTTACAGCAGTTTTGCGGTCTAAAATTTAGACAAATCTATGTATTTTCACACAGACAACTGTAAGATGCCTCTTCACATCTTGGTAAGACGTAATCTTTTTCAAATTTTTGTGATAATGACGATACGAAATATGATAATGTTACCCTCCAAGCAACGGAATATTATTTTTTCTGTACGTTTTCACTTTTAAAGATTTATGTTGTTCCTTTTCAGAGAATTGACAATTATTTCTCAAAGATTTAATGCGAGGAAACATACATATACGTATTATGGTAACGTCAGCAATGCGGACTCGTTTAATCTATTATAATATACTTACAAACTTGCACCATATCCTTAACTTGGTTCTTTTGAAGTAGTTTGCTACTTGTTGTTTTAATTCTGGTCGACAATATCCGCGTTGTAATTGAGAAAGAGAAGTCGCTGTAGTCTAGTAGTAGAGTGTTGGCTTTTTAGAGCCCACGGTTTAAACCCCAGGTCAGACATTTCCAACAAAACGAAAATAGTCCTTCCTCTCAAAAGGGTTTTTTTTTTGATAAAAAAAAACTCTGATAGTAAATAAAATTGTCATGAAAAAGTCTCTTTTATTCGGAGTCGATTTTAAACTGTAGGCACAGCTGCCAGAAAAATAAAGCGTCAAATCGTCAAATATTAGAAAAAAAATTGTCAAAGACGTCCATGGAAATCGTAAAAACATCGTCGGAAAAAATAAATAAATTAATTAAAAGTTAAAAAAAAAAATTTGTGAAACATATAAAGTTAAGTCAATGTATATATTGTAGTTCAAAAATAAACAACAAAAAAATTTAACAAGTCCTTGTCAAATGGGTCAATTCGACCTCCTTGTACTGTACTTGTCTTAATTGACAAGTACACGTCCTCTAACATAATCTAACCTAACAAGTACTTTTAATGCTTTAATTATAAAAATAATTAATATAAATATTGTTTTATACAATATATTTGTATGGTAAAAACATATATCTACATAGTTATATATACCCTGTAGGAAATGTCAATGTTAAAAATGTGATGAACCGCTATTGACTTTGTCAACAGTACTAGTGTCGAATTATACTCCGTACAAGGCTTAGTGCTATAGACATTTAACATGTCCGTGTCATTGAAAATCCTCTAATAACATTATGGCCATTGACTTGGTTATTTACTAGGTCCTTCTCAAGGATCCATATGGTGACATTAGAACCAGGAATTTAGTAGTACATTTCTATAATTTATGAAACTTTCCTGTAGGCAATATCACTTTTTTAATGCTTACACAAAAAATTTAAAAATTTTAATAAAACCACGCACACGCTGTTTTCTAATCAACCGGCTTTATAATACTGAGAAAATAGACGAGAGCTATTACGCAGTAGAATTTTTTACGCATAAAAAACATAGATGTATGACATTATTCATTGACATTAATGTCAACAGCAGAGACATTGTGTGGTGTACAGTTAGTTGTTTGTTTGTTGACAATGTCACTAGATATACACCACATCTTTTGTCTCTGTATTTTTTGTATTGACTCAGAAATAAAGAATTGGAGACATTTGAACTAGTGCTGTGCAAAAAGACATATGGACCCAGTCTGACTGCAGGGTATATGAATTGAATATTTTAATCAAATCAGATACAATATTAAAGTCGCAGCAGTTGCGACTGCTAAGTCTTAAATAATAATATGTTTATATAATATTGCTTCTAAGGAATTTAGTTTCATTAAAATTAACTTGCCTTAACACTCTCTCTACATTAGCTGAAGAATCTGATAAATTTAGTTAAGGCTAGAAATTAATGGCTACCATTTCTTATTTTCATTTCTGGTTTCTTTTTTCCAAAAATCGAAATATTTTATATTATTTGTAGAAAAAAATTGTTTAAGGTTTAAACAGTTGTTTATTGACACATAACCGCAGCAATAATATTGCATCGTCTAAATCTATGGGTGGCATAAATATTAAGAAGTCAGAAGTCCTTGACATTCTGATTATAAAAATTCATTGTAATGTTCGCTGGAACTGACACATTTTTCAGTGCCTTAGCTTCTTAAGTTGGTATAAGAAATATTTCACTTAATATAATCTTCTTACTATTTACACCGCTTATATCCGAAAGAGAATAGAATACAACTCTCATGTACGTCTATTTTGAGGCTTCGTGTATAGGAGAGGGCGAAGTTGCTCGTAAATAACGGTAGGGTACCGAACTCCATTCACTGGAGCATCGTTGCAATGTGGCTTGTGTTTCAATGTTATATCACTATTATAACGGATATTGCTCGAGCAAAATAATAGAACTTGTTCCCGAAAATCATGTATTTCTACGTAACACTCGCCTTTCTCGGCGAGCACATACGTACGTTCTTTACTCGGACTATTCGTATGTGGAAATCCCACCGCGCAGAGGTTGTAATTTTTGGCTTTTAAGGGATAAAAAAGGCATAAAATACAGAAAAATCTTCACAGGAGTTCGCAAATAACTTAAAAATATAATATTTTACTCCTCGTTATTACTAACATAAATTTGCAATAGTAACAATTGAAAAGCAAATATAAGGCTTAAAGTTTCTTTTAATTAGTACATTAAACGGACATGACGTAAATTTTTAATATCCAAAAATGGTTAATATAAGGGCATAAATCGTTCTACCGTCAAAATGATATTTTTAGAGCTCAAAATCGTCAAATCTGGTAGCTATGACTGTAGGTCCAGTCACTTTTGCATAAAATTAACAGCTAGCTCGTAATCCTGAATGAAGGGTTTTAATGACCATTTATATATGTAGTATTGAAAGAACTATACGATGTTAGTAAGTATTTTGCCGGAAAAATTTAACTGTAAGTGATGCTGCGTTGTATTATATAGGAATCACCTTCGTTCGTGTACTTAAAATTCACTGTGTCTAGTTTTTGAACGTTTAAGCACTGTCACAGGGAATTACAATGAAGTCTCAGCTATTAATAGCTTCCAGGTGCAAAACATCTTAATATTCTATTATTGACTCTTAATCCTGTCGCAAAAGAAAATGAAAGCCTTAATGTACTTAACTTCCGTTGTCTTTTACATTTCTCTGTAGTTTTATGTTCCTCTGTATATTATTTCATTGTATTTGTGTGGAATGAGATAAGACATAAATTTCTATTTATTTAAGGCTGTAATTCAATTTTAATGGCTCTAGTGCCATGCGAATAAGACAAAAAAGCACAATAAAAAATAAATCGTAATAAAAAATTATTGAGGAAACATATAATAATAAAATGATAAACAAACAATAATAAAAATGATTATTGTATTTTATTTTTTTTATATGTGTTGCGCCATAATTATACATTTATATATACTTGTTATATATTTTATCATTAAAGTCATTGTCATTAAGTAATTGAATATTTTGAATTAATATAATAATCATAAATTTGTACCACCCTATTGCTAATTAAATTTAAGATTGTTCGATACATAGAATAAGGTCAATGAATAAATAGCAATAAGGAATTAAAATAAGCAACCGAGTTGCTGAATAGATTTACACAGTTAGAATTAAGTATATAGAATATGTTAGGATTAAGTTAAAATTGAAGTAATAAATTAGTTGATAATAATAATCACACTCGTTCGGTCCTCTTTATTTCGTTTCGTTTTGGTCTTTGCGGTCATTGTTTTAAGTGTCCCATTTTAAGATTAAATTATGAATTGTTTAATTTAATTAATTTCTTAAAAACTATTAAGAAAAAACATTTTGATGAATTTAAAAAACACTCGCGTAAAAAGACCAAAATATCGAATTTTAAATTAGAAGACCGAAGACCAATAAGCTTCTTTTGCAACTGATTTTTGCGCCCAGCAGGGACATGAACCCTGGACCCTTGGATTAAAAGTCCAATGCCCGGGTAGCTCAGTCGGTAGAGCATTGGACTTTAATCCAATGGTCCAGGGTTCATGTCCCTGTTCGGGCGCAAAAATCAGTTGCAAAAGAAGCTTATTGGTCTTCGGTCTTCTAATTTAAAATTCGATATTTTGGTCTTTTTACGCGAGTGTCCTGCTCGGGCGCCAAAATGTTTTTTCTTAATAGAATTAGAAAAATCAGTAGGGTGGTACAAATTTATGATTATTATATTAATTCAAAATATTCAATTACTTAATGACAATGACTTTAATGATAAAATATATAACAAGTATATATAAATGTATAATTATGGCGCAACAATATGAGTATTCCTTTTTACAATATCACAAAGGATACTAAAAGGTTAATAAAGAAATAAATTAAGTTAATATATAAATAAAAACACGAATTCCAATTCCCCCATCCCCACCACAACTTTTCGTTTGCTTGTATTGCAAAGCATTAAGGGATTATTTAAGGTTTTATTGATTTTCCATACTAAACAGTTCAAGAGGTCAAAGTATCTTCTTTAAATACATACATACATACATACATAATTAGCCATTACAACCCTTCAGTCGCCGAAGAAATATTTTTTTTCAGATTTTCGTTTTGATGTCTGACCTGGGGTTTGGAGTTTGTGGCCTTGCGGCTAATAAGCCAACACACTACCTACTAGACTACGGCAACTTCAAAGGTATCATCTTTACGTTGGATTAAAGGTAACATACATACATAATTGGCCATTACAACCATTCAGTCAGGATTACGACCTAGTTTTTCACACCACTTATGTTGTGTGTGTTAATTTTATACATGAGTGGCAGGACCTACAGTTTAAAGTCGACTCCGAACGACAGATTTTTTGAGAAACTTTTCATGGCAATTTTATTTACTCTCAGAGTTTTTGCCAGAAATCTGCTGAGAGAAAGACGCCGAAAATATGCTTTTTGTATTTTATTTTGATTTCTGGCCTGGGGCTCGAACCCTGGCTTTTCGTCTAATAAACCAATACATTACCTACTAGACCACGGCGACTTAAAAGTAAGCTATTGTTTAATAGATCAAAGGAGTGTCGCACCGTGCAAGTTAAATTTTAGTGGTTTTTTCCTGCAATCGTCGATGTACAATAGTTTTTGCTCCTGCTCGAGGGCGAAACTAACTAAATTGCTGTTAGTGAAAACACGTATCGACAAAATCGGTTGAACTTCTAGTTGTGTTTTGCCAGCTGATCAGCTTACTGTACAAGAGATTCCGTTGTAAACTTAATATCTTTTGCGACGTAAATATAGTAGAAACCGTTAATTATACAACCGAATTAAATCAGCATGGATCCCATCGTATATGCTATAATTGTAATTTATTCGAAAGACTTATTGATGCCATTATATATCCAGTATAATATAATATATCAGCCTCAGCTTCTTTGGGTGGAGCGCATTCGTGGTGTAGAATTTTCCATGATTATGGCACACGAATCAGAATCAATTTGACCGTAATGCTGACTTTGAGGACTGATCTGGTTTATCCGACTTAAGAAAAACCTCACAAGAAAATGCCTAACGACAACAATTCCGACGATCTCACATCTACACGATATGAATACAATGCGGCATGAGCTGTGTAGGACGTAGAGCTATCCTGTTAAAACCACATGTTGTTGGTATCCGGAGCGTACATTTCAGAGCAAAAGATGTTGGTAGCCATCGCCGTTGTCAGTGCTAAACTGAAAAATTTCGTTCTCAAAGAAATCTGGACCTATGACGTCGCCCGGCAAAAAAACATATACTTTTTTGGACACATTGAATGCTCCAGAATTCTATAATATTTTTGTTCATATGCCCATTCATCTAGAGATACACCTCAGCGCTGAAGATAATATTTCGATGAAAAGTAGGGCCAGTTGCCTCCTGCTCCAAAGCCTATTAAGCGAAAACTCGACATTTGTGGTCATCCATGATGATTTATTAAAACAGAATGAAAAAATTAAATCTTGTTTGACAGATGAAGCTTTAAGAAGATGGTCGTTATCAACTGCAACATATATAGGATAGTAAGCAACATGTTGATAAAATGACACTATTAACCCATTCGCTGCCAAGCCTAAATTATATGAAGTCATTCGCATTGCCATTTATAATTTGAGTGTTATTGTTTACCAAAACCCTGTTATTTCTTGGTAAGAACACATCTAATATCATACATAAGCATTTACAAGCAGAAGCAAAGAGATAAGGTATCATAAGTGATTTAGCTGCTATAAAATTTTGTTATAAATACACGATGAAGTTGATTTTTGCGTGAAAGATCATTCTCTATAAGAAATAAAGTATTATTTTTGTAAAAAAATGTATTTGTAGTATTTTTTATTTTTCAAGTTTTTTACACATTTATATTATTTTTGTGGCAAAAAAAATTTGCATATTGTAAAAAATTATTGATAATTTTAAGAAAACACTCCGATTCATGGACAGTTTCTGTGGAAATTTTATTCATAACTAACTATTAAAAGGAAAAATAGAATATTTTATAATAGCAAATTATTTAAAAATTAGTATGTACATAACTGTAATAATTCATTTACATGAAGAGAGTAAGAGAAACTGAATATGTCTCTTTAGAATTACGTTATTTCCTAATCGTACATTGCAAGCTCGCACGTGACCATCTCTGCCCTGGAATACAGAATCAACCACAGCTAATTTCCAAAGCAACCTTGACTTCAAGTCTTCGTATACTAAAACAATATCTCCATTTCCAATGCTACGAATGGGACTACACTTATTGTGATGAATTGTGCGCAACTGTTGCAAATATTCAGGTTGCCACCTTTTGTAATATCGCCTAATTATTGCTTGTCATAAGTTCCATGACCTAGCCATAGAAGATTGATCGGTTAGAAAATCTGCTGGAATAAAAATGGCTTTTTGATTAGTAATAAAATGAGTAATAAAATGAGTTAATGGCTCTAGATCGTTATGATCATTGGTAATGTAGGTCAGTGGCCTAGTGTTTATGACGCATTCAGCTTCTGCCAAAAAAAATTCGAATTTCGTCAAAACTCAGAATGCTTTTACCAATTGCTGCCTTTAGACAATTCTTGACGCTACGAACTAATCGCTCCCAAAAACCACCCCATCATGATATATGGGGGTGGGATATATTTCCAGGTGAGGCTTTTATGTGCGGTTATTTGTTGGATATTTGAAGGCTTCAATAATTGCTCCAGTTTCCTTAGCTATAGGTTAGCTCTCTTGAACGTTTTTGCGTTGTCAGATATGATAGTTTTTGGAGAGCCAAACCTTGATATAAAACGACGTAAAGCATTTATGGAGCTTTCAACTGTCATAAATGTAACTCTAAATGTACAGCACGAATTGCTGCGCAAGTAACCAGCATAATTTAATTCTTTCGCTCCATTGTTTCACCATCGCATCTTATGTAAAGAGGATCTGCGAAATCGATTCCTGTTGTTTAGAAGGGCTTTGTTGTTCTGATACGCTCTACTGGTAAAGTTGTCCATGGCTCTGAAGCGCTTTTTCCATGAAGTCGCTTGCAGGTCACACACCGGCTAACTATATTTTTTATTAGTTGTCGTCCTTTTACAATCCAAAAACGTTTTCCTAAGAGTGCTAATACGGAATTAACACCGCTATGCATTGCCGCGTGATGCGCCTCATTTATTAACAATATGCTGAGATGACAATTCTTATGCAAAATTATTGAGTTGCATGAATAATCACTGATAACTGAGTTTTGATAACCGCCCTTGAAGTCGTATAACACCGTTAATTAAAGTTGGGTTAAAACAAATTGACTTGGACTGTGCTGATGCTTTTTTCTGTCTTTTTAGATCTGCATATTCGGTTTCGTAGTGTGCTTTTTGAAAGTACTTGATCCAATAATATTCTGCTTGTTGTATTTCGCTATACGATAATTTTTCAATATTATTGACAGCAACTTAATTCACGCGTTTTTCTGACAATTTGCTCTTACAACTTTTTATAAAGCGAAATACATACGCTGTGACGCGCAGAAACTTTTTTAATTTGCTAAACTTTTCAACATTTAGAATTGGTTCTGTTTTTTGCATGATCTCTGATTCGCTCTCAATCGATGCAAACAAATTTGTCGAAGACTTCAAATTGTATTCACTTGGCCAATACTCGGTAGTTTGTGTTAACCATATTGGACCAAATTTCCAAGCGTTGTTTTCTAATAGTTGCTTAGCTGTTAGACCTCTTGTTAGAAAATCTGCTGGATTCGATTTACCATCACAATGTCGCCACTCATATATATTACTAAGTTGATTTATTTCATTGACTCTCGCTTTGACATACGGTATACGTTTACCATTACCATTTATCCAGTTCAACGCTATAGTAGTCTGTCCAGAGACAAAATGCGTTTATTTCAAAGTGCAGCGAACATCTAAGAAATTCCTTTAACCGCGCAGCCATTAATGCAGCTGTCAACTCCAATTTCGGCAGTGATAGTACATCATTCTTTGTGGTTTCATTGGTAGGGCGTTCTCGATTTTTTGAAAATTTGTATAAAATTCTCCGTTACCTGTTGTCTGCCGAGAATAATCAACTGCTCCGAAGGCTAAAGGACTTGCATCTGCAAACATATGGATTTCCACACTTCTTGCCTCAGTTGATAGACACCGCGGTATTGAATATTCTTTTAAAAATGATAACTTCTGATGCCATATTTGAAATTCATTCAATAAATCGCCACTTAGATTCACATCCCAATCGAAACGTTCCTTCCAAATCCTTTGCAATAAGATTTTAATTCTTACAGAAAACGGAAAAATCCTTGCCATTGTTAGTAGTACATTTCGTTTTGTTGCTCGTTGCATTTTTGCTTCGATTAAATTCTTCAAGTCAACGTTAATAGTGTCACTAACAGTGCACCAATTTAAACCAAGTATTTTTTGCGATATTGGTCTCTCTAAACCATCAGATTGAAAATGCCTTTTTACCTCTGAATCGTTTGAATTCCATTTACGTAGCTTAAAACTCGCCTTTGCCATAATTTCTGATGCAGCTTCCATAGTTTTTATTGCCGACTCAACTGATTTTTCGCTGACAAACATATCGTCCACATAAAAAGGCCTTTTTAATTCATTGCAAACACTTCCGTATTGTGCTTCACAATTTTACAAATGTTTTTGAATTGTCGCTGTCAAAAGAAATGGACTGCTTGCCACTCCAAAGGTTACTCTTGTCATCCAATATTCAGCAACTGCTGGCAGTTTATCTGACTTGTAGGAAAGCTTTTTCAATATCTGAGGTAAGAACAATTTTATTGGAACGGAAATTTAACAACATTGATAACAAATCTGCCACCATATTTTCGCCAATGCTTAAAAGATCATTTAAGGACGCTGTACCTGGTTTGCTGGATGACGCATTGAAAACTATTCGCATTTTTGTTGTGGCTTTATCATCTCTGTAAACAGGTCTATGTGGCATGTAATAAACACGATTATTATTATTAATTGTTGAAGATGGAATTTTCTCCGCAATGCCGCTTTCTAATAGATCGCGAATACCAGCATCATATTCAGACAATTCTTCACTGTTGTTCATGAATTTTTACGTTAAGCTACGTAACCGAGCCATCGCAATTTGTTTATTATCATTTAGTTAAGTTATTAAGTTATTTTATTAATTGTTTCGTCAATGATGACTTTTTCGCTATTTGCTGCACAACTTGTTATGCCTATTGACTCTAAGTCCCAGAACTTTTCTATTTGGAAACCGTCTGCAGCTTCTCGAATTTGAAAAACGCAATGAGCATTATCGCTATTATTATTCGCACCTTGTAATGTCTAACCAAAAAATGTATTAATGGCAAAAAAAATTTTTGAAATTAATTCACAACCTTGTTTGTAAAATTGCCAATAATAGTCCTGCCCAATCAATAAATTAATTCCATCGATAAGTCGCACTTTACAATTGACAGCATCGGCCAAATGTGTAAATATCTTATTTAATCTTTCATTTTTGATCATCATCACAAATTTTTGGCACTACTGTTGCATTTATTACAATAATTTTGTCGTCGTATTGATTTTTTATTATTATTTTAACGCGCTTAAATATTTCTGTGTTTATAACTTCTTGTTTTTCACAAAAGGGAACTATTTTAATTTTCGTTGTTCCACAATATTTTAAGTTTAGCTCTCTAACCAAATGTTCGCTGACATAATTCCCTGTGACTTCTGCTGCCTTGTTTCGCTGCTACGAGCTTCGTCGGCGTTACTGGTTTTTACATTATTTTTTGCCTTCTCACACATAGCAGTAATATGCATACCTCTACAAAAGTCATATTTAATCCAGTTAGCTTTACAAAATTTAGAGTTGTGGTTTTTTTTGCACATCTAAAACATCTTGATTCTGTAAAGTATTTATTTGTTTAAAATTTTATTTATTATTTAATTTTATTTTAGTGCACTAGAAGAGCACTGTCAAATAATAAGAACAATAGTTTTTAACAAAGTGCAGCTGAACCGCACTATTTGGTTAAATTTTATTGATTGCCTTCTTGAGGGAAAATGTCCCTTCTTTTATACTAAATTTTGGCTGATTTGACAATTCCAAATCAAACCCTTAATTCTAATACAATTTTGTATTGACTTAATACAATAACATATGTTTGTGTGTATATTATATGTTTAACTATATTATATTGGTTTGTGTGTGTAATAATTATGAGACAAGTGGATGTTATATGACACGCGCCTATTATCCACAATAATTCCCACGGTGAAGTGTAAAGAGAGCCACACACGATCACCAGCAATGCCATACAACAACAACACACATACTACATATTATATGCCAACCAATGCAGTTGGCGGCTTGACAACAAAGTGTCAAATGATCGTCGCATGTGCGCGACGGTCAATAACATCGAGTCAAGTGGTCGCCGCTCATATGCAATTGGATATTCTTTTGTTTATGCATATGCAATGTTGTGCTAGTTTGACAACTGTAAAATCATGCTACAATTCTCTCAACAAAATTTTCTTTTTCTCCTCTAAAGATAAATGTGCTTTGCAATTTTTAGTGGAGTGATTATTTCGTTTGCAAAAAATACAATTGTTGTATGGTTGTTGTCGCTAATGAATAGTTCAGTTGCTGTACCGTAATTCGGTTGAGCATTTCTGTTCGAAGTACGCCTTTCAGACATCTCTGTTTTTTCTAATGCTTCTACCTCTACTCTTATAAAATCAAGTAAACTCTTTAAACTTTTATCGCTATTGTCTCCTTCTTCACCTACTATTGTACTAGAGTAAGCAGCTGTACTTGATGTTTTATGATAAACTGTACGAAGCTGTGCTGGTATTGCGCCTAATAAAATTGATATGGTACGGTCATATTGTGAAGATGAAACTTTTAAAGCCTTTATTGATCGAATTGTTGAGCTAACTTCATTGTAAAGACGACGAAGACCATTTACATCACTGTTAGAATGTACTTTATTTAGGCACATAAGCTTTTGTACGAATCGTTCTATTATTTTTTCTTGGTTACCATATTCCTCTAAAAGTAATTCAATGGCTTCATCGTAACTCGTTTCTGTAGGTGTAAATCCAGCTATTGTTGCTGCCGCCTTACATTGCAAAGATTCCGAAAGAAAGTTGAATGTTGCAGCCTTAGATAATTTGCGATTATCGTGAATTGCACTCTTAAATTGTTCCCAAAAAGGAAGCCAGTTCTCAAATTTTCCATCGAACTTTTTAAGTTCAAAGGATTTCAATTTTACGCCACTAAATTCACTTGCGTTGCTTGTACCAACGCTAATGACTCTGTTTTGCATCAACGTTAGCGGCCTTGGTTGTAAACTTCGTGAGAAAATATTCTAATTTTGCAATAGTACAAATTGCCTTATCATCACACTCTTTCTGGTAATCTTACGGCTTAATTGTGCCACTACTAGCCTGATCTGCTTTTTGTAAATTAAGATTAGCATTCTTTATTCGCTGCACATAGAGGATAATGTCAGATTCTATCTTTTCTGGGCTTTCGACGTTTTTAAATTGTGTGTCTTCAAGGGATATTAAGAAATCCACAGCCGCGTTGCATAATTTTGTCAACTGGGTTCGCCATGTGGCTCTGTACATATTATCCATTTTTGTTATAAATTACAACCGCCCGCTATTTAAATTCTTTAATCGCTAACGCTGTTAATATTTTTATTTTATAAATTTTTTTTAAAGAACAATAACTGCCCCGGGTTTCGGCACCATGTAAAAAATTATTGATAATTTTAAGAAAACACTCCGATTCATGGACAGTTTCTGCGGAAGTTTTATTCATAACTAACTATTAAAAGGAAAAATAGAATATTTTATAATAGCAAATTATTTAAAAATTAGTATGTACATAACTGTAATAATTCATTGAAGAGAGTTAGAGAAAGAGTAATTATAAAAAGGTTTATGTTGGCCATAGTCGACTTGAGTTCATGTTATATTTTTCACAAATATATTTAAAGTAGGACGAGTTTACTCGTCTTGGCAGTGCGGGATACCCTGTCAAAGACGAGTATATTCGTCCTTGGCAGCGAATGGGTTAAACAAAGTTTTTCCCCAGAGCCAAGTGGTGTGCAAAAATTCTGAGATTAAATAAAATTATAATAAAAGAGTTTCTTAGGAATTTATCGCCACTATAAACTGTAGTGGCATGCATGCTACTCATGTATAAAATTAACACACACAATATAAGCAACATAATCGCTGTTCATATAATCCACACAAAGATTAATATCATTCGATGCGTAACTTTTACAAATCTGTACATCAGTAGCATGTATTTGTAAGCCGCAGTATTGTGCCATGTCGGGTGAATCATTAAAAAATGGATAAAATAACCAAGGACTGAGAATTGAACCCTGTGGCACACATCTTTCCTTGCTTCGGGCTGTCTAATAGTTACCATTCATACAAGAGTTTCAAGAAGTCTAGTCAGTTTTAAAAATATGAAAATGTTTTTCATGTTTCTCCAGCAAAATTGCATTATCAATTGTGTTAAATTTTACAGTTACGAATGACATATTTTTAATGGAGTACAACATTTTAATGGTAAACAATGTTGGAACTTTTGCGTAATACACGACTCTATATATATATTGTATTGGGGTGAGTCATTTGTATTAAGCCTTTTCGCCTCAATCTCCAAAGTTTATTTAATACAATCAAAGAAAAATTTATGTGAGTAAGTTTGTAATAAAAAAAGCAGGAATTCATTATTCTTTAAAATTCCTTCCGGCATGGTAGCAAATTATTTTAAATATTTATTTAAACTTTTGAAAAAACAAAACAACATACAGATAGGTATTTGCTTTTGTGTGAAAACTTAAATTAATGGTGTGAATGATTTGTCAGATTTATGACAATAAAAATTATGATAACTTGAGTGTTTTCTAAATTTCAAATAAATCACTTAGAAGTACAGTTAACAAGAAAAACAAATTTTGTTAAGTAATGGAATTTGTTATTTATACAGTAAATTCCAAATACGATGAACACCTAAATATATCTTTATAATAAAAAAACAAATTATTAGCTGTAACTAATGAGCAACAGTTTAGAAATATTTTGTTAACTTTTGAATGTCTTAAAAAATCTGTTGTTCGGAGTCGAATTGTACGTTTGGACAGAGGCCTCACGTCTAATAAGCCACCACACTACTAGACTACGGCGACAAAACAATTTTTATTTATTGATTGTTTAAAAATATTTCAGGTTGCATATCCAATATCAATGTATGGCTTTAAAAATTCCAACAGAGATATGGTGTTTTTTCTATAGTTTCCTCTTTTATAGAATATCGGGGAAAAAAGGTTCTACCTTAACTGATAGAGCCGGTGAAAATCTGTAAAACTATGGGGAAAGATAGGTGAAATGCTATGAAGTGGTCAGCTGTACAATGTAGATGAATAAGGTTTTTTTATAAACTTTTTCCTCAACATACGTTGGAAATAGCATTGGAAAAACAGCTCCAGTTTTTATTAAAAAATCTTTAAATTTGCAACAAATAATACGTTACGTTACAAAAATCTTGTCTTAATTCTTTTTATAGTTTCTTCAGCTAAAGAGCAGTCTGGTATTCCAAATGTCCACAATCGAAAATGTAAAAAAAATTGAAAATGTTAACTATCTTGATTGCCGTTAGTTCACATTATCCCGTGTTCACTGTACTGTATTCACTTTAGCCTAATTGGTCGTGATATTTTTAATGATGATGTTGGGTTTTTTATGTACTTTATATGAGTATTAGGGTAGTGCATATTATTTTTACAAAGAAATTTATTAAATAAACATTTTTAACTTTTAATATAACAGCGTACATAATCATTATTGGAGAAATCTCCTCTCAAATGAGAATCACAACAGTATAATTTTACGAAAGATGTTTATCTTTCTTTAACCATTGGACAAAATTTTTATGCGACTGCATAGACTTTATTTTATTATGTCAGAATATTACACAATGAATAATGATGTTCTGACACATTTACGCAGTTGTTTACACAAGTTATTTCTGGTAATATTTAAATGCAATTGATAAGCGATGAATGACACGTCTAATTATTCTTTAGATTATTCATTTTTGGTTTCGGTGTATATAAATTGTTTGTTTGCGTTTATATAATTAAGAAATGAATATGATTTATTGTTCCTTAGAACAATCACTTGGAATAATTACACTATGCGACAAAATAAAAAAAAAATAAATACAACCAGCTAATGACATAGTGCAATTTGTGAGTAGAACTCAAAAAATTTTTTTTTAAATATTTCGATGAAAACTTAAATGAAATCCTTTATGAGATAGGCGCTTCTCAACAGATGGACTAACAAATGGTTTCAGAAAATTCTATTCATTTGTGGAAGTAATGTGGAATAATGAACCCACTTGTGGGAACACCACACAGATCTGGCCCGACGTTGAACCTCATAGCAGTGGTAACGGGACATTGACCTCTGGCTGTTCACGCCAGGAGACTGGCGTAAGACTTCTCCATAAGATGCAACGACGACTTGGAGACCTAAAAAGTAGAATTTGTGGACACCCAGAATTTAGAGACAGACGATGTCTAAAAATTCCGTTTCCATGTCTTGAGAAAAGTTCACACCTTCATAAGACCCTCGGGATAGCCGTTTGGATTTTAAAGGCCCCTGTGGCCATTGAGCCGGCTGCCAGTTTAACCTAAACTATGTTTTGCAACACCTCAATTTTGTACAATTTTTCAATCCAAAGTTCTCGAAAAACCCATTAATTAAGTTTTATTATGATGACTAAGAGAATATATTTGACTTACCCGCTGTATTTACATATTTCTTCAAACATTTGGCAAACTCTTGTAACAGAGTTTCATAATTTGGAATACAATTACTTAAACATCGTTACCATGAATGAAGAAGATAACAAATAATCCTTGAAGTTAAATGCTGAAAATTAAATGTATAAATTGTCCATGAATTCTGTTGTAGGTTCCTATGAATTCTTCGTCTGAGACAATTTTCTTTTTCATCCACATTATAGCTTCATTCGTTGTGAGATACTCCCAATCTCCGGATGCGTGTACCAGAGGCAAATATCCCGTTTTAACTGCTATGAATTTCCTAAGATAAACTCTGAATAGGCCTTTGGGAAATTTTGTTCTGCATATTTGAAGTCGCCATAGTCTAGTCGGTAGTGTTTTGGCTTATTAAACATGAGACATCGCTAACAAAACGAAATATGAAAAAATATTTCTTTGGCGACTTTCTCTGAACAGATTTCTAACAAAAACTCTGAGAGTAAATAAAATTGCCATGAAAAGTTCTCAAAATCCGTAGTTCGGAATCGACTTTAAACTTTAGGTCCCGCCACTCATATATAAAATTAACACACACAACAGCAGTAATGTGAGAAGCAAGATCGTAATCCTGACTAAAGGGTTTTAATAACCAATTATGTATGTATGTCTTTATATTTCCATAGCAAGCCAGATTTGCCTCATCTGTGGGTAAATCGTTCCTTATATGAATTTCTTTGTTCACCTATAGAATAATGCCAATTTCAACAATTTATTTGAATTTTCTGCTAGACCAGTCTTTCTAAGTACGTCGGCTTTATTGTATAGCCGAGTGTCACGTTATCTTGGTCGAAGATAATGATTAATGTCATGCGTGGAATAGGATATCGTTCAAATGTTCGACATGGATGGAGGTCCTACGATATGTCAAATTCTCCATTACTTAGGCGGATAAATCAGGTTGAATTTGACAGATGGCAGAGGTAATGTTGGCTTTGAGGATCATTGTGCTTATTCGTACACATCTGCGACTTAGGAAAACACCACAAAAAGGTTCATCGTGGTCAAATCACATGAACTCCATATCTAGTTCACGTCATTTGACTTTGACCATGCTTACAAATAGCTCGAGCAGAACAATTAATGTGTCATCACTCAATTATCCAATTCAGGTTAAAAAAAATTAACCTGACCTATAGTGCTCACCTTTTGCAGTAAAGGCCTGGCCAACTTTGTTCTAAAAGACATACATACATACATAATTGGCCATTACAACCCTTCAGTCAGGATTACGGCCTAGCTTCTCACACCACTCATGTTGTGTGCGTTAATTTTATACGTGAGTGGCGAGACCTACAGTTTAACGTCGACTCCGAACGACAGATTTTTGAGAAACTTTTCATGACAATTTTATTTACTCTCAGAGTTTTTGCCAGAAATCTGCTGAGAGGAAGTCGCCGAAGAAATATTTTTTTTTCATATTTAATTTTTGATGTCTGACCTGGGATACGAACCCGGGCTTTACGAATAGTAAGCCAACACACTACCTACTACACCATGGCTAAAAGACATATCGTTAGTATAATGCGCAAAGACGCTAAGTCCACTTTCTTCCAAAATTGAGATTTTAATGCAAAACGCCAACACTATACCAAATACATATTTTACGACAAAAAAATTAAAGTTGTTGTAATTTTGTGGTTTGCAAAAACGCTAAGTCCAAAAAACTACGAAAAATATTAACCACGAATATTAATTATTAATTATTCTTAATTTTTGATCTAGGTCATTTAAAGAGAGCTATTTTGTAAAAATAATTGCGTTTAAAAAGTTTACAAATTTTAAAAACTGAAGAAGCCGCAATGTTTTTTGTGTCTCCTGTAAAATTTGAAAAAAGGGACTTAACACATTTGCGAATGAGACTAACGATATGGAATAATGAAGCTGTCAACCTGAAACCGTCACCAAACTTTGTCTGTATCGGGACGCATTGAACACTGTGGTTTTTACAATTTTGTTTGTTCACGTACCTATTCATCCTGTAATGGAGCTCATTGCTGAAGATAAAATGCCGATGAAAATTAGGCTCAGTTGCGAACTGCTCCAGAACTCATTCATCAGAGGGAGTAATTAAAATTGGATAACAAGTTGTTTCAACAATGATGGCAAATGCCATACGAACGAGCAATTTTGGTGAGCTATTAAGCTCTCACGTAGAGATCATGAGATTTGACCCCACTAAATTAAAATCTGCCGTGAACGCTGACAATTTAGCCAATTTTCCAGCACTGGAAAGCAGCAGCTTCTGTTGGTGAAAATATTACAGATGGAGTATCTAGCGGTTAACACTTATGGGAAATAATTTTTGAAAAATAAATTACGTTTAACGTTCCAATTAAATATGTCATTCACTTTTCTAACTTTTCCAAAAGGTTAGAAAATCACTCCCTTATATGGAATATTTTATATATATTATATTATGTACGTAAGTACGTATATCAATAATAGATTTACCTTTACCTTGTAAAAAATCTTAAGTAAATAAATGCTTATTTCCTTAAGTTTTTGTTTTCCTTTTCACATAAACAAACAATGAAAAGCGTAATGAATTTAATTCTTTTGTAATTTTATAAGATTTCATAAATAAATAATACGATGCCTTACAAATGTAAACATTTAAGCACAAAGTACTCCTTCTTTATTTTGACATTTTAATTTAAATTATATATTTTGCCCCATGGTGTTCACAATACAAACAATTGAGAAGAGAATTACAAAATCTCTAAAGAAAGGCTTAAAAGAAAAACAAACAAACGAAAAAAGATACAATACGAGTATAACACGGTTAAAGGAGACCTTTAAAAAAAATTATAAACTTAAATGAACATAATGAAAAAAATCCTAATAAGGGGAAACAAACAGAATAAACGACGTGAGTAGCTCAAGTCTTAATTGTAGGTATAGTAATTGAAAGGTATGCAAAACTTAGTGGCTTCTTTTCGAATTCTTCCGTTCAGCAATGCGAAATCCTATCAAAAGATGAAATTCTAAGTTATTAACTAAATTGTTTAACACTCGTTTTGAAATTAATTATGCGGTGCGAGAAAGAAAAACATCCGTGTTGTACATGTAGTTGAGTAGAAATCAGAAATTTTTTATACTCCTCGAACCCTCCAAACTTGTTTTATTTGTTTTTTTTAACATTTCGGCAGGGTTTTCTCGGGATTTCTCCGAAAATTTAAATTATATAATTTACCGCTTAAAATAATAAAATAATATACCCGGTAAAAGTGGAGCTGCTATGTTAAGATTTCTAGTGCAAACTCGCTTAAAAGAGTATTCTTTGGTATACAGATATGGATGGTCCCGATTTTATGAAGAAAGACAATTTGACTGAAGTTTTTTTTGTGTGAAAATCATGACACACTAAGCCGCACTAGGTGTATTTTATATAATAATCAAGAACATAAAAAATGAATATGTCTTAGATCGGAAAGCCAAGGTAACGTACGTAATTTCAACTTTCGGTCTTGTCCATAAATGTCGAGGATTTCTCAGAGTTATTTCGAATCATCCAAATGTAACTCTTGTATGGGTTCCGGGCATAGCTGCCAGATAGATTAGGCACCAAATCGTCAAATATTTGAGAAAAAATCGTCAAAATCGTCTAAGACGTTTATTAAAATCGTCAGAAAAAGTGAATAAATATATTAAAAGTTTTTAAAAACCAAAATTATTTCTATTGTAGTACGTAAAGTCAATATATCAAAAAAATCAATACAATTAAAGAAAAATTTTTTAGAAATTAAAAGCTAGCGTCCCTCATCTTCATTTATTAATTTCTTTCCAAAAAAGGGTAAAATTTTATATAATTTTCAGAAAAAAATTGTTTAAGGATTAAACAAAATATCCCGGTGTTGGTTATTGACACATGCGCAGCAATAATATTGCATCATCTTAATCTATGGGTGGTGTAAATATTAAGGAGAAGCTCTTGACATTCTGAGCATGAATATTCAGTGTAATGTTGGCTTCAACCGACACATTTTTCAGTTCCTTCAGTTCCTTCTTAAGACCTTATGATCTTATGACTAGAATACAACTCTCATATATGGTTCGGTGCCCCAACGTCTATTTGAGGTTGATCGATTGTGTACAGGAGAGGCCGTAGTTGCTCGTTAATGATGGTAGTGTATCCAACTCCATTGAATTATTGGAGCATCGTTGCAATGTGGTTTCTGTTTCACTGTTCTTTCGCTTCGACAAAATAATTTTGCTCGAACGAAATAAGGGGACTTTTCCCGAAAATCATATATTCCTACGTAACGCTCGTCTTTCTCGGCCACCACTTCCTTATGTGGTCGATTGGAAAGTGGATCGCACACTGCATTACAGAAAAAATATGTTTTTGAGTCGGACTATTCATATGTGGAACGCAATTCCTGCAGAGGCCTTTCCTGTTACTTATGGTATAAATATATACAAGCACCGTTGCAGTGTGGTTTAAACGTAAATCATCTTTGTTTCCCAATGAGATGTTTTATGGGGACGTATCGTCCTCTAGTTACCTTGATATTTCTAATATGTTTGCTGACTTTTTTCAGTCTACTTATAGGCAGTTGGACTCGAGACCTGACGGCTTTTCGTATCCTTATTCAGTGGGAAGTGTCTCTGTTTCTAATATATATTCATTTGATGAGGAGTCTGTTCTTGATTCTTTGTCTGGACTGAAACTTAAATACTTGCCGGGCCCTGACGGGGTACCGGCCTGTATTTTAAGAAAGTGCGATGTTGTTTTGAGTGGTCCTTTGACCTTTATATTCAATGGGCTTCTGAGGGCTGGTCATTTTCCATCTATTTGGAAGACTTCATTTATAATTCCTTTGCATAAGTCGGGTAATAAATCCAATATTTCCAATTACAGGGGTATTCCCAAACTCAGTGCTATTCCCAAGTTGATGGAGAAACTGGCGACGGATTATCTCTTTTTTAATACGAGATCTTTAATATCCCCTTTCCAACATGGTTTTTTGAAAGGTAGGTCGACTGTCACTAACCTTCTTGAATTTACTACGCATGTTTTCAGGGGTTTTCTTGCCAGAGCTCGGACTGATGTAATTTATACTGATTTCAGTAAAGCTTTTGATAGGGTTGATCATAGAATTTTGCTTCTTAAACTTTCATTAATCGGTATTCCCGATATTATTCATCGTTGGCTAGACTCCTACCTCTCCCTTAGGACTCAGAGGGTAATGTTTAGGAATGTATTGTCTAAGACAGTATATGTTACTTCTGGTGTTCCGCAGGGTAGCCATTTGGGTCCTTTGCTGTTCTTATTGTTTCTTAATGATCTTCCTTGTGCTATTTCTGATTGTAATATTCTGATGTATGCTGACGACGTTAAATTATTTTATACTTTTGATGATGATCATAGTCAGGCTATTCTTCAGCGAAATATTGATTTGTTTGTAACTTGGTGCAGAATTAATTTAATGGATCTTAACTTGAAGAAATGTAAATGCATGGTTATCTCTCGCGGGGGCGTAATTTCGTCCACTAATGTGATTAATTCTTGCCCTTTGGAAACTGTGACTACATTTCTTGATTTGGGAGGATTATTAGATATGAAATTGTCTTTTATTGATCATATTAGTATGATGACAGGCAAGGCTCGGGCTGTTCTTGGTTTTGTGAAAAGATGGGGTAGGGAATCCATTGATCCTTATATAACGAGACTGCTATACATTGCGATTGTTAGACCTATTTTGGAGTATGCGTCTATTATTTGGAATCCATACTATCGTATATAGTGATTCAATAGAGTCTGCGCAGAAGCAGGTTTTATTATTCTGTTTACGTGGCTTAGGATGGGATTATGCCAATGGGTTTCCGTCATATTAGGCTAGATTAGGTTTGATAAAACTTCCAACTTTGGAACGTAGAAGGACTGTTTTAGGGGTGTGTTTTATTTTTAATCTGGTTAAAGGTGATATCGATTCTGAGTTTTTGCTTTGTAACCTGAATTTCAGTATTCCAGCAAGATTTTCACGGCACTATCGTCCTCTTTCTTTAGATTTTTATAGAACGAACTATGGATGTAATTTTCCTTTTCGTAGATTATGTAACGATTTTAACTTATATTATGATTTTATTGATTTTAGTAGTAGTGTTTGTAATATAAAACGTAGCTTATATGCTGGCATTAAATATTATATAAAAATTTATTATCGTTCTTGTCATAGGTAGTTCATGTTAATTGTAACTTTATTCAGCTTGTGATTAAGTTCTGTAGCTGTTTTATGTTCTCGTTGCCATTACTTTTCCCTTACCCGCTGCAGTCCAGACTGTAGTGTGTACGTGTCCCTACGTAATGGGGACGAGCCCTCCGCGGTCGGGTGAGGGTGGGTTAGTGTGAGGCCGGGGACGTTCGAAAAAAAAAAATAAAAAAGCCTAGTGTCCATAAACACTGTTCTCTCTTTCCTTCTTCAAATAACATATTTTCATAGTTCCAAATGCAATGCCATCGATCCCCTGAATGTTGGTCGTACGAAACAAAATAACGGCGCTTGCCTTTGTTCTTCCGATTGTGATATTAGAAGCTATACTCGAATTTTTAAATTTGTCTGCAACGACAAGTGATAAATTATTCTCAACTACGAGGTTATTTAGGAGTTGTAATTTTTTGGTTTTTAAGGGGATAAAAAGGAATAGAATACAGAAAAATCATCACGGGTATTCGAAAGTAAATTAAAAATTATAATACTTTACTCCTAGTTTTTACTAACTTAAATTGCCAATAGTAACAATTGCAAAGCAAATACAAAGCTTAAAGTGGCTTTTAATGTACTAAAGTAAAGAATATGACGTAATTTTTAATTTCCAAAAATCGTCAAAATAAGGGCATAAATCGTCAAATCGTCAATATGATATTTTTGGAGCTCAAAATCGTCAAAATGACGATAAATCGTCAAATCTGGCAGCTATGGTTCTGGGACATAGCGATGTAATGGAAAATTGCATTGCTGATGAGCTAGCAATCACCGAAAAGTACAGGGCATCGGTTAATTTGGATATAATCCACTCGACTCAGGAGGAGGCTCAGTCCAACTCGTTGGCAGCAGGAGGATACGTGCAATATTGCCAAACTCTGCTAGACACATATGGACAATAAAACGCCGAACTCACATCGTTCCTCAATCGCGTGGCCATCCATCGCCCAATAGCGATTCTTACGGGGAGCTGTTCTTTTGGTAGGCACGCCGAAAGACTCAGCATTCCGACTAATGATTTCTGCTGGACCTGTGTGCCTCATGTATGAGACGTATGTAGGTTTCTGACCTCTCATTTTGTGCCATAATTGACCTAAATTTATAATCTAAAGATTGCTGCAATAGTCAGATTTATTTTGGGCTCGGGAATGGTTTTGTATAGGCAATGGCTGACCCCCGGTAACATTTAAAGGTCACTTTGTGTTTGAACTTGCCATATTATATATTATTTTCAATATGGCAACTTCAAATTTAAACAAAATGAGCATATATAACAAAAAACGAAGCCCGCGGTTGGCACTGCGTTAAAAAAAACTTGTATAATTAAGCAGTTTTATCGACATTGCTCCGGCACTGCCATATGTTTGAAAATTTTATCTGTAAGTTGTAATAACGAAAATAAGTTAAAGGTAACTTTACAGTTCTCTTTAGCTAAAGGTACCCTTCACTAACCCCAAGTTTAACGAAAAGTTGTAATAATGGCTCTTAGTCTATTCATGCCGAAATTGCAAAGTTTACGAAATCTTTTTTCATAATGAAAAATTATCACTAAAAACTAAATAGCAGAAAATCACTTTGTATAACATATATACAGGGTCTTTTTAAAGTGCTTGATATTTTTAAATTAATCAAGTTGTTGAATTTTAATGGTAAATAAGAGTTCAATAAGCAAATATACCAAATATCAGAATGATAGTTTTATTGTTGTACTTTTATTTGATAGAATTATATAAGCAATGAGACATTTGTTCGAGTGACTGTATGAAAAAATAATATGTTATTGTACAATTTTTTATTCAGTAACAACCGTTATTTTAAACAATTTACATTGTAGGAGAACCAGCTCCAATATGAAACATTCTTGCATACATATTTGGCACACATCCAAAAGGTAGCGGTTTTGGGTGGATATTCAAGCATGCATTGCAATGAAATTTGTAAAATGGGTGTGATAAATGCCATTAAAGTTTGAAACAATGCAACGATGTAGTGAACGAACTGCGTTTAACAACACTTTAGCATATTTTAAAAATACCAATAATTTTTTATTGTACTTATTTAATTTTGTACTTATTTGATTCAATGTAACAACTTAAAAATTAAAATTTTATTATTTACATATATTGAGTTTTTACATAAAGTATTGCAACAATTGAAATCTTATTTTTATACCATAAATGGTGCTTTTCTATTATATGTTCGCATTTATAGGAGAAAAGATAGTAATTCAATAGAATTGAATTTTAAACAAATGTTCTTGTTATAAACTCCTTTCGCCTTCGTGGAAGAAGGTTAAGAAACTATATACACTTACAAATTTCTTATTAAATTATAGTTAGAAGATCTGTTTCGATCCTCAAAGCTTCTTGTTAATCTACTGATGACTTCGTTGATGGTATATTCTTTGTAATATCTATGTAGTCGTGTAGTCGAAATATGGGTAACGCCTTGGTAAATTGTATATGATTTTAAGGTTCTTCTTTTGGGTAATCTGCAGATTTCGTCAATATGTTTTAGCGACTTTAGTGTACCAGACTTGAGATCCATAAGTCATTATTGGTCGAATGCACATTTTATATATGTAATAGCACCTTATTTTTAATTTTGAGGGTAGATCTGCGGTCGCCGTGGTCTAGTAGGTAGTGTGTTTGCTTATTAGACGAAAAGCCAGGGTTCGAGCCCCAGGCCAGACATCAAAATAAAATACGAAAAGTATTTCTTCGGCGACTTCCATTCATCATATTTCTGGCAAAAACTCTGAGACTGTAGGTCCCGCCATTCATGTATAAAATTAATACACACAACATAAGTGGTGTGAGAAACTAGGTCGAAATCCCGACTGAAGGGTTGTAATGACCAATTATGTATGTTATGTATATAGATCTGCGGTTCAAAAGAGGGAAAAGTGCACATCCGCATATAAAAGACTTTTCGTAAGTTTTCAAGACATGGTTTTTGAAGGTTAGTTTTTTATTTAAAGTTATACCCATATATTTCACTTCATCTTGTATGGAAATTTCAGTTCCCTGAAAACATAATGGAATGTTTGGAATTCTTTTACTGGATTTATTAAATGGGAAGATTATGGCTGGATTTTCTGTTTCATTAATCTTTATCTTCCACTTGGAAAAATATTTATCGGCATACTCGAGAGCTCTGCTCATATTTTTTATTATATCATCAGAGTATAGGGCTGTGTGTTGATCTTTTAAAACTTTAAAATCGGATGTATATAGGGAATACAAAATGGGTGAAGGCACAGAGTGTAGTGGAACTCCAGCTTAAATATTTCTTTTTGTGGAAAATTTCAGAAATGTATACAAATTGTATGTTCATATGGCATTTTATTGAGCATTAAAACTTAAAATACATAATTCATACAGGCGAAAAATTGGTAGAGCAATCAAAAACAAGAAAACTGTTAATCCAGAATTAAGAACAGAAAAATTAGAATAGAAATAAAGAAAAAATATTTATATAGCTACATAATTATTCATCGCTACTTGATAACAAGCGCAATTGTTTGCGACGAACTGGACTAAAGTCGGTATCATCACTGGAGATATCCAAATTATCCAAATTATCCAATGATGACTTGCGCCGTCGACTTTTTATTATTTAAGTTCTTTATACAACTCTTTATACCCAGCAATACAATTATTAATATCACGTTCGAATTTAAGGGCACGTTCTATATTAGGATCATTTTTTTTCAACCATGTAACTTCAAATCCTTTTAAAGAGAAACCGTGTAAAAAAGAGTTGGGTATAGACCGTTGTGCCATATTGCGTCAAATGCTTTCTCAATGTCTAAGAATACAATTCCAGTGCTTCGTCTAATGCGTTTATTGTTCCGTATGAAATTTATTATTCGTTTGACTTGATGAATGTTCCCTTCTAAAACCAAATTGTTCATTATTCATTAAATTATTCTCTTCTAAAAAATCCAACACTCGTTGTAGTAAAATTTTTTGAAAAATTTTGTCAAGGCAATTCAGCATAACTATAACTTTTTGGTGATTTCGCATTTTTTCCTGGTTTTAGGATTGGAATAACCTTTGTTCTTTTAAAACTATTAGGGAAATAACCGTGTTTTGTAATAGCAGTGAAAAAAGTGTCCAATCATATTTTTTACTAGAATTGATTTTATGCCATCAATACTTGGAGCTTTACAATTTTTGAGTTTTTTGTAACCATTTTAACCTCTTCCTTTATAGTTAAATTTAGATTGTTAGAAGAATACTAATAATTACCACCACTTGTCTGAGTAAAGTGATTCCTTATCGTTTTTAACAAATTTTTTGTTCTTGTATAAAAAAACCGTTTTTATCTACCACAACCTATGTTATGCGTCTTATTCTAGAAGTTTATTGTAATTACACTTAACTGTTTCACTGCATATGGCAATTTGTTTGTATCTACTATGCTTATGAAATTCACTAAAAACTAAATTTTTTACCATCAAATTCTGTGTAAATTTACAACAAATTTGCACTCTCACTACAACAGCTTTAAATTACAGTTTTGGGAAATAGAGCTGATGGAATGTTAAAGAGGTGGGGATAGAAAAATACTTCCATTTTCAACACTTTGCACAAACATTTGTATATGTGTTTTGGGTATAAGTACTAGCCCCTGCTAATATTTAAGTGCAAGAAAATTGAGCTAATGTGCTTACTTGCAACAATTATTACCAATGGTTTTAGTGAGAGTGTTTGAATGCGTGTACACACATATTCAGATCCATTAAAGCCATGAATAAATATTTAAACGCTTACACTTAAACATTTACATATATAGTATTTGCAGCTCGCAGTGTTTGTTTGTTTGTGCTGCTTTTGGCCATTATTTTTTTATAAAATATTCATATTCAAGTGTTATGGGTGAGATAAAAAATTCTTTATTTTCATGCAAATCTTTACTGCAAACCTTGTATACATAAGTTTTTTAAGTTTTGGGTCCATAAATAACACTAAAAGTGTCTGCTTGAAGGACCTATTGATATGGAATATAAAATCGTTCAAATAAATCGTCCCGAACTTATACGATGGCATAGTGGTTTGCGGCATATGCGCATACAGCAGCGACTTAAAAAAACCCACAAGAAAAAGTCTAACGTATGAAATCGTTCGTGCAGTATATCTAACGTGTCGTGAGCTGCGTGATACTTAGCACCGTCCTGTTAAAACCACGTGTGGTTGTTGCCTAGATCATCGAATTCAGACCTAAAGACTAATAGTGCTCGCTGTTGACATTGATGGACAGGCCAACGTTGTTTTAAAAGAAATATGGACCAATAATGACAGCAGCCGAAAATCCAGTGACTTTTTCGGGATGCATTCGACTCTCTTGGATCTCATGTGGAACAGAATGAATTTGGTGACAGAACGTTTGAAGAGCTGAGGATGGTGGCTAATGTGTCACTAACAGAATTGGCCGGTTTCATCCGAAGCTGGATCAGTACAAGGGGGCTAACTTCACACTCGGTATCACAATGGACCAGATGGGCAACCGAGTGAACTTCCCTATGAAAGTCTTGCTACCCCTAACCTAATCTAAGCTCCTAAGTATGCAGACATTTTATGCCTAGTTTATATAGAGAGAATAGTCTATGACGGAAATTATTCTTCAAGAGTTAGAACTGTCGTAATTGAATGTGTATCCTTGAAGGGTGATAGTTTTCAGTTTCACATTTCGACAGTGTTAACAATTACACGGTGCGACTGTGAAAATACACTCTAGTAAGTACATAGTCTAAGCTAATGACTATGTTGAGTAGAACTCAAAAATATTTTTTTTTATATTTCTTGAACCCTCCAAACTTGTTTTATTTAACAAAAACTTTTTTTAGACTTTACGCAGAAATTTATTGATTACACAACTTTTCTGAACCGATATCCAAAATTTGAACCTACTTAGAAAGGAGAGGAATGGGCCTTTAAAATATAATATATAAAAAATATATGACGACTGTAATACTATTTAAATAATAACTACGGTAGGTTTTGTCCGATTTGATCAAACGAAGTGTCAATGTCTTCACAAGATAATGCACTTTCAGAATGTCATCACTTATTTCACACTTTTTTAATAAATTTTACAATTAAGAATAGCTAAATTTGAAAAAAATAGAAAAAAATCGTATTTTCAATTCATAAGTCATAACATAATAGTTTGAACCATATGTTTATATATACCCTTTTAAAGGCTCATCTGCCCCTTTTTAAAACACTTTGGATTTTGAAAATAGGCTAAAAAATATTTCTCTAATCCATAATTTTGTGTGAAAAGATCAAAAATACCGTTTTTGTCAAACAAAAGAAGTTTGGAGGGTTCGAGAAATATAAAAACAGTATTTTAAAGTTCTACTCAACAAAACTCACAACTTACACTGTCATTAGCTGGGTGGATTTTGACTGTCGCACCGTGTAATTAGTAGCTAGCTACTCGAATATATATCAAAAACCCATATTTTTAGGTTAAGATTGAGAAATTCTGAGAACATTTAATACACCAAAAACCCTTACAAAAGTATAATCTACTTTTTGGACTAATAACACGGTGCGACAGTGAAAATACACCCGAGTAACTACATAGTCTAAGTTATTCAATAGGTTGAGTAAAACTCAAAAATACCTTTTTTTCTCGAAGCCTCCAAACTTATTTTATTTGACAAAAACATTTTTTTGATCCTTTCACACAAAATTATTGATTACCCAAATATGTTTGAATCTATTTTAAGAATCCAAAGTTTTTTAGAAAGGGGAGAGATTAGACTTTAAAACGGTATACATAAACGTTTTGTTCAAACTTATATGTTTTCAGTTTTGATGGGGTAAACTTGGAAAATATTATCTTTTTTCTTATTTTTTCAAGTACAGCCATTCTTAATTGCAAAATTTAATTAAAAAGTATAAAATAAATGCTGATATTCTGAAAGTACATTACCTTGTGAAGAGATTGACACTTTGTTTGATAAAATCGAACAAAAATTACCGTAGTTATAATATAAAAAGTGTAACAGTCGTCTTATATTTTTATATATGTAATCTTATCAAATAAACTTTCAGTTCAAAAATGTTCAAAACTTTTGATGGATCTTGATTGCTTATGGCAAAATGTGTCAATTTCACGTTTGTACGACTACCAGAAGTCGGCTAATATTTGTGTTTTTTGCAAATATTATTATTTCGCTTTGCGCAAACATTGTTCAACTTCTGGTGGTCGCTCAAACGTGAAATTGACACATTATGCTATAAACAATCAAGATCCTTCAAAAATGCTGAAAATTTTTGAACTAAAAGTTCATTTGAAAAATATGTATATCAAAAATACAACTCGACTGTTAGACTCTAAATAATAATAATATCGGTAATTTTTGTCCGATTGGATCAAACGAAGTGTCAATCTCTACACAAGATAATGCACTTTCAGAATGTCATCACTTATTTCATATTTTTTAATTAAAGTTTGCTACTATGAAGTGACAAACTTGAAAAAATATGAAAAACTTAACATTTGTTTAAATTTAAGTCAAATAATATATATTTGTACATCGTTTTAAAGCCCCATCTCCCTCCCTTTTAATAAGTTTTAAATTTTGTAAGATCAGTGAACAAACAATATCATATTTTGTCATCGTGTTGTTAATGGAGAATTTTGTGCCAGAGAAGAATGACGATTTGCTGAAAGCATTAATTTTTGTTTTCATTTGAAAAAAAGTGCTGTAGAGTCTCACAAAATGCTTGTCGAGCCATATGGTGATATCAGAAGCAACATGCAGTGGATGGTTTCGCCAGTTCAGAGATAACGATCTTAATGTGTGAAATAAAGAAACACCAAAAAAGTTTGAAGCCGCAGAATTGTAAACAATAATGTTTAATTATGGGTCAGAAACAAATGGCTGTTAAACGTTGTACAACAAACAATTTATGGCCCTTTAAAGGTTATGGATAAGATCCAAAAGTCTGGCAAATGAGTGTCACATGAAATGAATGACAAACAGATAGAAAACCGAAAAACCACATGTAAAATGTTGCTTTAAAGACACGATAGAAAATCAGTGTTGCATCGAATTTGTTACTGCTGATAAAAATCGGATTTATTTTCAGAATCCTCTAATTTCGACGGCAAAACCAAATTGATTCGTCAGGGAGCCAATTCTGTGTATCCACGATCTCCTAAAAACCATTAATGCTGACCTCTTCCGACAAGAAATGATCAATTTGTGTCATGCATTGATCGAAAAACAATCAGAATGGGCTACTAGACACCGCTAGGTAATTATGCAACATAACAATGCACCTGCACATAGCAAATTCGGTTCAAAATACAATCAAAGCGTTAGGCTGGGTGCTCCTAGACCACCCAGCGTATTCCCCAGACCTGCCTCCTTCCAACTGCTGTTTGTTTACATTGATGAGACACGCATTGTTTTTGCAACGCTTCGATTTCTACGAAGAAATCGAATATTGGGTGACTAAGCTAAAAATTATTGTCTTATTTTCACAAAAGAAAGCTAATTTTTTACCTTCTACCTTCAATATCTGTACTTCTACTGACGCCTAAGGAGAATACTTCAGATATTATGGACTCTGACCAAACAAACAATGACCTGCTACCGCAAGGTCGGAACTGCAATTCGTAAGACAGAAGGGCAATTAATTGGGTAAACTATTTTATCAGTCTGGATGTCAAATTGGCAAAGCAGAAAAAAATTATGTATTACGATAAATCTTACAATATTCTATCAAAGGTAGAGGGCTATTTTTGGCGCTATGGTATAATCCGTAATCCTTAATTAATTCTATTTTATTAAAGTTCACATCAATAATAATACCTTAGCAGATTGGTATTCTATATATTAAATCACTGAAAAACTGAAAAATATCAATTTTCTTGTGCACACATATCGGTTTCTGTAATTCAAACGCAAAAATATTATTCATGTTGTACAGTAGTAAGGTTAAAAACTTCATAAAACATGTATTTCAACAAGTGTGTATGAATTTGTGATTTTGCCACAAGTAACTACTGTCACAAATAATATACCAAACATACACACTGTTTATGTCTGACGGTCCAAACTTCCCATCCTTGGTGACATAAACAGGATTGTTTAAATGATGGCAAATTAGCAACAGAGGGCGCTGCAGTGTATAATTAAGCTTTTTTATATTTTAATATTGTTGTTGTTTTTGGCATTAAATATTTTTTTTGTTGATTAATTAAGTTTTTTTTCGTTTTTGATCGCCTGGAGGAATTTAGAGCCCCAGAAGTTTTAATAATTAATTTTGTATTTGAAGGCATTCGGCCATTTTCATTGAAACTAATAAATTAAACGTAATAATTAAATAGTGACAGTGAATTTTAAAAAATTTGTGTAAAGTAAACCAAATAAATAAAAGTGTACAACAAAAAATTTTATATAAAAAGGAAAGTGTTGCTTGTTTTTATTTTTTATTTGGAAGCACTTTTTTGATAATTTTCCCTTTGCTTGCCAGAAATCTGATCCCAATTTTGGTTTCGAGGAATCACCACAACTACCCAACCCCTTTACATACAGTCCACGATTTAACATTTGGTCCAGACGACCCGGATTTGGAATCTTGTTTTTATTTGTATCGATTCATTTTTAATAAGGTAAAGTTGTTTGTGCTTTATTTTTTATTTCTATTTGGTGGTGATTCATATACTTGTAAGGTTTTGTTGTCTAGTATAACAGAACTTTACTTGTATATAATCTAACAGTGCATATATTTTCATAAAGTATTGGTGTTATAATTTCCATAGCACAGACATACTTTAGGAATTTATCGGAGATTAAAACCAAACGGGTTTTATTTCGCACTGTTAATCCAATTTGTCTTGGGTTATAAGGAAATAAAATTTTAATAAAAGGATCAAATTGGGATGTGAATGACAGTTGAAAATCGAGTTCAACAACCCAATGTGATTTTTGTCCATACTTGTATTATGATTGGTAATAGTCCGTTGGATGAATAGCGAAGTCTATTACCATTAATAACGATCCTTTATATCAACTTTTATATTACAGAGATACTCATAACTAAGTGTAATTTTTTAATCATTCAATTTGAATTCAATCTTTAATTGTATATAAAGCTGAATTTTGTTAGTGGGTTTCCTTTGTTAACATTTTGATTTATTTAATTTACATTTTGAATTGGAATTTTTGGTTCCATTAAATCTAAATTAAATTTGTTTATTCGCTGAGGTAGTAAACGATCGCAGTGCTACTCTATTTCGGGTGCAATCAATTATTTAGGTTATAGATGATCTTTAGTTGACAATTTGGGGAGAGAATAACATGTGCTAATTAAAGTAAACATAAATAAAAATATAGTTTGGAAAAATTAGAAAAATGGCTCGCAAAAAGGCTCCAAAAAAGAAATTAGAAATTGTTTTTGATCCCCAAAAAAGAAAGGAATTTTTAACGGGCTTTCGTAAGAGAAAAAATGAGAGACGTAAAAAAGCCCAGGAACAGTTGGAACGTAATCTGAAAGAGGAACGTATACGTATTCGTCAAGAAATTAAGGACGGAGTTAAGCACATGAAAAAGTCCTATGAACCTCTTAAAGAGCTCACAGATGCAGATCGAGCGAATGAAGACGAATACGAAGATGATGATGTTAAAGTAAAAATTGTCGAATTGTCTACAGGAGATTTGGCTGCGCAACGAAATCTACTAGGTGAAAATCGTGCTCAAGAGTCTGAAGATAGCGATGAGGAGAAAAATTCAGAAGATGAAGATGCAACTCAAAGTACTAATTGTATTCCCGGTATGGATTTTGATATTAATGCCAAACGCAAACGGAAATCAACCGCAGCTGCTGATCCCGAAAATGATGAAAATAATGAAGAGGGAAAACCATTGAAAAAGAAAACGAAAAATATTTTAGGAGATTTGGATATTAAATCGAAAAAAGAGTTGGACCATTTTAAGAAAACGAAAACTATGAAAAAGTTAAAAAAGAGTAAAGTCTTTAAGATGAAAGAACGTTTAGACAAACAAGTTAATCTGAAAAAAGCTCGCAAAGATAAAAATAATACACTGAAAAGCATACCGAAACATTTAAGGAAAAAGAAGAAATTTGAGAAGAATCCTTACAGCAAGGGTAGGAAGTGAAATAAGAAACTAACATGAGAGTTTTTCTTTTGATTTTTTTCCTTTCTTTAGTTAGTCATTAGATGGAGGACATCTTTCTTGGTTGCAGTACTGCAAGGGCGCCGGCATGTTTATGTCTGACGGTCCAAACTTCCCATCCTTGGTGACATAAACAGGATTGTTTAAATGATGGCAAATTAGCAACAGAGGGCGCTGCAGTGTATAATTAAGCTTTTTTATATTTTAATATTGTTGTTGTTTTTGGCATTAAATATTTTTTTTGTTGATTAATTAAGTTTTTTTTCGTTTTTGATCGCCTGGAGGAATTTAGAGCCCCAGAAGTTTTAATAATTAATTTTGTATTTGAAGGCATTCGGCCATTTTCATTGAAACTAATAAATTAAACGTAATAATTAAATAGTGACAGTGAATTTTAAAAAATTTGTGTAAAGTAAACCAAATAAATAAAAGTGTACAACAAAAAATTTTATATAAAAAGGAAAGTGTTGCTTGTTTTTATTTTTTATTTGGAAGCACTTTTTTGATAATTTTCCCTTTGCTTGCCAGAAATCTGATCCCAATTTTGGTTTCGAGGAATCACCACAACTACCCAACCCCTTTACATACAGTCCACGATTTAACACACACTGTGACATGAGAATATGTTCATATGTGAGTATGCGGTATGAATAAATCTTGGACAGCAGAATTGTGTCCATATCTACTGAATGAAAAATAAAGTGACAAAATGGCATGGCCAACGCTGCAAGTGAATGTGTTGTTCATTGATTTGCTGGGATGAATTGTGATTTTGTATCTATAATAACAAACCGTTATTTGTTAGTTTATGCCACAGATGACTGTGGCAAAAACCTTGCATCAAAGCCAACTGAATATAACCTTTAGAATATGTTTGTAGGCCAACAGGTAGTGGTTGACTACATTTTCGCAATGTTGAAGCAATTTTTAGATGCTCTACAAAGAACAGTAATGAATCTAATTCTTATTTATATATTTTTTTTCTTAATCACGCTTCCTATATTTGTTTTCTTTTCTTTTTTTCTTCTTGATAACCTGTAAACAGTTATCAAAAAATGGGGTCTTTTGCCGTAAAGTACTGAGTTGTATATTTAGATTTCACTATTCTTTATATTTGACTTGGATGAGAGGATTAGAATGGATGTTTAAACACCTTTTCAGATCTCGATGCGCAATTCGGACGCGGATATAGATATAAAGGGGCCAAATGGCCAGAGAGACCACACCTCGAAGTAATACTACAGTAGTTCCGGAGCGTGCATAAAGAGTCCAAAAAAGGAGGGGGAGATTTAATGGATGAAGGCACCACACACAGGGAACAGTGACGCCTTCCCCTATGGTGAGGTTAGGTACATTTACTCTTCCTCAGCGGAAAAAAAACAAAAAAATATTCTTTATATGAAATTCAAAGGCACAACAATGATGTTGAGTACATTCGTATACAGCAAGCAAATGAAATATTTTTGACTTAGGCTGAAACTCACCTTTGTCGCTTATTAAATTAATAAATATACAGTGGTCAGCAAAAGTATTGCTATTCCAATATATTTTAGTACTTTCATAAATTTTAAGCAATAATATACATAAAGGGTGTTTTTTAAAGAGGTATAGAACTTTAAGTTGGCATTACTTTTCAAGATGGTGACCGATTTAACACATTTTATATATGTAATAGCACCTTATTTTTAATTTTGAGGGTAGATCTGCGGTCGCCGTGGTCTAGTAGGTAGTGTGTTTGCTTATGAGACGAAAAGCCAGGGTTCGAGCCCCAGGCCAGACATCAAAATAAAATACGAAAAGTATTTCTTCGGCGACTTCCATTCATCATATTTCTGGCAAAAACTCTGAGACTGTAGGTCCCGCCATTCATGTATAAAATTAATACACACAACATAAGTGGTGTGAGAAACTAGGTCGAAATCCCGACTGAAGGGTTGTAATGACCAATTATGTATGTTATGTATATAGATCTGCGGTTCAAAAGAGGGAAAAGTGCACATCCGCATATAAAAGACTTTTCGTAAGTTTTCAAGACATGGTTTTTGAAGGTTAGTTTTTTATTTAAAGTTATACCCATATATTTCACTTCATCTTGTATGGAAA
Organism: Sarcophaga subvicina; assembly: GCA_936449025.2. Taxonomy (NCBI): domain Eukaryota; kingdom Metazoa; phylum Arthropoda; class Insecta; order Diptera; family Sarcophagidae; genus Sarcophaga; species Sarcophaga subvicina. Next base: position 57,950,049 of record OW388083.2, on the reverse strand, counting down.
TTTCAGTTCCCTGAAAACATAATGGAATGTTTGGAATTCTTTTACTGGATTTATTAAATGGGAAGATTATGGCTGGATTTTCTGTTTCATTAATCTTTATCTTCCACTTGGAAAAATATTTATCGGCATACTCGAGAGCTCTGCTCATATTTTTTATTATATCATCAGAGTATAGGGCTGTGTGTTGATCTTTTAAAACTTTAAAATCGGATGTATATAGGGAATACAAAATGGGTGAAGGCACAGAGTGTAGTGGAACTCCAGCTTAAATATTTCTTTTTGTGGAAAATTTCAGAAATGTATACAAATTGTATGTTCATATGGCATTTTATTGAGCATTAAAACTTAAAATACATAATTCATACAGGCGAAAAATTGGTAGAGCAATCAAAAACAAGAAAACTGTTAATCCAGAATTAAGAACAGAAAAATTAGAATAGAAATAAAGAAAAAATATTTATATAGCTACATAATTATTCATCGCTACTTGATAACAAGCGCAATTGTTTGCGACGAACTGGACTAAAGTCGGTATCATCACTGGAGATATCCAAATTATCCAAATTATCCAATGATGACTTGCGCCGTCGACTTTTTATTATTTAAGTTCTTTATACAACTCTTTATACCCAGCAATACAATTATTAATATCACGTTCGAATTTAAGGGCACGTTCTATATTAGGATCATTTTTTTTCAACCATGTAACTTCAAATCCTTTTAAAGAGAAACCGTGTAAAAAAGAGTTGGGTATAGACCGTTGTGCCATATTGCGTCAAATGCTTTCTCAATGTCTAAGAATACAATTCCAGTGCTTCGTCTAATGCGTTTATTGTTCCGTATGAAATTTATTATTCGTTTGACTTGATGAATGTTCCCTTCTAAAACCAAATTGTTCATTATTCATTAAATTATTCTCTTCTAAAAAATCCAACACTCGTTGTAGTAAAATTTTTTGAAAAATTTTGTCAAGGCAATTCAGCATAACTATAACTTTTTGGTGATTTCGCATTTTTTCCTGGTTTTAGGATTGGAATAACCTTTGTTCTTTTAAAACTATTAGGGAAATAACCGTGTTTTGTAATAGCAGTGAAAAAAGTGTCCAATCATATTTTTTACTAGAATTGATTTTATGCCATCAATACTTGGAGCTTTACAATTTTTGAGTTTTTTGTAACCATTTTAACCTCTTCCTTTATAGTTAAATTTAGATTGTTAGAAGAATACTAATAATTACCACCACTTGTCTGAGTAAAGTGATTCCTTATCGTTTTTAACAAATTTTTTGTTCTTGTATAAAAAAACCGTTTTTATCTACCACAACCTATGTTATGCGTCTTATTCTAGAAGTTTATTGTAATTACACTTAACTGTTTCACTGCATATGGCAATTTGTTTGTATCTACTATGCTTATGAAATTCACTAAAAACTAAATTTTTTACCATCAAATTCTGTGTAAATTTACAACAAATTTGCACTCTCACTACAACAGCTTTAAATTACAGTTTTGGGAAATAGAGCTGATGGAATGTTAAAGAGGTGGGGATAGAAAAATACTTCCATTTTCAACACTTTGCACAAACATTTGTATATGTGTTTTGGGTATAAGTACTAGCCCCTGCTAATATTTAAGTGCAAGAAAATTGAGCTAATGTGCTTACTTGCAACAATTATTACCAATGGTTTTAGTGAGAGTGTTTGAATGCGTGTACACACATATTCAGATCCATTAAAGCCATGAATAAATATTTAAACGCTTACACTTAAACATTTACATATATAGTATTTGCAGCTCGCAGTGTTTGTTTGTTTGTGCTGCTTTTGGCCATTATTTTTTTATAAAATATTCATATTCAAGTGTTATGGGTGAGATAAAAAATTCTTTATTTTCATGCAAATCTTTACTGCAAACCTTGTATACATAAGTTTTTTAAGTTTTGGGTCCATAACAGAGATCAGCAATGAATCGCTTTTTCGCTACTCATCAGCACTCATGCAATTTTGAGTATGAGTGAGTCAACAGTATTGAAGTTCAACTACTCTGATTCATTCGTATTCACTACACCATTGATTTATAAGTATAAGTTGCAAGGAGTATGAGTACAACGTTGACATCAAACTCATAACATTCGAAATATGTTTGATTCATACGCCTACTCATTCAGATTCATAAACTTAGAAAAATACTTATAATACTTATAAATGATTCGAGTGATTCGAATCATTCATCAAAATTTAAAGTCATAGTTGTTGGTGCATTTACAAAGAAAGAAGAAAGACACATAAACAAAAAAGACAAAGACAGCAAGGAGAGCAAACACACAACCTTCATGTGAGTATTGTAGTGTTCGTACGCGAATCATACTTATTTTGTGATTCGTGTATGCGATGAGTCGTGGAGAGTCCAAATCAATAACATCGTGCGTATTGTTAAGTACGAGTACCATGAGTATTTCAAACTTTGAGTATGAGTAGGATGGGTATGACATTTTAATAAGTATGAATGCGTATAAGTATCAGAAATTATAAGTATGATTCGAATCTACTCATCGTTTTGAATACTCATTGCTGACCTCTGGTCCATAAATAACACTAAAAGTGTCTGCTTGAAGGACCTATTGATATGGAATATAAAATCGTTCAAATAAATCGTCCCGAACTTATACGATGGCATAGTGGTTTGCGGCATATGCGCATACAGCAGCGACTTAAAAAAACCCACAAGAAAAAGTCTAACGTATGAAATCGTTCGTGCAGTATATCTAACGTGTCGTGAGCTGCGTGATACTTAGCACCGTCCTGTTAAAACCACGTGTGGTTGTTGCCTAGATCATCGAATTCAGACCTAAAGACTAATAGTGCTCGCTGTTGACATTGATGGACAGGCCAACGTTGTTTTAAAAGAAATATGGACCAATAATGACAGCAGCCGAAAATCCAGTGACTTTTTCGGGATGCATTCGACTCTCTTGGATCTCATGTGGAACAGAATGAATTTGGTGACAGAACGTTTGAAGAGCTGAGGATGGTGGCTAATGTGTCACTAACAGAATTGGCCGGTTTCATCCGAAGCTGGATCAGTACAAGGGGGCTAACTTCACACTCGGTATCACAATGGACCAGATGGGCAACCGAGTGAACTTCCCTATGAAAGTCTTGCTACCCCTAACCTAATCTAAGCTCCTAAGTATGCAGACATTTTATGCCTAGTTTATATAGAGAGAATAGTCTATGACGGAAATTATTCTTCAAGAGTTAGAACTGTCGTAATTGAATGTGTATCCTTGAAGGGTGATAGTTTTCAGTTTCACATTTCGACAGTGTTAACAATTACACGGTGCGACTGTGAAAATACACTCTAGTAAGTACATAGTCTAAGCTAATGACTATGTTGAGTAGAACTCAAAAATATTTTTTTTTATATTTCTTGAACCCTCCAAACTTGTTTTATTTAACAAAAACTTTTTTTAGACTTTACGCAGAAATTTATTGATTACACAACTTTTCTGAACCGATATCCAAAATTTGAACCTACTTAGAAAGGAGAGGAATGGGCCTTTAAAATATAATATATAAAAAATATATGACGACTGTAATACTATTTAAATAATAACTACGGTAGTTTTTGTCCGATTTGATCAAACGAAGTGTCAATGTCTTCACAAGATAATGCACTTTCAGAATGTCATCACTTATTTCACACTTTTTTAATAAATTTTACAATTAAGAATAGCTAAATTTGAAAAAGATAGAAAAAAATCATATTTTCAATTCATAATTCATAACATAATAGTTTGAACCATATGTTTATATATACCCTTTTAAAGGCTCATCTGCCCCTTTTTAAAACACTTTGGATTTTGAAAATAGGCTAAAAAATATTTCTCTAATCCATAATTTTGTGTGAAAAGATCAAAAATACCGTTTTTGTCAAACAAAAGAAGTTTGGAGGGTTCGAGAAATATAAAAACAGTATTTTAAAGTTCTACTCAACAAAACTCACAACTTACACTGTCATTAGCTGGGTGGATTTTGACTGTCGCACCGTGTAATTAGTAGCTAGCTACTCGAATATATATCAAAAACCCATATTTTTAGGTTAAGATTGAGAAATTCTGAGAACATTTAATACACCAAAAACCCTTACAAAAGTATAATCTACTTTTTGGACTAATAACACGGTGCGACAGTGAAAATACACCCGAGTAACTACATAGTCTAAGTTATTCAATAGGTTGAGTAAAACTCAAAAATACCTTTTTTTCTCGAAGCCTCCAAACTTATTTTATTTGACAAAAACATTTTTTTGATCCTTTCACACAAAATTATTGATTACCCAAATATGTTTGAATCTATTTTAAGAATCCAAAGTTTTTTAGAAAGGGGAGAGATTAGACTTTAAAACGGTATACATAAACGTTTTGTTCAAACTTATATGTTTTCAGTTTTGATGGGGTAAACTTGGAAAATATTATCTTTTTTCTTATTTTTTCAAGTACAGCCATTCTTAATTGCAAAATTTAATTAAAAAGTATAAAATAAATGCTGATATTCTGAAAGTACATTACCTTGTGAAGAGATTGACACTTTGTTTGATAAAATCGAACAAAAATTACCGTAGTTATAATATAAAAAGTGTAACAGTCGTCTTATATTTTTATATATGTAATCTTATCAAATAAACTTTCAGTTCAAAAATGTTCAAAACTTTTGATGGATCTTGATTGCTTATGGCAAAATGTGTCAATTTCACGTTTGTACGACTACCAGAAGTCGGCTAATATTTGTGTTTTTTGCAAATATTATTATTTCGCTTTGCGCAAACATTGTTCAACTTCTGGTGGTCGCTCAAACGTGAAATTGACACATTATGCTATAAACAATCAAGATCCTTCAAAAATGCTGAAAATTTTTGAACTAAAAGTTCATTTGAAAAATATGTATATCAAAAATACAACTCGACTGTTAGACTCTAAATAATAATAATATCGGTAATTTTTGTCCGATTGGATCAAACGAAGTGTCAATCTCTACACAAGATAATGCACTTTCAGAATGTCATCACTTATTTCATATTTTTTAATTAAAGTTTGCTACTATGAAGTGACAAACTTGAAAAAATATGAAAAACTTAACATTTGTTTAAGTTTAAGTCAAATAATATATATTTGTACATCGTTTTAAAGCCCCATCTCCCTCCCTTTTAATAAGTTTTAAATTTTGTAAGATCAGTGAACAAACAATATCATATTTTGTCATCGTGTTGTTAATGGAGAATTTTGTGCCAGAGAAGAATGACGATTTGCTGAAAGCATTAATTTTTGTTTTCATTTGAAAAAAAGTGCTGTAGAGTCTCACAAAATGCTTGTCGAGCCATATGGTGATATCAGAAGCAACATGCAGTGGATGGTTTCGCCAGTTCAGAGATAACGATCTTAATGTGTGAAATAAAGAAACACCAAAAAAGTTTGAAGCCGCAGAATTGTAAACAATAATGTTTAATTATGGGTCAGAAACAAATGGCTGTTAAACGTTGTACAACAAACAATTTATGGCCCTTTAAAGGTTATGGATAAGATCCAAAAGTCTGGCAAATGAGTGTCACATGAAATGAATGACAAACAGATAGAAAACCGAAAAACCACATGTAAAATGTTGCTTTAAAGACACGATAGAAAATCAGTGTTGCATCGAATTTGTTACTGCTGATAAAAATCGGATTTATTTTCAGAATCCTCTAATTTCGACGGCAAAACCAAATTGATTCGTCAGGGAGCCAATTCTGTGTATCCACGATCTCCTAAAAACCATTAATGCTGACCTCTTCCGACAAGAAATGATCAATTTGTGTCATGCATTGATCGAAAAACAATCAGAATGGGCTACTAGACACCGCTAGGTAATTATGCAACATAACAATGCACCTGCACATAGCAAATTCGGTTCAAAATACAATCAAAGCGTTAGGCTGGGTGCTCCTAGACCACCCAGCGTATTCCCCAGACCTGCCTCCTTCCAACTGCTGTTTGTTTACATTGATGAGACACGCATTGTTTTTGCAACGCTTCGATTTCTACGAAGAAATCGAATATTGGGTGACTAAGCTGCTTCAGGAGATGAACAAATTACCTGACAGACAGAGAAAATATTTTTTCTCACGTATTAAAAATTATTGTCTTATTTTCACAAAAGAAAGCTAATTTTTTACCTTCTACCTTCAATATCTGTACTTCTACTGACGCCTAAGGAGAATACTTCAGATATTATGGACTCTGACCAAACAAACAATGACCTGCTACCGCAAGGTCGGAACTGCAATTCGTAAGACAGAAGGGCAATTAATTGGGTAAACTATTTTATCAGTCTGGATGTCAAATTGGCAAAGCAGAAAAAAATTATGTATTACGATAAATCTTACAATATTCTATCAAAGGTAGAGGGCTATTTTTGGCGCTATGGTATAATCCGTAATCCTTAATTAATTCTATTTTATTAAAGTTCACATCAATAATAATACCTTAGCAGATTGGTATTCTATATATTAAATCACTGAAAAACTGAAAAATATCAATTTTCTTGTGCACACATATCGGTTTCTGTAATTCAAACGCAAAAATATTATTCATGTTGTACAGTAGTAAGGTTAAAAACTTCATAAAACATGTATTTCAACAAGTGTGTATGAATTTGTGATTTTGCCACAAGTAACTACTGTCACAAATAATATACCAAACATACACACTGTGACATGAGAATATGTTCATATGTGAGTATGCGGTATGAATAAATCTTGGACAGCAGAATTGTGTCCATATCTACTGAATGAAAAATAAAGTGACAAAATGGCATGGCCAACGCTGCAAGTGAATGTGTTGTTCATTGATTTGCTGGGATGAATTGTGATTTTGTATCTATAATAACAAACCGTTATTTGTTAGTTTATGCCACAGATGACTGTGGCAAAAACCTTGCATCAAAGCCAACTGAATATAACCTTTAGAATATGTTTGTAGGCCAACAGGTAGTGGTTGACTACATTTTCGCAATGTTGAAGCAATTTTTAGATGCTCTACAAAGAACAGTAATGAATCTAATTCTTATTTATATATTTTTTTTCTTAATCACGCTTCCTATATTTGTTTTCTTTTCTTTTTTTCTTCTTGATAACCTGTAAACAGTTATCAAAAAATGGGGTCTTTTGCCGTAAAGTACTGAGTTGTATATTTAGATTTCACTATTCTTTATATTTGACTTGGATGAGAGGATTAGAATGGATGTTTAAACACCTTTTCAGATCTCGTTGCGCAATTCGGACGCGGATATAGATATAAAGAGGCCAAATGGCCAGAGAGACCACACCTCGAAGTAATACTACAGTAGTTCCGGAGCGTGCATAAAGAGTCCAAAAAAGGAGGGGGAGATTTAATGGATGAAGGCACCACACACAGGGAACAGTGACGCCTTCCCCTATGGTGAGGTTAGGTACATTTACTCTTCCTCAGCGGAAAAAAAACAAAAAAATATTCTTTATATGAAATTCAAAGGCACAACAATGATGTTGAGTACATTCGTATACAGCAAGCAAATGAAATATTTTTGACTTAGGCTGAAACTCACCTTTGTCGCTTATTAAATTAATAAATATACAGTGGTCAGCAAAAGTATTGCTATTCCAATATATTTTAGTACTTTCATAAATTTTAAGCAATAATATACATAAAGGGTGTTTTTTAAAGAGGTATAGAACTTTAAGTTGGCATTACTTTTCAAGATGGTGACCGATTTAACAGCTGTCAAGTGATTTATTCTCAGTTTGGTTTGGCAATTCATCATGAATAGACTCACGCCTGAACAACGCTTGCAAATAGTGCAATTTTATTTCGAAAATAATGGTTCTGTGCGGAAAACGTATCGCGCACTACGTCCATTTTATCGTCGAAAAAATCGTCCATCAGAGCAGTTAATTGGATTAACCATGGAACGTTTTCGCACCACGTTTACTCTTATTGATAACTCACATCCCCAGAGACGCTGTACGGTGCGTACAGAAGAAGCTATTGCTGATGTAGAGCGTAGCATTGAGGAAGACCCGAATGAGTCCATCCGCCATCGAGCACAGGAATTGGATCTGTGTCCATCCACTTTATGGAAGATTTTGCGGAAGGATCTTGGTTTGCGTGCTTACGAAATCCAACTCGTGCAAGATTTGAAGCCAAACGATCATCAAGTAAGGCGTAGATTTCGAATGAGCCCAAAACGAGATTACTGTTGTTCCCGATTTTCATAAGCGAATTTTGTTTAGCGATGAAGCGCACTTCTGGTTGAATGGCTACGTCAACAAACAAAACTGCCGCATTTGGAGTGAAGGTAATCCTCAGGTGTATGTGGAAACACCGTTACATCCAGAAAAACTGACTGTTTGGTGCGCTTTATGGGCTGGTGGAATCATTGGTCCGTACTTTTTCAAAAACGATGGTGGCCAGAACGTTACAGTCAATGGTGATCGGTATAGAGCCATGATTACTAACTTTTTCATTCCTGAATTGAATAACCATGATGTCCAGTAGATGAGGTTTCAACAAGACGGCGCAACATGTCACACAGCTGTGCCACAATAGATTTATTGAAAGACACGTTTGGTGACCGCCTAATTTCACGTTTTGGACATGTGAATTGGCCTCCAAGATCTTGTGATTTAACACCACTAGACTACTTTCTGTGGGGCTATGTAAAGTCATTGGTCTATGCGGTAAAGCCACAAACGCTTGACCATTTGGAAGACAACATTCGCCGTATTATTGCCGATATACGGCCACAAATGTTGGAAAAAGTCATCGAAAATTGGACGTCCAGATTGGACTACATCCGCGCCAGCCGTGGCGGTCATATGCCAGGAATCATATTTAAAATGTAATGCCACAAGATTATCTTTCGGATAAATAAAATTCATGTCAATCGAATAATCCATCGTTTTTTTATTGCAACTTAAAGTTCTATACCTCTATAAAAAAACACCCTTTATTACATACATATAATAATGTACATATTATTGATGTAATTATTTTAATTAATTAATTTCTCTTTTATTATAAAACAAAAAAATTTTAATGTGTTTCACAAACCAAAAGAAAAATAAAGAAATCTTTCTAGTGCCTCCATATATTCGCACCGAAAAAGTGTAGGTACCCTAAGAAGAACTCAGAGTATAATTTAAAATTCAAAAGTCCAGTATATTAAAATGCTATACCCAATATTTAGTAGGATATCCCTTTCGATCAAGCACTCCATTTATCCCATTTGGCATTGAATGTACCAGTTTTGTTTAGCGTTTTCAGTTGATCTTTACCGCCATGCACTCATGATTAAGTTTTTCGGTCGACTTTTGTTTGAGGTTTATTGGCTACGTAACCGTTTTTCCAAATGATCTCTTGGAGTCATATCTGGAGTTTGTGCAAAAGTATTAACCCTGTTGGGTATAATTGATTCATTGACTTTTTTGAAGTAATAGCCTTTACGAATGCTTAATTTTTTCGAACTTTCGTTGAATTTGTTCTCTTATTTATTATTTCCTACATGAATTCCAAACTGTCCACATCTGATGCCTCCAATACTTAACTATTTCATGATAATGAACTCCTTCATAATAAGGTACACCCGTGCGAGCAAAAATTATACATTTTGACTCGTCAGAAGAAAACACATTTTCCAAAACTCATTTGATATGTTTTAGTGTGGAGGGAGAAAAATAAGGAGCTCAGTCCAAACAAATTGCGTGGAATATTTAAGTATAACCTCGGCAGTACAATAATGTGGGAATGTGTTTGACGGATTTTTAAATTAATTTTAGCTGAAATCCAATGTATTTACAATATATCACATGTTAAGGGTTAAATACATTCAGTCTTACTGCAATTGTAATACATTCCAAGTCACTTATAATAGATATCGGGTCATTCAATAGCGACTTCACTACTTTGACAGTTGCTAATGACCATATTGTTAAAGCTGTATCTGTCAAATTGGTTGATATTTATTCAGTTTTCAAAAACTCGTGAAAATAATAAAATTGTTATATCAAAATGTCCTGTCAATCAATGAACCGCGTACCCTTTGCCCATTAGACTATCGCCATAATCAACTACCGAGAAGACTATTCGCAATGTGATGGATAAATTCGTATTCACTGGATCAGTAGATCGAGAGTAAGAATTTAAGGCAACCAATTTCGCGTCGCTCACCTGATCTCGGCCTTTGGCTAGTTTTACATGTTTAAGAAGAAGAAAACTGTCGAATTGAAACCAATACCAATCCCTATGGGATCTAAGAGTATCCCGAAAAAATCAGACGATCCAAATTTTTTGGAGAACAACGTTGACCAAGGCACCAATTAGGAATTGCCAAACTTGGAAAAAAAGAAAAAAATAATATTATCCAAGTTTATCCCATCAAATATCATAATATATAAGTTTGAACAAAATGTTTATGTATACTGTTTTAAAGGCTAATCTCTCCCCTTTCTAAAAAACATAAAAATAGGTTCAAACATATTTGGGTGAAAAGATCAAAAAAACCGTTATTGTCAAATTAAACAAGTTTGGAGGGTTCGAGAAATATAAAAAAAATGTATTTTTGAATTCTACTCAACTAACTGAACAACTTGGAATAAGTAGTTACTCGGGTGTATTTAATTTTTTGTATTTTGTCGCATAGTATAATTGTTCGGTAGATCTTTACAACATAGATCTGTCTTGCCTTTTATATCGCTGGGTAAACAGTCTGATGAATGCTCTTGAAGGAGAATGCATTTGCCTTCATGAAATCTCTATAAACGTTAACATGTTTTTATTTTATTGGTGTTTGTATATTTTGTTTACGTTTGTTTTTGCAGTGTTGTTTGTCTACTTGGTTATCCCTTTTTATAGTGGTTTGTTGCTATACTTTTGTTTATTTGTTGATCATCTAAATAAGTCCACTGTTTTTTTTTAGCTTTTGTTTATCATTTTAATGTTAAACGATTTAACACCATTTACATTTTCGTAACAATATTATAATTGTGTTTTCCGAAGAACAAAGTGAGTCTTTGTTATGCGTTTGTTTATTAAACATTTGATATGAATGTTGAAAAGGGTACACAGGTACGGTGTACACTGTACATTTTTCTCCAATTATTCAGACTATTTTATTTAATTGTTAGTTTTTGTTTGCATATATTCTAATTATACATCTTGTTACACGAAAAAGTTTTGTTAAAATTTTGGACATTCTTTCTGTTCAGCAAAAATTTTCACTCATTTAAGAAATCTAGTTAGCTTCCTCCACATTTTTTTTTCAATCATCCAAAAATCTCTTTCTAATGATGTATGTAACCATTTTGTAAAAAACTTTCATTCCTGATTACGTCTAAATAAATGAAATATTTGCATAACAAGAAGACAGAAAAATAAATCTATTCGGATATAAAGAAAAAAGGAAATAACAAGTGAAATAAAATGTTTATCCCACCGATTGCAACTTAGTAGAGATGATGTTGCCACTACACTACACTTATTGTCATTGCCTCTGTTGTAGCTACAGTAGTTACTGCTGTTTGATGTCTTTGTTAGTTGTTTTTATTTATTATAGTAGTTGTTTGCATGGAAGAGTTTGCTGTTGGCAGTTTCACTAAATTGTCCGTCATTATTTCAACAATGAACGTAAGTACTTTCAAATGGGTAACTGGGCATAATACCTTCTTTCAGCAACAATACCATCTACAATAGTCTACAATTGAAATAAAAGAGAATTTTTCAAGTCTAAGAGTTATAAAAATTAAATAAAAATAATCTCAGCATAACCCAAATAATGGGCATTAAACTGTAAATAAAATTTCAAGAAAAGTATGAAAAATAAAATGTAGAAATTGTTCTTAAGAACGTATTTGCTTTAATCTCTGCCACTATAAAGTTGGGAAATGAAAATAAATAAACTATTTAAGTTAATTGAAAATTCAGAAGAACTTTTCAACGGACCAACCTTTCAAATCCAGCAACGAAACTAATAACAAAAAAACAAAAAAACAAAGCATGACACACTAAGCATTATTAAATGACGGAACCATTCATTCATTCTGGAGTCAGGAATCAGGTTGTGTCCAAGATGGATTACTTATATAAAGCTTCGGCACTACAACTTTTAACTTTAACTTTTAATGCCATTTTATATACAGATGACGTGATGTTGCATTTAAGCCGCCAAGAATAATCTTTCTCTGAAAATTGAATAAAACTTATCGTTCTGCCAGAGAAAATACATCAAAATATATTGTAATTACTAAGAGAACAATTGATTCTAATGACAATGAAGATATTGTTACGAAAATGGAAATGGTGTTAGCGTTACACATTTAATAATAAACAAAAGCTACAAAAACAAAGGACTTGTTTACATGATCAACGAATAAACAAAAATATAGCAACAACGTCAGTAAAAAAAAGTTAAGCAAGTAAACAAGAAGCAACAACAACACTGCAGGGACAAATGTAAACAAAATACACAAACAACAATAACGTAAACAACATGTTAGTTAACACTTTTTAAGTTTTTCTTTTTAATTTTTGCGCAGCTTATAAGGTGCGACTTTTTATTTAAAAGTTCAAAACTTAATTAATTTAAAATTTTTCACTTAAACTCTAAAGTAATATTTTTTGCCATAAAGAAGTACTAACTAAGCATAAATTGAAATTAAAACAATAACTCTTGCGTAACAAGTTCATTGCAATAAACACACTTATGCGAGTCAGTATAATTGATAAAAATAATAATTCCGGTTCATTGCACTAAATAAACACACTTATGCGAGTCAGCATAAATGATAAAAATAATAATTCAGGTTCATTGCACAACACGCTTAGCATTGTTTTTTTGGTAAGTATTTGGGTGATATCCCAGCAAATGTTTTTATGGTTAATATGTTTACATTTATAGAGATTTCGCGAAGGCAGTCATTCTCCTTCAAGATCATCAATCAGACTGTTTACCCAGCGGTATAAAAGGCAAGACAAAGCAGGCAACGGGATCAGAAAGAATTCAGTCATTCTTGTGTGAAGACGCGTTGCGTGTGAAGAGAATAATCGTCGTTTGAAGATTTCCGCTACTAAGATCAAACGAACGAGTTAACGATTAAAGTAAATTGTTGTTGTTTAAAATCAAGTTGCCAAAGGTGTCGTACGGAATTGATTTAAAACTAAACACGAATTTATTTTTATTTGCAATCTACGAACTCATATCTTAAACGTTTTTAAAAGGGTAAAAACGTAACAATATTATAACAAAACCAAGAATTGTTTTTCAATAATAGTTAGTGTTCACACGAGTGAACAAATTTACTCAACCCTGATCCTGTCGTCCAATATCCCTTACACACATAATGACAATAACATCTATAACAAGCATCATATTCACAATATACACATATGCATACACACATTCATCAAAACTGTTTCATCAACACCTTCGACATAATTATTAGGATTTTTGTTGATCAGTTGACTATCGATCCTCGAGCAATACAAAACAAATACCCAACAAGCCCTACGCGAGTGCACTATAGCCAATATTATTATTTCAAATAAAACATAAAATTGTGAACTAAAATTGTGAACATTAAAAGATTTAAAACAAGAATTGAAGAAGTCTGGCAGGACAGAATTATAGTGAGAAAACATGCCGTTGTTCAACATTAAATATAAAAGTATTTGGAAAGCTTATATACATATATGGAAGGCTGGTAAAAAATAGGAAAAGTAGAATGAAAATAATCAAATAAGACAAACAGACAACAAAATATACATCATATGGTAAACATAAATGCACAGACAGATAAATTTACGAGAAGGGAACAAAACTCAGATTAAAAATCCAACAACAACAACGCTTAAAGAAAGAGTCCGAAGATTGTAGTTGTGAAATATAAATAGAGTGAAGTACGATGCTCACACGCAGTCGTGAGTAGTCAGCCAGTGATAAGACGTGGCTAATAGCTGAAAGTTTTATTAAAAAGTGCATGTTAGGTGCATATTGAATACAGAAATATTTAATCTTTGCTAATAAGAGAGTCTTTAATAAAATTGATAGCGGAGTGTTATCAGCTGAATTGTGTTGTTAAATAAATAAATTTGTTTAAATAAAGAAATGATTAATGATTAGAAGATAATAATTTATTTTATTTATTTATAAATTAAGTTTTAAAAAATTTGAAAACTTAAAATTGGTATCAGAAGTGGGGTACTATAATTAGCGAAATAAAATGAAATTCCAAGACCTTGAGGTGGATCGGTTAAAAAGTAAGTTAACCAAACTAAGACGACTAACAAACGGTAAGAAAAATTAATTACAAAGAGGTATCGACATGAATACCTATAACTTCGAACAAGATGAGGAAAAGGCAGTCTGCATCGCCCGCTCTATGGCTATCAATTTAGACACTGCGACGGTGTTAGTGCTGTGAAAGAATCCCAGGAAGAAAATAAAAGATTTCTGCTAAGAAAATTAGGAGAGTCCATAAGGTAAGAGAATTAAGCTGCTCAAGAAGAGAATAAAACCAGCAGATAAAAAGCGGTAGAAAAAAGCGATGGGCACACTAATCTGATAGATTTTGTCCCATGTAATTGGTCGTAATCAATAATGTACTACTGGTTGCAGGGAAAATGTTAATTATTCGGTTCTGGCATTTCCATAAGATTATTTATTCGGAAATTTCGCGATACCTTACTTATAAAAGTAAGCTTTCAGATGACTAACATTGCCTTTTTATTAAAATGAAGGCAAGCCATTATTCCATAAAAACGGATTATCTGTCCGTTAAGTGAGTTCTGCAGAGATCCAAACAATTAATAAACCGGCAATGCTAGCCATACCCATCTTACTAGACTCCCGTTCAAAAGCACTAAAGGCAGCAGTAACATCTCGCTTGGTACGCCCTATGATGTCAATGACGTCAGCGTACGCAAGCAACTGGACACTTTTTTGACAAATAGTGCCATTGCGATGCACTCCCGCATTTCGCAGAACACTCTCCATAACGAAGTTGAAGAGGTCGCATGATAAAGGATCGCCTTGTCTGAAACCTCGTACGGTATCAAAGGTTCGGAGAGGTCCTTTCCTACCTTGACGGAGCTGCAGGAATTGTACAATGTCATTCTGCATAGCCTTATCAGCTTCGCAGGTATACCGAGCTCAGGCATTGCAGCAAAAACACGATCCCTTATGGGGCTATCGAAGGCAGCCTTATAGTCGACAAAAAGATGGTGTGTGTCGACTTGTTGTTCGTGGGTCTTTCCAGGATTTGGCGTAGTGTGAAGATCTGGTCGATGGTGGACTTGCCAGGTCTGAAGCCGCACTGATAAGTTCCAATCAGTGTTTTGATGAGTGGCTTCAGTCGTTCACACAATACGCTTGTAAGAACCTTATATGCGATAGCGAAAAGGTTTATACTCCTGTAGTTGGCGCATATCTTAGTTTCTGCCTGATCGTCAAAGATACGTGTAGTTTGATGTTATCATAATGAAACACAATATCTCTTTTTTTTCTTATTGATTCCATTCTTGATTAAATTGCTTGTGGGTGCCCTGGTAGTCTAGTGGGTAGTGTGCCAGACTATTAGCGTGAGGGTCGTGGGTTCGATTCCCATCAGAGACTCTGGTCTGTGATACTTCACCGAGCATATGGTCTAAGTTACTCAGCTCGTATATACATAAAGTATAATTTGTAATTGTATTGTAATTAATAAAAAAATAAATAAATAAATTGCTTGCTCCAATCTGGTTAATTGTTGAAAGTAGAGTTCAAATTCAATTGTTTAAGTTTCAATACCTTCAGACAGTCAACCTCATGACAGTCTCCGAAACTGCATGATTCTATGATTACTAACTCCTTAGCCTGAATTGCTACACTGAACATTCCGCACGAGTGATTTGAGTGAGTTGATGTGAAATATACACCGAAATGGTGTAGTTAGACCGCTTTTTCGCTAGGATTTCTTAAGTTGAAGGCACGTGCGCATAAGTCACAAACTACAGCGATTCTCACAGCCATTACAACCTAGGTTAGAGGACGCGTACTTGTCAATAAAGACAAGTACAGTAGTCGGAGGTCGATTTGACCCATTGTAACAACCTACATCATCGGTCAAATTCAACCTGATGCATGCACCGGAGTCATGGAAAATTGAACATTTCAGATGCTGTATTCACACTTAATGACATCAAAAGGCCTTTCAAACGAAATAAAATTTCGATGATATCTCACACGCAATTTATTTTATTTAAATTCTAAAGCAAGAACAGCTTAATGAAACGTCCGATATACTCGATTCATTGAGTTTTTCACTGTTAATGCATATGTTAGACGTTGTAATCTAATAGGTAAAGTGTTGGCTTATTCAACGTAAGGCCACGGTTCAAAACCCAGGTCAGACAACTCCAACAAAACGAAATATGAAAAAAATATTTCTTCGGCGACTTCCTCTCAGCAGATTTTTGGCAATAACTCTGACAGAAAATAAACGTGCACTGAAAAGTGTATCAAAAAGCTAGCGTTCTGAGTTGACTTTAATCTGCAGGTTCTCCCATTCATGTATAAAAGTAACACATACAACTTAAGTGGTGTGAGAAACTAGGTCGTACTCCAGTCTGAAGGGTTGTAATGACTAATTATGTATGTGTTATGTATATTTTGTTACAAACAAACACCTTGTTCTGTGTTCAATCCGGCTATCCCTCAATCCCTCTCTGTTTTTCTCCTGAGATTGCATCATTTTTAGCCACACTAAAAAAGTTTAAACAAAGTTTTTTTCTAGCAATCTTTATTTCACTTTAGTTGTGAGCTAAAAAGTAAAAAAAAAGAAGAACTGGAAAATTACGTTTTTTCTGTTCGCAATATTACATTTTCTGAATATTGTCATCGAAAGTTTATTACAAAATGAAGGAAAGAAAAAAACGAAATGATAGGATATAAAAAGTATTGAAGTTTAATGAATGTTACCACCGATATGATTTCAATGCTCTACTTTTCATAACATGTAAACCAAAAGTTTTAAAACTTTTTGCCATGAATGAAGATAAAAATGAAACCCTTTCATCACGTCTGCAAAAGAAGAAAGTTGTAATGACAAAAACAAATGCAGAGAGATATATGGAACAAGAACTAACGAATGGTTTCGTTAATGTGTGCAGTCACATTAAGGACGACACAGGAATTTCCGAATCAGTGTGTGAAAGTTCCGCATTATACCACAGGAAGAAAAATATTACTGAAAAAGTTCCACTATGAATGGATTAAAATTCGTTACTTAAAATAAGAATTTATTAAATTCACAAATTATAACAGCTGGCTTGATTTCATTTCCATTCGATATGTTTTAATGAACATAATCTCACAAATGATTACTTTATTAAATATGATTCCTTTGATGATATATGAACTGACTCAAACAATTGTCGTACAACTAGCAAAAATTCCTTAAAAGACTTACATAAATAAAATAAAATTGTTTTAAAACCTCAATTTTTACATTTAATAACGCATTGCGACAGTGTAAATACACCCGCGTAAGTGCCCAGTGTAAGTTGTCAACTAAATAGTTGAGCGGAAGTCTAAAATATTTTTTTTATATTTGAAAAAAGAAATGTTTTTGAACTATTCACACAAAATCAATTATTACTAAAATATTTTTGGACCGATTTTCAAAGTTTTTCGGATTTTAGAAAAGCGTTCGATAAAGTGAATCACAAACTTCTGTTAACTAAATTGGATTTAATGGCTGTAAATTATAGGAGTTTAAGATGGCCAGAGTAGTATTTGACTGGTAGACTGTATGTGTGAACAATAGCTTATCTAAGTATATTGATGTGCTATCTGGTGTTCCTCAAAGTAGACGTATTAGTCCACTTCTTTTTTCACTGTTTATGAACGATCTTCCCAACATGATTAATTTTGCCAATATCTTGATGTATGCTGACGATGTAAAAGTTTTTCTCTCCTTCAATAATTTCATCAGGCATATTTATCTTCAAAGTGATCTTTATTTTTTGTGGTGCGAGTACAACATGATGGAGCTGAATATTAAAAAATGCAAATGTGTGCGGTTTTCAAGAAATAATTTTATCGAGGTTAATTACTTGCTTGGAGGTCATCAACTGGAAATAGTGGGCTCTTTAATTGATCTTGGGATCCTATTAGATACAAAATTAAACTTTAATGATCATATCACTTTGACTGTAAATAAGGCAAGAAGCACTCTTGGCTTCATAATACGTTGGGCAAATGAATTTACTGATCCATTTATTAATAAACAGTTATAGGTATCGCTTGTTAGACCAATTTTGGAGTACAGATCCATCGTATGGATATATAATTTCTACTATTATGCTTGCGTGGCCTTGGATGGAATTACTTGGATATGCCTACCCTTGGGAGTCGTCGAACAATGTTAAATATATCCTTCATGGTAAACCTGATCAATGGTAATATTTGCTGCGAATTTCTGTTAAGATCTGTTAAATTCAATGTTCCTCGTCGTAACTTCCGCTGTTATAATCTTATTTATATTCAATTCTGCAGAACTAATTGTGCTGTTCCGTTAACTAGAATTTGCCGTCATTTTAATTATTTGTCAGACTTTGATGATTTTTCTTTCAATTCTTGCGTTACAAAACGGAACATTATTGTTTTTCTCAATTCATAACTTTATTGTTTTTCTCAATTCTTAACTTTTCATATTTTTATTGTAACAATTACTTGTATTTTCTAAGAAACTGATTGTAATCCTATTTAATTTTATTCGATTGGTGTCAGTAAGGAATTTGTCTATTTACTTAAATAAATAAATAAATAAATAAATGGGAGATACGAAAAACGGTATACATAAATATGTGTATCGTTTAAATTTATATGTTATGAGTTTTGATCGGGTAAACTTGACAAAAGTTCTCATCATCCTTATTTTTTCCAGTTTGATCATTATTAATTATATACATAATTGGCCATTACAAACCTTCAGTCAGGATTACGTTCTAGCTTCTCACACCACTCTTGTTGTGTGTGTTAACTTTATACATGAGTGGCGGCACCTACAATTTAAAGTCGACTCCGAACAACAGATTTTTGAAAAACTTTTCATGGCAATTTTATTTTTATATATTTTATATATTATTATTGAAATAATAAAATGGTTTAATGGTGATATTTGTTAATCAAATTATTTTCTTTAAATTATAAAATATCCCTATTGTGTTTTTCAAGTATTACTTTAAGAGGAGAAATGTTATAATTTCTTATGCGGACATTATGAACATCTTCCGAATAAAATATTAATTTTACTGCGTTGTATTCAAAAAATTTTAATTATTAGTGCATCCCTATTATTTCTTTCACCAATGTTGTTAGTATTTAAGTATATGTTTTTAATTTTTAAAAAAATTTCACTTTCTTCATCAGAAATATTCAACATACACTCACACGAGATATGTTTGTAGAACAGTCTGTGACAAATTTATAGTCACGAGTAGACTGTTTTATCAGTACCCATAACCCATTAATCATCACAGAAAATTTAATTTAGAGTATTTTATATAAATTTGAAACATTTTTATGAACAAATTTCTGTGTTAATTTTTTGAAAATTCATTTAAAAAAGAGGTACTTCTGGAGTGTGTTCGTGGTCAGCCACATGATAGAATAGCAGAACCAAATTGTGAAACTGAAATCTCAAAATATTAGTAGGGCCAACTATCTGTCTGGCATAAGATGTTTTGAGATTTTTAACTTCTTTAATTTTTCTGATGAATAGAAATTTTATAAAAAAAATTATATTTTGTGCAAAAGGAAATTTTTTAAGTTATTTGGTCTTAAAAAGAACTCAAAGTTGCGCCACGAAAGGTTCAGAGTATGTGTAAAGGGCAAAATACACAAAAACCTACATGTTTTTAAAAACAACGACACACACGCTGTGCTTCTGCATTCAACTTATCTGTATGAGCTTTGTGCTGATAATATTCATAAAACTGCAAAACAATCATATAGGAATACAACAGACTAAGAATTCAACAATATTAAAAATAATACAATATTACATACACACATTTATTCAACATTTTCTAATTTATAGTCTATAGGAGATGCCGAAGTGAATTTCCGTTCTTATCTCAATCAATATGGATAAAAATTCGAAAGGGTGGGTCATTTAAAAGTTTAAATTTAAAAATTCAATGAATAAAAATGGTTTGAAATTTTATTAATTTGTTTTATTTTTAATTATAAAGCAAAAGCTCATCCTTATCTTGCATAAATTTAATATACAGTCAACGAAAATAGTCTACATAATTCGGCGTATGTAGACTTTTCCCACGCTGATTTTTATCAAATTGAAAAATATGTTATAGCATTGTTTATGGCATTTACAATCAAGAATGTTTGAAGAATAAATCGAATATGATACGAAACGAAAAAATTTAGCATACAAATCATTGGGCAGAAAAATTAAATTAGTGGGCAAAAGTCTACCAACACCGCTGTATGTAGACTTTTTTCTTTGACTGTAAATGCTCCGAAAAATGTATAGCAGTTACTCTTTTACTCAACAGCAAAACTGCACTTGAAATATTATCATATTTAAATAAATACAAAATAAGTTTATAAACAATTTTATTTCTGACAACATCAGATAGTAAATTGTAACTTGTACTATTCTTTCCTTGTTTTCCAACGGAACTCCTAGGCTTCTTGGAACACCTCGGACAGTAAAATTTGCTTGCCACTTTAATTTCTTTATTATTCTCAATATTATTTCCATGATTTTCGTAATGCGTTTTTTATGCGCTTGAGGAGCAGGCTCTGAGTTTAATGGTCTACTGATAGCAAAACGGAACATCGTCGACTTTCAAGTTCTTGACAATGAAGTAAGAGAACTGCCCCAAGAATTGAATATCATACGAGCTCGATGTACGACATTTTATTGTAATAAATTTGTAACTTCAAGAAAACACACAACAAGAACTGTAAAACAACCAAATAAGATAATCTTACCGGCGACATTTATTTATAAAAATCCATATTGTACTCCACAAGGAGTATTAATTTTGTTTATATTTTCAGCAGAAATGAATTGGAAAGCATATACCATTCACCACAAGATATCGTCTAATATCGTGAATTAGAAAATTGAGCGTTAAACAGGAAATTCAATCAATTTGATAGTTATGGTAGATCTAGTGTAAACATCCAAACTTCTTCAGTTGAGATGGCTTCAACTTTTTTTTATTTATTTATTGACCTTCCTTTACTAATTTTACACCTGGTATCAAACAAATCAACAAATGTTAATTGCTTTTGTAAACAGATTTCATTTGAAATGCATTTTTATAAAGGTTTTTAATTAATTGTACAATTTAATATATACACCGCGCCAGTCAAAATGACTGGTTTTGCCTTATTAGCCTTAAATATTGACTTTGTATGAATATTTTTTTCCGAAACTATTATATGATTTTTATAACGACAACTAAATACGATTAATTTGATAACTTATTTTGATTTTGTGTCCACAATAAAAAAAATAATTTTTGTTTTTGGTACTTATACCGGTACCAGTCATTTTGACTGGTATGTTTTTCTATGGCAGAAGACAGTGCTCCTTTGCATAATATACAAAAACGAAAGTGTATGCGGTTTCCTTCTAGTTCTGAAGAGATAATGAAAGCGGGGAAGATTCACAACTTGAGGTTTCTGCAAGTGGAGCTATGTGGAAAAAATAAAAGAAGGAGGTGTTGTTGGAAGGTTACCAACTCATTGCATATTCAAAGATTTATCTAGGCCTAGAGCATATGCTAGAAGAAATATTATAGAAGAGAAGCCAAGCAGTACCTTTTTACTATTGATTGACCACCATATATTACAGCATATCAAAACTTCCAACGAATTATAAGCCTTTAGAGTTTTAGGAAATAAATGGACACTTTCACAGGATAAATTGAAAGCTTTCATTGGAATACTGTTTGCACGAGGTACATACAGTGGGGCATACAGTATTCAAAGGGTTGCAGCTGTCGTATTTATGGAACAAAAAATGGGGTCCTGAATTTTTTTCTAAAACTATGAGTAGGCATGACCTTACAGAAATTTTACGTTTCATTCGTTTCGATAAAAGAAATGGAAGGAGTCAACACTTGCAAACTGCGTTAGTGTGAACTGTTTGGAACAAATTTATTGTCAACGGCCAAAACTGTTTCAAACCAGGAGCAAATATTACATTAGATGAACAATTGTTTCCAACGAAAGCCAGATGTAGGTTTACACAGTATGTGCCAAACAAACCAGACAAGTTTGGAATAAAATTCTAGCTGGCTTCTGACGTTGAAACGAAGTACGTTGTAAATGGCTTTCCTTATCTAGGAAAAGATGAAACACGAAATTTGGCAACACCATGAAAGGTAGGACTGTAATAATCGACAACTTTTTTACCAGTCTTTCTTTAGCTTCTAAATTATTAGGCAAAAACACTACGTTGGTTGGTACCGTATGTTCGAACAAATGTAACCTTCCAAAAATTTGCAAGGAAAAGAGGGATATGGCTCGTTTTTCAACATTACTATATGCAACAATTGAATGTACACTTACAGTTTATAAGAGTAAGCCCAACAAAAAAGTTGTTTTATTGAGTACTATACACAAAGGCGTCAAAATTGATACCAACAGCAAGAAACTAATTGAAACTGTCTTTTTATAATAAACCCAAATTTGGTGTCGACGTCATAGATCAAATGGCACGATAAATACGCGATATGACATATAGTGTGAAATCAGGATCTAGGAGATGGCCACTTCAAGTATTTTTTAATATTTTAGATTTTGTCGGAATAAATTTCTGGATTTTGTATAAAAACACAACCGCAAAGAATATTTCAAGAAAGGATTTTTTGTTTCGTTTGGCTGAAGAACCCAGTTTTTGATTATCAGTCATCAGGTCAAGAGATAGGAAGTGAAGCTGACTGTCCAACAACTACTCTTCCAAAAACATGTTATTATTATTTTACCAATACTGTTTATTAATTCTATAAAACATTATAGCACATACAAAATTTACACACTGAAAACATTAGTTTTGAACACCAGTCGTTTTGACTTGTGTTGGTATAAATGGGTATAAAAATTTCTTGGTAAATCTAGTCCGGAAACAACTATAGATTGTACATTTTTCTGAAAATTCAAGAGAAACTGTCTCGTCTCACACAACTTAAATACTTATTATAATAAAGATTACAATTTAAATTATTTAACAACAGATTTATTGTATTTTATGGTAAGATATTATAGTCGGAACCCTTCATAACTATTAAAATAATATTTCATACTAGCAGATTATACCTGGCATTGCGCGGGTTATGTACATTAATTGTACATTGGCCATGCGACACCCACCCTATTGTATAAATAGGGTGGGTAAAAAAATTATTATTTGGTCATTTTTACATTAAAAATAACAATAAATAAAAAACCGGGTTATCGGTTTCGAAACCGGTTTCTTAAAAAATGCAATTTTTCAAATTATTCGGAAACCGGTTTAACAAAAAACCCAGTTTTTTGAATACTCTAAGTCCTAAATATAAATGCACACAATTTGCCCGTTTTTCGCCCCTTTCCCCCTTTTTGGACCCCTTTTGGTCCAACTTTATAAACGGAACACCTTCAATAGCTATTTGGGAAACTTAGCCAAGCTAAATCGTAAAAAATAACTTTAAAACAGATAAAATATAGCATATATGCATAAAGTATTAATTTTTGCCCTTTTTCTCCCTTTGCTCCATTTTTTCCCCTTTGGGTCAAAATGTTGAAAAGATTTATTGCCTATAAACTGCACCAACAAAAGCTCGATCAATATCCCAAATTTCAAGAAAATCAGTCCAGGCGTTCAGGCGTGTTGGCTAACAAACAAAAAAAACAGACTTACAGAAAGATATATAATATATATTAGGATGACACAACAAACATACAGGGGATACACATTCAGGCGTTTAATTCCAGAACTGATACATTTACTGCTTTAAAGTTTATGTGGACATTTTTAAAAAAGTAATTTGTACGACAATGTAATAATTAATGAAATTATTACAGATTGAGTTAAAAACTAGTTGCCTTGTGAATAAAATACATTTTTCTACTACAGCTGTAACACATCGAGATACACTTTTTATTTTGCCAAAATATCCAATCTCATCTGAGTATAACAATGTAATAGATTCTATTGCGAGAATGATAAAATCAATATAATACGACGAAAATAATTATTGAAATATAATAATAATAATATTTATTGCCTGTTGTTTTCGCACCAGAGAATCTGATCTGTGACACTACACCCACCATATGGTCAAAGTTACTCAGCTCGTATGTAATTAGAATATAATTTGTAATTGTATTGTAATTAATAAATAAATAAATAATAAATAAATAAAAATAATCTACAACAAAATTGTTACCTGATTTACAAATATATGTTTTCATTGTTAAGGGCAGTTCTAGTCTTCTGTCTATTTCTCAAAATAATTAAGATTTTATCATAACCATTCCCAGTGTTAAATCCAAACTTTTCTTTTAACGGGAATTACACATTTTCAGAATAATAAAGAAACTATATTCACTTGACACACCAAAGACAAATAATTCGAAACTTACAGTTAAGTTCGACAACAATTTTAATTTGGTAGTGCAAAAATCTTTCTATAAATTGGTTCTTCTTACGGATTTGCATTTACTTTCTAAATGTAATCAACCTGCACCATCCAATTTAAGTATAGGTATAAACACATAGACGACAAACGACCTACGGCAGAAAGCTGCTAAGTTTAGTATACATACGTTTACAGGAAGACAATTATATCAGCGTTTGCCATTTCATAGCACAATTGTGCAGGGAGAACTCACAGGCATTCTTGTGTTTTTTCATTTAGTCGTAGATTAGACTGCGACAAGAACGCTTGTGTGGCGGATGCTTTATCATTTTATTTCAGAATGACACTCAAAAAATATTTTATGTTAAAAGACACATTTTGCGGTAAATAATCAAGATCCATCAAAAAATTTTACAAATTTGTAGCCGAAAGTTCATTTGATAAGATAACATACATATATAAAAATTATAACAAGACTGTTATACTATTTAAATAATAACTACTAAACTCTTCACAAGAGAATGCACTTTAAGAATGTTACCACTTATTTTATATATAATGGGTTGTCTATTTTTTTTATCTAAAAAACATAGTCTAATTTTTAAGTCAAAGGTTTATAGCTTTATGTTCTTTTAATAAAAAATGGATTTTTATTTTATTTTTATTTATCTAAAACTATTAGGCCAAAGATAAATAGCTTCATGTATGTTGATGAAATGAAAATCAAAACAGCGTATATTGCTAACACTTTTCTATGGCTGTAAATAAATAAATTTTTTCAACTTATTTTTTCTCTCTCTTACTCACTAACACACAACCAAAATATTTGTGGTAATCACTGGAGCAGATGTATTCTATATCAGTACACCTTTCACAAATATACGTACGGCGAATACACAATAACCCGTTAATTTAAGCGTTGCAATCAAAGTGCAGATTAGAATTTCATTTCATTATTGTTTACATTTGAGCTTTATTTTCTTATCGCATTTTCATTCTCATCACTTGCTCTACGAAACACTATAAAAGCACAACAAAGTTTTATTTCAATATCAGTCGACTTTAATTTGGCTTTAAATAGAAGAGCGCTTAATAGATCTGGGAAAATACAAGCTTGAAGATGAAAATTAAATTTTACGAACTAGCATTTTTGTTATTGTGTATGTGGAATTACGCACAGGCTACAATCAAAGTAAGTACACTATAATACTACATAAGCAGTATTTCAATTGGAATTAATTGAAAGCATCGAATGAATAAAAACCCTTTATAAATGCAGATAACTAACGATGATATATCGGATGTAATTGATTCCTGTGACTACACACGATTTGATAATCAATTAATAAAATTACAAATTGGAAACGATTTACTTCAACAAAAACTGGTAATTATTGAAAAGAACCTAGACAGACAAAAGGATATTTTTAGTGAGTTGGAACGAAAAATCAAAAGTCTGCCACAACAAATAGAAGCAATGCAAGAGAAGCTGCTACTGAATAATAGACAAAACGTCGAGGATATAAAAGATTTAATAAGAAAAGAAATTCAAATGCAAACTACAATCGTTCCTCCAGTAGATGATAAAATTATCTTGATTGCTGATATGAGAGAAACATTAAACAAACATGATCAAATGTTGGATAAGATCATAAAACATCAAAACGATTCCCAAACACTTTTAAATGAAATCAAATTAGAGATGCACACTCAAGACTTAA
The DNA here is from genome assembly GCA_936449025.2 of Sarcophaga subvicina. Taxonomy (NCBI): domain Eukaryota; kingdom Metazoa; phylum Arthropoda; class Insecta; order Diptera; family Sarcophagidae; genus Sarcophaga; species Sarcophaga subvicina. Next base: position 57,923,626 of record OW388083.2, on the reverse strand, counting down.
AAAATATAATTTCGGATAAACTAGCCATCATGCCTCAAATAGACGCTAAGCTAACCAAAATAGAAAGCAGTACAATACCTAAAACCGACCACTTAAAATTTCATCATGATGTTCAACAATACTTGCATAAAATTGGTAAGAATTGTTTTTCAAGTTATTTCAGAAATATTTTTTATATTTTTTTGTATTTTGTAGATGCCACTAAAATATGCTTTAAGGATGACAATCAAACCCTTACTTGGTAAGTGCCAATAAATTTTACTCCTTTAACCGTAGATAGATCCTTAAAAAAACTTCATAATTCTAGCTATGTATCACTTTTGATACATACTTGTATTTCATAGAATTTTCGCAATTATTGATAGATTTTGTTACAAAATTTAAATGTTTTTATTTATTTTAATTCATTTTAATAAAACTATTTTGCATTATTACATTTTATTATCACTTTTATGAAATTTACGCCAAAATTTTTGACATGATGTACATTGTAGTATGGTTTTTCACGTAAAAATCAAACACTTCACATCAGCTTGGTTTTATTTTTTTCTAAATGGTAACAATTTGGCATCTAGCACCCACGCTTTGTGGCGATTTATATGTTTGCAAATCTTTAAATGGGGCAACTTATTGTCACTCTCATCAGTGACGCTCCCAATCTAGGGCTAGCTGCAACCCGATGGCACAAACCGTTAGAAATACTCGTTGTCGACGTCATGTAAGGTTAAAAAGTTGCAATAGAACATCGATTATGTCAATAATAATGTTCTCTCTTTCATTCCTTTCTGGTGTCCCGGATACAAGTTTCCCCAAATACGGCTATAAGTAGTTGCTACGCACGTAGTATGTACTTGAACCTAAAACTGCCAATTCGATTTCGGTGGACCACGAAATTTATAAAGACCATCAAATTCAATTAGTTACAAATCTATAGCTACAAAATTATTATGATTATTAAATGCTGAAAGACTTTCAACTCAGTTTTCGAAGAGGCGTAATAGGTGTAAATATATCATCACTTCCGTCTAGCACGTTATCAAAGCGAATAATTCTGTTATCTTATACGTACATAGTTGCCGAAATACTATCATCTGCAATATCAATGAAATAAAACATAGGACGAAACACTTTTTTCTAATGTTTGTCTGTCACGGAAGATATATATGAGAAAAGCAGTGAGAAAGACTCTGCAACATTTCATGTGACAGCTGCTAGCAATCTGCGTGAAAATTGGTAATATTTTTTTTTTCCCAAACTGCTAATACGGTTCTATATTCCAAGTAGTACCATTTTTTCGATTAACGTCCTATTGTCATGTATGCAGCTGTCAACACTTGCGTCAGTTCATAAGTGGAGCTTCTGTTTTCTTCTACTTCAGAATCTTCAGTAGTAGGAATATTACATATACATGTACGTATTTAATCGGTCATTACAACCTTTCTTTGTAAACTGGAAATGTCTGACCTGATGTTTGAAACTTGGTCTGACGTCTAATAAGCTAACATAGTTCATACTAGGCTACGACTACTTCAATCAATATTAAGAACAGAAAATTCAACTTTTTTTATTTTATCCAACACTTAACTCTCAATTTCTTATCAAATATCATAAATAATGTATTATTCCCGATAAAACTTCACAAAATCTTTTGAAAACTTAAAAAAATTACAATACAACACCAAAGAAATCCTAAGAAACTCGTATGTATCAAAAATGATATATAAGATAGAATTATGAAGTTTTTGAATTTTTTAAGTCCTGCTCAAAATGTTCTTTTTTTATTTATTTATTTATTTTATTTATTATTAATCATAGCACAACAAGATAATAATCTTATAAATGAAATTGCTATGGGAGTACATCAAAGAGGAAAAAGTGATTACAAATCGCTTATTATATGAGAAATGAATTGTTTGAAGTACAGTATAAATAAAAATGAATAAGAATAAGAACATGATTTAACCTCAGGAAATAGGTTTAAAATAACGACAATCATAATACTTACGAATTCAAAAAATATCGGACATCTAACTTTTTCTGAATTAAAGTTATATCGTCTCAAAAATTGAAAAGTACCATTTTTCATACAAAGCTCGATCTACGGTTAAGTAAGTCGCCGTAGTCTAGTATGTAGTGTGTTGGCTTATTAGATGTACGACCACGGTTCAAACCCTAGGTCAGACATCAAAAGGAAAATATGTAAATATTTCTTGAGCGATTTCCTCTCAGCAGATTTCTGGCAAAAACTCTGAAAGTAAATAAAATTGCCATGAAAAGTTCCCCAAAAATCTGTCGTTCGGAGTCGACTTTAAGCTGTAGGTCCCGTGACTCGTGTATAAAATTAACATACACAACATGAGTGGTGTGAGAAGCTAGGCCGTAATCCTGACTGAAGGGTTGTAATGGCCAATTATGTATATGTATATTAGTTTATGATAGGCTTTTGTCAGTAATTGATTACCTTCCTGTATAATAGAATTATTGACGAATATTTCAGTTAAAAGGTTAGCTTTGTCAAAAGAGCTACTGAATGGGATTAATAGACTCTGAAGACAGATTCGATAAACATTTCTCTGTTTAATGGATTTATAAACTTGCGTTTTAAGTGGAATGGTGAAATGATTCAATCAATCCCTTGAGGAATATCTGGGAAAGCGAACAAAAAACAGGGAATGGACATATCCCCCAATATCTTTTGTACCTACATTTTGTAGAGCGTAATTTATCACAATTTAGTAAATTTATTACTTCGTAGTGATGAAATATTGTAAAATATAACAGCTTTCGCTATTTACAAAAAAAAAAGAAAACAAAAAAATGCAAGCAATTTGAATTCAGTAAGACTTCAGAAATTTCTTTCAGTGCGTAATTTTTGGTCATTTTATTTTCCGATATTAACTATATATTAACTATACTTATTGTAATCTTCTTATTTTATTATAGTTAAAATATCATATTAAATTTAAGTATCATATTAAAGTACCCATAAAAACGTGCTGAAAATCTACTCCCGCATCTTGGTGATGGCAACTTATAACACATACAATTAAGAATAATAAAATTATTGTACAATTCTTTCCTTCAACGTCAAGTTTTCTGTGCTCTTACTTCCCTTTTCGTTTCCGTTTGGTTTTTATTTACTATTTTCTATGTTATTGTGTTTATTCCCTTAATTTAATGTGACTTTCTTTCCATTTATTATGCGGTTTAATTATCGTAATCCGTGTTGGTTAAGTTTTGAAAATATTTTCTACTATTTACGTTGCAGGAATATTGTGGAAGTTAATAAAACGTAAAGTAAAGCCATCATTAGCATTTTGTCAAATGCTAAAGACTTTAGATGTATTACATTTATTTTACTGTTAACCCTTCTATAATTTTTGTGAAAGCAATTAAAATTAAATCTGCGAATAAAATTAGTAGGGTAACGTAGAATCCTACCACGTAGCACCTGTAATAGGGTCCGAAATTTACAATTTGATAGAAAATACATAAGGGAGTTTACCCCAATTTTAAAAATTAATGCGATAAAAAAAGCAAGCTGATGACCTATGATTGTATGTTTTTAACTAGACTTTTGCCGTTTTTAACTCATTTATTCAATACAGTTTTAACTATGTCGTCCTTCCTTGATCAAGGAAAGTCGCATGTATCAAAAATGATACATAAGATAGAGTTACGAAGTTTTTGAATTTTTTAAGTCCTGCTCAAAATTTTCTTTTTTTATTTGGTTTAAAATAACGAAAATGACAATACTAACGAATTCAAAAAATATCGAACATCTAACTTTTTTGAATTAAAGTTATATCGTCTCAAAAATTGAAATGTATCATTTTTGATCAAAGCTCGATCTACAGTTAACACAATTATGATAGTCAGCAGTAGTAATGGGCTCAAGACAGTTTCTCGTGAATTGTTTTTTTTTTCCATAATATTTCGGAATTCGTAATTAAAAATATATTTTCCGTTTTGTGTCTGTGAAATAACTAAATACATAATACACGTATTAAACTTTTAATTTAAAAAAGATTAAAAAAAATAAAAAGGAAATGTCAGGGAAAATCGTAAGTGATCGAATGATGTGGATAAAACCACTCATTTTGTGTTACTGATATTGAAAAACATAAAAATCTGTACTCATTGCATAAAAGAGAACTTATTGTTTAAATTGATTTATTCGAAATTTAATTCTATTAACGGATTTAATATGTACAAGATTTTTTACTGAAAACTCCAATTTTTGTGTGATTTCTGTCCCAATATTCGCCACTTCTGTAATAACGGTATCTTGGAGCATTTGCTTATTAGTTATTGTGGGCTGTAAATTCCAAATTTGAATCTATTTTCTGCGTCTGGGTGATGAAATATTAATTTTACGCCGTTGCATAAAAACCATTCTTCTATATTGGGATGAGTAAATCGGATTATTATCGCGAAATAAACAAAAATCGTATTGTATAACCAAATATTTAAAAACAAAAATTAAATTTGTTCATCATCATTCGCTACACACGAGCAATTTATTCATTTCTGATCTGATTATTAATTTCTTTATGCAAATAAACAGCACTCTTTAACTAATAACACTACGCAGTCAATTTTAGTCACGATCCTTTTAATCGATTCTTTTAAGCGTTCACTGCTCAATACTACTGTGCTTAACATGCACTCTATAATACAACCCTAGGTTACGTACCCATTACTCTTTACTGACTGACGGACTAACAGTGTTGCAAAATTGAAATTTTGAAATGGTACTGAACTTTAACTTAGAGAGTACTTTTTTGCATCAAATGGTACTTTTGTGAAAAAAATACATACATTACATTCCTTCAATCAGGATTATTTCCTAGCTTTTCACACCACTTATGCTGCATGAGTTAATTTTATAAATGAGTGGCGAGTCATACAGTTTAAAGTCGACTCCGAACGACAGATTTTTGGGAAACTTTTTCGTGGTAAATTTATTTAGTCTCAGAGTTTTTGTATTTTTTCATATTTTGTTTTGTTGGGGATGTCTGACATTGGGTTTGAACCGTGGCCTCAGGTATAGTAAGCCAACACACTATATACTAGACCATTTACTTCTTATATTTAATACGCACATGGAACAGAACAGCAGAATTAACGACTTATACGTGATTCTCACACACAAAACAAAAACAGCTGATCCGGAACATAAACCCCGTTTTGTCAAATGTCGACTGAACGTAATTGAATGTACGTACGTTCGTTTTTATCATATGAGGAGGAAATTAAGTCGCTATAGTAGTAGGTAGTGTGTTGGCTTATTAGACGTAAAGCCAGCAACATCGGTCTATGCTCTTTCCTTTCGTTGGCTTTTGCATCGTTCTTTACACCTCTTTTTATTGGCATGTCTGTGTTATATTTTTGATCATTGTCGTAATTGTCGTTGCTTTGTCGTAATTTCCTAAGTATTTCGTTGTTGCCTGTCTGTGTTGTTTGCTTGTAGATGTTTAATCTGTTTTTGTCAGCTTAACAATATATTTATATTGTGGTCATGCCTTCCTTACATGGAAAATATGCTTTATATTTGCACATTAACTGCAAATTCCGAGAGATTTGTTCATTTAGTAAAAAGTTCTCATAATTTTAAATGGGTTTTCTTATTTTTCCACATTATGGTTATTTTTTTAATTAAGCTATCCGTTCAAATTTTCCTTCTCAAAAAAAACATTTTTCATTTATAATCGACAACTTCCTATAGATATTGAACCCAACTGGTATCTCTGTGTTACTTTCTCACAAATATTGAACTGTTCTGTCTGACCTTTGTTCGAATATTTTCAGTTATTTTTCGTAAACTTTTGCCATCATTATGCAGTTTAACATCAACTCTTACACGTTAATACGATTCTGTTTTCATAATTTTTGTTATTTGAGTTGAGTTTGATGTTAATTTTTATTCGAAATACATATGTATGTATATACATATGTTTATAACTTAGAATTCTTAGATTTAGAACGAAAATAATACAAATTTCAAAAATCGCTACGATTGCCTCCATCTAAGCTATACTCAGGATTATGTGAGCTTACTTCTTGAGTTTTTTGTTTTATGTATTTGCTTTTGTAGAACATCTTAAACATTTTTGTTGTTTCAGTTATTTATAGCTTCTTTTCATCTCTCGATAGTAGTTAAGTTCGCTCAAATCGAGCTGATAAATACAATGGAATTCATTTTTAATTGCATCGCGTGCCAACAATTTTTTAAGCCAGTGAATGTTATATTCAATGATATTAGAAGAATATATATTTATAAAACATATGGCCAATTCACACGACTTTGTATTGTGTATGTTGTATCGAATACACTTGGTAATTTGTGAACGCTAAATGCTATGATGTATTGTGTATTTCGTATTACAAATGTATTCTTCTTATTCCTTTTCATAATTTTTGGCATTCGAACAATTTAATAGCACGAAACCAACACAACTTTTTAAAAACATATGAACACATATACAGATTTTTTTTGTGTATAAGTATATCGGATTTTTACATGAAAATTATCAGCAAAAAGCATATACTGTTGTATATTCCAACAATGCACGCAATACAACGATACAACGGCTTGTGTGAATTGACCAATAGAATATATTAAGATATATAATTTTCACCTATTGGGGTTCCCATTAAAATTACATTAAATTATGAACACTTATCATTGCTGTTTTGAAGTTGACACGCAACCTCCTCGTGGCCCCTCCTGGATGACATTGTAGCACCCGCTAGATGTTAACTAATGCCTGCAGTGAAGTCCAATCCCCTGGACGTTAAACTTGGGTCGTGCGTAGGGCTTGGAATGCACCACGTAAAAATTTTACGCAATGAAAACCACAACAATCTAAAAAGGTCATCTCAAAAGTTGACGACCACGGGAAACGTTTAAAGGACGACGATTTAAGAATAGGCACATGGAACGTCCGCAACCTTCACAGGGTAAGCGCTTCCGCCCAGCTAGCGGACATCACTGCCATATAGGAAATGCGGTGGATAGGACAATAATGCAAAGGTCTGGCATCTTGCAATGTGTATTACAGATGCCATGTTGATAAGCACGAATTCGGATGCTGATTTGTGGTTCATATAAGACTCACGCCTTAAAAGATTAAAGATGCCTTCTACGCTAAACTCGATGACGTATATGATAAGTGCCCGGCATATGACGCCAAAATCGAACTCGGAAATTTTAATGCGAAGGTCGGGCGGGAAGGTATCTTTTGCCCTACTGTCGGACAGTTTAGCCTCCACGCAACACTACCTCCAATCGTATGAGGCTGATCGATTTCGCCGCGGCGCGTAACATGGTAGTATGTAGCACCAAGTTTCAGCATCTCGACATTCACAAGGCCACTTGAATGTTCCCCGATCGATCCACATTCAACCAGATTGATCATATTACGATTGACGGAAGACACGTATCCAGTGTAATAGATGTGCGCACATTCATCTAAACATCGACTCGGACCACTACCTTGTCGCAGCCAAGTTTTGATCGCGCATTAACAGCTCAAGATCTGCGCCCTCTAGTGCATTACGCAAGCTGGACGTTAAGCAGCTGCGATCACAAAGGACAGCTGAGATATTCTCCGCTCAACTCTCGGAGAAACTCCGTCGTTCTCCATCTAATCTCAGCGACATTGGTGGTGTAGCATGATTTTACAGTTGTCAATACTAGCACAACATTTCAATATGCAATTGCATATGAGCGGCGACCACTTGACTCAATGTTATTGACCGTCGCGCACATGCGACGATCATTTGACACTTTGTTGTCAGGCCGCCGACTGCATTGGTTTGCATATAATATGTAGTATGTGTGTTGTTGTTGTATGGCATTGCTGGTGATCGTGTGTGTCTCTCTTTACACTTCACCGTGGGATTTATTGTGGATAATAGGCGCGTGTCATATAACATCCACTTGTCCCATAATTATTACACACACAAACCTATATAATATAGTTAAACATATAATATACACACAAACATATGTTGTAGTATTAAGTCAATACAAAATTGTATTAGAATTAAGGGTTTGATTTGGAATTGTCAAATCAGCCAAAAATTTAGTATAAAAGAAGGGACATTTTCCCTCAAGAAGGCAATCAATAAAATTTAACTAAATAGTGCGGTTCAGCTGCACTTTGTTAAAAACTATTGTTCTTATTATTTGACAGTGCTCTTTGAGTGCACTAAAATAAAATTAAATAATAAATAAAATTTTAAACAATAAATACTTTACAGTGGACTGTGGGTCAACATCTCCCACTCCTTGTGCTCGACTGCGGAAACAGTCCTTGGTTTCGAGCGCCCACTCCAACGAAATCAATGGTACGATGAGGAGTGTCGCTTGGCAACTGCAGCGAAAAACGCCGCATACAAGAAAACGTTGCATTCAGCCTCTACGAGAGCCATTGTCGAGAACTATAGAGAGAGGAGAATGGATGAAAAACGCCTTTTCAGACGCAAGATGAGGAATCAGAAAAGGCGTGAGCGTGAGGAAGTCGAGATGTATACTATAGATGTAGGAATGACGCTCGAAAATTTTATCAAGAGGTTAAGTGTCTAAGCGTGCAGCCCTGAGGTTGTGCAGGAACTTCTCTACGCTGCTACGGGGCGATGACGACACCAGTACCGCCTTTAGAGATGTTGTACCGAATCCAATCAATGATGACGACGTGTGGATTCCTAGCCATGAAGATGTCAAAGTCGCGGTTATGCGTCTTAAAAACAATAAAGCTGCAGGTCCAAATGCCTCCCTGCTGAATTGTTTAAGACGGGATGTATGACGCATGTACCAGCTTATTTATAAAATATGGTTAGAGGAATGTATGCCCACCGATTGGAACCTCAGTGTCCTCTGTCCAGTCCTGAAAAAGGGAGACCCTACATGGGTATAACCCTTCTCTCTATCGCTTATAAGGTTCTGCCAGGCGTATTGTGTGAACGACTGAAGCCACTCGTCAAAAAACTGATTGGACCTTATCAGTTCGGTTTCAGACTTGCCAAGTCCACCATCGACCAGATCTTCACACTACGCCAAATCCTGGAAAAGACCAACGAAACACAAGACGGCACACCATTTTTTTGTCGACTATAAGGCAGCCTTCGATAGCCCCATAAGGGATCGTGTTTTTGCCGCAATGTCTGACATCCGTATACCTGCGAAGCTGATAAGGTTGTGATATGAGTAATTCCTGCTACTCCGTCAAGGTAGGAATGGACCTCTCCGAACCTTTGATACCGTGCGAGGTTTCAGACAAGGCGATCCCTTATCATTCAACCACTTCAACTTTGTCATGGAGAGTGTTCTGCTAAAGGCGGAAGTGCATCGCAATGGCACTATTTTTCAAAAAAGTGTCCAGTTGCTTGCGTACGCTGACGACATTGACATCCTAGGGCGTACCCAGCGAGATGTTACTGCTGCCTTTAGTGCTATTGAACGGGAGTCTACTAAGATGGGTCTGGCAGTAAATGAGGCCAAAACAAGGTATATGTTATCGATAAGTATGCGGCGTGACTAACTGGCGTAGGCGCGCAAGAAGCGGAGGCGCCTGGAAGGATGTGTTGCGGCAGCCGAAATCCGTTAGTCGGGTTGGTTGTTAATGGCCAATTAAGTAAGTAAGTAAGTATCATTGTACTGAACAGTAGCTGGCGCCTCGGTCCAAACCCTAGGTCAGACATCAAAACGAAATATACAAAATTATTTCTTCGGCGACTTCCTCTCAGCAGATTTCTGGCAAAAACTCTAAGAGCAAATAAAATTGCTATGAAAAGTTGCTCAAAAATCTGTCGTTCGAAGTCGACTTTAAACTGTATGTCTCACCACTCCTGGCGTAATCCAGACTGAAGGGTGTAAGACCAATTATGTATGTATGCATTTACATATATTGCAGAAACACAAGATCACAATGCCAGACTTTCCAGTGATTTTCGTTGTTGATGATATTTTCTCTGGGAGGCAAGAGTTAGACGTTTTAGAAAAGAAATGTGAAAAAATACTCTGAGAGTTAACAAAACTAAAATGAAAAGTTTATGAAAAATCTGTCGTTACATTAACGCACACAACATAAGTGGTGTGAGAAACTAAGTCGTAATCCTGAAGAATGTATATAAATTTGTTAAACATTTCCACGAATTACTACAATGAACTTTCGTCATCAATATGTCTAAACAATTGAATGGTATCGATGATTTCCAAATAAATATTACAAAAAAACTGTTAACAACCACAACGTTTCCGATATACAATTTCTCCTAACTGGATAGTTTTCGGGAAGATGTAATAAAATCAATTTAATTTCCAAATTGTATTTGAATAATATTTCCTTTCAATAACAAATGAAATAAAGCATACTTTAGTTGTACATTATCATGAACTGTTCAACAAAAGTTCTTTATATTCTCTTTTTGTTAAAAGTAAAAATAATATTTGTTTGTTCGATTTGATATTCACTTTTCAATTCAAACACAGGGAATGTTATACTGTACGAATCATTCAGTTCACATATGTTGCGTTTTATTGACGTTTATGCAGATCTACTGACATACACCTCAACCATTTCGCAGACCACAACATTGTTCGCCATTCTTTATTTTTTTTTTCAGAGGTTTTAATATAAAACTGGATACGAATCTTCATCACTTTATCAAATTATAATAAATTGTATTAATTTATTTATAGACCACAATAAGTCGCAGTAGTCTAATAGATAGTGTGTTGGCTTATTAGACACGAGGCTACGGTTCAAATCCCAGGTCAGATATCTCGAAGAAAACGTAACATGAACAAGTATTTCTTCGGCGACTTCCCCTTAGTAGACTTCTGGAAAATATTCTAAGAGCAATGTTCAAATGAAGTTTTATTGAGAAGTAATTTTTCTATAATAAATTTTTCTATTATACAAGTTTATAATGTAATAACAAGTGGTGTAATAACAAGTACATGCACTTATTGTATATGTAGGTAATCGATTAATATTACTAATTATAAATATTGCTTCAGGTATATACAATACAATACAAGTTAGAATATTAAAAAAATAATACAATAAAAATAATTATTAATATAAACCAATTAACTCTCTTATTTTTCATATCCTTATCCTCTGTAAGGGTTTAATTAGAATGTAAGCCAACCTGGAATCAGTAGGACAATATTCATAGAGCACCTTTCCAGTCTTTCTTAAATTTCTCACGAAATAATATTTTACGTCTATATGCTTGCTTGTTGGTGTTATTTTCTCCTCTTGTAGCATCTTTAAACAGCTCTGGTTGTCTTCAAAAATTATGGGATCACAGATGTTAATTTGAAATTCTTTCAGCAACTGGATAAGCCATAGCAACTCTTGAGACGCTTCCGCAAGAGAAATAAATTCAACTTCAGTTGATGATAAAGTTACGTTTTGTTGTTTTCTGCTGGCATAACTTATCACGGTATCACCAACTTTAAAAATGAAACCACTTGTTGATTTTCGGTCCTTTATATCACCTGCCCAGTCAGCATCAGCATACCCTTTTAATTACAAATCTGATACACAACTCTAGGTCCTTTGTACCCTTCAGGTATTTCATTACTCACTTCAATTTTGCCCAATCATTTTCGTTTGGATTACTTATTTTTCGAGATAGGATTGATACGGCCACAGCAATATCCGGACGTGTGTTATTTGAAACATATAACATCGAACCAATAGCCTTGCTATATAAATTGTTGTTATTCAGGATATTTTCAGAATTTACCTTCAAATAACCAGGATCCACCGGTATAGTTGAAATCTTTGCATCTTTAAGATTGTAGTCATCCAATATTTTTTCAATATATTTTCTTTGTGATAAATAAAACATTCCATTTTCTCGTGTGACTTCGATTCCCAAATAAAGCCTCAAATCATCTAGATCAGTGATTTCAAATTGGGACTTTAAAATTTTTATAATATCATTGATTTTCACATCATTATTCGATGCGATGACAATATCATCAACGTAGATAAGAACGTAAGTAATTGAATCGCCACTGCCTTTCACATACAAACAAGGTTCTGCTTCTTCCCTTCTGAATCCCGAATCAATTAGTATATTTTGTAACCATATTTTTTAGAAGGTACACCTTTGTTGCTTCTCGAAGACATTCTGGGAGTAACATGTTGTTTTGTTTCTGACTCGGACGATGATTCAAAACTACAAAAGTTATCGGTACTCATTACATCAACATCACTAGAAGATTTATTCGTTAGTAGAACATTAACTAGACTCCAATTACCAACATCACCATTGCTTAAAACGCCACTTTCACAATTACATAAATTAGTAATACTCATATTATTTTCAGGTTCCAAAAATTTTACATCTCGACTTATGATTATTTTCCCCCTTTTCGGTATTCAATAAGCGAAAAGCTTTGGATCCTTCTACATAGCCAACCAATTTGCATTTAACGGATACTACGTCCAACTTTCTACGATTTTGTTTATTAATTTGAGCATATGCCACAGAGCCAAACGTACGAATGTATTTTAGATTCGGTGGTTCTCCATACCATAGCTCGAATGGTGTAACATTTACAGCAGCAGACAAAAGACGATTTTGAATATAATTGGCGTTGTTAACAGCTTCAGCCCAAAATTTTAAATTCATGTTCGCCCCGTACATCTCGCCATCTCCATTAGGCTTCTATTTTTCCGTTCTGCCACTCCATTTTGCTCAGGAGTATAGGATGCGGTCAACTGGCGAATGATACCCTTATCCTTGAAGTATTGTTGCATTTCTTTATTTACGAATTCTCCACCTCTATCAGTTCTGAGTATCTTAATACGTTTTCCAAGTTGATTCTCCGATTGTTCAATAAATTGTTTAATTTTTATAAAAGCCATATCCTTCGATGCAAGAAAGAAAACAGTGCAATAACGACTATAATCGTCAATTAGCGTCAAAAAATATCTGTTACCACTAGGTGTTGTGTTTTGCATTGGACCACATAAATCACAGTACACCAAATCTGAAATTTCTTCAAATATCGACGATGACGACTTTGAAAATTTATTTCGTGTGAGCTTTCCTCTTAAACAAATTTCACATTCAAAAGAGTATTTACATTTCCTAATTTTTATACCTTGCACTAAATTCTTCGAAACAGACATACTTATGGCTTGTATATTTTTGTGACCAAGTCTACGATGCCAAACGTGAACACAATCATTTTGATATTCAGATATATTCAAGGCTTTATCTTTATGGTTTAATACAAATAAATAGTTTTTCAGGTAACCAGTGGCATACATTTTTCCATTTTTAGAAATTTTGCAACCATCATTATCAAATCTTACCTCAAAACCAATATCAGTTAATCTCCGGACAGATAATAAACTCCCATCTAATTCAGGAATGAAAAGTACATTGCGGACAGAAATCTCTTTATTTTCACAAAATAATTTGCAATCTCCCACTCCGATTACTTTAACATCAGAGCCATTTGCCATATATACAGTGTCCACGATTTTGTTCAAATTAGTAAAACACTTTTCTTCACAACACATATGATTTGTTCCTGCAGAGTCTACATACCATTCACATTTTGGTCTTTGTTGCATTACGCCAAAACAGATATTATCTTCATCTCTTATGATGTTCACACGATTGTTGTTCCTTTCTCTATTTCTGGAGTCCTTTTTCGAATGTCCCGGCTTGCCACATGAATAACATTTTGGTATAAATTTTCTTTTCTTTTGTGTCTTGAACGCAGAATCATTATTTTGTTCTTGCCCAGATTTTCTTTTATACTCCTGCACCAACTTCTCTTTTACAAAATCTATAGTGAGATCAGCTTCCGGACGCATTTCCAACGAAGAAATCAAGTTATTATAATCATCAGGCAATGTCCCAAGCAAAAATGCAACAGTTTTGTGTTCTTCCAGATTTTCACCCAAATCACGCAAACGGTCAACAATTGATAAGAATTCCGTTATGTGATTTTCCATATTCTGGCTAACAACCAACCTTTTCGATGACACTAATCTAAGAAGACTCACCTTGCTCGTTATATTTGCTTTCTCATGATGTTTCTTTAAAGTATCCCAATATTCTTTTGCTGTTTTCAAATGATTTATCAAAATTTTCTGCGACTCCTCAACAGCAAGACCTATAGCAACTCTGGCCTTTCCGTCTTGCGCCAACCATTTTGCATCACGTTCTTCAGGAACCACACCAGCAACTACATCCCACAACTCCCTTTACAGCAACAACAACTCCATGTTAAATTTCCACACATGATAATTGCTGTTTGTCAATTTTGGAAACTGTGCAATTGCCGTATTCATTTTTCCTTTTTCTCTTAATAAAAAAATTTTTTTATTTTTTTTAAATTTCCACAAATTTTTTTTTTTTTTTCATTTATTTTTTGTTTATTGAATCTTCATTAATAATGAACTAACAATAATTATTCAAATCTTAAAACTACAAAGAAAATCTTAAAACTAAATGAAAATCTTAAAACCAAAACAAAAATTATATATTTATTTAGCCATTGCCAAATAAAATAAAGTATTCAAAAATAATAATTCAATAATAATAATAATAATAAATAAAATATTCAAAAATAAAATTCAATAATAATAATAATAAATAAAAAATTCAAAAAGAAAGTATCATGTCCCTCATCTTCGGCCGAGCGCAAGAGTATCCTTTCTCTTCAAACGAATATGGCCAGCGTGACGTAAAATACCACGGACTAACGGGTTTATGTGGCCATCTAGGTTATCTAAATACTTTTCAGCACATCTTGTAATTTCCATTTTAACCAGCGGGACGTCCAGATCTTTGTGAATATTTGAGTTTTTGATATACCAAGGGGCGGCAGTGATCATTCGTAAAATTTTATTTTGGCGCCTCTGAATTTTCTCCACGTTTGAAGCTGAGGCAGTACCCCATAGCTGTATTCCATAACACCAAATGGGTTTTAATATTGATTTGTATATAAGGAGTTTACAATCTAATTTAAGTGATGAATTTCGACCAATTAACTAATTTATTTGAGCAGTTTTCATATTTATTTGTGCCAGTTTTGACTCAATATGCAATTTCCACGTTAAACGACGATCAAGGTGCATACCCAAGTACTTTACATGAGTGCTTTGTGGTATTGTCTGATTATTAATGCATATAGCAGGGCAGGTCTCTCTTCGCAATGTAAAGGTTACGTGGGAGCATTTTTGTTCGTTAACCTTTATCCTCCATTTCTTCAACCATTCTTCCAGTAGGGATACTTGTTCCTGTAAGAACTGCGATGCAATCTGTGGGTTCATATGAACGCTTAAAAATGCAGTGTCGTCAGCAAATGTGGAAGTATGTATGTTTTCACTTATCGGCATGTCAGCTGTAAATATCAGGTATAAAACAGGACCTAGTATGCTACCCTGAGGAACACCGGAGTTAATTTTTTGAGGGGAACTTAAAAAATTACCTTGTTTAATTACAAATTTTCTATCACTTAAATAGCTCTTCAATATTTCATATATATTTTCAGGGAATATTTGCTTCAATTTGAGTACAAGACCTTCATGCCACACCTTATCGAAAGCTTGAGAGACATCAATGAAGAGTGCAGAACAATACTTTTTTTCCTCGAATGCATTTCTTATTACATTAACGAGTCTATGGGTTTGCTGAATGGTACTATGTTTTCTCCTAAACCCAAATTGGTGATTAGGGATACAACCGCATTCATTCAACAAAGGTGCTAGCTTACATATCAGTACCTTCTCAAATAATTTAGATAGGTTAGGCAAGAGACTTATCGGTCTATATGCATCAACCTTGGTATGATCCTTACCTGGCTTCGGTATCATGGTAATGAGTGAAATTTTCCATTGTGTAGGGTAATATCTTAGTCGAATAACAGCATTCATAATGAATAAAATAACTTTTACTGCTATGCTAGGTAAATTCAATAGCATTTTGTTGGTTATTTTGTCAATCCCTGGGGCTTTCCTCGGGTTAAGATTTTTAATGGCATTCACAATATCATGAAGCTTAAACCTAATGGGTCTGGGAGCCTTCGCAACAACAATTGGTAAATTAATTATTTCGGTAGACTTGTTAGGGGTGAAAACAGTTTTCAGGTGATTCACCAATAGCCTACCTTTTTCTGCATCACTTCTTGCCCAGTTACCATTTGAGTCCCGTAAAGGTGGTTTATTAATAATTGGCCTTTTCAGATTCCTGGTTGCACGCCATAATGAATAATTTGTTTGTGGAGTCGCGTCCAGATTTTCCAAATAATTTTTAAAAGATAGAAGCCTTTGTGATTCTAGTACCTTTTGAAGTCGTTTTGTGCACTCATTTAGTTTTCTTTTAAGTTGAGGTGATCTCTGTAGTTGCCACTCTCTACGGAGTCTTCGTTTTTCTAGCACAAGATTTTCGATATCAGCGGAATAAATTCTGTTGTACCTAATTCGTTTTGGGACCTTAACAGCGCTTTGGGTGGCTAACGTAAGGGTTTTTTCAAAATCATATACTGCCTGGTTTAAATTTCCACAAATAAAACAATTTTAACAAAACACGCGAGTCTGGGACCATCACCTGTTCAAATGCAGTTTTATTGAGAAGTAATTTTTCTATAATAAATTTTTCTATTATACATGTTTATAAAAGCATACTAAGTTTTATGAAAAACTTACACATCCAATGTAATAACAAGTGGTGTGTTAACAAGTACATACACTTATTGTATATGTAGGTAATCGAATAATATTACTAACAAGCAATGCCATGAAAAGCTTCTCAAAAATCTGTCGTTCGCAGTCGTCTTTTAACTCTTGGTCGCGCCACTTATGAATAAAATTAATCACACACCACATAAGTAGTGTGAGAAGCTTGGTCGCAATCCTGATTGAAGTGTTGCAATGACCAATTATGTTTGTATGTGTAAATAAATTGGGTCAGCGAGCTTGCGATTGCTGAGCAATGATATAACAGTTATTGTCCTAATTGCCGCTTGAATATCAGGGATTATAATCAAATATCGATTGCGTTATGTTTGCGATAATAAATCCGTTTAATCAAACAATCTCGAAATCTACACCTTAAACTGGAAAGAATACAAGAAAATACATCGACTTATAGGACAATTTAACTCTTAAATGCCTACTGTATCTTTTAAGATACAACCAAAAAATTCTTACGGTTCCAATTTTGTATCACATTTAATAAAAAATAAATGGATGTATTTAGAACATCATAACACAGATAACATAAGCAGAGATAAATAAAGGATTTGAAAAAAATTCAGGATAGTGTAAAAATACTTCATTAAGCATAAAAAGTGTTTACAAAAGCTTTTTGATACAAAATTTGGCTACATAGCGTTATTTAATCGTTGTATATTTTAAGATACACTGCGCATTCATCTACGCATTACATATTCATTTTATTTCAATTATGTACTGTGTTATTGTGCTATTTCATATGTGATTATTTATTTTGAGTTTTGCAATAGACGACAGACACATTTTAACTGATTTCATAATTTAGAACTAACTAAAAGAATTTTAAAGTCATGTCAGGGTTTAGAAAGGTTGATGGAGTCAATATGAGTGATGAGGAAGTTTGTGAATTGTTTTGCAATAGTGAGGGTGATGACAGTACGGACATCAGGGACTCAGATGGCGATGAAATGCAGGTTACTAACTCATGTAAAAAAAGACCACAGCGCCTAGGAGCTTCTTGAATGATAGTAATATAGGACGAAAATAATACAGAAAGTGATAGTGAAGATGAACTTGATTCTTTCATACAAATGATAAATGATGATAATAATCATCAAGTTCCGGCAGAGGCAAATTTAGGTAGATTTGAACCGTTGAATTTAACACCTTCTACTTCTAATGCAAAGACTACCTATGGTCAAACAAATAATTGGAGCTCTTTTTCTTCCGAGTTTAATGAGATTTTTATAAATCCAAAGTCATCGGAATTTGAAAGAGTTTTATGGAAAAAGGGACATCTTCAATTTAATGCTAACAAAGTCCAGTTTGGAGGCGATAGTGACCTTACAGACGATATAAAGGCATTGCAAACGCCTTTTAAAGTTTGGTGTCATTTAATTCCGCAATCATTAGAAGAAGACATTGTAATGAAAACTTTAAGATATGCTGGTGTTGATAAACCTTTTAGTTTCACTGTGTCCGATCTCCGCAAATTTATACGAATTCTCTTTTACATGACATACTCCAAACTTCCAAACAACAGAGACCACAGAAGTGTTCAAATAATACAAAGCCAAATGACTCTGAAACGCTTTGAAAATTCTTAAGTTTTTGCATTTTAACGACAAAAGCAAAATGCCTGATCGAAATGATTTCAATCGCGACAGGCTTTACCTAATTCTGCCAATTATTGATACCCTAAATATAACTTTTTCTACCGTACCGAAACTAAACAGATTGAGTGTAGATGAGTAAATGTGATCCATAAAAATCGTAAGTTATATGAAACAATATTTACCTAACAAACCAAAAAAGTTGGGCTTGAAAATTTTTGTACTATGATACAATGGTATTCGCCTACACATTTGAGCTGTATAGCGGAGCAACTGGAAAGTTGGCAGATGGTGAGCCAAATCTTCAATACTCAGCAAACATTGTCGTAAGACTTATTCGGGGAGTACCGCGATATCAAAACTTTGTGATATACTTTGATAATTTTTATACAACAGTGCCTCTCATAGTATATTTGCGCACACAGGGAATTCTGGCTGTTGGTACAATTAGACGCAATAGAATTAAGAATTGTAAGTTACCTGCAGAGAAAATAATGATGAAATTCGAAAGAGGAACAAGTCAGGAATTTGTTACCAACATACACGGTATCGATGTGACCACATTATCATGGAAGGACAATCGAATTGTCAATCTTATTCCAAACTATGTCGGTACTAAGCCCCCACTAGATATATATAATACAGAGAGTGAACCTTTAACAATAAAACGCTTTGATAAAAAGGAAAAAACTATCAAAAGTATTCAATGTCCATAAATCATTAAAGATTATAACTGCCACATGGGCGGAGTAGACTTGATGGATAGCTCAATAGGCCGGCATAAAATACCAATGAAAAGCCGTAAGTGGGCAACGAGAGTATTTTACCACCCTCTTGACATGACATGTGTAAATGCCTGGATCCTTTATAGAAGAATAAACAAAGATAAACCAGAATCTAAAATACGATTACTCGGTTTCAAATTGGAAGTGGCTGATGCAATATTTATTTATTCATATAACAATAAAACTATTCCAGTAAGAGAACGCCCAACTTTGGAAAAACAAATAGAAGAAAAAAAACCAAAGCCGAATGCATGCCAGCGCCACCGAAGGATACCCGGCTAGATGGAATCAGTCACTGGATTACAATGAAAAAAAAGCAAGATGTAAGATGTGAATTTGTATGTGACCGCTGAAAAAAATTGTTTTTATTAATACCATAACTTTTAATTACTTTTATTACTCTATTTTGCTCGTTTTTTTTGCCCTAGTGACATTAATTTTATATGTTTATTTATTAAAATTGAATTAACTGTGTTTTTAAAATTATTTTTTACTTTTATAAATAAAAAAACCTTTAAAAATTAAAATACTGGTATTTTTTCTTTGAAAATTAAAATATAGTTGAGTGCGCATTGTATCTTTTAAGATGCAACCAATATTTTTTTTTATAAAAATCACCACAAAAAATTAAAAAAAAGCGGTTGTTATTTTTTTTAAAGTTTTACATGTTATATATTTGCCTCGTGAAAATTGGCGTGGTTGCGCATTTAAGGGTTAAGTGGAAATAACCCGATACGAATGTGTTAATACAGCCAAGGAAGAAATTATATGGTACATGTGTTTTTTCTAAAAATCTCTTTGGTTTTAAAGCTTTTTTAAAAGTTTATATATTTTTTATATTTACTAAAGAGAAACAAAAAATTTAAGTAAAAAATTTTCAGAGTTAGTTTATTTTATAAAATATTTCTTATAGCTAATTCAAATCCTTAAAGGAAATATTTATATGGTACAAAATAATATATTATATAAAAAATATAAAATATAAATTATTTTTACAAAATATAATTAATTACTTCATTTAACCGAAGTGGCATAGAGTTTATTAATTTTTGTATCTCATCTTGGGGAATTTCGTCCCATTTTTTTTATTAAAGCTTCTTTCAGGTATTTTAAGGAGTTATAAGACATCCCACTCTTGTATATTTCGGCACTTAAAATTTCCCAGAGGTTTTCAACAGGATTTAGATCGGGTTGTCTTGCTGAAAAGTTAAATTATTTCCATAATTTTCTTCAGCAAATTCAACGAAAACATTGTCCAGTAATTCCACAAAAAATGATACCCAAACCACGATTGACCCCTAGACCCAAGGCAGCCAGATTGGCTTTCGCTCAAAAATATAAATTTTGGGAAGAGGAGTGGCGTAGTATTATATTCAGTGATGAAAAAAAATTCAACCTTGATGGACCTGATGGATTCAAATATTATTGGAGGGAAAAAGGAGGTGATACGCGGACCAGAATCACACATAATTTTCAGGGAGGATCTTTAATGACTTGGGTAGCTTTTGGATATAGAGCACGTTCTCCATTCTGTGGAATTACTGGACAATGTTTTCGTTGAATTTGCTGAAGAAAATTATGGAAATAATTTAACTTTTCAGCAAGACAACGCCCCTATACATGTATCCAAAAGGACCAAAGCATTTTTTGAAGAAAAGTATATAACTGTTTTGGACTGGCCACCACTTAGTCCCGATCGAAATCCTGTTGAAAACCTCTGGGAAATTTTAAGTGCCGAAATATACAAGAGTGGGATGACTTATAACTCCTTAAAAGACCTGAAAGAAGCTTTAATAAAAAAATGGGACGAAATTCCTCAAGATGAGTTACAAAAATTAATAAACTCTATGCCACTTCGGTTAAATGAAGTAATTAAAAATCGAGAAGGACACACGCAGTATTAAAATTAATGTCTTATTTAAATATATTTAATTAGCTTTAAGTTTTGAATTTTTTCTTATTTTGTACCATATAAATATTTTCTTTAAGAATTTGAATTAGCTTTAAGATATATTTTATAAAATGAACAAACTCTGAAAATTTTTTACTTTAATTTTTTGTTTCTCTTTAGTAAATATAAAAACTATATAAAATTTTAAATTAGCTTTAAAACCAAAGAGATTTTTAGAAAAAACACATGTAACATATAATTTCTTCCTTGGCTGTATAAAAAAGAATCGTAACTTTTTTAACAACAAAAATGAAAGACAGTGAAAAAGTTGTTTATTATCTAATATTCAGGAGTTACTCTCCAAATAAATAGACTCATACATCTCTTTTCTTTAATGACTTTTAGCACAAATCAATCATATTCTACGAGTTGTCTAGATTTCGATGCTACATATTGTGCAGGTAATAAATATCGCATTATTAATCATCTGTATGGACCAGCACCATTTTTCGTCGCTTGTAATAACAGCGTAGACGATGGAGGTTGGATCGTTATTCAACGACGCATCAATGGATCGGTGGACTTTTACCGCAACTGGACAGAATACAAAGCTGGTTTCGGTGATCTCGATAGTGAACTCTTTATAGGACTAGACAAATTGCATGCTCTAACCTCTACTCTTAAACCCGTAGAGTTGCTGATACAATTACAAGATTTTGACAATGTGATGAAATACGCAAATTATGATGACTTTCAAATTGGCAATGAAAGTCAAAATTATAAACTAATTAGTGTAGGGTCGTATACCGGCGATGCAGGGGACTCGTTTAGTCTACATGTCGGTTATAATTTCTCTACAAAAGATCGTGATAACGATAATGGAAATGAAAATTGCGCAGTAGTTAAAACTGGTGCCTGGTGGTATGAGGACTGTGGTTGGAGGTCAGTTCATTAAATATTCATAAATATGTTATTTATTATTCATTTTATTGTTTTCAGCAATCTAAATGGTAAATACTATAACGATCCATCAGAATTAAATGATGCGCCAGTTGATAAGCGTGGCATTAATTGGAGTAGTTTCCACGGCTACAAATATTCATTAAAGTTTGTACAAATGTTGATACGACCAAGGAGGTTGTAAATGCTAAATTGGGAAATTCTATCTCCGACATTAAAGGGATTGTTTTAAATAAAAAAATAAACAAAAAAATTAAATAAAGAATTTATTTATAAATAAATTAAAATGATAATCGTTCTTTCATTACCGACTGTAATCGGCAAGTATTATTTGGTCATAATCAGAAAAAATCTAGTTTTGAATTAACCATATTCTTACTAACATAAAAATGTAACAAATCGTACTAACATGAGACGCTTAGACTTTTTATAACCTATAAACTCGCACTGTACAACATCTAATCGAAATTGATGTTGTTAGCATTTATATAATATAAACAGAAAGGCATTCGCCTTTATAAGCTCCCCGCATATACTAATTTATTGGAAGAAGTAGCCATAGTCTCAATGATTCTAAAACACGATGGTTGGGTGTTATATGGGATCGGAGATATAGGCGTCGAAGCTAACTTCTTTTTTCAAATTAGCAAAATAAGTTCTTTACATAAGTCGGGAAGAATTATCGCCTTCTATTTATTGATTACTTGAAATTTTAGTGTCAGTCATAGCTGCCAGATTTGACCATTTATGCCCTGTACTCTGACGATTTTTAATAATTTAAAATTTACATCATTTTCTTACTTTAGTACTTCGAGTTGCATACAAAAATTTGCAGTTGTTGCTTTTGAAAATTTAAATTAGCAATACCAAGGAGTAAAGGAGATAGTTATATTATTTTTTTAAGTTTTTTTGCGAACACCTGTGATAATTTTTTCTGTATTTTTTTACCTTTTCATCTATTAAAAGCCAAAAAATTACAACTGCTAAATTAGCTAGAAAAGCTAAATAAACTAGCACAAAAAAGTGGCCATTAGTGAATTTTTTTGCACAATAAATATAAATAATTTAATTAAAAATAATGGATAATCTTGCCAACATGTTAACATGAGCAGTTCTGTAAGTATAACATTAAAATAAAAGTATTTTATAAGAACTCTTTAAATAAGACTTTAATAACTATAATGAAATTGAACAGAACAGCAGAAAGAAAAGGTAAATTCGAGATAAATTGATGGAAAACCCTGAAATAAAAACATGTGCCGAAAAATAATAATACAGTGTTCTGCGTCATTTGCAATGTTAATCTAAAATTATCATCATGGAAATCGGATTTAATAGCCCATATGGAATCTGAAAAACATCGAGATGCTGCTAAAGCCAGCGTTGCCAAAATGATAATTTTATCATATTTTTGATGATTTTTGAACCAAAATCTGATTTGATGATTTTTTTCTTAAATTATGATTTCTAATTTATAAAAATTATGATTTTTTATCATTGTGCTACATAGTAAAGTTAAGTTTGCTTTTATGTACTTGGTTTTATGTACTTTGCTTTTTGTACTTTACACTTGTTACCTTGTAACAAACACATGAATGCATGAGCATAAAAATACATGCAAGATATGTATTATTAAAAATATGAAACCCTGTATATATTACAGTAGAAGCTCACAAATTAGAACCTATTTTAACACAAGAAATCCCCAAATTCTTTTTATTCTGTAAAACTTAAAAGGGGAATCACCAAATTATATATGTTTTTCCGTATTTGATGTTTTTTGTCGCATTTATGTATTTTGTGGCTGGTTTATTTGTGAATTTTGATACGCGTGTACATGCCAAAATCTCTATAAAAAGTGAAAGTGTATTATTAGAAATGTCAAATAAACGTAAAAACACTTTATCGTTGGAAACTAAGGCCAAAATATTAGAAAAGCTTGACAAAGGCGTTCAAGGGAAATGGTTAGCTTTAGATTTTAATGTGTCAGCATCTTCAGTCAGCTACATCAAATCACATAGGACTTCAATATTAAATGCTGTTTCCAACACATATCAGGAGGCAAGCAATAAATCTTTGCACAGCGCTGAATATCCAAAAATGGAAAGTCGTCTGTATGAGTGGTTTTTAAATCAAGGAGAAAAAAGTGTACACTGACTGCGCCCATACTTAAAGAGAAAGCTAAACAAATATTTAGGGAGTAGTATCCCGATAAAGATGAAAATGCATTCCGTGAAAGTGATGGATGGTTTTCCAAATTTAAGAAACGACAAGTTGGATTCTATTTAATTCTTTATTTTTTATTCGAAAAAAAAACGTGCAGAAATTATAATAATTCAGAAATTAGAATTACCTCAAAAACAAAGCGGTTCTAATTTGTGAGCGACTACTGTATAGTAATAGTTCTTCATAAAACTTTTTCATACTACATGTACTTTTTAATCTGAATTTATTTTTGTCAAGCTTTCTTAAATAAGTAAATATTTATTTATATAAATACATACAGTTATTGTTCTGATGAAATCAGATTTGTCAGCATATAAACGTAAGTACACGTTTCTCCATAAATGCTTTAAAAAATAATAATTTAAATGCATATGTTAATATATTTTAATTATAATTTTGAAATAAAATTTTGTATTAAAATTATGATTTTTTCCATAAAATATGATTTTCATTCTGCATATGATGATTTTCTCCTCAGAGGTTCTGGCAACGCTGGCTAAAACGATTAATCAACCTAAAATTGATGAGCATTACCCACCAAAGCATAGCAGATAAGCAAGATAAGATTGGCTTTATTTGTTGTTGAACATAATTTGCCGTTTGCTGTTGCATACATTTGGGAAAGGTATGCCAGAATTCTTTTAAGGATTCTAACATAGCTACTAATATCAACATGGGCAGAACAAAGGCAAATGCCATTATAAAAAATGTGGTGAAAAAAAATAGTTTGAAACTACAAATTACATTTTAAGAAATAATTGTTTTTCACTTTGTGTGGATGAATCTACAGATTTATCGAATACTAAATCTTTGTGTTCATTTGTTCGCCTATGTATTAATTTTGAAATTAAAGATTTATTTTATGGATTGCTTACCGTCGATAATTGCGACGCTTATAGTTTGTATAATCTTATTATAAACCATTTTAAAGAAAATGTTAATTCTAAAGATAATATGGTAGGGTTTGCTGCAGATGGAGCGGCGGTAATGACGAATAAACATAAATCTGTGGCGCAACTTTTGAAAAATTACAATAAGAACTTATTTGTCATTAAATGTATATTTCATTTTTTAGCTCTATGTTCATCTTACGATTGCCTCAAGCTACCCCCGTCCGTCGAAACTTTAGCAAGAAACATATACAATTATTTGTCGAATAGCCCAAAAAGTTGCAACCAAAAAACAAAAAAAAATGTTACACCCCAGTCAAACTCGCTGGTTATCGTTAGCATTTTACGAACCATTAAAAATTTATTTTGAAGACGCGGCTAACATAGATAACATTGATACAGCTTAATTAATTATAAACAATTTAAATTCAACAAATAAAATTTATTAAATTTTCTTAATAATATTTTTGGAATCGTAAATAACATAAATAAAATGTTTCAAAGTGAAACCACTGAGATACAAAAGTCAATTTACTAAGAACTGATCAGTTTTATTTAAGAGATTATAAAAATGAAAGAAATTTCTTAGACTAAAGAAATTTATTTAGGAATTTATGTTAAAGATATTTTTATTAAAGAGAAAATTGATAAAACAGAAAAACATAATATTATTAAAAATTTTATTAATTTTTATATAGAACTGTGTGACTGAGATTCGATTGACAAATTCGATCGATTCGATGAAGACAAATATAAAGCCTTAACCGTAATTAATCCACAACATATAATAAATGGAGAAAACATTTGTTTCTATGATATTGTAAATGAATTTGACCATTTTGTTGAGGAACATGAAAGACAAGAAATAGAATCTGAATTAAGACTGTTAAAATTGTTAGACCTTTAACAATTTTATCCGGAAATAGACATAAAACTTCTCGATTTTTGGAAAAAAATTCAAAAATAAATTGAGAGATGTTTCCAACCTTGGCTATATTTATTAAAAAGATATTAGTACTACCGCACTTTTCATCTAATGTAGAAAGAGTATTTAGCCAAGTTAATTTAAATAAAACTAAACTTAGAAATTCCCTACAAAAATCATCTTTATAAGCAATATTGTATACAAAAGATTATTTGCAACTTAGTAAATGTAACTGCTTCGACATAAACATAGTACCTGATATGATTAAAATTTTTAATTCTGATATATATATTTCACCTATCTACCTATATATTTTTAAAAATGCAAATATTTTGTGTAAAACACTCATATTTTAAGTTTATTTTTATAATTAAGAGGCTGAAAACTTCTAAATTTGTGTAAAACACTCGTATTTTAAGTTTATTTTTATAATTTAAAACGCTAAAAAGAGTAGTTAAATTTTTGTTGAATGTTTTTTATGTTTTGTTATTTAATTAAAATGTGTACATTGAATTAACTTTTTATATTTTACTGAAATAAATTTTTTAACTCTTAATAAATTTAAAGAATTATTTTTCTGGCGATTTCAATGAACCTTTTTGACGATTTTTTTAAATATTTGACGACTTGATGCCCTCCTCATTTTGCAGTTATAGTGTCATTGCCTTGCATTTTTGTCAATGATAAATATATTAGCTTCATCGCCTGTGTTAACTTCGTCCCCGATATACATATGTAAGTAATGCTCTATAGTAGCAAAAACTGTTTTGAAATCCTTGGTACCAGGGCTATCCAGCACACTAAGTCCATTTCATTTTGTATCCAATTTTTGACCGACTTATATATTTTATCTAATTGGATAAAAACTCAGCACCGTCGTGTGTATTTGCGGTCACAAACGTTTCTGATCTTTCAACTTGATTATCTACGGTAAGGGAAAAGTTTTTTTATTTATTTGTTTTAGTGTATAATTCAAAGGTTTTCCTTAGTCTTTCTCATAATTTTTCCCCAACACTTAACAGTCTCTGTTAACTTTCACTGTAAAAAAAGAATATAACTTTCATAGCAAAATACCAAAAATACTACGTATGCTTAAAGTTTTGAATTAAATATTAACTTATTTTTTATTTATTGGCTTTTTATTGGCATATTACTTGCGTTTTTGAGATAATTTTGTGACGAATATGTTCTCTTTTTTTCTTCTTTTTAATCAACAAAGCAAAAAAGAAGTCGTAACATTTTTCTAAACTAAAATTTTTTTTAAAAGAATTCATGCCACAACAGAAATGAAAGACGGTGAAAAAGTTATTTATTCTCCAATATTAAGGAGTTACTCTCAAAATAAATAGCGTCATACATCTCGCTTCTTTAATTACTTTTAGCACAAATCAATCATATCCTACGAGTTGTCTAGATTTCGATGCTACACATTGTGCAGGTAATAAATGTCGCATTATTAATCATCTGTATGGACCAGCACCATTTTTCGTCGCTTGTAATAACAGCGTAGGCGATGGAGGTTGGATAGTTATTCAACGACGTGTCAATGGATCGGTTGACTTTTACCGCAGCTGGTCAGAATACAAAACCGGTTTCGGTGATCTTGATAGTGAACTCTTTATAGGATTAGACAAATTGCACGCCTTAACTTCCACACTTAAGCCCGTGGAGTTGTTGATACAATTGCAATATTTTGATGATATCCTGAAATATGCCAGGTATGATGACTTTCATATTGGCAATGAAAGTGAAAAATATAAACTAATCAAATTGGGATCATATATCGGGGATGCAGGGGACTCACTTAGTCAACATGTGGGATATAATTTCTCTACAAAAGATCGTGATAACGATATTGGAAATGAAAATTACGCAGAAATTAAAAATGGTGCCTGGTGGTATGAGGACTGTGGTTGGAGGTCAGTTGATTAAATATTCATAAATATATTATTTATTATTCATGCGTTTATTGTTTTCAGCAATCTAAATGGTAAATTCTATAACGATCCATCAGATTTTTGGCTTTTTATTGGCATATTACTTGCGTGTTTTGAGATAATTTTGTGACGACCATCTTCCTCTTACGTGTTCTCTGTGTTCTCCAAATATGTTCTCTGATTCCCAAGTCCGAAGGTATTATAAAAGTTGTCCATAAATATTAAATGGATCTTCGATAAGTATGCTTTCAGTGGAATACACTATAGATATGCAAAACACCTCATGCCTTTAAATATATCCAGATTGAGAATTTACCCAGTTTGTGTACATCAGTTCAAAGAATGTAATTCCAAACTTATTTTTCTTTGAGTTTATAAGTTTCAGAGAACTTAGTCTCCCTCGATGTATTTTCATAGATTCAACGAGCTATAAATTATTTCTTGATCATATTCCGTTTGAAATGAACTATTTTGAAGATTCCATAAATCGAAAATTTTAGATAGTTATTTGAGACTGCAACAAATAAAATTGCATATCCAGAAAAATAATTTTTTTTTTTTGGTAATTGAACATCTTCCTACAATTGCTCGTACACGGACGTGTCACTATTTCGTGTAAATTCATTTTTCTTTAAGAAAATTATTGAATAATTAAAAAAATTATGCTCTTTTAAAACTCTAAAGTCCTAGCTGTAGTAGATAGCGGAATGTCCAAAGCAACTCTAATGCGTATTGTGTTAAAAGTAACGGGAAAATTAAAATTGTGGTGATAGAATCATGTCGCCCAAGTCTGGTAGAAAGTGTGTTGGCTTATAAGATGTAAGTCCGTGGTTCAGACAACAGTTCAGACATCTTGCCCAAAACGAAATATGAAAAACATTATTTTTTCGACAACTTCCTCTCAGCAATTTTCTGGCGAAAATTTATTGATTAATTAATGCTGTTTTGATAATTTTTAACAACTTAAATGGCTATTGCTATCAACATCAAAAAAAATATTACGACATTATGTTACATGATGGTGGAATAAATTCGACTACGTTTAGAACCAGAACACCACACCATTCTAGTCCCACGTGGCATTTTCTTTCTTCGATTTTAGTTTTGTATTCAATTCATGCTTCTCATAGCTTTCAAATGGTTAAAAATTGTTTGTTGTGTGTGCTTAATATTTCTGGCATTTGTTTCTGACTCTTCATCGAATATTATTTACAATTCGTCGTCTTCAAACCTTTCTGGGAGTTTTCCAAATTCTTCATTTCTCACATCAAAATCATTACCTCTCAACGTCGAAACCATCTTCTGTATGTTGCTTCTGATAGAGCACCATCACCGTATACTTCGACAAGTATTCGATGCGACTCTCCAGCACTTTTCTTAAAATCAAAACAAATTATTATTATTATAAACACAATATAATATTGTATGTTTACAGATTTGATTAGTACTGAATTTGTTTAACAAATGCCATCGCTAATGCAGTATAAACAAAATATTAAGGCTTGTTCGTAATAAATGTTCCCTATGAAGCCATCGTATCTAGGCGCTCACTTCATAGCAGTCTACCTGTTATACATATTGTTACGCAAAGAGAACCAGTGAAACTAACACTAACAAATAACAAACAACATAAGCAAAGTACACAAACAACAATGAAGTAGCGACAGAATTCCCGAGAATGCGAGACCGCGGTCTCTACTTCAAGAATGTTCGTCATACTGATTTTGCAGATATATAAAAAGGCGAGACATAGCAGGCAGCAGCAGTGTTGTCAGATTTTTTTTACCTCCATCGCCAATATCTATACGCAAAAACGCCAAAATAAAATATTATTCATTTTTTCCAAAACAAAAATCGCCAAAAGTTTAAAAAAACATTTATTTTTATTTATTTCATGTATTATAAAGTCAATATAAATCTAATAAAAGTTTATAAAAAAATATTACGATTTTACATTACATTTGCACTTTTAGTGCATTAGTTATTAGTTGTCAAAATATTTTCTACAAAAATTAATTGCATAAATCTATAATATCATATACCTCATTTTCTGCAGATTCATTTTCACTGCTTGGTACATCATACATTGTATTACAATTAAACTTTTTAACATTTTATCTGTAGGCTCATTAGATTGTATTTTAGACTCATTTGATTGCGGCTGTATTACTAAAAGTATATAAAAATACATTAAAATTTATTTTATATATTTGTTTAAAATGAACTTACCAAAATTTTCCATTTTGTTCTGCTTAAATAGCACCGCCATATTAGAAATGTGTTTATTACTTTCTGAATGCTTTTTTAGATCGATCTTATGGGATCCTAGAGCTATTTTGCATCCAAAACACCACGATGTACATATATTGGTCATTAGGTGCAGATTGGTACGACAAAGGGGCATCTGCAAAAGATTTTTCCAACCTACAAATTCAAGTCATTAAAAGGTTTAAAATATTACATTTGTGTTACATTACTTAGCTATGGCCCAACTTACATTTTCCCACTCCTTTCGTTGTCGACGATCTACTTTAATTTTTTTTGAAGATGCCATTTTCGTTTTTAAATAATGCTTTAATAGAATCTTTCCTTTTGAAGTCTTCATTTTTCTATTTACCGTTAACTAATTTGGCATGAATACTGCACATTTAAAGAGGTCTTACACTTCACATTTTTCAATATCAATTTTGACAGAAAAGTACTCTTAACAACAACAATCAGCTTGTTGTTTTTGTATTGTTTTACAAGTGTACGAAATGACAAACACATTGGTATAGCCCATGGTGAAATAATTTAATAATTAAATTTCACCATGGTATAACCCATAAATATGAAATGTATGAGGACGCTAAGTTATTTCGCCAGATTATGTCATCAGTATTTTAGGAGTTCAGTATGATATTCATGAACTATATTGATAAGAGAAAACCATTGAAGTTCTGATTTTTATTGCTCTATAAAAATATATATGTATATATAAAAATATATATATATATATATATATATATATATATATATATATATATGTGGATATAATTATAATTGTTTAGTTGTATTCAGTCATGTAATTTGATATGTACTTTAAAGGCTACCTTTCTGCTGTTCCTAATTAAACATGTTGCTTTTAATTTATACAACCAACATAGTGAATAATATTTGAATGGTTATTTAAGTTTATTAAGAGTAACTTTTGCAATAATCTCTTTATTATTATAATTTATTCATAAAAGTTCAGCCTATATCAGGAACATTTTTCACAGATGGCCACGCTATATTTCATTCTTGTTCTTTACACCTTTTTATTGGATTTAATAATTAATTAATTGACAATCAGCAAATGTTATACTTACTAATTAAAATATTAATTAAAATCATAGTCTAATAATTTTCTAATAACGTACAATAATGATTATTTTTAGTATATTGGTAGCATTTTAATGTTAAACGATGGTACGCTGTTTCCCTTTGCGTAACAATATTATATATATATTATGTGTGCTTGTCGCAGTCCGATCAAAAACTAGAGAAAAGAGCATAAGCAATATGTGTGAATTCTTGAAATTTTTTTTATAAAAATTCATTTCTTCTTTTCATAAAAAACTCTAATTCCATATCTCTACTCCTGGCAATCCACAAGATATTGCCTTTTGAATATTTAAACCTCCTATAACAGTTATTATGTTTCTTAGAAACGTTTCTACATTGCTAATGTACTTCTTTATCTTTCATGTATTTCTATGTTTCAGTATTTCAATTCATTCTTATTTCTCTTTTCTTATTTCATATTTAATATGATTTAATTGTATTTTGTTTTCTTCTGTAATATACGCTATATTCACCATACTATACATATATAACTAGTTGTATTTATTTATATTTTATATTTAGTTTACTCTAATAATTAATTGTAAGACTAACGCCTTCTATATCTCAATCTTTTATAATAAGTTTACTTTAATAATTAATTGTAAGACTAACGCCCTCTATATCTCAATTGTAACCTTACTTTATATAATGCACTACATTATAAGCAACTCTATAATAGAGGCAGCCAACACTTAAATATAAGGGTTGAGCATGCGCGTCTTTGATGTGAAGAAGGAAAAAGTCAGAATAAAGAGGCGCGTGAAAGTGAAAAGACGTACAACGGATTTATTCATTACAACGCCAGAAGTGGGATAACCTAAAAAAAATTTTCTCTTTTTCTCACACGTGGAAAATATTTCTAAGGCAAATCTAATTTATAAGGCGAATGGAGTCGACGTTAAATAGGAAACAAATGATGGACGCGATTAAATTCGCTGGTGTATCAGTTTCGAGTAAGTGCTCAACAGAGGAAGTTCGAAAA
Source organism: Sarcophaga subvicina (assembly GCA_936449025.2). NCBI lineage: Eukaryota > Metazoa > Arthropoda > Insecta > Diptera > Sarcophagidae > Sarcophaga > Sarcophaga subvicina. Next base: position 57,891,327 of record OW388083.2, on the reverse strand, counting down.
ATTTTTGTAAAGAACAAGGACATGCTTGAGGGCACCTTGAAGGACAATTCCGCTATTGCTGGACCTACGAACATTCCTCCTCATTTAACCTCCGTTATTGCCAATATTACAGTGGAAGACACTACAAGTTTGACTGATGAAAAGAACAACGCTACTGCTGATTACATAGAACCTACGAGTCCTACGCAAAAAGTAAAGGAAAAAGTGAAAGTAAAAAGACGTACAACGGATTGATTCATTACACTTCCTTTTGTTATTCTTTAGTCTTTAATTTTACATAATTCTGTTTTCTTTTATTAAATCAAAATATTTACTTTTGCATGTTTAAATTCCAGTACCGACTTGTGTTAATTGAATAACTTTACATTGTTTTTATTTTATTTTCAATTTTACATGTAAAATTCAATGCTTCAATAAACTTTAAAACATTTTTGTAATCAAAAGCTCGATTTTCTAAACATTTTTCAGTAAATTTTACACAATGAATTCATTTCATTGTAAATTTGTTTTTATAAAGAATATTTCTATGTTGCTACATATGTCTGTAAATAAAAAGTAAAAGTAAAAAATTTAGTAAATTTAAAAGAATTTAATTAAGAATTTCAAATAATTCAAGAACCTAAACCAAAGGCCTTAAATTCACACACATACATACATAATATGAATACATAACTGGTTATTACAACCCTTCAGCCAGGATTACGATCTAGCTTCTCATACTTCTAATATTGTGTGTGTTGATTTTATATATGAGAGGCGGGACCTGTACAGTTTAAAGTCAACTCCGAACGACAATTTTTTGAGAAAATTCTTTCATGGCTATTATTATTAACTTTCCACTGTTTTTGGCCAAAAATCTGCTGTGTGTTAATTTTATACACGAGTGGCGGGACCTACAGTTTAAAGCCGACACCAAAAAAGAGATTTTTAAGAAACTTCAGTGCATTTTTATTCACTTTCTGAGTTTTTGTAAGAAATGTACAGTCAGCTAAGAAATATTTTGTTGTATTTCGTTTTGCTAGAGATGTCAGATATAGGACTTGAATCGTGGCCTTACGTCTAATAAGCCAACACACTATCTAGTGAACTGCGGTGACTACACGTAAAGTGGTAAAAAAATCAGATATTTTTCTGTTTCTTAAGCATACAATTTCACCCCATTCACTAGAGTTGTATACTTTATCACATTTGCCGAGAAATCCCATAATCGACTTGAAAGTACCAGCCTATATGTAAATTGTAAGGAGTTATGATGGAGTGCAGAACTTTTTAATTTTGAATTTTTGAGGCCAACATTCTGGAGATGACCCCTATTCATGAAGTGCATTGCACTGGAATAGAGGAAAGACAGTTTATAGCAGAAAGGAAAGAGGGGACAGTGACCAATATTTTTTAATGACTAGTGTATATACCTTTGTCGCTTTTTTTCGAGAATTGCTTTTTCGTAACAATTCTCACTTTCTTTTTTCTATCGCCAGTATTCCCATTCCATCAGGGACTCTGGTGAGCCATGGCCATGGCCTCGGCACCTGAAGTTTAGCACCTATAATTCCTGCATCGTATTAAGAAAGCAAGGTTCTTGAAGTAGTTCCAACAAGCATTGAATTGAATTTTCATGCCCAGAATATCAGTAGATTCTGACTATCCTATATTAACACTTAAAGACGCCGTAGTCCAGCAAAATAGTGTGTTGACTTATTATAGACGTGAGATCACTATTCAAACCCCAGGTCAGACATCTCGATCAAAACGAAATATGAGAAAAATACTTCTTCGGCGACTTATTCTCAGCAGATTTGAGGCAAAAACTCTGAAAGTAAATAAAAATGGATGTAAAAAGTTTCTCAAAAAAAAATGTCGTTCGGAGTCGATTTTAAACTGTAAATTTCACTTCTTATGGATAAAACACACACAACGTATGTATGTGTATATTATACAATGTGCTTATGTTGCAGAAATCAACTTTAAGTCTTTCGCGCATTAAAATCAACGGAAAATTAATGAAAAATATTAATAACATTCGTATACCAGGTACAATGATCTGACATCTTTTTTAATTTTTCTTAAATTTTTTAGAACTTCAGAATATTTGGGCACAATAATATAAGAAAGAACTTCAACTTCTGATTCTTCGGATAGTTCATTTTGATTTTTTTGTAGAGTACGTCTATTACAGCTAGATGGATCGCATGATAAAGACAAAAAATACCAGGAACGGTACTGATTTCCACAAATGATTTCATGACATTAGGGCCGTCGGAAATTGTGCATACAATATGTGTTTCGAAGTCTAGATTTTATGTCTTTAAATGGTTATCAATTATATTCTTTATTTCAATACCGCCACATCTGCCTGGAATGTATACTAAACCTAAGTTGAATATTTCGTTATTGGTACCATATAAACACACCGTCTTTGTTTAATACTAGACCATTCACCAAAAACAGCAGAAAATCTACAATTTTTTTGCCTAATAGATTCTATATCTAAAATAATTTGTTTATTAATTCTTTCCATAAAATTTAGTATTAAGTTTTTGACGGTAGTTGGATTTTTTGGCAAATCTAGGTCCAATTGTTTCAGCGGCAGTCTTATGAAGCAGCTTTCAGTTATCGCGTGGATAGAAAATCCGTCTACAGCAGCTAATCTTGACAATATTTCCTCTAAAGATTGCGTAGGTTGAAGTTGTAGGAATCACTGATGGAACGTCAGATTTCAAAGCAACATTGTGAACTTGTCGCCAGGGTCGTAGTAAACCACTTGTGCATCTCCCTTTGTATATCAATTTTTTTTGGACAGAGAGAAGAATTTAAAATTCCCAAAATTTCCCGAATGAAATTTCCCGGGATTTACCAAAATTCTCGGGATTTTTTTCCCGCTTAGAAACCCTACTCGGAACCCATAAAAGAGTTATATTTGAATGATAGTAGCGACGTAATCGCACCTCTGAATAAACCGAGAACTTTTCACGGTACATCCCGCCACCCAAAAAACATTGCGCCGCTTTCAAAATTGCCTTGACCTAAGTCTGAAAAACGCTATATGTAGTTGTCAGGCAGCCTTTACGAAAGTTTAACATCAGAACTCTTAGTAGTTATATCACAGTCATTAATCTTAGAACCATCAGTGTAAATCTCTATTCTATTCGGAAGAATACAAGGTGTTATATAGTAGACCCTAAAGTATCTTTGTATTGCCAGAGTAGCATGTCCATAGTCCAGATTGGTCTAGAATTTAACAGCATTGTGACTAACTGCCATCAATTCAGTATAGCAAATAATGACTCGATTAGTATTCCCTCTACTGGAAATGTATACCATAAAGCAAGGTGCCCCCGATCTTACCTACTAGCCTTTTCTAGGCGTAAAGCGCAATTGATGCTTTCTTAGCCCTATCAAAAATGTTATCCTTTAATGGGAGAATCAAGATAAGACTGACCTCAAGATATTTAGTACTCTGCAATAAGGAAGGATTGATAAGTTACAAATAGGTACCCCATAACGCCACCTAAAATGTATCAAATCCGTTTAGCGAGGATTCCCACTTGAATCTCACGGTGAACACCATTCAGTTATAAGCTTTAAAGCTTGGTTACATCTTAAATAGAGAGTGTGCTGATCAAAATCTGATATCATATATCTTAACCAGAGACCTTAAACACAGTAAAATGTCGTGTAAGAAAAGTTGGATTCTTCCGAATGAAGCTTTTATTATCGCTGCCTAACCGGAAGAAGAAACTAAGACAAACAGAAATTCATAGTGTTGCCACTGATGGGGAAAAAAATATGACCGTTGACCAAAAGTGAAATAATTTGATCTAAACCACTATATCGCCATTTGGTGTTGTGGGAAACTTCACAAAACTGAGGGTAATACGGATAAGTTTAAATATGTACGAGTACTAAGCGATACAATGATGATATATGTATGTATACTAACGAAAATATAACAGTAATATGGATATTTCAGCAAATTAATTATAAGAAGCTTTCTTCTCATCACATCTAACATTGGTTCTTATCGTTACCGCCCTTGACTGGATTTCATGCAGTTGTTATCTGAACCCGATTGAGAATTTATGATAAGTTGTAAATCACTGATTAAGCTTGAAAAAATAAACAATTTTGATGAATACTTTGTCAAAATAATGTAAGCTTGGAAAGCCACTGTAAATAGATTTGGAGACCCAGCTGCCTAGCAAACTATTATCGATAACAAAGAAGCCTCATATTGATTTTATTTAATAAATACACATTTTTTTATAAAATGTCATTAAATACATTATGCATGTATACACTATTGATAACAACCATTTTTTTTAAATATGGCTCAGTTTTATAAATAATAAGGAAATATGTATTTGTAGAAAAATTATTGGTAGCCATGCTTTGTAACAGGGAGTATTATCATACTGTAAAATTCAATTGCCATTAAAACGTATTCCCTGAGCTGGACGAAAACAAAGTCAATTGAAATGTTAAAGTATCCGGATTGCTTAAGGTCTTAAGAACATAGTTTTCTTGATTTCTTTAAGGTCTTGTCGTAAAATTGTCTGGTATCTCCCAGCAATCCCAATATTTTAAGTTAAACATGTTCTGTTAATAAATTCTGGGTGTTCATTAACCCATTTTTTTCAGTTCTTATTTGTCTCGCACTATGACAGAAAAGACGTACTCGTTATGAGGGATTCTCTGCTAATATTTAACCCCAGGGCCAAGTGTCTTGCTAGAACCCGTTTGAACCTAATATGGGGTCCAAAGTGTTGCCAAATCTATCTGGCTTACTATTCGATTTTTTATTTTCTTTTCCAATGATTTAAATTTAAATTCATTTTAATTTTTTCGTTGTACAGATTTTGCAAGTACATTAGGTTTGTTGTAACTTTCAATGTTCCTGTATCAAGGAACCCATATGAAAGGGAACTGTCAAATTTCTCCCTATTTCCTCCAGGGATACACGACACTCTCAATCTTTTGGCTGCTTTATACTATGTTCAGACATGAACCTTTATTGGTTCAATATTCGGTTTAATGAACAAGTGTTTAGACATAACAATATACGCAGTTCAGCTGCTTAATCAATATTCATTTAACAGCTGGTAAACAAAACAGCTGGTTGTTTCAATAACATTGTTTTTATTCTGTTCGTTGTTTTTTGTTTTGTTTTTTATTTGTCGTTGTTGATATTTGAGTTGTTAAATATCAATAGAAAGTGTTGGGAAAATTGTAATATGCTCACTGAACGTACTTATGACAGTGCTGTATTTCAAGTTTTAATCAATATTATAACAATTTATGAATTTATTGAGCAATAATTAATTGACATTTTATATGAAATATTGAGATCAATATAATTGCGTGTCTGAACATAGTATTATTGTCAGTAAATATGCGTACAGCTCTATTCGTCATACTCTAATTTAACCCTATATAATATAACGGAAAAAGGCGAGTGCAAGCGATAACCAATGATTCAACAGTTCTCAAAAGGATTCTACATACTATTTTGTGGCGTTATGTACGTCTGTCAGTGATTACTTTGATCGCTTCCACTGGAGCATCTGTATAAACCCGATATTTTCGTTGTAAACAAGGATTGAAAACGAGTTGAGTTTCAGTTAAAAAATGCATTTACAATGTATGTTTCAGCCGTACAATGTTTTACAAAGGCATAATTTAATTTTGGGGCCATTATTACAACTTGCCTTTAAGTAAAGGCAGGATATTAACGGGCAGATAATTAGTTTTTCCTTTTTATAAGTTTACAATAACGTAGTGAGCATTAAGCTAAAGAGAAGACCGTCCTACCAGTAACTTTTAAAGTTAAGTTTATATTTGGACTTGTTATATTACGTATTATTTTCAATATGGCAACTTCAAATATAAACAAAATGCACAAACAAAACAAAAAAGGAAGCATGTCGTTACCATCGCTTTTTTAAAAAACTTGTTTAACTTGGTAACATTGCTTTATTTTATAGTAAGCTGTAATAGCGAAAAAAGGAAAAGGTGATTAAAGTTCACTTTAGCTAAAGTGCTAATAGCCTAGCACATTACCTACTAGGTACTACTACCTAGCATGTGAATATATTTGCGTTCTTCTTATGAGAAATAAATTTTATCAGCAGATATCTGAATGCACAATTGTTAATGTAGTACAAGTGAAATTCTAAAATACTGGGTATCAGTTACCAAGAATTTGGTTGGCATCCATAATCTCTTTTTTGAGAAGAGCCCCTTAAAAGACTACCGGGTTTATATTTAACAATACGAGTACGGAAAGAATGACACAGAAAATCTGGCCAAGGCTAGACAAAGGGCACACTGAAAGTATTCAGCTTGAACTCCAAAATGGTAACTCGGTGTTGTTATTGGAATCATTACTGAATATTACCTTATGGGCACTCATGCTAAACGCATCGATTTTGGTAAATGATTTCTGCAGGCGTTCTTCACTTAATGGACACATGCCCTGCACTATGTCGGAGGTGAAAAAAACACCTTGGTGTTTACTAGGCAGACAATATAGGCAATGGACATTGGTAATCCAAGTCGCTTCATTAGAAGTTCCGAATGGTTTAGAGATTATGGGAAATTTTAAACTGTGGTATCACAATAGGCCATGTATATGTGGTGGAAATGCGTCTAGTCAAACCTTAGGGGCAAGCAGAGGTCGCTGTCAGCGAGATAACTCAACAGAATCCTTATAATAATTGTAGTAAATTTTACTTTCTTATTTTTATAGACTTTTGGTACTTGCCTAAGAAAAGAGCAAATAACAGTTTGCGAAAACAAATTAAAAATTTTTGGAGAAGATACTCAAATATGTTAGACCGTGTATTCAATGATAGTTAGGAAGAGATATTTTTAAAATTAATATCACATATATATGTTGATAAATTTATTATTTGCTTTAGGCAATAACTTTGGTTCAAACAAAAATATTTTTTTCTTGCCTGTTGACAATGAATTGAAACCTTTTGTATGACTTATAAAACGAGCGAAAGCATTGAGAGAAATTAATATCGAAAGAATTTATTGTTTTCAATTTTTGACTGTGTTTATTTCATAACCTTCAGCATTAAGATCATACCTGTTAAGTAATGATTAGTAATCGTAATGATTAGTAATTTGATTACTTTTTATTGAATGGTAAAATAATGATTACAATTACGATTATTTTTGGTTAAAATAGTTAATAATTGATTACGATTACAAAATAATCAAAAAATAATCAGGATTACTGGCGATTAGTCTAATAATCAAAAGTAATCCAAAAGTAATCAATTTATTTTCAATAATTACTTTGAATTCTTTTTGAATATTTGAAAATAATCAAAAAGAATTATTGAAAATAATTTGATTGCTTTTGGATTACTTTTGAATATTTGAAAATAATCAAAAAGAATTATTTAAAACAATTTGATTATTTTTTAGTCCTCTTCAGATTCTTTTTGATTATTACACTAATGGTCAGTAATCCTGATTATTATTTGATTCTTGGGCAATCGTAATCAATTAGTAATTCGAAAAAATTGTTCATAGAATTATATAATCATTACAATTCTTTTTAAAAAGTAATGTAATTGATTACTAATCGTAATTGAAATTTAACAGGTATGATTAAGATGGAAGATACTTTTTTAAAAAAGTCTGTATGAGACACCGTTAAACGTTCAATTCATAAGGAATGTTCCAATTATTAACCTTCAATTAGAAAATGCAGATATTTGTTTTACATACATATAGTCTATCTTATATTATGAAAATTACAAAAGATATTAATATTTTAATGTACATTCATATGAACACTTACGCAATAAAGTCTGCGTTCATATATATATATATATATATAAAAACCCACATTAAGTATTAAATTTCAATCAAAATTTCAAATTTTTTTGTTTACACCATTTTCTAAAAATTACTTAAAAACATTAACCAAAATTAAATTCATTTTTAAATTAATTCAATTCAAAACTAAAGTCCGCATTCAGGGTTAAAATAAATAAAGAAAACTTTGATGAATATGTTTAAATCTTAAATTTAATATTTTATTGGATATCCACGTTGTTTTATGACTTCATCTAATCTGTTTGGCATGGAATTCATCAACTTTTCTGTTTCTTCAGCACTTAATTTCTCCTACTCTTCCCGTATAACATTTCGCAAGGTCTTTTTACTTCTAATTAAAAACTGGCGAATTTTTTTCAAATAAGTCACACAGATGCTCACAATAACACAACAACAGTAACGTAAACAACATGTTTACATTTGTCGAAATTTCGCGAAGGAGAAGTCATTCTCCATCAAGAGCATTCATCAGACTGTTTACCCTGCGATATGAAAGGCCAGACAAAGCAGGCAACGGAGTCAGTAAAAATTCAGTCAGTCTTGTGCGAAGACACGTTGCATGTGAAGAGAATAATCGCGATTTGAAGATCTCCGTTATAATGATCTGACGAACAATTGCTAGGGTTTACGCAGAAGAGTGTAAAGAAGAATAGCAAACGAAGCAAATTTTTGTTTACATCAAGTTGTGAACACACAGAATTATGCGAACAATAAAGGATTTATTTAAAACTAAGCACTATTTTCATTTATTTTTATTTGAAATCTACGACCTCATATTTTAAAGGTTTTTAAAAAGGTAAAAACGTAACAATATAAAAAAATAATCGTTTAACAATTGCACTACGAACGCAGTGTCCCTTTTAGGGGACGTTACATTGAAGGTCACTTTACGTGCGTGGTATTACATTTTGTCTTAATTTTTTACATCAATTGAGTCATTATACCTATTCACAAATAATAATACACAAAAAATAGTTATAATTCACATCATATTTAAAATATTCTAGTTCTTCTTACTCAGTTCGGAATTTTCGTTTTTCACAAATTGATATTCCATATTTTGCATAAAACACAACACACAGATTGCAGTTTTTAACACAATGTTATAAATCTTGCTTCGTTGGAAAGTCATTAACAGCATACTTGTATTTGCTATTTAGAAATTAAAATCTTTTGAAAGTGGTACAGGAGAAAATTCGAGAGTCCCTTATAAGGGACTCTTCGCAGTAAAGGGTTAAATGGAAAGAACAAAACCGCTTAAAAAATTAAAATATTTTATATGCCAAACTTAACCAAAAATCAATATTGTGTGTTATAGGTATGTATGTATTACACCAATTTGTTTATGAATGAAATCAAAATGTCCTTTCGGCTATTTTTTACAATTAAAACTTTCAACAGTTTCGACATCGAATATTTCGTGTACATTAACGTATTAAATTTTTTATGCAAATTATTTCATAAATTTATGAATTTTTTCTTTTTATTGGGGTGACAATTAGGGTAATTAAAATAAATATAAATTTTAATTATTAACGACAGGGCTATCTTGTATTAATACAGGCTTATTTGCTTCCAATACCCTAGGTGTCACTGTTTTTTGTTAAGGTGTCCGAGGTAACATTCTCTGGTAAGCCCAATCACGTAATAAAAAACTAAATTACTGTTTTTGTTATTTCTTCAGTCGAAAGACATGGATATTTTTGTCATATATTTTATGTTTAAATATTATCAGCACGTAGTAACCTTTTTATTATTTTGCCGCAACCGTAAAATGTTGCATGCCATTAATCATTATTATAACATTCCTTTTGTAGGTAAACACGAAGCTCTTATTTTCATTATTAAAGTGGGTTTGTTAATTTTAAATTGATTTTTTAAAAACTTTAAAATTTATATTCTTATAACAATGTTAAAATTTAACAATTTGAAGGAATATTCCGTGCGTATCCGGCATCTAAATTCCAATTAAGACATGTAAACATAAATAAAATCAATGCGGGTAAGCCTAATATGGGGTTTTTATTAGTGGCATCTATCGATATCGATACAAATATGGGTTGACATCTGATAATGTGAAATTGTGGTGACATTTCTTTTAGAGATCAGCAAGAATCTTTTTTTCGCTACACATAAGCACTCATGAAATTTTGAGCATAAGTGGGTCAACAATATTGAAATTTATAGTTATTCATTCGTACTACTTACAACGTTGATTTTTAAGTACAGGTTGCAATGAGTATGAGTACGACGTTGATTCAAACTCATACTCATTCGAAATATGTTTGATTCATAAGCCTGAATGAATCTGAATGAGTCTTAACTTTAGAGAAATACTACTATAACATATATATAAATGGTTCGAGTGACTCGAATCATTCATCAAAATTTATTGCCTTAGTTATTGCTGCACTTATAAAAAAGGAAAAAATACATAAGAAAAAAGACAGAGCACAACCTTTAAATGAGTATTTTTTGTGATTCTTGTAAATGTTGAGTCAAGGAGAGTCGAAATCCACACCATCATAGGTGTTGTTAAGTATAAATATGATGAGTAGTATGAGTATGATATTAAAATAAGTTTGAACGCGTATAAGTATCAGAAATTATGTGTATGATTCGATTCTACTCTGAATACTCATTGCTGATCTCTGATTTCTATCCAATAAGTTTTGATAAGTCAAATTGCAGAACTTTAATTTAAAAAAAAAATCTGAAGTTCATAGTACACTTCGTCCTCTTTATGGTCAGCATAATCGCTCTTGCAGGCAATTAATTCGTTCAAATATTCAGAACTATATCAACAAGACTAAGAAAATATTACTGCTGCAACTCAAAGTCTTAAACAAGACGAATGCGACGTTCTCATCGCTTAAGACATTATCCTTTGATCTTGGCATATGTACCCATAAAATACACCTCGTATAACAATTGAAGCCAAATGACCATTGTTTGGTTCGTATTTTTGTAAATTTGGCTCATTTGAATCTAACCAAAGTTGAGCTTTTTTGTCAAAAAATTCTTTTTAGTGATGATTTCCCTTTTTGTAGTTAAATAACGAAATTGCCGTATTTGGAACGACGTCAATCCTCGATCCGATAACGAATTATAATTACGTTCACTAAAATTTACTGTTTGGTGTGTTTGATACGCTGACGGCTTCATTTTCTTTTTTTCAAAATGAGAAAGGAATTGCGATTACAGTGAATACAGACATTTCGGGACATCCTGACTAAAGTATTTTCTTTCTTTTCAGAAGTTCACTCCTCTCGTTTGTGTAATTTGGTGTTATAGTCTATGCCAACAGAAACTCGTGAAGTATTAGAAACCAATATTGATCATTGACGACTTACATAAATATTTGTTGGAAAATTTAGTAAAAAATAAGAAGTCGCCTTATTCTAGTAGGTAGTGTGTTGGCTTATTAGACATAAAGCCAGGGTTCGAGCCCCTGGCCAGGCATCAAGACAAAATACATAAATTATTTCTTCGGCGACTTCCTCTCAGCAGATTTCTGGCCAAAATTCTGAGATTAACTAAAATTGCCATGAAAAGTTTCACATAAATCTGTTGTTTGGAGTCAATTTTAAACTGTAGGTCCCAGCACTCATGTATAAAATTAACACACACAACATAAGTGGTGTGCAAAACTAAGTCATAATCCTGGCTTAAGTGTTATAATGACCAATTATTTATGTAGTTCAAGCTTTCTTGTTAAACATGTAAATATTGGGATATTTACGTTCCGTAACATTTTCAGTTGGTATTTCGAACTTCTTTTCTACAAAAGCTTAATCATAAAACTTCCACCAATGTTTCCACCAAGCAAAAGCGTAAGTGTATAGTTTGAAATCTTTGGTCGCTTCTCTGCTTTTATTAATATCATTGAGGGCAGTCACTTGTAATATTATGCAACTAGATAAACAATGTATAAAAGGCGACAAAAATTATTGCTTTTTTTATCAAAATGATAATGTTTCGTAGAAGCTTTATTAAAAGCAAATTTTATTCCAATAAAAATGGTAAACGCAAAAGACAAATACTAGATAAACGTTTATAATTTTTCCGATAGCTTAAGCTATCGATTATAGTAAAAAAAAAAGAAATTGCCACCCATATAGATAAATATTTATTCCTCTAATGGATTGTAATTTTTTGATATAAATTGATGAATGAAACTAAAAGGAAAGAAAAACTAAATAAACTGGCAAATAAATTTATTGTGCAAATATATACGGTTCTTTATACCGAAAAATCATAATCAATAAATCAGTAACCATAATTCTGTTTCCACAAATGAATACCTCTTGTTTGACGTTACTAAGTGATTTTAAGAATATGCTGCTTCCACACTGTGTCAAGTATACCACACATAAATAAACACTTCATACACAAGTTTAGCAGACACATTCATTTAAAAATTATCGAGTGTTTGACAGTTTTACGGTTCACATATTTAAGGATTGTGTGATTTGTAATGATTGATTAAAAAGTGTTTTATGTGTTATTGAATTTTATCAAAGATTTTGTCTAAAGGCTCCAAGCAAAAGGAAAAACTTAAGTAACAATAAGAAAAATAAGTCGTCAATAAAGCTTAGAGATATAATATTCTTCATGTTGAAAAAGTGTATCATTCTATAGTTCTTTTAACTGCATTAAAAAACACCTTAAAATGTTAACACATACATACATGTATGAAACATTTTCCTTGAGGAATAAATTTTGCCAATAACTAGTTGTTCTCTAGACTTTTATTAACATACATATGTATGTTTCAATGTTTGGAATTAAGTCTATAGCTAATAGATTTACTCACTAAAATTTCTCTTGGAATTCGTTGAAATCGGACTTCGCTGCATAGTGTTTCCTAAAATGTACAGTTTGTTGAAAATTATGGCAAATTTATATTTTTGAAATTTCGGAGACACTTTCATTTACAGGAACAAGTATTTCAAGAGACCGATCGGTAGGGAGTCGTACTGTTCATTATCGACTCAGTTTCTTCAAAGTTTTTGATCACATTCATTGAATGGATGTACTATGACTAAGAAAGTGTATTTAAATATTCTAAAGAACAATTGCAATTAAAGCGCGGAAGAATTAAGAATTCGTAATGATTATTTCGGACAGGTCAATTATCCTAAGCATACAACAGGTATGTCGGCACAACTTTAGTATTCTTCCACAAAATCCCGCTATTGAGTCAATATTGGGTTAATTGATTACAATATTTTAAGTCTTCACGCATAATAACATACGCAGTTCATCTGCTTATTCAATATTCATTTGACAGCTGGTGAAGAAAACATCTGGTTGTTTTAACAACATTGTTTTTATTTTGTTTTTTTTTTTTCGTTGTTGACATTTGAGTTGTCAAATATCAACAGAAAGCGTCGGTTAATTGTAATATGCTCACTAAACACACTTATGACAGTGCTGTATTTCAAGTTTTAATCAATATTATAACAATTTATGAATTTATTGAGCAGTAATTATTTGACATTTTATATGAAATATTTAGCTCAATAATGGCGTTTATTGCGATTTACGCAAAAATATCATCAGAAAAACTTCATATTTTTCTGTTGTTTTAATGCATTCATTAATAATTATGTTTTATTATAAAAATAAATTAAGAAAATATATGTATAAAAATCATTACTTTAATTCAAATTCATAAAATTGTTTACATAAATTAAGGTACCTAAGCTTATACATATACAGTGACTTCCACCACATTTCACAAAAGTTCACCCTCTTTATTACAACTTTCTTTCCAAAATTGGTCGTTCCTCGATCATGCGATTAAACGTTACTGGATTCCTTTTTATGGGGATATGTTAAGTAATTTGGTTTCTCTGAGAAATTGCATTTTTTGAGCTATTGGAAGTCTCTATTCACCATTAATGACATACGGCAGATTTATTGGAAAAAGTAGTCAAAAAATTTGTCTCTTCTCCTATTTTACCTGAATATCTGCCTAGTTAATGCTACAATATAACTCTGGACTACGCCAAAAATCTGCTGCGAAACTAATTTTTTCGCAGTAATCTCATAATGACACCGGGGCCCAGCAAATTACAACTTTATTCGACACACTGAGTTGCAGGAAATGATCGAATTTGAAGTGAATTCTATCAGTGCGATAAATAGAATTCTATCAGCTTCAATGAAACGTGGCTACTTGCTCTGTGATGCGGAATTTTGATACAAGAACACCTCGCTTATATGTATGCACTGTCCTGCAAGCAATGTAGAAATTGCTTATATCCGGTGAATACTGTATATTAATTTTATTTCATTTATTGTCTTTAAAAAGTAAATTTTTGTTACCTGTTTAATTTGCTATCATATAATTTATGAAGGATAAATAATTTTTATTAAGAGTTTACATACATATATATAATTTGTTGAAATTTACATGTCAGAAAAAAATAATTGATTTTATAATGCCGTATTATTATAACCTTTCTTTTAAAACAAATTTTGCTAACCCCGCCCTAGAAAATCTTCAACGGTGGCTCTCATATATGTATTTGTTATTCTGTTTTTAATGTTGTTTATCGAATTGTGCTGTCAATGTCAGTCAGACCTGCTGCTCTTGCTGTTATTTTTGCGACTGCTTCTGTTCAGTTGACATAATTATTGATGGGCTTTTTAATGAGCCATAACAAGGTAACGTGTGTTCGTGCAAGGTAACAAACATTCGCAACCCAGTTAATGTAAAATAAATACCCTTTGAAAAGAGAATGTGCACGCCATAAAAATAATTATTTTATATCATGTAAGAAATTAATTTATAATGGGCTGTAGCTACGGTATAACATTCTACTGAAAAGATACATACAAACGTTTAACTATACGTTAACATAAGACCCAAAGATTTTAATTTGATTTTGTGCTTTAAAATTCAATTGACTCTCTGTCATTCTTAATACAAAAAAATAAAATCCTTAAAAGAGATGACGTCTTTTGTATTACTGAGGTTTTGTACTTTTCGACCTTAGATTTAGACAAATAATTATGAAAATTAAAGTAATTATTTTTGTGACCATAATATTGAGAACGTTTTTTTAATGAATGCCAGTTGGTGTAGTATTCTTTGGAAAGTTCCTCTTATTGGTGAGATTCATATGTCTCCTATGTTAATAAAATTATCGATTCGCTTAAAAAAATTATTATTGTAACAATATAAAAGTAAATCAGAACCAAATCAGTTTACCCTCTTAACTGAAACTAAAAAACAAACTTTAGGGGAATAAATAATAAAATCTAGAAACAAATTTTAAAATAAATACACAAAAAAAAATATTTGTATAAAACTCAACGAAATTAAAAAATAAGAACGGAAGTGTCTAAAAGACTTGTAAAAAAAAACGCAAAATTAGAAACTAAATTACTACACAACAGCCTTTGGAACAGCAATACTACATAGAAATATGATGGTGGTCTAAATAAAAATGTTCAACAAGCGACTGAAATTACCATAAATACATTGAAACATTCAAAAGGCAAAGAAAATTTCACAAAAAAAAAAAAAAATAACCACAAAAAATATAAAACAAAATAAATAAAAAGTTTCCTAAAGAGTTCATGAAATATAAAGTTACATATAATCCGCAACGAAGTTTGGTTATGGCTGTAGAGCCCATAAATTTTTTTTTTTTTTGTAGAAAGAACTTTTTTTTTTATTAAAATCAAGAAATAAATTTCATGGTATTTACTTTGTAATATGATATGTCCGACAGAACTACATTTGATCATTTTTTCTAACAAATTCTTTTTAACAGATATAGCCCTTCTGAGTCATAAATATCGGCTTCCCGTTGTTCATGAGTTGTTGGTTTGTCTGCATAAACCAATAAATTATATATAAAATGTTGCCCGAAGACGCTAGATCGCACGAACGAGGTTGCCAGCGCAACAGAACGTAAAGCAAACTTTGTGGCTTTCAAATCAGTCAGCATGGTTTATAATGGCTCACAATTTATCGAAACGGCGGCCTTTTAGTCATTTCGAAAGAAATATGAACCAATTAAGTAGTCAGCTTGTAAACCTAATCAAACACACGTACACACATAAATAATTGATCATTACCTTCAGTCAGGATTACGACTTAGTATCTCACACCACTTATGTTGTGTTTGTTATTTTTAAGCTGACTCCGAACGACATATATTTTTGAGAAACTTTTCATTTCAATTTTATTTATTCTTAGAGTTTTTGCAAGAAAATTGTTAGAGCCAGTTGCCGAAGAAATATTGATTTCATATTTCGTTTTGATGTCTGATCTGGGGTTTGAACAGAGGCTTTACATCTAATAAGCCAACACACTACCTACTAGACTACGGCAACTAATCAAACAGTCAATTTTAATGAACGTAATGGTGATTCGATTGTCTTCAGTCACTATACTGTAAGTTACGTATATTTTCCAGCTTAATTCTGTGGTATTCATGCTTTAATGTGTAGCTCTCGTACTGCTTGCCTTTATGTTTTTACTCCGACTGAATGAACTAAACAAAATATACATCGTACGACACAAAAACGAACAAACAAAAATAATAGTACGAAAAAGAGAGCAACGCTAATTTTATTAAATATAGGAAAACAATACCTACAGTTTAAAGTCGACTCCGAATGACAGATTTTTGAGAATTTTATTTACACTCAGAGTTTTAGCTAGAAAACTGCTGAGAGGAAGTCGCCGAAGAAATATTTCGTTCTGTTCTCGATGTCTGACCTGAGGATTGAACCATGGCTTTACGTCCAATAAGTCAACACATTACCTACTAGATTACGGCAACTTCAATTTACGTCGTAAATTTTTTTGTTATTTCTCCCTTCGGTATAAGTCGTCATACTTTCAATTGTTTTATTTAGAATTTAAAAATTTCAAGTACTAATTTAATTTCTTTTTATTTTTTATTTTGTTTCAATCCAAAATGTTCTTAATCATGTCAAAATGTATCTATGAGGCACATATGGCAACGCTAACTATTACTTCTACTGTTTGTGAACAACAACATAAAATTAAAGAACGGGTATAATGAGGACAAGTTTGCTCCTATTCGCGATATTTGGGAACACATCAATAGGAACTTGCTAAAGTCATATAAACCTGGTGCATACCTTACAATTGACGAGCAATTGATGCCATTTAGAGGACGATTGTCGTTTCGACAGTACATACCATCAAAGCCGGACAAATATGGTCTCAAAATTTTTTGGATTTGTGATGCAGAAACTCGATATCCTCTTCATGGAATTCCTTGTCTAGGACAAGAAGGTCCTGAAAAATGTAAAATGTCGGTGAGAGAATTGTTGAAGAACTGTGAAATCCATTTGAAAAAACAAATCGAAACATCACTTTCGACAATTTTTTTACTTCGTTTGAATTAGTAGAACGGTTGTTTTCGATAGGTCTAACATGTGTTGACACATTGCGAAAAAACAAAACCGACGGAAAGTTCCTTACATGGAAAAATAA
Organism: Sarcophaga subvicina; assembly: GCA_936449025.2. Lineage (NCBI taxonomy): Eukaryota > Metazoa > Arthropoda > Insecta > Diptera > Sarcophagidae > Sarcophaga > Sarcophaga subvicina. The sequence continues at coordinate 57,873,983 of OW388083.2, read as the reverse complement.
AGTAGTTTTATTACTCTCATCACATTACGATTCAAAGATAAATTCTGACAACAAAAACAAGCCACAAATTATTATTGATTATAATAAGACAAAAGGCTGTGCAGATACGCTTGATCAAATGGCACACAGCTTTTCCGTCAAACGTAAAACAAATCGTTGGCCACTCGTGCACTTCTACAATCTAATCGATATTTCATGCATTGCAGGCTTTGTTATTTTGACAAATAAGATTCCAAATTGGAAAGTCAAAATCAACTACGACGAAAGATATTTCTGAAAGATTTAATTCAGGAACTTGTTGTTCCAAATATAAAACGCCGTAGTCTTCTAAAATTAAATAAAATTAATTTGTACAATGTTCGTTCCATACTACACGAGGATGAATTCTCATGGCAGACAAATGTGCGAGGTAGATGTTATATGTGCCCACCGAAGGTATGCAGAATGAGTACGCAGTCTTGCAGTATTTGTCACAAAAATACTTGCAACGAGCATTGTTCAAAAGTTCTAGTTTGTTTAAAATGCGAAAATAAATAAATATCATTTCATTTATGTAACTGAGAAGAAAAAATTAAAAAAAAAAATAATTTAACAAAATTAATATGTAAATTCTTTGTATGTGCCTCTGAGACACATTTTGACTAGATTTGTAAAAAAATTTCGTGACTTGATTAGGGTTAAGCTAAGTTATTTAACGATTTTTTCAAGAATATCTTTTGTCAAGAAATTGAGAAATATTGTAAAATTAATAATTTATCACCAGAAAATTGCATAGAAAAGAATTGCTTCAGTCTACTACAGAAATGATAATATCATATTTTCGGATGAAGCTCATTTTCAACTTTGTGGGTACGTTAATAGAAAATTTATTGTGAAGCGGAGGCATCATTGTCCAATATTTATTTGAAAAGAAGGAGGCGCAACTATTACGGTCAATGGAGACACCTATCGCGCCATGATAAACGATTTTTTTGCATCCGCTCTTCATGGTATTGATGTGAACTATGTTTGGTTTCAACAAGATGGTGCAACTTGTCACACATCCCAAGCCACAATCGATTTATTGCGTCAAACGTTTGATGCCCGTTTAGTTAGGCGAAATGGTGATGATAAATGCCCGCAAAGAAGCTGCAATTTGACACCGTTGGACTATTTTCTGTGGGGCGTCGTTAAACAAAACCGTTATGTCGACAAACCAGAGACAATTGAGCATTTGAAGATACGACCCCATACACTCGAAAAGGTGTACGCAAATTGGTCCAATCGAATGAGGTAATGTGATGCTAACCGAGACAGCCATATGAATGAAATAATATTTCGCTTTTAACCGGAACAATTGTACTTCAAAACAAAAAATTAATTCGGCAAAATTTCAAATTTTTGTTTTATTGTATTTTTAAATTGAAACTTTTAAATGGCCCATCCTATATTTCTCATACAAAAGATGTAAAGGAATTCACACTTTTTGTTTTGGAAAAATCATGACTTTAATGCATATATGTATCCCTTGCATTATTTTATATTAAAAAAAACCATCACAGAAAGTAAAGAATGTATTGCAAAGCAGTAATGTATTGCAAAGCAATAAAACATCGTGTCGTAAATGTGCAGATCATCCAATTAAGGCTAAAAGAATTTGGTACTTACCGATCTGTAATACTTGCCGTTGAGGGTAATGTCCTGGCAAACATCGTCCTTAAAGAAATATGGATTATTTACCGATTTCGGTCCTTCTAACGCAAACAAGGTCGTCCTCTTCGGCGACTTCCGCAAACCTCCGCATCAAATACCCGTCTCGCCGGAGCATGCTCCTCCATTCGAACGACATGGCAGGGCCAGACAGCCGCTGGATGCTGTGGAACTCACAGAGCTCACTGTCGGATCGGATGCGGGAATTATCGGAAATTCACACTGGACCGAATATCTTACGTTGGACTTTTCTCTCAAATACTCTCATGTCTGCTGCATCAGTGTTTAATAGTGGTGGGGAGGACGAGCGTCTTGTAGAATATCAGTTTTGTCGCACGAGAGAGGTCTCTATTACTCAAGGTCAATATTACTCAATTGCCTATTGAGACCATAGTAGCACCTGTTGGCAAGAGTGTTCCTGCGCTTGATAGTAACGGCGGAGCCAACATATGTAAATTCCTTGACTACATTGAGGGTATAGTTATTTGCCGTAATCTTAGATACAATACGCCGCATAGCCCTACTTGTCGATAACATATGTGTACTTCATAGACTCCCGTTAAATAAAACTAAAGGAAGTAGTAACATCTCGCTTGGTACGCCCTGTGATGTCAATGCCGTCAGTGTAAGCAAGCAACTGGACGCTTTTCTAAAAAATAGTGCCATTGCGGTGCACTCCTGCCTTCCCCAGAACACTCTCAAAGACGAAGTTGAAGAGGTAGCATGAATTGCTCAACGTCATTCTGTATAGCCTAATCAGCTTCGCGGGTATAGCGAGCTAGGACATTGTGGCAAAAACTCGATATCTTATGGGGCTATCGAAGGCTGCCTTATAGTCGACAATAAGATGGTGTGTGTCGACTTGTTTTTCGTGGACGTAGTGTAAAGAACTGGTCGATAGCGGTCTTGCCAGGTCTGAGCCGCACTGATAATGTCCAATCAGTGTTCACACAATATGCCCGTAAGAAACTTATATGCGATAGGGAGAAGGCTTATACCCTTGTAGTTGGCGCATATCGGAGGGTCTCCCTTTTTTAGGAGAAGACAGAGGACCAATCGTTGGGCATACTTTCCTCTAGCCATATTTCGTGAATAAGCTTGAGCATGCGCCCTACCAACTCATTACTCCGGTCTTAAACAATTCAGCAGGGAGGACATAAGGACCTGCAGTTTTATTGTTTTTAAGACACATAATTGCGATTTTGACCTTTTCATGGCTAAGCGGCGGAACACGCTTCATCATTGATTGGATTCGGTACATCAGCTCTAAAGGCGGTATTGGTGTCGTCATCGCCTCGTAGCAGAGTAGAGAAGTGTTTCCCTTACAACCTCAGCACACTCTGCGAATCGGAACTAGATTTCCAATCTCATCTCAGCAAGAAGACGCTCAGGGCTTAAAACCTTTGGTTAAAGGCTTAACCTTTTGATAGAATTTTCGAGCGTCATTCCATAATGATTTATAAAAAAATTTTAAAGAAATACTAAACAAATATGGTAATAGACTGAGTTTTGTTAGGAAAAAAAGAAAATTTATTCGATTAACATACTCAATATGTTTATTTAAAAAAACTTAAACGTAAAGAAGCCAGTAAAAAAGAGAAAAAATTAAAATGCATAAAAAGTTTACCAAAAATAATTTGTAGAATAAATTGATTTGATAGTGGTGCTGCTACGTGACGAACAAAGCCAGAAAAACCCCAGAAAACTATGCACTGCCAGACTTCTCTCCTAAACATCATAGTGGAAATCTTTAAATCATACTGAACACTGATATCAATCATGATATTTCAGAGATGGAAAACGTTGATTGATATCAGTTTGATAAGCATTCGTTTTTTTTTTTTTGATTTAAAGAAGAGGAAAAAATTTTGAGAATAAAATTTTATACAGATGAGGTGACTACTAATAGAATAACATTTGTGCCACTACTCAAACAAAAAAAAATTTTTTGAAATTTCATATAGTTTGACTATGTGATCTAATTAAACCTTAAACCTAAAACACTACTAACTGATGATGTACATTATTATAATAAAATCAGAAGACATTAGTAATAAATTCTGATTGCTCAAGACAAACATACAAACATAAATGTATCTCATTTAATTCTGTTCATTCCCAAAAGTACTCATTGTACGTACTTTATGATCCATTATTACAACTTGCTGTTAAAGTTGGGTATAGTTAAAGGTAGCTATATGAACTATAACTTCTTTTCCTTATTACAACCTACAGATAAAATAGTTAACTTTTTCAAAAATATGGGAGTGCCGGAGCAATGTTGATAACACTGCTCAATTAAAAAAGTTGTTTAAAAAATGCAGTGGCAACGACGTGCCTTCTTATTTGTTATGCCTTCTTATTTGTTATGTTTATTCATCTTGTTTATAAAATGTGTGTGTTAAAGTTTTAACATTTTTATATTTTGTTTTAAAATAAATATAATGAATACGCCAATATCCATTTTGATTTGAAAAACTATTAATTTATTAACGTTATTAATGTTGCAATATTGAAAATAATATATGTAATATGGCAAGTTTAAAGATTTAGGGCCATTATTACATTGAACTTAGGATTAGTTAAAGGTACCTTTAGTGAAAGGGAACTGTAAAGTTACCTTTAACTTATTTTCTTTATTACAACTTACTGATAAAATTTTTCAAAAATATGGCAGTGCCGGTGCAATGTCGATAAAACTGCTCAATTATACAAGTTTTTTTTTAACGCAGTGGCGGGCTTCGTTTTTTTGTTGCATATGCTCATTTTGTTTAAATTTGAAGTTGCCATAATGAAAATAATACAATAATAATAATATGGCAAGTTCAAACATAAAGTGACCTTTAAATACTAAAGGTAGGATGATCCTCCCTTTAGCTTAACGATCACTTCTATCTTATTGGGTACTCATAATAACGTAAAATCCTCCGTTAAAATCCTCCCTTTAGTTAACGGCAAGTTGTAATAATGGCCCTAAGTGAACTTTAAAGGTTAAAGGTAGGATGATCTTCCCTTTAGCTTAACGCTAATTTTTATTTAATTGTGTACTCATAATAATGAAAAACAAATTATCTGCCCGTTAAAATTATGTCTTTAGTTAAAAGCAAGTTGTAATAATGGCCCTTAGAGATGCAACAGCAAATCTGTGGTAGTGGTAGAGAGGCTAGAATTTTACTCTATACATGCAAATCCTATATTTTCTGAATGATAGTTTCAGACTCAAAAGTATATTTACGCCACTTGAACATCAAAGGTAAAAATATCTAAGGCATCAAAGTAGATAATATAATATTGATGGCTATCATCAAATTTGAAGAAACTTTCTGAAAAACATTCATAGAAGCATTGAAATTTTAAATGATCGGTGCATGAAAGGGGGTCTGAGTAGTAACCACAATAGAGCAAATTATAAAAAGAATAAAACTTTCTAAATGGAAGAATATTCGACTCCAAGCTGAGAAAAATTGGGAGTAAAATATCTAGGGATACCACCGGATTGAACTCCTCGTAGTCTAGTAGGTAGTGTGTTAGTTTATTGGACGTGAGGCCACGGTTCAAATACCAAGTCAGACATCTCGATCAGCACTACAAATATAAAAATTGCTTCTCACACCACTTATGTTTTAAATGTTAACATTATCCATGGTTGGTGGTACCTCCAGTCTAAAGTCGACTTCGGACGACAGATTTTTGAGAAATTGTTTCATGACAATGTTATTTACTTTCAGAGTTTTTGCCAGAAAATGACTGCGTTTGGTCGAGATGTGTGGGGTTTAAACCACGACTTCATGAACAAAAAGCCTACGCACTACCTGCCTACGGCGACTTCAAAATAGAATATATATACAGTGAAATCTCACATAAACGGTCATCTACCCTTGAGCCACTTTTGTGCGTTATAGAAGGTGTCCGCTTAAAAAAAAAATTATTTGGTTTTTACAAAAATATTCTGACCGCGTCGGGTCAATAGAAAGCCCATTTGACGGAGATACCAAAATTGCCATTAAAGCTGGAAATAAGAGAGACAATTAGTTGAGAGAATTTATTTATTTACAGTCATAGAAAACTGTTAGCAATATACGCTATTTTGATTTTCATTACATAAAGTTATACGTCTTTGACTTAATAATTAGGAAATAAATTTCGTCACCCAACCTTTTATTTTTTCCAAATTATTACTTTATGTCCATAAAAAGTTATTATATTTTCTTATCATTTAAAGTATTTATTTGAATATCCATCAAAATGTATTTTAAGGAAATGTCATATAAGAAATTGGATTTTAAATACAAGTATTTTTAACATAAAACATTTTTTGAGCGTAAACCTGAGCCGACATGTGTGCTTGTCGCAGTCTGATCGACAACTAAATAAAAGAGCATAAGCAATATGTGTGAATTCTCTTTGCACAATTGTGTTATGAAATGGTAACCACTGCATTAAAGGCTTGTGATTAGGAAATTTGTCCCTTATCGACTGTGTGTCACTGTATTATTTTAACTTCGTAAAACGAGTCGCCGTAGTCTAGTAAGTAGTGTGTTGGCTTATTAGATGTAAAGCCAGGGTTCGTATCCCAGGTCAGACATTAAAACGAAATATGAAAAAATATTTCTTCGGCTTCTTCCTCTCAGCAGATTTCTGGCAAAAACTCTGAGAGTAAATAAATCTGCCATGTAAAACTTTCTCAAAAATCTGTCCTTCGGAGTCGACGTTAAACTATAGGTCCCGCCACTCACGTATAAAATTAAGGCATACAGCATGAGTGGTGTGAGAAGCTAGGCCGTAGTCCCATTGAAAGGTTGTAATGGCCAATTATGTATGTATGTATGTAAAATTTATTAATTTTATTTCTTAATATTACAGTGGGGGTTCAGGCTGAAAACAGCTTAAAGCCAAACTATATAATTAAGTTTTAAAAACAATATCTCTTCTCAATCTAAAAATCAAATTATATTTAGTTATTACACATTATAGTCTGGTTAAAATGAACGAATTAAAGTCATTATTGTACTACCAACTATACCCAAAAGAATTGATTTTATTAAGTAAAATTCAATGGGAGGTATCAACTTGGTCTTTTGTGGTTTTTGGTTGGTGTATGTAACACTTGCATTTTCTTTTTTCTCTATTAAAATGTCATATTAACAAAGCTAAATAGTGTAGCTCTAGAAGTATTTCAAATAAGCTTTTAAATAGCGGTAGATGTTGTAGATGTTGATGAATTATATTTATTTCCCTAATGATTCTAAGTTATTACAACTTGCCGTTAAAGTTGGGTTTAGTTGAAGGTCAATTTAGCTAAAGTGAACTTTAAAGTCGCCTTCAACTTCTTTTCGTTATTATTACCTAATGATAAAATAAAGTTAACTTCATCAAAAATATAGCAGTGCCGGAGCAATGCCGATAACATTGAATAATTAAATAATTTTTTAACGCAGTGGCAACGAAAAGTTTCTTTTTGTTGTGCTTGCATATTTTGTTTATATTTAAAGTTGCCATATTGCAAATGATATAAATGTGACAAGTTTACTTAACTTTAAAACTATATATAGGATGATATTCCCTTTAGCTTAACGCTCACTTCTACCTTGCTGTCCCCTTTATCTGCCCTTTAAAATCCTTCCTTTAGTTAACGGCAAGTTGTAGTAATGGCCCTAAATTTTTAACATAAATACGTGAAGACAAAGATGGTGATATTTCGAGTCAATGCTTAAATTAAATTACAACTTTTATAGAAATTTAATAATTAGTTGTTCAAATTATTTTTAATGATTTATAAAGAAAATTATTAAATTTACTTTGATGGTATTACGATCTTTTTTATACGAAATTTATTTTAATGTAGCAAATTTTTAAACAGATTATAATAATTTTACCTCTTAACCAAGAACAAAACGCCTTAAAATTTGCCACAACCATGGTTGGAAGAAAGTTGAATGTGTTTGAATAATAGAAAGCTAATGGAACAATTTGCAAATGCTATTCAAAATAATTAATGAATGTGCTTCATGATGGTCGCAATTAGGTTATAGTTGTAATTAAAACTTTTTAAGTTTTTAATCGTTGGAAAAATTGATTTTAATTATAGTATTTAAATTTATTTTATTTATCTTTACAACTTAAAAATATATATCGACAATAATATTGATTTGAATTAAAGTTTGAATTATCTTTCCTATTCTTAATGCAATAAAAAGGCCCCAAACCGTACCGAACAAACGCATAATATTTAGCAGTGTACAGTGGACTACAATTTGTTCACTTTCCTTTAATCATTAAGGGCCATAATTACAACTTCTAGCTAAAGTTGGGTTTAGTTAAAGATAACTTTAGATAAAGTCAACTTTAAAGTCACCTTTAACTTATTTTCGTTATTACAACCTAATGATATAATAAAGTTAACTTTTTCAAAAAGATGGCGGTCCCAATATTTGCAATGTCAATAACACTGCGCAATTAAACAAGTTTTTTTTAAGCAGTGGCAACGACGGGCTTCGTCTTTTTGTTTTATATGCTCATTTTGTTTATATTTGAAGTTACCATATTGAAAACAACATATAATATGCCAAGTTCAAACATAAACTTAACTTTAAAAGTAACCGGCAGGATGGTCCTCCCTTTAGCTTAACGTTTATCTTATTGGGTACTCCTAATAATGAAAACCAATTTATCTGCCCGTTAAAATCCTCACTGTAGTTAACGGCAAGTTGTAATAATGGCCCTTAGTTAAGTTATTACATTTAATATAAAAATGAAAGTTTAACAAAGCACTCACATGCTTACCTACACATTTTAGTAAAAAACGTTTGTGCTCAAATTTTAATATTTCATTCTTTTCTATTCATTCGCGTTCATTCTCAAAAACATTCTCCAACTTTACTAAAAAAAAAACTTGCATGTCATTGCTTTGAAAAGTTTTGCATTCTTCCTTCCAAATATTTTCCATCTTTCACGCCTCTCTGAAAGCAATACCGGCAAGTGCATATGATATCTAATTCAACTACGTAAGAATTTTCATTTCATGGTGGAAAGTTAGATGGAGGTTTTGATGGATGAATGAATAAGCAAAATATGGCACATCTGATTAACTTATGCCAATAATGTTCATAAATTTAAACTATGAAATGAAGAAAAAATTAATATAAAATAACTATTTAGTTTATTTCGAGGCGTTTCTCTCATATTGCAATGCAAATTGAACATACTGGATTTATTAAACAAAAGATTTGGATTGCAATGAGATGAATCTGAAGATTTTCACTGATTTACATCACTAATCATATCAGAGTAGACTTCACTAGTAGACCATTTCAAAGTATACTATAAAAAGTTTTTAGCCGAAAGTTTTTAGCCGAAAAGAAATGTTTCCAATTTAAAATGTAACTTAAACAGCTGCATTATATTTAATTTTGATGGTAAGGAAGTCGCCATGGTCTAGTAGGCAGTTTGTTGGCTTCTTATACGAAGGCTTCATTAGACGTGCGTCCACGGTCCAAATCCCGAACACAACGAAATATGAACAAATACTTCTCCGGCCTCTCAAGAGATTTCTGCCAAAAATCGAAGAGTAAATAAAATTGCCATTAAAAGTTTATTAAAAATATGTTGTTCGACTTTAAAACTGTAGATCTCCGCCACTCATGTACTGAAAAAAGTAAACCTAATTGTATAGTTTTGTATACCGTGCCTCCAATGACACTAAAACAAGTTTTTATAATTAGTGCATAACATTTAATTAGTATAGTATTTCCATGATATAAGCACTTCAAAAATGCGTGCATGACAGTGTTTATAAGCGAAGAATTCTTGTATCGAAAGCTCGCATCTGCGAGCAAATAGTCTCATAACGTTCAAGCCGATAGAATTCTATTTGTCTCATTGATAGCGCTGACTTTGTATTCGATCATCTCCTGCAACTCGGTGTGGTGTACAAAATTTTAATTTGCTAGGCCCCCTTGTGATTCGGTATCACTGTGAAGTATCTACTGAACAAGAAGGACCTGACTCCCCTGAGACCTGCAACAGGCCCGACTAGTAAAAGAAGAGCTTTACAAATTACGAAATGCGAACATTGATTGATTGTAGGTTTTCTATTAGGAATACATTACCTGAGATTGGGTTGCTTCACTTGGTTACGTCCTTTAAATTAACATATACCCATAAAAAAAAACCAGAAACGTTTAATCACACGATAAAAGCAGCTACAGAACAAGAGGGGTGCATACATCGAAACAGTTTCCTAAAAAACCCAACATGTTGTAAATATTTTTGTTGTTACAGCAAGTTTTCCAGCATTTGCATTTGCGAGTCAAAGTTACATATAAATGATTAGTAATTCGAAGTCCATTCGACATTCAATTAAAAGTAACAAACTCCTTATTCAAACTTCTTTGTTATTCGTGACCCCAAGTCCTCGTGGAAGGATAGCATTATTAACAGGGTTAGGAAAGTGACAATAGAGTTTTTCATCTACATAACCGGAAGCATGACCTGGGGTATCAGACCAACCATCACATACTGGTTTTATTGGGCTGTTGTGGAGTCAAACTTGCTATATGGTCTACATGTCTGGTGGACGGTGTGCCAACACCAACACCACTACCCGACTGTTAGGCACAGCCTGGTTGCGTAGTCAGTTGTTCTGATCACCACTATGCTCTGTTCCACTCCAACCAATTCAATATTTGCTGTACTCATTTGACTCCCTTCTGTCGTATTAAAGCAGACGTTTAAGTTGGTGGCAGTCAGACTCAATGTGGTCAAATCCTGATAAAATGTGGTCTTGGGACATGCTACTATTACGGGAAGACATAGACACATCAGGGTTGATTATATGACTCCTTACAAATTTCTGAATACAACATTCGATTTTAGGATTTCGACTAGGAACTCTGATCTGAAGATCCGTAGGTTCCCTTGAGGTTTACTCTGGTTGCTCAAAAATAAGTGACAGGGTAGTCTGTGATATACAGTGCTTGACAAAACAATGGAAACTTTTTCAAAAATGTACTTAATCGGACGAAAATTTAACATGTTTTTTAAAAATCGGCAAAACATTTGTGGAGTTTATTAATATGCACTGTTATTAACGTTTCTGTATATTAAAATTATGTATAAAAATGAATTATATAATTCAAAAATTAAAAAAGTTTCCAAAGTTTCCATTGTTTTGTCAACATCAAATATGTGAATAGAATTATTTTTTTTTAATTACTGAATTATATAGTCTTTTTATATATTTTTTAAAATACAGAAATGTTAATAACAGTGCATATTAATAAAAGGCATTAATATTTTGCCGATTTCTTAAAAAGATTTTTAAATTTTCGTCCGATTGTAACACATAAATAAATTTTTGAAAAAGTTTCCATTGTTTTGTCTAAAAGATTCTGATATTAAATTTTTTTATAGGTTGGCTTACCACTGCAATGTTTTGAGGTCATGGCAATTTTAAAAGCGACGCAATGCTGGTTGGGTGGTGGGATTTTTACTGAAAATCTCTTGATTTACTCATAAAACGAACGTAATTTCAACATCCATCCTTGTTCTTGAATGCCGAGGGTTTTTCAGGAATTTTGGATAATTCAAAGGTAAGTCTTATATGAGCTCCGGGACAGAGGGATATCGTTGGAAATTGCTTTGCTGATAAACTCGCTATCTCCGGCGAGGTATTCCCATTGCCTCAGTTAACTTTTATATTACCCATACTTATTACAGGGAAGCTTAGGCATCAAGAAGGTACGCGCAATATTGCTAGACTCTGCTGAACATGTATTGATAAGTAGAGAACTGACTCACTTCTGTACTTAAATCGCATACCCATTAATCGCTCAATAGCGATTTTTACGGCCCACTGCCTCTTTGGAAAGCATACCGAAAAACCCCACGTTCCGGCGACGGACTTCAGCATGAACAGTGAGGCTGAGGAGGAGGAACAGATTGACATTCACTTTCTGTGTCAGTGCAATCCTCTTGTGACAAAGAGACGGAGAATTTTTACTTCTCAGTTTTTAACATCACTGTCCGAGCTCTCTGCTATACAGATTTATTTTGGACTCGGGCTGGTCTTCTTTAGTGAATATCTGATACCCGGGTATATTATATTTGCAACAAATATGTTTAAGTAATATTATTTTAGAATACTGCATTAAATTTAAAATTTTTTGTTAATAAAAGTTTATTTGACAATTTAAAGTTAAACTAAATAAAAATTATGAACTCTAATACCATAATACTTATACATACTTATATTCCTTTTCTTTATTTTTCCGAAATATTTCTCGCATACATATATTTACAGTATATAATAAAAGCGTTAGTAACAATAACAAAATTTATTTTTTGTCTAAAAATGAAATAGATTCCAATAAAGTTGTTACTATTAAAACATAAAGTGGATATATGGAGCAAATGAAATCGAAATTGTAAACTCGTACAAATACTTAGGAATTGACTCACATATGTTATAATTTGTCATTTAACAAACATTTAAAAAATAAACTAACTACGTCGAAAATGGCAGTATCTTCGTTTTGGTCTAAATATATAAACCACCCTAAAATATCGAATAAAAATAAACTCAAAATCTTTATTGCCGTATCTCGGTCAGTTATGTTTCACGGTGCACAAATATGGGGATATAAAAAGTATGATGTGGTGGAAAAATTATTTAGATTTTTCATTAAGAAGATGCTACTATTACCTAAAAACACTCCAAACTATATGCTTTTTTTGGAAACGGATTTAAAATCGCTATATCTTGATACATTAAAATTGCAATTTAAATATATTAATAAAATGCTCAATATGCCTTACAACAGATTGCCTCGCAAGCTCGCAGATATCATAATTGCTAAGCAGACTTTTTGGGCTGAGGACTGGCTGGGTTTATGTAATAAAATCAACTTTGTTCCTGAAAATAGCTCAGTGCCTCTTAGCAAACATTGCAAACCAATTTTACAGCGCCTTAGAACGTATGAATACGATAATTTAATTTCCGATGCCAGAAACTCTTAATTGCACGACTTATACTCTCAACTAAATTATTCCTTGATACGAATAACTGCGTCTGGACTTTGTTCTCGGGAGTTAAGTATACTAATAAGAGCAAGAGGTGGACTTTTGAACAATCAGAAATTCTTCAATTGGAATATGTACTCTATACAACTTAGATTCTTCAGAAAATACGCTTCACTTCATTGGTATCAGCCCTGTCTTTAAAGAATTTAGATTAAAATTTTTTAACAAAAACCAATTAAATCAAACTGAGGTCATAACTATTCTCAACGGTGACACTTATAGTTTTAGTTTACTTATTAATTATGTTGAAGTTTGTTTAAAATACAGAAAACTGATCTTAAATGAATTTGCTTAGATTTGTATTTAAATTGATATATAAAACGGAAATGAAATGGAAAATAATATTTATGTATATAAGTTCTCATGTCAATAATAATTATGTTATCAATAAGGTAAAAGTATATGAGTTTTTTTGCTGCCTTAATGTTGCCTTTCTGGCTCACAACTATAAGTTAAGCCAATTATAGATCAATGTTATTTTTTATACCAAATTTTATTAAGTTTATTTGTTATTGAATCCATTAAATAAATAAAAAAAAGTTGTTACTATTAATAGACAATTTAGAATGTTGTAAAGAAAAAACTGAAAATTTTTTTATTGGGTTAAACATATAATTATAACGTCTACTAGTTTCATTCTTATCGCAATATTTTTTTGTTTTTTGTTCTTACTACCAATATTTTGGTGGGTAACCTTTACCTTTTAACCTTTTCTAATAACATTTTTACAACCAGTTTGGCAAACTCTGAAGTAAATATCGACAAAGAGATTGAGGAATAACCCTTACCTGTTAAATTTCGATTACGATAAGTAATCAATTACATTACTTTTTAAAAAGAATCATAATGAATATAAAATTGTGAAAAATTTTTTCGAATTACTAATTGATTACGATTACAAAATAATCAAAAAAAAAAGAATCAAAAGTAATTAAAAAAGTAATCAAATTGTTTTCAACAATTTTAATTATTTTCATATATTCAAAAAGATTTGTATTTGATTGTAATTGTTGTAGCCCTAAAAAAATTTATTTCGAAAACTGTTGCTGTTTCATGATTTAAAATTTTTTTTTTCAAGACAGAATGAAACTATTTTTTTTATATTCGAACATGTTTTATAAACTGAATTTATTTTTGTTGTCTTGTTGTCTTGCTTCGTTTCGAGCTTAATTCTTTTTAAATTTGCTGGATGACTGTGACCCACTGTATGCTTTCTCTGTAATGAACATTTAATTTAGAGAGATTAGCTACTACTTTTGAGAATATTTCTATGGCTTTTGGGTATAAAGTTTTTTAATTACTCTGCACATTGTATTAAATACTATACAATAAATGTAGTTGGTCATAATTTCAAAGGGTATGTAATAAAAGACATTTTTTTCTGTTTTTTTTTTTTGAAAAGTTTATAATGCTTCTGTGGCTTATTATATAGTTTAAACGAACTTTATGTAAAAAAATTATAATTACAAATTTTAAAGAGAATACTTGGCATTAAAAATATCACTGACACAAGCTTTAAAAAGTATAAAAAAAAAATATTCTTGACTAATGCTGTATAAGTTCTGGAAGCAGATCTATAATCAGGCTTTTTATATTGCTTCCATAAAATATCTCAATCTTACATAATTTGCTACAGTTATTTTCGCGTCGTTTCATTTAAGATTTTATTTTCCTAGTTCAAGGGGCATCGCACGACTAAAGCTGTTTTTCAACCGGCCACGGTTTCTGGCTGATAGAACTGCTAACTCACCTCCATTTAATCAATTGTGTTTTTATGAACGTTATTAAGTATTACTTCTCGATAAAGTTCGAAAGACTCATTGTGCTGAAATTTTTAAAAGTATAATATCCAACTTATGATAAAATAATCTGTTGACAATTTCCGCCTATAGAATGTCAACTGCGTTTTTATGATATTATTAATGAACCCAGCCACATTTGTTATAACATAACTCATGATCAACATCAATTTATCAGCTGTAGCTTCAAGATTATGAAAATGATAATCAGGGGCTCCACAACGGATGATGACTGTGATACGTTACCAAAGTCTGGCGTCGATATCGGAGAGTAATTATCAATACATTATATATATATATTATACATATATCGTCGTAGTCTAGTAGGTAGTGTGTTGTAGAAGTAAGGCTCTAGTTCAAAAAATGTCTGAAAAATTTGTCGTTCGTTATTTATAGAATCGACGTGGTCCCGCCACTCATGTATGAAATTAACGCACAAAACATAAGTGGTGTGGGAAGTAATTCTGACTGCAGGGTTGTATTGAACAATTATATCATGTTTTGCATGTGATTGCAAGTAACAGCTGCTAAACTGCTAACTTAACTTTCAGCAGAAACATTCCGTAAATAAATTAACCAAAACAGAACAAACAAACGCAAAAAACAAACAACCGACATACTGTTAAACATTAATCAACCACTAATATCTTGTATGCCATGCTCTGTATAAACAAACCCAACCATTATTTAAACCAAACCCTGATTAAAAACTTTTTGTTACATATGCCTCAAGAAGTAACAAAATTTAAAGTTCCCTAATTATTCCCTCACCATAATCTGTTACCACTCTTAACTATATCGCAGTTTGTACTCATATTTACTCTTTGCTCAGATACTCAAAAGTCATTTGCACACTTAAAGGCAAATGCGTGGAACTTTTCACGTGTACTCGTACATTTAAGCGATTTTATTATTTACCTTGATTTTTTGACGTAGATACAATTTTGTTTGAGTTTTTTTTTGCATCGTCTGCAAAATAATTTTCTCACACTTTGCCTTCGAAACGCATTAGAATTTGCCTTAAAATTTTTTTTTGCCAAATTAGCAGTTACATGCAGAATCAGTACACGTGTTTAGCAAACTACGAATGTATACGTAAAATAAATGGATTACAACAGGAAATGCGAAGATTTTGTGTACTAAGTTTTTACTTTGGTTCTTAGTAAGAAATAAAACAAAAACAAAAATAGAGTGTAGAAAACGTAACGGGTGCTTATTTAGTTTATAATAGTTTTTGATATTTCCGAAAGAGTTCAGGCTGAGTTTGAAAGCAATTGCCTAAAAATGATAATAAAATTTCATTTATCCGTCAGATTGTTATTGTCGTCTACAACATAAGACAAAAGAAGTATTATTTTTACCAATTTGCACAATGTGATCCCTGACGGTTCCTTTCAAATTACTAAAATCACAAAATCAGGTATGCTGAGAAAATTTCTTAATACTTTCCCTGTCCTGTGCATCAAACGCTTGTGCATAACATGTGATTCACAAATGGAATTCTTTTTCAATGTTTGTATTTTAATAGACGTGAGAAAAATAATCAATTTTAACTCTGGACGGTTACTGTTCGTCGAATCGATGAAGCTCATTTACTCTTTATCATATAACCAAATTTCGCTCTTTCTTTCAACAACGTTAGTTGATAATGAAACCTTGCAGTCAGTAGACGAAAAATTTCTTTTATTTCTTCTTTTCAACGAAGAGTAATTTGACTGTACAAAAATGACCATCCTCGCTTAAAAAAATGGGTGAGCAGGGTACGTTTACTCACTACACACACTTGGATATAAAAATTCTATTTTTGACATTTAACTTGTTTTACATTTAACATTTTGTCATGTATCACACGATTTTTTTTTTCTTTTTTCTGATTTTTTTATTATTATTAAATCTCTGTCTTTTGCACCATTTTATACCCTCAATTATTGAATGTTGAAAAACGAAACTAAAGTAATGACAAGTAACAGATGGTTCCTGCCACATGTGTTAAATTAATTTTTACTTTAGCAATAAAAGTTTACAGCTTCCTTATAAAAAAAATATATACTTTTTTTCAATGTTACACAATATACAGAAACCTTTTGGCTTAAAATGTCCTCATATTTTTGTTAGTAAAAACCGAAAAAATTTATTATTTTTACTATACACAAACATAACATATGTATGTGTTAACACACATATAGATATAACCTATAATATATATTTACTGTATTTATTCATACTGTATACTGCCAAATTCTGGTGTGCTTCAATCAACTCATTATCATTTTTTTTGCCTTTGCCCCGTCTATTTTTTATTATTTGTTTGCTTTGTTTCTATTTTTAAACCGATTTGTTCAGTTAAGCAGGTGTTAGAATAATAGGTTTGCCATCTGTGGTGGTCTGTAAACCACGCTTCCTTCTGTGATAGTCAGGAAATTTTGCTAATTCAGTTCCACTCCTTCTCTATATAACGTTCGTTTCTTACATTATTCCCTTATTTGCTTAATGAATTGTTGTGATAAAGTTTAGATCTCTTAATTTGAAAAATTCGAAAACTACAACTAAAACATTAGTTTGCCTTCTATGGAGTTCAAATCTGGTATGCTCGGTCAAGTTCTTTAACAACTATTCACCTCATCACCTCATTATTCAAAAAAATAAAAGTTTATATTAAGGAAGAGTTGTTCAAACTTTGACAGTTTATTACGATCATCTTGCTGAAGCAGTATCTGTTAAATAAATTATCAATAAATTATCATTTATTCAGTCAGATATCCCAATTCAGCATAGACGACCGTAGACAATGCTTTTGGCTGTATAGCCTCTAGAACAGTTGGCAACGAACCCTAATTTTCTGGATGAATGGGTACGTGAGCAAACAAAATTGCCAAATTTGTAACTACAACAATGCATTTGAGATCGACGCCTCCATTCTATAACGTTCTAAGTGCACTTAGAACGTTTTTAATGTTCTTGCATTTTTAAATTCTACGTTCTCTAACTTAAATACTGTCAAAATTTGGTTAATATGCGCCGATCCATTCCGAAGTTATAGGGAAAAATCTACTTAGAATACACATATAATCGTATGTCGCGCGAAAACTTTGAGAGCTCATAACTCAAAACACACTTTTACGACTTAGAATGTTATAGAACGAAGGCGTCGAGATCACATTCCCCAAAAATCAGTCCGTCCTTGTTTCTTTGAGAACAACACCAGCCATCACTGCAACGACTAGCACTATAGGTCGATTATTGTCATATATTTTTGCCACACTCCTCATGCCACATTAGATATTCTGAACAAGCGGTTTGAGGGCAAAGTCATCCCGCGTGAGGGTGTCACGAACTGGTTACCGATATTGTGAAACTTGTGGGGTTTTTTAAACAGCAGGTGTATGTGAATAAACAACAAATGACAGTGGTCCTGAAAACCAACACATGGTAACCCACAACATCATTCAAATTCAGTCTGATTTATTCGCTAAAGTCATGGAAATTAAGACATTTCTGATGCTCTCCACCCAGACAAGTCGTGGCGAACACACAGAATGGCATCATAGGTCCTTCCATTTAAATTTAAAAATAGAAAGTGCTTAATGAAAGACTCGCACAGTAGTTAAACATGTCAAATACAAATCTTCACTGTTACAGCATATATTTTATCTGATTTTCACCTAAAATTCAAATTCATGTTCAGGCATGAGTTTTAATTGAGTTAATATTCGTTTAATTGACAAAATTTTTTTAAGTGTTCAGGCATACGCAAATTAGCTCATTCAATAATCATTGGACAGCTGGAAAACAACAACATTTTTTTATTATTTTATAACAATTCATAAATTTAACACTAAAAGTACCGTGACGGGAAAAATTACTCATTAAGATATATTTATAACACCGCTCTTTGCTTTTACGACTTCGATTAAAAAATACATCGAATATATTTTTGAAGATTTACTCCTATCTTGTATTATTTTTTTTACTGAGGAATGCATGCAATCTACCCTGACTATTGCGGGAAGTTATTTGCCCTGAGCACAGGTTCTGTATCTTGATTTGCGTATTTTGTGATATAAAACCACTGTTTTGGACATTTTTGGCATTGCCTGGTATGATTCATTATATTGAGGTATATTGTTTGTTTTCTGGCAAATGTATATTCACTCTACTCCAAGCAAGTTTTACAGAAAAAATTTCTAGTGCTATTTTGCTGATAAAAATTCTTATTTTTTTGTTTTCATAGCGTCCTTATCCTTATCAAAATATTTAACTTATTAGAAATTTTATAACATATAGTAGAAAGAGAATGGAATAGGAATTGAAATACAAGAAGTATCGGTAGATTTAGTGTTAATATAAATAAACTTACCTTCCACCTCACTCGCCACTTTTATTTGATGTTGTTGATATTTGCATTTTCAATAATAAATTATAAATTGTATAAATAACAAATTGTCCGCATAAGTTGTAACGTTCTTACTGAACATACTTATGACATTGGTGCATTTTAAGTTTTACTCAATATTATAACAATTTGCGTATTTATTGCGCAATAAGTAATTGAAACTTTATATGAAATATTGAGCTCCATAACGGCATTTATTGCGATTAACGCAATAAAGGTGCATATCTGAACACTGTATTAGATAGTTTTAGTTCTGATTGTTTTCCTCATATACGATAATACTTGCTTTACTCCCAGCATCTCCTGTGCTCTTTTAAACAAACGATTATTATTGTACAGAAGAAGAAATTTTTTAAGTTTTAATACGCACGTTTAACATACAATATTACTACTCATTTTAAATACAAACAAATTCCAGTTGATTTTAAACAAACCAACAAACATTCATTCAATTTTATATGTATGTACATGATATACAGAAAATGTAATATGTTGTAAATATCTTGAGTGTGTTTATTGCCATATTATTTTAAATTTACAAAAACTAACTAAAGCTCAACATTCGCTGTTATTAAATACGTCTGAAAATAAATGCTACCATACAAAAATAATGTAAAAAGTAAGAGCTCATCAGTGATAACCATGAAAATAGGAAATGGAAAAATAAACAAAAAAAGTGTTTCATTGGCAACGTTCCATATATTTTTAAAAACAGATCTTTACACAAATTTTAAAATAATAAAAAAGCATTTCCTTTTTGCACACTTGAATGGAGTAAAATAATTATATAATATGGAGAGCACGCCCCTAGCTAAAAAAATATGATGATTTGACTAAGTTTGGAATTTCTTTAAAAGCCTGTACCTTACCAACAAAGAAATAAATAGTCCTATGCAAATTAATAAGGCAGCAATATGACACTTAGGGATTTGATCTGAAATTAAGTAAAATGAAAAAATAGCTAATAAGTAAACGCATTTATCCTCACCTTATATGTACATATGTATATTATTAAAATAAATTTTATTGCGATTTTATAAAAGTTTTCTTTTTATTTAAAAATTAAAATAGAAATTCACCCTGTGAAAAAATAAGCATACCACATTTTTCTTTATAAATATTAAAAAAAAAATAATAATATGTATTTGCACTTCAATTTAAGTTGTAATTTCGTTTAGAGTGTTTAATATTTTGTAGAGACTTCGGTTTATTCATATTATTTGTTTTTTAAAACCACAAATCATTTAAAGAAAATCCAACTAGACTCCCTCTATCTCGGCATTGAATTATGAGAACTTTATACTACTAATATAAATGATCTATGAATTTAGTTCATAACAGGAGGTAGTAATTCTGTAGCACCTTTCATGATAAATAACACGGTGCGACAGCGAAAATACACTCGATTAACTACATAGTCTAAGTTATTCACTAGTCTGAGTTGAGCTCAAAAATACTTTTTTATTTTTCTCGAACCCTCCAAACTTGTTTTATTTGACAAAAACGGTTTTCCTGATCTTTTCACACAAAATTATTGATTACCCAAATATGTTTAAACCTATTTAAAAAATTCTAAGTTTTTTAGCGGAGAGATAGGTCTTTAAAACGGTATTCATATACATATATATGTCATGAGTTTTGATGGGGTAAACTTGGAAAATATTATTTTTTTTTCCCATTTTTTTCAAGTTTAGCTCAAACGTGAAATTGCCATATTTTGCGATAACACAATCAAGATCCGTCTGAAAATTTTTGAACTAAAAGTTCATTTGAAAAAAATATATATGAAAAATATGTTGGACTCTTTAAAAAAAAAAACCTATTGTAATTTTTGCCCGATTTAATCAAACGAAGTGTCAATCTCTTCACAAGATAATGCACTTTCAGAATGTTATCACATATTTCATATTTTTTTAATTACAGTTTACTACTATGAACTGACAAACTTGAAAAAATATGAAGAAATTCGCATTTGTCAAGTTTTCCTCATCAAACCGCATAGCATATTAACTTAAATAATATATATGTGTACATCGTTTTAAAGGCCCATCCCTCTCCTTTTTAAAAGGGTTTAAATTTTGGACATGGGTACAGAAATGTTTGTGTAATCAATGTTTGTGTAAATCAATAAAAAAATATATATGAAAAATATGTTGGACTCTTTAAAAAAAAAACCTATTGTAATTTTTGCCCGATTTAATCAAACGAAGTGTCAATCTCTTCACAAGATAATGCACTTTCAGAATGTTATCACATATTTCATATTTTTTTAATTAAAGTTTACTACTATGAACTGACAAACTTGAAAAAATTCGCATTTGTCAAGTTTTCCTCATCAAACCGCATAGCATATTAACTTAAATAATATATATGTGTACATCGTTTTAAAGGCCCATCCCTCTCCTTTTTAAAAGGGTTTAAATTTTGGACATGGGTACAGAAATGTTTGTGTAATCAATAAATTTGTGCGTAAAGTAAAAAAAAAACAGTTTTTGTTAAATAAAACAGGTTTGAGAAAAATAAAAAAGTATTTTTGAGTTCTACTCAACCTAGTGAATAACTTTGACTATGTAGTTACTCGGCTGTATTTAATTTTTTGTATTTTGTCGCATAGTGTAATTAATTAATAAAATAAATATATAAACTATAAATTTTTATACAAACTTTTGCCTAAAATTCATGAAATTACAAAAATATATTGCCGCACTAAGACTATTGCTGTCCACTGTATAAATAATATTTCAAATTATATATGATGTATTTTAAAAGGCTTGAATCTTCAAAGATGTTTTCAGGCTAGTGAAAAACAAAATAACTTTTTATTCTGTTTTTACATAGGCAGTGATATCAGATACTTTCAAAGTAGTGAAATTTTATATTGTCATGTAAAAACAGCGTTTACGTATATTGAATATTTATAAAAATGATTGCAGATTAAGTAGATGTGAAATGTTGCGTATCACTCTGCACTTTTTAAAAAGTATACATATACATATACATATAAACAAACTTATTAAGGTAATTTAATGGCATACTCAGAATGAAGAGTTTCTCAGAAATCTGTCGTTCGGAGTCGACTTTAAACTGTAGGTCCCACCACTCATGTATAAAATTAACGCACACAACATAAGTGGTGTGAGAAGCTAGGCCGTAATCCTGACTGAAGGGTTGTAATCAGCAAAAAAAAGTGTATTTATTAATATAATTAAGAAAACACAGAATATCTATGTATATATCTGCAAGAAATTTATACTCAAAAAATTAAAACAATTAAATAGGGTTACCTTTTGCAGCAGCGATGGGCTCTTCGATTCGATGCTGGTGACTTCAACTGAGGGGAGTATACTAGGTTATAGATAGATACATATCTTACATTAGGAAGTTGTTGTTGTTGTTGTTGTGGTTTGTTAGATAAGGTTGATAACACAGTGACACGGTAAAGCCGCCATAAAGCATAAAGAACTATTTAAACTAACAGAATTTTCTGGAGCAAAAAATAATTTGAAAAGGATGATTTTATTAAGAAGACCACAGTTATACTAACAGTTAATTTCTCTTTCGGTTATTATGCCGTTAGTGTACAAGCATCACAATTTTTCTTGGAAAACCCGAACTATTTCTTTGCATGTGCTCTTAACTAGGTACGGGTATGTGATATCTAACCCCTTTTAGGGTTAGGTGTTACGCCGAGAGATATTTCAAAATCTAATTAAAATGATTTATTAAATATAGGATAACTTAGAAAAATTTCTATAAAAATTAATTTTAACTTTATTAACCCAAAACAAATTATGAAATAAACTCAAGATAACGTTCCCAAAAATGGTTAAGTCCTAGGTAAAGTTTGTGTGAGTATTCTAATTAGATAGAACGAAAGAAAAATGTAATTTACCGCTAACCTTAGCTGCATAATAGGTACTCGATCAGTCAGTGGCAACTTTACTAATTAGCTCGCCAATTAGTGCCAATTAGTACGATGAACTGGCATAAAATTATATTCAGAAATTAATTAAAAATAGTTTAAATACAATTAGTTGTACTTGTTAAGCATTTTTTTTAATGTGAAACAAATTTTAACAATTTCTTCAACATTATAGACATCCACAACTCTAATTTAAACATAGCAACATTATTGAAAAACAATTCAAGATTATAGACATCCTTAACTACAGTATAAAGAATGCAACATTGTTGATAAACTCTGACAAAATATTGTATGTAGGAGATCAATGTTTATATACATAAATATCTACATGTTTCTCGAGATGTTTATTGTATCTACACTTTAATTATTTACACCACGGATGTTTTTGATGCAAGATGTGTATAATATGTTTAATCTATGTTCCTGAATATACATTAAGTTGTTAAACACTACGGAGGAGTGCAGCTTTATAATTTCCACAGTGGAAGTTAAACTTTGCTGATTGTGTGCTAAAATTTACATTTTAAACCTTTTTGTTATTTTTTTTTTTATAAGAATTATTTGTTTAATGTTATAATTGCCTTTTAATTATTTTTATTAGTTTTTAATAATATATGACATTACTGAACTTAATAAACAATTGGTAATTTGAGAAAATATATCAAAGGCAAATCTAGACACTAAAGTTTTTATTTTTAATAAAATGTGGCCATTGTACTTGACGTTGCTGGCCCAGTTTTAACAGGACCGTTATTAAGTAAGTGTCAGTCCAATCGATTAATTTAAAGGGTTAAGAACTTTTTTTAATGTAAATTTTTAAACGTTAAAAATTTTTTTTCTGTCATTATTACAACAATAGAAGCACGAATGAGGAGTATTTCAACCTTAGTATTAAATAATTTAAAACCCCTTTGTGTAACAATTCTAGAAATTGCTTTAAAGAAAAAATAATCTCAATTTAAACTAGACACAAAGTTTGTAAAATATTTTACTCTATGTGGGTCTACATGCTGTTGTGTATGACTAGATTTACAAAAAAACCCATACCAAACACTATACCACTGGTGTAAAAACATTACAGGTTTAAAAGTGCTTAAGGTTTTAAATTAAAGGGATATAGAACAAAAAAAGAAAATACAAACAAAAAGAGAAAGTAATTAAGGCTTAACAAAAATAACAAACGGCAAAAGGGACGAGAAGCAAAACCGACAACCTTTTAAGAACCCAATTCTATTTTTGTTACATTAGATTATTTGAAATAAGAAACACTACAACAAGCTAACTACCATTTCTAAATACCATATGTTGTTAGGAAAGCATCGAAAATAAATTAAAACAAGTATATAAGCACACACATTCTACAACAACAGGCGATGGAAGCATGCAGGTTAAACATCATAAACATTATGTGGATTAGTAGCTAACAATGTATGTTCTAGGATATATTTTAGTTAAATAATGTCTTAAAATACTTTGTTGTTTTTTTTTTCTTATTTACTCACTAATATCATTGCAGTATGTGACTCAGATTTTTTACATAACATTTTTTCTACTGAAGTGGCATGAAAGGCTAACTTACACGATAAGGGCTTACGTATGTAAACAGGGAAGGTAGAAAATATTACAGAATTCCACACGCATTTTTAAAATGGAAAAGCAAATTTTACGACAGATTTATTTGCGTTTAGAATTTTTTCAAAGCTCCAAAAATAAAATAAAATCAATGGTTTACTTTTACGGAACAGCATAATCTCTACTTTTTCAAATTTTGACAACTTCTAGGAAAAGTGTTGAAAAAACTGTACCGTTCTTTAGAACTTCTTCCAGTGTTATATGTATGCGATGTATTTGATCGACCATTAAAAACCGAATACTTTGAAAGCCTCAAGACAATTAAGATATTCATAAATTTATACATAATTGGCATTACACTCCTTCAGTCAGGATTGCGATCTAGCTTCTCAAAACACTCATGTTGTGTGTGTTAATTTTCTATACATGAGTGGCGGGACCTACAGTTTAATGTCGATTCCGAACGTAAGACCTTTTTTGAGAAAAATAGGAATTTTATTTACGCTCAGAGTTTATGCCAGAAATTTGGAAAGAGGAAGTCGCCAAAGAAATATTTTTTATTATTTCGGTTTAATGGAGATGTCTGACCTGGGGTTTAAACCCAGGCCTCATGTCTAATAAGCCAACACACTACCTACTATACTACGGCGACTTCTAGTCGCAAGATATAGATGCTCTAATACTGATCAGCATACGCTAGATGTATTGTGTGAACTTAAATTTTGAAAAATATTAATAATTTTAAAATTTTTTTACTAGGTTTTAGGGGATATTTTCTATTTTAACTGCTTTTTTGGTACAAAATTATGTTTTTAAAACATTTTTATTGCGTTTGCAGGTGAAGAGACTTGTCATTTCGGAAAAATTCCATAGTGACTTATACATTTTGTAAAGAAATGTGTGTACCACTCGACTGTGCATTCGAATAAAACAACATTTTATAAATACAAAAAAAAAACTATTTCAAAAAAAAAAGATTTAAATAAGCTCTTTCTGCATTGATATTTAAAATGTTAAACAATTCTCACAAACATCTTTTGTTGGCGTTGCAAATACACAACAGCCAAAAAACTTAAGTAGATTTTAGTATGACATGAATTGCTGGAAATATATATTTTGCGATATATTCTGTATTTGTATGTGGGAAAAGTCGACTTAATTTTTTCATATATACTCTTTAAATATTTATGTTTGATGCATAATTTGTTTGCAAAATAACAATTCAACAATTGCGTAAAATCCTTACATTTTAAATAAGTAAACAACAGTTGCAACATGTGATATTCCATATTTGTTTTTTTATCGTTCAATTTACTTTTGCTATAATTTATATACAATATAATAATAACCACATTGATAGATTTCTTATAAATTCCAGAAACTAATGGCGTTTTCTTTTCTAAAGATAATGTAACAAGAAGAAATGGTTTCATGGTAAAATGATTGCCCTCAGTGAGGGAAAAATGTTGCACTTCTTGCCAACACAAAATCACAGAAGGAAACTTAATTTCCTTCATACAACAGGCACACATATGTATGTATCAAACTGAAATAATCTAAATAGCTAAATATCGGGTGGGTGTTATATTGCTTTTATTTCTTTCTAAAAATTCGTATTTAAGTTTCCAATATACACATGTGGAATCGGGAACAGAAGGACAGACGAGAAATAGGCAACGCTACTAATCGCAGTACCCCAGCTAAATTAGAACGATTAACAAACCACCCCTTAATCGAACATATTTGGGATGAACCGGACACTTGAAAACCTGACGTCAAACCACGAAGTAACTCGGTGCAGTAAACAGTGACGGCTCACATTAGGAGAACGATCAACAAATTGTTACAACATCATTCTTAAAACATCAATAATGTTAAATATCATTACTAAATAAAAATATTTAAAATATTTAAATTTTAAGTGGGGGCTGATGGCATATGGTCCGAATGCTTTGCGTATTTCAGATATATGTATTCCTTTTAAATATTCTTTTTAACTACAAAATTTGATAGCTTGGTACAAGTAATATTAGAAAAATTATTTAGATTAGCTCATAAAAATGGTCGACAATTCTTTATCGAAAATAATGAAATTAAAGCATTTCTCGGTACGAATTTTCTTATGGGATATCATATTGGGCCAACATTTAGAAATTATTGATCTATAGAACAAGATATGGTGGTACCCTATAAGTATCTCAAATGTTATGCCAAGGCCTCAAGTTCCTGTTAAAAGAAATTTTCACTTTATTTAAGGAAATATTTCATTTTATTAATGAATTGATATTACATTACATACATTATTGATCATTACAACCCTTCAGTCAGGATTACGACCTAGTTTCTCACACCACTTATTTTCATGTGTGTGTTAATTTCATACGTGAGCGGCGGGACCTACAGTTTAAAGTCGACTCCGAACGACAGATTTTTGAGAAACTTTTCATGGCAATTTTATTTACTCTCAGAGTTTTTGCCAGAAATCTGCTGAGAGAGGAAGTCGCCGAAGAAATACTTTTTGTATTTTACTTTGATGTCTGGCCTGGGGCTCGAACCCTGGCTTTTCGTCTAATAAGCCAACACAATACCTACTAGACCACGGCGACTTCAATGAATTGATATTAGTATGGAAAATAATAGAAGAAAATATTTTTTCTTAATTTCAAATATTGAAACAATTTATATAAATTTTACCTCTTAACGATTATTGGGACATCTGCATACATACATATGTACATATGTCCCAAAAATTAAAATAAATTAAATTAATTTTAAAATATGTGTTTTTGGGCATCTAATGAATTACCCTAAATAGACAAAATAATATATGGATGGTCTTCAAAGGCATAGTTAAACTATATTAATTGATTTAAATAAGGATATGAATGAAAAAAATTAAATTTAAGTAGGCTTTTTGTCGGTATATATGTATGTATAATGTATACCATGTATGTAACGTATTTAGCTGTTATGTTAAATATCATTACTAAATAAAAATATTTAAAATATTTAAATTTTAAGTGGGGGCTGAGGGCATATGGTCCGAATGCTTTGCGTATTTCAGATATATGTATTCCTTTTAAATATTCTTTTTAACTACAAAATTTGATAGCTTGGTACAAGTAATATTAGAAAAATTATTTAGATTAGCTCATAAAAATGGTCGACAATTCTTTATCGAAAATAATAAAATTAAAGCATTTCTCGGTACGAATTTACTTATGGGATATCATATTGGGCCAACATTTAGAAATTATTGATCTATAGAACAAGATATGGTGGTACCCTATAAGTATCTCAAATGTTATGCCAAGGCCTCAAGTTCCTGTTAAAAGAAATTTTCACTTTATTTAAGGAAATATTTCATTTTATTAATGAATTGATATTACATTACATACATTATTGGTCATTACAACCCTTCAGTCAGGATTACGACCTAGTTTCTCACACCACTTATTTTCATGTGTGTGTTAATTTCATACGTGAGCGGCGGGACCTACAGTTTAAAGTCGACTCCGAACAACAGATTTTTGAGAAACTTTTCATGGCAATTTTATTTACTCTCAGAGTTTTTGCCAGAAATCTGCTGAGAGAGGAAGTCGCCGAAGAAATACTTTTTGTATTTTACTTTGATGTCTGGCCTGGGGCTCGAACCCTGAATTTTCGTCTAATAAGCCAACACAATACCTACTAGACCACGGCGACTTCAATGAATTGATATTAGTATGGAAAATAATAGAAGAAAATATTTTTTCTTAATTTCAAATATTGAAACAATTTATATAAATTTTACCTCTTAACGATTATTAGGACATCTGCATACATACATATGTACATATGTCCCAAAAATTAAAATAAATTAAATTAATTTTAAATTTTTAATTAATTTAATTAATTTTAAATTAATTTTAATTTTGCCTTACTATACTTACTTGTTCAATACAGTTCTGACTAAGTCTTCTTTTCCTGAAAGTTGGAAACTGGCTAAAATCCTTCCCATTCCGAAAACTAATTGTGAGTTCAGGCCAATTGCAATCCTTCCTTTTTTATCCAAAGTATTGGAGAACATCATGGCCAGACAAATCGATGAATATCTGAGGGGCCACAATTTCTTAACGGTTAATCAGTCGGGCTTCATGAAAGGTAGGAGTTGTACTACCGCTCTGGTAAATGTAGTTGAGGAACTTAGGTCGGAACTTGATGGTAATAGTGTGGCGTTCTTGGTTCTGCTTGATTACTCTAAGGCTTTTGATACAGTCGATCATGCGGTTCTATTGAAAAAGCTCCGAAAACTGTTTTATTTCTCCGAAACTGCCTGTAATCTAATTTATTCTTATTTGACGAACAGATTTCAGAAGGTTCATTTCAATGGCAAAGTTTCGGATCCACTTACTATTAGTAGAGGTGTTCCACAGGGGTCTATACTTGGACCTTTGCTGTTTTGCATGTATATAAATGATCTACCTGATGTTTTGGTTAACTGTAATGTTCACATGTATGCTGACGATGTGCAGCTTTACACATATACTCCAAGGGAGAATATTTATTCTTGTTTGGACTACATTAATCGTGACTTAGCAAGGATTGACGGATGGGCCTCGGCCAATGGACTATGTATCAATCCTTCTAAGTCTAAATGTATTACACTTTCGAGAACAAACGGATCATTTGTCATACCTGAATTGAGTATCAGGGGAAATAAAATTGAATTTGTCAGGTCGGCTACTAATCTGGGTATTGTTTTTAATGACAAATTATCGTGGTCAACCCATATAAGTGTCATTGTTGGCAGAATTTATGGCATGCTTCGAAATTTGTGGGCTGTCATAGATTCAACTCCTTTTGTCATTCGCATGCAACTTGCTAAAACGTACTTGATTCCGGTACTTTTATATGGATGTGAGATATACGCAAATTGCAGTTATGATGACAACCGGAAACTTAACCTGGCGTACAATAACATAGCCAGGTATGTTTTCCTTAAGGGGCGTCGGGATCACATTTCTCATTTAGCTTACTTGATTCTTGGTATCAAATTTGATAATCTCCTGAAAACTAGATGCCTCCTTCTACTTCATAAAATAATTTACACGAAACAGCCGAAGTATTTATATTGTAAAATTAAGTTTGCCAGATCCCACCGGGGTGTGGGGATTATACAGCAACGATTCAGGACTCTTCTGTCTCAGCGACAGTTCTTTATACACACCATTAGTCTTTGGAATTCCTTACCAAATAACATCCAAAATCTTGGCAATGCAAACGCGTTCAAAAAGGAGTTATTTAAATTATTTTCATAATTAAAATTTTTATCTCATATTTGTAAATTTTGTGATTTTATTTTTTAGGTCATCATTATTATTGTTATTATTATTATTATTATTATTACTATTATTATTATTATTATTATTATTATTATTATTATTATTATTATTATTATTATTATTATTATTATTTTTATACTTTACCTTATCAATTTAATTTAATATTTATATACATAATTTAACTTTCTCTAATTTTTTATATTTAATTAATGTTAATTTTTTATACCTTATTGATTGTAAACATAGCACTGTCACTTATAAGATTTAGTATCTTGTTGTGCTATGTAGATCATTATAAATCAAATAAAAAAAAAAAAAAAAAAAAAAAATATGTGTTTTTGGGCATCTAATGAATTACCCTAAATAGACAAAATAATATATGGATGGTCTTCAAAGGCATAGTTAAACTATATTAATTGATTTAAATAAGCATATGAAGGAAAAAGATTAAATTTAAGTAGGCTTTTTGTCGGTATATATGTATGTATAATGTATACCATGTATGTTGCGTATTTATCTTGATGCTCATAACTGATAAAACAAAGGTTTTATTATTAATGAAGTTATAGTTATTAAAGATTATATTTACTTCCTCGTGTTGTTTGCTGATGTGTTCTCACTTTTCAAGGTAAAGGTAAGGGTAAGGTATTAAGGTAACAGCAAAAATTTCTAATAAATATCAATTTATTCAGCATATTTAGAAGTCATGTAAAGTACGATTAACCATCAGATTGTTTTTGTAATACACATTATATTGGTAATCTGTTGGCGCTTCTCTCAGAAAGGTGGAACGAACCCAATCAACGATCAGGTGACGGAAAGTTTAACTTTTACTAAAACTTACTGCATTCTGCGCTGGTAGCAGCTTCTTTCCAGTTACATCAAGTCTTATCAGTAATCGCACTATACGTTTTGTCATTGGTATGGCACTATTGCATGAGGTTAGGCTAAATTCCAGATCACCATAAGATTCTACCCCACTCCGAATTCGATTTTTTATTCTAATTATATTTATTTGAAGTCACCGTAGTCTAGTAGGTAGAGTGTTAGCTTATTAGATGTAAGGCCACTGTTCAAACCCCAGGTCATACATCAATACGAAAATATAAAAAAAAAATATTTCTTCGGTGACTTCCTCTCAGCAGATTTCTGGCAAAAACTTTGAGAGTAAATAAAATGGCCATGAAAAGTTTCTCAAAAAAATCTTTCGTTCGGAATAGATTTTAAACTGTAGGTCCGGCCACGCATGTATAAAATTAAGACACACAACATAAATGGTGTGAGAAACTAGGTCCATAATCCTGTCTGAAGGGTTGTAATAACCAATTATGTATGTATGTATGTATGTATATGTATTATATTTAATTATATTATAATTCTACCTTTTATACCCATCTTTTAACCGGGGTTGTGCAAATGAGTTCTACTAGCATTCTGGGCACTATAATTTTATGCAAGGTTTGCTGTAACTAACATATTTTACAAAAGTCGAAGCAAACGTTGGTCTTAAAAGTTTGGTCTTAAAAGTTTATAATATCCGACCGAAAAGAAAATGCAACTCTAATGTACTGGTAGTTACATTGAAGTCTAAGAACAGACTTCTCTACCGCGTAAAGGTGATCACGAAGGTGCTCATTAACGACTGTAGGATATGATAATCTGACAAAGACTGAATATCTTACATAGGACTTTTCGTCAAGGCTCCTTCATCGGTACTAATTAGTGTTCATATGTCTCCTCCATAGGGAAGCATGGAAAGGATGAGCGACTTATAGAGTTAGAGTTAGTTTCATCGTACGAGATAGGTCTCTGCTTCTCCATTGCCTATTGAATCCATAGGTGCCAAGAGTGATCGCCATACTGACCTCATTTTTGCTGATTATTATACTTAATTTGGAATCTGAGCATGTCCCTAGTTTTCGGGAAAATAAACATCGTTTTGTCTTCATTTATTGCCAGACCTATCTGCCGTTCAATAGCGATAAAAGCAGCAGTAACATTTCGCTTAATACGGCCTACGATGTCAATGTAGTCAGTTTACGCAAACAACTGGACCCTTTTGTAGAAAATAGTATCATTGCCATGTACTTCCGTATTTGTTTAAAGAGATCCCATGCGATCACTTTGTCTGAAACATCTCTTGGTATCAAATAATTCGGAGCGGTTCATTCGCACCTTGAATGAGCAGCAGGAGTTTCTCGATGCCATTTTTCATAGCCTTCACAGAATAACGAGCTCAGATATTGCAACAAAAATATGATCCCTTATGGGGCTAGCATGTCTTATAGTGGATGAAAAAAGGGGGTGTGTTGACTTGTTTTTCATGGATCTTCTCCAGGATTTGACCAAATGTGAAGATCTGGTCTCTTGTGGACTTACTTACGCACTGATAAGGTTCAATCAGTGTTTTGACGAGTGGCTTCAGTCGTTCATACAATACGCTCGTCTTATACCCCTGTAGTTGGCGCATATCATTGGGTCTCTCTTTATGGACAGAACGGAGGACCCAGAGGTTCGTTTGGCATAATTTCCTCTAGCCATATTTTGTAAATTAGCTTGTTCATTACCTCCGGTTTTAAACAATTCATGGCGCAGGCTATGAAGATCTGTAGCTTTATTGTCCTTCATGTTCAAGACCAATTTATAATAAAAATAATAATATTGCAGTTTAACAGGCCATAATTTCTTTCTTTGTATTATTTTAATTTTTTTTAAATTTGTTTTGAATTTAAAATAAACAAAACAAAAAATTTAATGAATTTATCATCTCTTTTAATATAAAAACTGCTTGTTCTGTTTAAATAATTTTGTATTGTAACGTAACCGTCGGATTGTAATTGATATACTAATTAGGAAAAGTTTCATTTAATTATGTTTTGAAGATTTTTATGTGTTTGGTCAGGCAGTCTTTACAACCCAATAAGAAATGTAATTTTAAAAAAAGGGTCTGTTTTGGTGATACGTTTTACGATTTTTTTCTTCGTACTGCTGCTTTTTGTTTGCATTTAGAGACTTTCCATATTCTTTTGTAAAAAGATAAGAGGAAAATATATTTAAAAAATTCATGATGAAACACAAAAATATTTGAAGAAAAGACACGACCCAGAATTTACTGTAAAAAATGAAATTTTTGCTCCTTCGCTTAAGTTAATTACTTGAAAAGGAAGTGTGGTAGAGCGGAACGAAAAAGGATTTTTTTGTTCGGATGCCAAAAAAATATGTACCAGGTGTACCGGTATGAAATTACTCTTTTTTTAATAAAACATTAATTTCTATTAATTTTATTCAACAATTTGACATTGGTGGCTGCACATTTTTTCTATATTACGTACATAAATTTTAAGACTTTCTATTGGAAGACTGCATATCCCGGCTGAACTAATTCTTAAATTAAAATTAAAAAAATTTTTATATACATAATTTTTTTATTTTATTTTATATACTAATCGTATCTGTGTATGTACGAAACAAATGAATATACATACATGCGTATTTATTCTAATTTATGAATATTAAAAATAAGTTATATTTTTGCTGAAGGTTCTGTATATTTAAATTAAGCAAAACATGTGTGTATGTATGTGCTGCATTTTTATAAATAACAGAATACAAGATAAAATATGTTATAAGGGCAACAACTATTCTTATATACAATAAAAGTTGAAACATTCGGGCCTTATTTTACAGCAAACAAAATCTAAAAATTATGAATTAGATCACTATAAATAAATAGTATGCACGAAAAAAGTTGTATATTTGTAGACGATTTATAATATCGAGCGCATATCTATCTAATCCCTATTGGTTTTTAATAAACAAATATAAACGAAAATAATACAAATTTATACAAAGGTTCAAGCCGATCGACGTAAGCGGGCCTAAATTAAAATACATTTTAATTTGAATTTAAATATGGGCCCTTAGGAATTTTAATTCAAAAGCATTCTCTTCAATTTTCTATTGTGGCAGTGAAGTGTATTTCATAAGTTTTACTACAATTTTGAGTACATACCTAATGTGCTCAGAATTTTATGAATTTAAATAATTTATGTACTTATAGTTTTTGTTTATGTTTCTAAAATGCTAATGGAAAATTTAATTATTGATTGTAGTTTTTCTATTAAAATCTTTTCACTTCAATTAATTTCTATTCAATATTTTTCAAAAATTTTTGTTTTCATTTTAATTAGAATTTATTTTGTTCTAATAAAATATTGTCAATTATTTTCTTGTTTAAAATAAATTTAATAAGTCAATTCGAATTAAATTGTACCCTATACTTTTGAAGTTAATAATGTGATAATAAGAAGTAAAGAACTATAATTAGTAAAGCATTTGAAAACGAGTTTATTGAAGCGAAACTTTTTTAATCAATTTAAAGCCAAACCAAAACGGCAAAAAAAAAAAATTTTTATTTTATCTAAAAACAGGAGTACAAAAATACGGGAAAAATAAAAAAGTTAAAAAATTTTCTTGCTCACGTCACTTGTGAGTTAAATTTTGAAAACAATTCTTGCGTTTTTTACAACTTCATAGGCATCTGTCATGCAGCATTCACAACACATATGATTTAGAAGTTTTTCATCATGTCTAGCTTTGCACCAATAATATTTAATGAAAGACCAGAAGCTGTGCCTTCTTTTGATAATTAAATACATACATACATACATAATTGGTCATTACAACCCTTTAGTCAGGATTACCTAGTTTCTCATACCACTTTTGTCGTGTGCGTTAATTTTTCCACATGAGTGGTGGGACCTACAGTTTAAAGTCGACCCCGAACGACAGATTTTTTGAGAAACTTTTCATGGCAATTTTATTTACTCTCAGGGTTTTTGTCAGAAATCTGAGGAGAGGAACTCGTGGAAGAAATATTTTTTTATATTTCGTTTTGTTGGAGATCCTTGACGTGGGGTTTAAACCGAAGCCTCATGTCTAATAAGCCAACAAACTACCTACTAAACCATAGCGACTTCAAACTTCTTTTGATAATTGCTTTAGGAAAAGTCTAGCTATTGTTTGTCGAGTTAGTAACTAATGCAGACTGTTTTCTTTACTGGATACATGGAAGAACGCACCACTGAACATGTTTGAAAGGACATACTCAACAAAAAGAAATGAATTTAAGGGAATAGTTCTGTTGTACAATAGCAGACAAAAAACGATTTGAATCCAGTATAAGACTATCTAGGAAGAACTTAGGACCAGTAACCGCTCTTTTAACAGGGCACTGCTCTGAATGGGAATCTAATCGAACCCGACAAGCAGATTATTTGATGGTAATAATAAATCATTAGATCGTATTCTTAGAACCGGCGAGGCTTAATGCTTCTAAAAAGGAAACACCTGGTTTTACATCATGTGCTATGCATTAATACTAATATTGTATTTTCAGGATATATCAGAAAGAAATGAAAACAACGAAGAAAAAAGGGGAGCAGAACAAATATTACAACCCTCTGCTCAAGATTACGACTAGCTTCTCACACCGCCCATGTAGTTTATGTTAATTTAATGCATGAGTGGCGGGACCTAAAGTTTAAAGACGACAGACTTTTAAGAAACTGTTCATGGCGATTTTATTTACTCTTAGAGCTTCTGTCAGAAGACTGCTCAGAGGAAGTCGGCGAAGATATATTTGTGGGACCATTTGTATGCCTCTCTGCAAAGTAGCGCCAATCTCATATATGCAGGTATTCATTTGAATTTTCCGTGGTGCCAGCATTAGCAAGTGCACAGACCTTGTTGTTATCTTCGATGTCTCCGTATTCAGAAACCTAAATGAAGGTAATATGATATCTCTTTCAGAGACATTCGAGATTCTTGAATAATTTTGGATGTGGTGTACACGTTCGCTAGGAATCTCATGGCCGCTTTGCTGACGGTAAATAGGCTATGCGACGTACTCTGACACAGAATTCGAACGGCGGCAATTTTATAGTCATTATTTCAGCCTGAAAACTACTACCTGTATGCATTTTCCTAGGAGATCTGAAACGTTGCCATAAATGGATATGTCCGGTGTAACGTAATTGATAATGCCGACATAATGTTGAGAGTGCGAGTTGATTGTTGTAACTGTCTATACAATTATTAATTAAATTCTTTACTGAATGTGTCCTTATATCACCCAAAATATTTCACACTGGCAGTGACCACCTTCTCGTTACAGTAACTAACACACAGCTGCACACACATATATTCGTTATGAACATCACGCTTCATATTACATAGGACAAAATAAGTAAGTGTCTTTAATTTATCGAACTGACAATACACCGGCATCTGCATTGCAAAACCAGTATCTACAGCTGTTTTAGGTATCGTGTAGTCAGTATGAATATTAAGACCAAACGCACCAAAAATCTTGGTATGACCATGGCTTCCTTATTTGCATGATCGTTTTTTGGCGCTCAATCGCATTGTCGCGTTCGCAACCAATTGTCTCGCCAACATGTCTGGTGGTAGACAGAATGGTATACAATGCTTTGGATGTAGTAGTCCTAAGGGAACCTGTTATCATGATAATCACCATTCCTATAATCCCCTCAAGCCGCTTGTAGTAATTCCATCAAACCGCGGCCCCATAGAATAGAGTTGGTTTGATTGTAAAATTGTATAGCAGGACATAGCTTTAAGGTTAACACACCAGTTCAGGCTTATCGCTCCTTGTGGAAATCGCCATAGTCTAGTACGTAGTGTGTTGGCTTATTAAACGTGAACGAAATTACAACTGAACGAAATAAGAAAAAATATTTCTTCGTCGACTTCCTCTCATCAGATTTCTGGCAAAAACAACTCTAGGAGTAAATAAAATTGCCATGAAAAGTTT
Source organism: Sarcophaga subvicina (assembly GCA_936449025.2). NCBI lineage: Eukaryota > Metazoa > Arthropoda > Insecta > Diptera > Sarcophagidae > Sarcophaga > Sarcophaga subvicina. The sequence continues at coordinate 57,837,367 of OW388083.2, read as the reverse complement.
CTCAAAAATATTTCGTTCGGAGTCGACTTTAAACTGTAAGTCCCGCAACTCATCTATAAAATTGACGCACACAACATAAGTGGTGTGAGAAACTAGGTCGTAATCATAACAAAAGGGTTATAATGAGCAATTATGTATGTATGTATCTCCTTGTAAATAGTACTGTTTTGGTTGGATTTACTGTCAGTTCAAATTCGTTGCACCATTTCAATAGCAATTGCAATTTTGGATGTTTGCCTATAGTTACTACAACCACGTCATTTGCATAGGCGATCGTCGTACAGAATATTCTTTCAGTAGAATGTCAAGATTGAAATTCCATAGCAAAGGCTAGATTACACCTTCTTGTGGTGTCCCTCGAACCAACAATTTAGAAACATTTGAGACGCTTAAAGCAGATTCATTACGCCTTTATCTTAGCGTTGTTCCTTAGCGGTGACAGCAGGATCAATATCCAATTGCCTAGTAACCGATTACTTTTAATTATTATTAAAAGGACCATCTATATCTTGGGATATAGATCATTTATATACATAAATGACCATTACAACCCTTCAGTCAGGATTACGGCCTAGCTTCTCACACCACTCATGTTGTGTTTGTTAATTTTATACATGTGTGGCGGGACCCATATTTTAAAGTTGACTCCGAACGACAGATTTTTGTGAAACTTTTCATGGCAATTTTTATTTACTCTCAGGGTGACCTGGGGTTTGAACCGTGGTATTACGTCTAATAAGTCACTACACTACCTACTAGACTACGGCGAAATTTACATCAATTATGTCTGAATTTCAAAAAATGCTCTTAAAATTTGCAACATATTGAAACGAAATGAAACTAGTACCTGGTCTATTAGCTGTATTGTAGTGTGTCTTTCACAATTTTTTATTTTTGATGGTTTCAAAAACGGATCTAAAATATTAAAATAATACACAGGCAATAAAACTTTATATTACGTTTTTAAAAAATACCAAATAAAACATTATTTTATTATTGATAATAAATCTGATAGATGTATTACTACATTTTAATTGAAATATAGTATGTGTGTGTGCGTGTATATTGTGAAATGAGATATTTATTTTGAATTAATGAACAACTAAATTTTGTTAAGCAGATAAAAGAAATACGACAGTATCGGACAGAACTAAAGCAACGGAATTGTGTTTGCTAGTATGCAGTTCAATATAATTTTAAAACTCTGATGGATTTAAGTTTTTGTTAATAATTTATTAAGGCTATACTTTCTGTTCATTAAAAGTAAAAAAACCTAACAACATTCTTCATTTAAAACAAAAATATTCATAAAAAATAACAATACTCGCTTCCCTTCTGTGAGAAAACGAATACTATGTTAATATATACACCTTTATTGAGTCAATATTCGGTTTATTGAGTATTTTAAGTGTTCATCTGACAGCTGTGTGTTTCAACAACAGTGTATTTTTTTTTGTCCTTGTTGGCATTTGGGTTGTCAAATATCAACAAAAAGTGTTCAGTTAATTGTAATATGCTCACTAAACATACGTATGACAGTCTTACATTTTAAGTTCTGTTCAATATTATAACAATTTCGTATTTATTGAGCAATAATTTATTAAAACTTTATATGAAACATTGAGTTTAATAATGGCGTTTATTGCGATTTACGCAATAAAGGTGCGTATCTGAACACCATATAAAGCACACATTTAATTTAATTCATAAAAATTTTAAAATAAATAAATAAAAGTTTTATATATTTAGTTTATTTTTCAAAACTATAGCACATCTGTGTGGCATAGACTGAATTAAAGTAGACAAAACCTCCTTACAGATGTTTTTCCATGCGATTTCTACCTGATGTTAAAGGTTGTCATTTTTGACGATGTATAATACCCCATAGATTTTATAAGTTATTTACACTTGCCAGCATTATTATCGATAATCGCTTGCAGAAGATACGACAAACTTTTGGCCGCCTAAAATCAATATGGAAATCCTCTATCTCTACGTACAAAAAGGCGAATGCGAAGTCCATCCTTTTGTGCGGATGCGAAACTCGGAATGCAGTCAACTTTGATATGTGAAAGATACAATCATTCGTAAACCAGTGTCTTCGTAAGGTGTTACTTGTATTCTGGCCGAGAACTATTTATAGTGATACGCTTTGGAATAGAACAAGGATTGGTTACATATGCAACGACATCACTAAAAGTGCTAAAGACTGGAATCTGCAAGCGGATGCCCAGCGCATATATGGAGAATACAAATTGAGACAGACAGTAAACAGAAAAAAATAAAATTGTTCAATTCGTTCGGACCGAATATTTTTAACACCTTAATTAATAAACTCCTATTAATGTTGCTTGTCAATGGCGGAGGATTTTCAAGATTCGGAGCCATGTTGTAGTATAGAAACAGCGATAATAAAATGCAAAGCTATATTTTTTGTGAATTTCCATACCCTTTGTAATGCTCAATAGGCTATAGGTTATTAATTTTTAACGGTCGGATGATGGACCACGTTTCTTGAAAGAAGACCCTGTAAACCAAAAGCTTTACTCCTCCCAAATTTGTGTAATCTGTTTGCACCTTTTTAGGTGGCTTTATTAGTACACCTACTCCAAGGGCATCAAGTGAGTGGCAATAATGTGTCTTAAACAGATCCAAGTTAATATAAAGCGCCTGAGGTTCAGTTAGGTTTTTATAACTGTAGCAACTTCCAATTCGTAAGAATACGCTGAACAACGTAATACGCTGCACAACGTCTATGTCGTTGAGGAGCTCAAGTTACGGGTTTTGTATATATCCGCTGCAGACTGAACTGTGGAAGCTATTTTTGTTTATAGTGATGTATTTCGTTACTCGAAGTGTCTCAGAGATTAATGTTCCCGCTATATTAGTGGCATATTTAATCGATAAAATTTCAAATATCGTTAGAAAAACATTGTTTGAAGCCGGAATGATGTTAGACTCAATGGGCTGTGAATGCTACAATTTACAATTTTGTAAGGACTACATAAATTTCCCAAAATTTTCACCGTCGTAACATCTTGAAATAGATTTTGTGTTTTGTAGATAAACTGCAGCATTTAATCTCATTTCACCAACAAAAAGATAGATGTTACGAACAAGCTGCGCCATTTCTTGGTAACAGTATATTCGACACCAATGTTACTTCATGCATTACTTTTTTTGACGAATTTAGCGTCCGTGCTCACTCGACATAACACTGGTACACTATTGTCTTATTCCAAATCAGCATTATTTTGACGTTAAAAATGCCAAATTATTGCAAATAGAGTAAAGTGGTTTCAATTTAAGTAAATTAAACGTGTTCATCCATAACACAGAATAAAATTTTTTGAAAAGAACGTTGAAAAATATTGTTATGAAAATGGAAACGGTGTAATATCGTTTAATATTAAAATGATAAACAAAAGCTACTCAAACAAATACAATGAACTTGTTACAAGGAAACCAACAATATCAGTATGATAGAAAAGGGGATAGGTAAGTAATCAAGAACATAACAACAAGCAATGTGAACAAAATACACAAACAACAATGAAGTCGCGATAGAGCTCTCGAGAAGGTGAAACCACGAACGTTCGACGTCCGAACATTTATCGGACTGTTTGTGTGGGCATATCAAAAGGCAAGACAAAGCAGGCAACCTGGGTTCGAGCCCCAGGCCAGGCATCAAAGACAAAATACAAAAAGTATTTTTTCGGCGACTTCCTCTCAGTAGATTTCTGGCAAAAACTCTGAGAGTAAATAAAAATTGCCATGAAAAAGTTTCTCAATAAATAAAAATCTCTTGTTCGGAGTCGACTTCAAACTGTAGGTCCCACCACTCATGTATAAAATTAACACACACAACATAAGTGGTATGAGAAACTAGGACGTTGTATAATGGGTTAATTCGACCTCCGGGTACTGTACTTGTCTTAATTGACAAGTACACGTCCTCTAACCTAACCTAACCTAACCTAGTAAGAATTCAGTCAGTCTAGTATGCAGACGCGTTGCGCGTGAAGAAAACAGTCGTGGTTTGAAAATCGCCGTTGTAAAAATCTGCGATGTAAGAAAAAAATAATAGCGAACGAACAATTATTGTCGTACACCTAAAGTTGTAAACCGTGGCACGCAAAAGTAGTGCGAACGATTAAGAAATTAATTAAAAATAAAGAAATTTTTTTCTTATTTTGTTTGCAATCAACGAACTCATATTTTACACGTTTTTAAAAAGGTAAAAACGTAACAATATTGTATTTTATCAATAATTTGTTTAAATATTCCGTTCGACGAGATTGGTCTGAGATATTTTACACCAAAGTAAACGCTGACTGGTGATGAAAAAAGGGTCATTAAGGGCAACGCGAAATGAAAACTATATTTGCCAAAATGCAATGAGTCAGCTGAAACAGTTTACGATCTATACAATAAAAAGTTTTTATTTGTCTAATTTTCAACACCACGCACGATTTCATTTTAATGAAAACGGGGATTCATTTCAACCAATTATTTTTCACGAATCATTCCCTTGTTTCGCTTAATTAGTATGATTTTTCACAACATTGAATTTAGATTACACTTTATTACTTTATAAAAACAATTTATTTACCTAAAACACCTTAATTAAATGCGCCAGTAGTATAAGGCAATTGAATTATGTTAATTGAGGGATTTTTTTTTTTTTTTGAGAAAAGTAATGTATACCCTGGTACTACAGAAATTTCACGGAAGAGAAATTTCATTGAAATACCTAAACATTATGGATAGTGAAAATACAAACCAAGTAACTACAAAGTGTAAGCTGTATACATTTCCCGAATCATCTAATTTTGTTTTATTTGGTAGAAACTACTTTTTGTTTTTGAGCTTTTCACATAAATTTTTTTGACTATTCAAACATTTTAGAGCCACTTTTCAAAATTCGAGGCTTTTTGGAAAAGAGAGAGCTGGATATTTGAAACAACATACATTAACAAATTGTTCAAACATACAGAAATGTTGTGAGTTCTGATTTTTTTAGTTTGGCCATTCCTAACTGCAGTATTTAAGTAAACAATATCGATTAAGTACTGATATTCTAAAATTAAAAGGTGCACCGGTGGCCTAGTAGGCAGTGCTAAGACCGTGGTTTCGATTCTCACCAGAGACCTGTCTGATAGTTAACATTAATCACAATTCTCGAAAAAAAGTGACGAAGGTTTTACTGGTTTCTGGTCATTGAAAGAAATAAAAAAATAAAAAAACTAATGTTTTAAAAATACCCTTCCTTCTTTCCTTTCTTCTAAAACTATCCTTCTGCTATTCTAACACATTGTACTGCATGAGTAGGAATCATCTCTTGAGTATTGCTCATAAAAAAATTGTATTTTCTTGTGTAGAGATTGAACTTTCATAATAAAATTTTACAAATTTTTTTCGGATTATCGTTACTTAATGGAAAATTCACCAATTTCTAACAGTTTCGTTTTTCGTATCAACATCTCTTGATGGAATCCTTCACCATATCGATTACTTAATTTACCAAGGTTCTCGGAATAAAAGTCTTAAACTAATCAAAATTCTACTTGGCCTTAGTAAATTAGCATTTAACGGTTACCTTCATTTTGGTTCCTGGATACGGATATACATTCATTATTGGCCATTACAACCCTTCAGTCAAGATTATGGCCTAGCTTTTCATACCATTCATGTGTGTTAATTTTATACACCTACAGTTTAAAGTCGACACCGAACGACAGATTTTTGTAAAACTTTTCATGGCAATTTTATTTACTCTCAGAGTTTTTGCAAGAAATCTGCTGAGAGGAAGCCGCCAAAGAAATATTTTTTCATATTTCGATTTGATGTCTGACCTGGGGTTTGAACCGTGGTCCTTACGTCTATTAAGCCAACACACTACCTACTAGACTACGGCAACTTCATTCATACGGGTATATCGAATATAATAACAAGGCCGACGCAATTGCTAAAGCGGACACCAAAGAAAATTCAAATGAATTCCTACTTGAGATTGGCATTCCTCTGCAGAGAGGCAAATAAATGTTCTCACAAAACCTCCTCTCACTAACAAAGGTAAGATGGTTAATGAACTCACTTGTAGACATAGATTTGGCTCGCCATGGATACATGTATGTAGAACAGAATTTTAATGAAGGCTATCAAAATCCCATTTAAGGATCCTAATAAATTGAGTACCTTAAAACTTCTGCAGAAGCCGCAATGACGAAGAAGCAACGGGAATCACAGAACATTTGCTTTGTCATTGTTTGACGCCTTGAAACCTGAGAAGAAGTGTTCTTGAACTCTTGGCTTACACAACATGTATAGTCAAAGGCGAATTAAGAAAAATTCACACCTTCATAAGACTCTCGGGATGGTTGAGGAATGTCAACCAAGTGCTATAATTATATGACGGAATAGGTAATTTCGGAGATGCAAAGGAACCTTATAGGACGCAAGTAAGCTGCGCCCACTTCGAGTGTAAGCACCCTGACCACAACCAAAAAATGTCGTATAACAACAGATGAGGACAAGTGCGACTTTAAAATTTAAGTTTCTAAATAATGTATACCCCAACGGCTTTAACAAATGTTTGAAGCAAAAGGAGGCCACATTAAATAATAAAATTCTGTTTAAAAATCTAAAATAGCCAGATTAACATTACATTACTATAGTGTTCAAAACATATTAAATTTACTTTATTTTTGTTTTTGTTTCTATTTTATTAAATTTCTGTTACCAGTTTAAGTAAGAATTCATGAAGTCACTTTATAAACAATATCTAAATTCTTAAACAATTTTTTGAACAGTTCACTTTTTAAAATCCAATTTAATGAACTTAAATCTAATGCTGTCAGTTGAACGTACGTTTCAAATTGTTTTTGACAGTCAAACTTCCTAACAAAGTTTAGCCCTTCTCTAGAGCTCTCATTAACGTACATATGTTTGTCACTCAAGTTGATTTTTGAAACTTTCAAAAAAAAACTTTTAACAATTTGAGAAACTATTTCTGTGTTGAATTATGAAAAAAAATGTGAACAAAATGAACAAACACAATCACATAATTCATGAATATTTATGAATAGTCTGTTTTGAATTGAGACTGGTCCGTTAAATATTGTATATGGAAGATATGTTTTTGACAGGCACGAGAGCAACTAAGTCTCACATACATAACACAGTACATTATTTAAGTTCGTACATCCATTTCTTCTTCCATAAACTTCCGCGTAGGTAGTTTCAGAAATCAGTAGGTGTATATGCAAACTCATTCCAGGTTTTTATTACCAACAATATGTGTCAAGCTGAATGAAAAAGTTGGCAGATAATTTTGAGCTTAATAAATAGATTGAAATTAATAAGGTTACCTACACTTGAATTACATTTACCGATTTTAATATGATATGAGTAACACTATGCAAACTTAACCCATTTAAGTTTCGATACAATAAAAAGAATTCATCAATGTCTAATTAGATACATGAAAAATATGATTCACAAGTTTTACTAGGTCCATCGCAGTAATTAAACAGGAATTCTGAACTTACGCTTATCAACAATCTTCGCACAAGTTGATACAAAATAAATGGATTTCCTTATTATATGTAAGAAATAATAAAGTCTCCGCTGTCTAGTATGTAGTTTGTTGGCTTATTAGACGTGGGGCCATGGTACAAACCCCAGATCAGACATCAACAACAACACGAAATATGAAAAAATATGTCCTCGGCGACTTCCTCTCAGCAGATTTCCGGCAAAACCTCTGAAAGTAAATAAAAGCATTGAAAAGATTTTCAAAAAACGGTCGTTAGGAGTCGCGTGTATCAAATTAGCACACACAACATAAGTCGAGTGAGAAGCTAGTTCGTAATGACCAGGTATGTATGTAATAAACGATAGGAAAACTGCCGATTTTTGCCAAACATTATCAATGAGCAAATTTTTTATTAAAATTTTGTTGGAATGCAAAAAAATTAATATAACAAAATTCCCAATATTTTAAATTCAGTTGTTTTTTTTCTAGAGAAGTGTAACTCTCATCGAACAGCAAACTATTCCTATTTCCATGTTATATTCTTAAAATGTTCTCAAATCTTCTGTAATACAATTTAAAAAATAAAGAATTTAAAGAAAATAAAAACTTACTTTCTACGTAAACTGAACGTAAAATTGCTTTCTAAAAAATATGTAAATAATTATATATGTATAGTATAATTGCAGTCTATTACAGTAAAGTATAGAATATTATTATTTTTTAATTATTAAATCTCATTTATTTTTTATTATTATTATTATTTATTCATATAAATCCAAGGGAATTAAATCCAAGGATTATATTCATTTAAAGAGCACCAGCTGCTAAGGCCATCAGCTCTCATTTATTTTTTAAAACTATAAAAACATTAAATTTCATATTTTGAAAATACTGTATAAATTTCATTGTCCAGTCAATTAATATTTAGTTGCACCAACTATGTTAAAAGTAGTTTCGGCCTAAAAACAATGATATTTTGTTTTAGTTTTGTTTACAATAAATTTATAAAAAAATAAAAATTATTTTATACAGAATCAAATACTATAAAATCACGTTTCAGAAAATGTAACTCTCAAGGCGTTGTCATTATTATTATCCAAAATATGGAACTTTAAATATTGGTATATCAAACAAAAATGCGTGGTATATGAATAAATAGTGGTTAGTGGCAACTGAATAAAACTGTAATCTTATTTTGCTCTGTGGAATATTTGAACAAACGTTTGTTAATAATGCTATTTTATGTCAGAGTTCTAAACTTCTTTATGTAAAGCAATCCCCACTATTAGATACACGTATCCGTACTTGACACTACCTTGGAAATATTGCAGCTGCACGTGTTGATTGGGTGAGAGAAATACTTCTAAGAAGATCACAAATTTGAATCAAGTTTTATATTTTTTGTGGTGGTTACTTACAAAAACTAATTTATTTAATTCAGATTAAGTAAGAGTATGAAACTCTAAGGTAACCACACTATAGAAACCTTTTAAAATGATAAAACAGGGCGATAAAACTTGTTCATTTTCCACAATATAGAAACCTCTTAAAATGATAAAACAGGGCGATAAAACTTGTTCATTTTCCTCTTTTGATATTATGCCGAAACTTCATGTACAAGACATGAAGACTGGAAAGTAAAAAATTATATTGTAATTCTTCGAATTTTAATGCTACATTATGTTGAATAAAAATACATTGCAAAGTGCACTAAGAGATGGTTCGAAGATGACAATATCAATGATTATAATAACACGCATTATCCAAATTAGATCCAAATTTCATCGATAGGTTCTGGAATATTGTTAGCCACATTGTTACATTTTTACCCTTTTAAAAATGTTTAAAATATGAGTTCGTAGATTGAAAATAAAATAAAAATAAACTTGTGTTTAGTTTCAGATAAATTCTTTATTGTTTACACAATTCCGTGTGCCACTGTTCGCAACTTGATCTCAATAACAACAATTTGCTTTGTTTTGTTATTCTTCTTTACACTCTTCTGCGTAAACACTAACAACTGTTCGTTAGATCTTTACAACAGAGATCTTCAAACCACGATTAAGCCCTAGTTATGCTACCGTAACGGAATGTAACCGCAACAGTAAGAAACAGCTGATCGTTTTTGTTATGTATAAAGCAATACGAATGGTTATAGAAATGTAATGTAACGTAACCGGAACGTAAGAATCTGTAAAAAATAGAATTTTCTTACATTTTTACGTGACATCTGTTTAGCAGTGTTAACAACATGTCAATATTAAAAACCACCAAAACTGAAAATTGAAATTAAAAACAGAATTTACATTTTGTACGTATGTTATATTTGTCTGTAAGTGGAATTCTCTTTAAATAAAGCTTCACATATTTTAAAAACCCAAATTATAATTTAGTTCATTGTTAACTTTTATAATTTAAAATAAAAATAAACACTATTTTACTATTCCATTATGTAGGTAGTGTTTATTTTTATTTTAAATTAGAAAAATATTGTTATAGATTTTTAACTAATTAAAGCGTTCGAAAAGCATTTCAGTTTGCATTTTACTTTTATTAGAGAAGATAACAACGTTTTAACGTTCGTACAAATTTGGTTTCCGAAATACCTGACCTGGGGGGTTACTCTGTAACTCGATACGAAAATTAAAATGTACGTATTCGAACAAGTTGTACTCTGTTGTACGAAAGTACGGAAATTTTTCGAAAGTGATACCAATGTTTTCTTTATTTTTCGTACGAACAAAAAATTCTGTTACTCTGTATTACGAAAACGAGCATAAAAAGCTTAGTAAACATTCGAAAATTCTTCGTTAGCAATTGTGTTGGTGACAGCTAATAATAAATTTAAAATGTAAGTAAATTAATACAAATACATTGCAAAATAAACATAAAATAATATATTTTAAACAATCTCAATGGAGTGAGTCAAAAAGAATTGTATATACCAACCAAAAACAAAACGAAACTGTTGTGGACTTTATGATGACGCATCTGGATTTGGCCGTGGGACATCTAAAAGTGCCGGATGCAAAAAATAAACCTAATAACCTGTGGCAGAAACTAAGAACAGATTTGGTTTCACTTGGTCCACCGCAGCGAGATTTTAAAGTTTGGAAAAAAACTAAGCTTAGATAGATCTAAATATTTGAGTGCGATCTATCGCGGAGTTATTAAACATTTTAACTTGAATTAGGTTTGGACAGACTATAAAAATGGTAGCCAAATTAAACACTTTGATTCAAATCCACAATCAAGTTCACCAGTAATTACTCAGTATTTAGTTGAAGAAAATTAGAAGGGTTAAGAGTCTGGACACAAAAATAATTAGCTTGAAGATATACATACATATATAGATATACATACATATATATATTTAATGAATTCGGTTTTCTTTTGTTTTTTGATATTTTTTTTTTTATATATTTCTTTATTTTATAATTTATTTTGGTTTTTCTATGAAAAATTTCGAACGATTTATAACTTTTAAAACTTTTACTTTTCGAATCGAGTTACGGAGTAACCCCCCTGTTTCTGTAAAATAAACGATTTCACTTGCTTGTCTATTTATATCGAAATTACAATTTTGTGTTTGTTTTCCTCAACACAAACTAAATTGAGTGTTTTTGTTTGAGTGAAAATGAAATTGTTTGGCTTACACAAACAGTACATAAAACTTTTAATAAGTACCTTTAAATAAATATAAAACGGTTGAAATGAACCTAAAAACTGTGTAGTGATAACACTGGTTAAAGTAAAACAAAATGCGCCATATTAAAAGTAATAAAAAGAGTGAAAACAATTTTTTAATATCTGAAATTAATATTAAGTTTGTTTAGAAAACAATAATAAATATAATAAAATTAAAAATCAAACCCAAAAACATGTCTTCTGTATCCATATCTGAATTTTTGTCTTAGTTTTTGCAATTTTTATTTCTTTATTTGTTTTTGTTTATTTCTTTTATTGTTTTGTTTACCTAAAAACATATGATTACGTTTTTACGTTCTATAATTGCTCTTACATTTTTACGTTCCGTGCACATTACTGTTACATTGCGTTACATTACGTTCCGGTAGCATAACTAGGGCTTTATTCTCTTCACACGCAACGTGTCTTCACACAAGACTGAATTGTTACTGATCATATTGCCTGCTTTGTCTTGCCTTTTATATCGCAAAGTAAACAGTCTGATGAATGCCCTTGAATGAGAATGATTTTGCCTTCGCGAAATCTTTATAAATGTAAACATGTTGTTTACATTATTGTTGCTTGTGTATTTCGTTCACGTTTGTCCTTGCAGTGGTGTTTTTGCCTGTTTGCTTACTTATTTATCATTTTTTTTATACTGATATTGTTGCTATCTTCTTGTTTATTCGTCCAAAACAAGTCCATTGTTTTTGTTTTTTGTAGCTTTTGTTTATCATTTTAATGTTAATCTATGTAACACCATTTCCATTTACGTAACAATATTCTTTAACAATATCTACCAGTTTCAAAAACCACCAGAGTCTTTTTAAAGAACGGTACAATTTAAAAAAGGAATTTTTAATCGAAATGCACTCTATTTCAGTAGATATTTTGAAAATGTTACGTTTTCTGTAAGCCTTCGATTAAATTAAAATCTGTTCAGTTAAATTTGAATTTAACTGCACAACAAAATATGGATTTCAATCAAACAGATAGCAAATCACAGATATAGGAGATTTCTCTAATTTAAAAATAAAATTACTCACGATAATTAATTAATTCACTTGAGTTATCTTAGGAAATAAATTTGTGGTTTATATTACCAGTAATAATTGAATTGCTCAGTTGAATCACATGATCACATATAAACACACATTTAATCAATAAAAATTTGTAATATTTTTACCAATAATTAAATCTTGCCATTGATTGGAACAAAAATATTTAGATGTGTGGTTTGGTTAAAATAAATAATTAAAACAGCAGCAATACTCTGGTCACAAGAAATACTAATTAAATTATAATTTCCAAAATACATTATTATGCTAAACACAACACAAAATTAGAAATCATTAAAAATGTACTGGTATGAATAAGTGACTTAAACTGAAATTTTAAAAGTAGTTTGAATTTTGTATATCACATTAAATGAATACATGTACGAACTGTATTAAATGAGAACTATATGGCTGGATTGTGAATTTGTTGCGTCGTCAAAAGCTAATTTACCAGGTGTACCGGTATAAAGTGAGCATCAAGATACAAATTTCTCCATAACGATCATTTATTATAAACGAGCCTTAGTTTTTTTTGTTATCAAACATAGTTAGTATACATCAAATCAGTGTATTTAATTTCAGAGAATGATGATTTGCGGAAACCAATAATTTTTGTTTACATTAAAGAAAGTACTGTTCAAACCCCAGGTCAGACATCTCCAACAAACTGAAATACGATAACATATTTCTTCGTCGACTTCCTCTCAGCAGATTTCTGGCAAAAACTCTGATAGAAAATAAGATACCTACAACTTAAACAGTTTTCACAATTTTACAGTTCTTAAATAGAAAATTTACAATGGTTTAATTTTAATTGCAATATTTTTTGTTCTTACCACCAATATTTCGGGAGTGAAGTTTGGGAATATTACTTGAGATTCTAAATGTATTGAAAAGTTTCATTAAATTATAAATGTTTCCTCTAGAAAAACCAAGTAAATTGGAAAATTTATTTATCGCCTTTCCGGCTATTTTGGTATTGAGTATTACCTGCCTTTATTTTTCTGAACAATTTTTCCTTTTTTCTACACCCCATTATTAATTTTCACATATTGTTACAAAAATGGAGACGATGTACATCGTTTAACATTAAAATGAGCAAACTACGAAACAAACAACGAACTTGTTATAAGTAAACCAACAACATCAGTATGAAAGAAAAGGCGATAGACAAGCGATGTGAACGAAATACACAAACAACAATGAATTCGCGATAGAGTTCTCGAGAAGGCTAAATTCCGAACGTTCGACTTCAAGAACCTTCATCAGAGCTATTACGTGGGCATATAAAAAGGCAAGACAAAGCGGGCAACGAGTAGTAAGAATTCAGTCAGTCTTGTGTGAAGACGCTTTACGTGTGAAGAAAACAGTCGTGGTTTGAAGATCGTCGAAAGATCTGTCGAACATTTGTTAGTGTGTACGCGAACAGAAGTGTAAAGAAGAATAACGAATAAAGCAAATTATTGTTGGATTCATCAAGTTGTAAACGGTGGCACACAAAAGTAGTGCGAACAATAAAGAGTTTAATTGAAACTAAACACAAATTTATTTTTATTTTGTTTGCAATTAATGGCACTCATATTTTAAACGTTTTTAAAAAGGTAAAAACGTAACAATATATTTTTCTGATATCATTTAAAACATACTTATCAACACAAAATGAAAAATAAACACTTTAATTAAATAATGATTTCTTTTGTAAGAAAATTTAATAGAATAGAAAAATAAAAAAAAATCAATTTCAAAAGAGATTAAACTTATCTTGCCCGTTCAATTCTCAAAAATTATATAAACAACCAAAGAAATGAGATTAGTATGGTATCTCATTTCTAAATATGAACGCAAAACTTGCTCAGCAAAAACAAATAAAATGAAAACAAATTTTATGTTTACATTTTAGAATTTCCGATATTTTTTTAAATTTTTAAGAATTTTTTTAAATTACAAACAAAATTTTTGAAAAAAATTGTTAGTTTTTGTAGTTTGTAAATCGATGCGAATAAATCTCTTACACCATTTCCTAAATTGAAAAGTTAGATTTTTTACTTTTCTTTTTCATTTCCACCATTTCCTATTCTGTAGAGCGCTAGATGGAAAAAATAACTAAAAGCAATTGTACAGACGCAAGAGTTTATTACTGTGGCAACCTTGGTTTATAGCTTTTGGTAGTGGTACCGAAATCGAGTTGTTTTTTTTTCATTGTTTTTTTATATCAATTTCAAAAATTTATCTTAACTGAAAACATGGGTCAAAATATGAAAAATGTTTTAAAAAAGTGTAAACTAACAAGCATGTAGCTAACAAATATGCAAGGCTTGCAAACGAAGTTAATTGGTTTTAGAAAAAATAAAAAGAAAAAAACATGCGTTCAGAACAACAAATACAAATCGCTTAATGTTTAAAGCTATGAATAAATAAACAATTCTATTTCTATATACATACATATGTAAGATTTTTTGTTGCATGTGAGGTTTTAAGGAATGTGTTATTTCAGCATAACGAAATATGAAAAAAATTTCTTCGGCGACTTATTCTTAGAAGATTTCTGGAAAAATCTCTGAGAGTAAATAAAATTGCCATTTAAAGTACCTGAAATAATCTGTTGTTTATTATTGACTTTAGACTGTAAGTCTCTCCACTCATGTACAAAATCAACAAACAAAACGTCAGGGTTGTCAGAAGCTAGGCCGTAATCCTGACTGAACGGTTGTAATGTCCAATTAATGAAGTTAATTTAATTAGTCTAGCTATGCTATAACACTTAACTTATTTAATTGGTCATTACATCTCTTTAGTCGGGATTACGACCTAGTTTTCCTAACACTTAGTGGCAGTGATGGCATGTCCAATGCTGTACTCAAAGACTTACGAAGCTAACTTAAAATCCGCAGCTAACATTGACTACTTCGTTATGCAGGAAATTATGATCAATTGCCGACAGATTCAGAGCCTATTCTGCGTATAAACATCTTTGTTTATTGTTATTTACCTTCAGTTTATGAATCAGTTACATTTTGTACAGATGCTGTTCCAAGTCACGGCGCAACATATGCTAAGTTGTGATATGCGAAATTTTACCTTTCCAACACGTTAAAGTTGTGACTAATGCATTAATAGTATAAGAAACATTACATTTTGGAGTCATCTATGAAATTAAACTTTGTCTAGAATATGTAAACATTATTTGATTATGAATTCTAAAGGTATTTGAACAAAATTTTCAAACGGGTACAACATATCCGCTCTCTGCGATCGTCTTGTTTATAAATTAAAATTGAACATTAATATTGCTACAAAAATGGAAACGGTGTATATCGTTTAACATTAAAATGAGCAAAAGCTACAGAAACAAATACAACAAACTTGTTGCAAGTAAACCAACAACATCAGTATGAAAGAAAAGGGGGTAGACAAGTTAGCGAGAACGCAACAACAAACAATGTGAACAAAATACACAAACAATAATGAGCTCGCGATAGATTTCTCGAAAGGCGAAACCCCGAAAATTCGACTTCAAGAACATTCATTAAAATGATTACATATGAAAAGGCAAGACAAAGCAGGCAACGAGCAGTAAGAATTCAGTCAGTCTTGTGTGAAGACGCGTTGCGTGTGAAGAAAATAGTCGTGGTTTGAAGATCTCCGTTGAAAAGATCTACGTTGTAAGCAAAGAATAATAGCGAACATGCAATTATTGTTGTATTCGTCAAGTTGTAAATAGTGGCACACAAAAGTAGTGAGAACAATAAAGAATTTAATTGAAACTAAACATCGATTTCTTTTTAGTTTGTTTACTATCTACGAACTCATATTCTAAACGTTTTTAAAAAGGTAAAAACGTAACAATATGAACAATATGTTAGAAGCATAAGTACATAAAATCATGGAAAAGCGAGAGAACGCTTTGATTAGTGGTGGCCGTAATCTAGAAGGTAGTGCGTCGACTTATTAAACAATTGCTTTGTATTCAAATCTCAACTCTGATATCTTACATACATACATACATAAATAATTACAACCCTTCAGTCAGGATTACGGCCTAGCTTCTCACACCACTCATGTTTTGTGCGTTAATTTTTATACATAAGTGGCGGGACCTACAGTTTAAAGTCGACTCCGAACGACAGATCTTTGAGAAACTTTTTCATGGCAGGTTTGTTTGCTCTCAGACTTTTTGCAAGAAATCTGCTGAGAGGAAGTCGCCGAAGAAATATTTTTTTTTCATACCTCGTTTTGATGTCTGACCTGGGATACGAACCCGGGCGTTATGTCTAATAAGCCAACACACTACCCCCTAGACTACGGCGAATGATATCTTGAATAAAAAATTAAACTGTAAAATAAATATTCCTTATGACAATCCCCAGTTAGCAGCCTTCCGGCATAAGGTTTTGTCCCTGTAGGTTCTGTCAGGCATACACACGAAACTATAGCATGAAAAGTTAAAGGGGTATACTAGTTAGGACTATACTGTAGTTGGTTGGTTACAGATAAAAGTTTGCACATTGTACTACAAAATGAACAATCATTTAAATTTTAAGGGAACAAATTAATTCATCAGCTGCTAATTTACTGAAGTTATTGTTTACTGAATATGACACCACGTTTTGTCTTTTGAATGAGTAATTTTTTTTTTTTTGTAAACAATTCTTCTTTAATATTTATTTGCTGAATGAATCACGTTAATTTTCTTTTTTAAATGGTTTGATTTAGTTTGTGTACAAAAAAAACATCAATAAAATGAAAAGTTTTCATCTGAATAAACAGGAAATTACCACAAAAATACAAAAACCTACAAATCAAATAAAAAAAATGAAATTTATAACTTTTTCAACAACATCTGCAGAGTTACACTAAAATATCTCGTTACAAAATTATTATAAATTTCCTTCAAATTATTTCCGGTTGTTGGGACATTTGCTGTTTGCTCGTGTAGATGATAGTGTCAAAATGACAACGATATTGTATGTAAACTGTTATCAAACTCAAATTGCGGAACAGCAGTTGCCACAAGCAGCCATTACTTTTGCATCATAAAAGAAATGGTCACGTAATTTAATTTTAAAGATTTAGAAACATAATGAATTATAATTTTAAATGTAAAGACACATTCTAAAATGGAACTCATTTAATAACAATGCAAAAATTAAAACAATTTTCAATATAAAATTTTAATTTCATGTTTTTATTTAAATTTAAATGTGTTTGTGATATTGAAAGACTTTTAATTGCATTGTGTGTGGAATATAAAATTTTGTAAGAGTCTCTACGGGTTCTCTGGATGGAGCACATTCTAAATATTAAACTCAGGAGCATAAATTCAGCTGAATTTTGAATTTGAAAATTCTATTGACGTTGAGTACCACTATGGTTTGCTGCTTTTTCGCATACACTTGCGGGATTAGAAAATCACACAAGAAAAAGAATTTGGTTGGAGAATTCACATCAACTCTACGTAAGATGACAATGGATTCAAACGCGCCTGCAGAATATTCAGTATCTTGTTTAAAACACATGTTGCTGGTATCCATCTTAGAAGGCTTTTTTCAATTCCAATTTTCAATTCAAACCGCGCACGTAAAGTGACCTAAATTCATAAATCCCCGATTGTGAATTTACCAGATTTTAAACCATTGTGTCAAATTATCGTAACTTTAAGCGTCATAAAGGCCTACATAGAGATAGATATTCAGAGTCACTCTTTCCTTTGGCAGGTGTTATGCATTTCCAATAAGAATTCCGGAAACTTTTTTCTTTCTCGTTGACATCGTGTGCATTTCAGAGACATGGCTCTCACCTGATACACCGGATAGTTTTTTCTGCCTCAGTGGCTACAAGGTATTTAGACAGGATAGATTGGGCAATGCTGGCGGAGTGGCTATTTTTGTGAAGGAGAACATATCTTGCAAAGTTCGTTTGAAATCTTCAACTGACATCTCGCATAGTGGGGAGAGAATTGAATATATTTTTGTCGAGTTGAATTCTGGTGGTAGGAAATTATTAGTGGGTTGTGTATACAGACCGAATAGGAGGATTGACTTATCTAGTTTTTTGCTGACTCTTAAGACATTGGTCACAGTGTATGATGATGTTATAATATCGGGTGACTTTAACTCGAGTATACTAGTGGAAAACCTACTAATTGACAATATGTTGTCTCTTGGACTAACCCCTACAAATACAGTTAATCCAACACATCATACGTCAACCAATAGAACTCTGCTTGATATTTTCTTTGTAGCAGATGTTTCAAACATATTGTTATATGACCAAATATCTGCCCCTTGTTTTTCCAGGCATGACTTTATCTTTTTGACATACTGTTTTAATGTTTCTTCATCACAAATTTCAGTTCGCTATCGTGATTTTAAAAATATTAATTACAGAGTCCTTGAAGAGAATATTTCTCTTATTGATTGGGCTAGTATGTATTACATGACTTCTGTTGATGCGCAGGTATCATTTCTTGAGAATAATGTACAGCGCCTTTATGATTTGGCAGTTCCTATGAGATCGAGAACAATACTTCCTGGGACAAAACCATGGTTTTCCGCTCGTATAAAATCCCTTATTCGTAAGAGAGATATTGCGTATTCTAGGTGGAAGCGTTTTAGAACCCCAGAGCTGAAAGCAGAATTTAGAACTGCTAGAAGAAATGTGAATGTCAGTATCAGGACTGCAAAGACTGAGTACTATGCTAGGCGTTTTAGTACTGCCGTTGATTCTAGACAAACATGGAAATACATTAAGGAAATTGGTATTGGTAGAACGGATACGGGAAGCCATCAGTTGGATGTTGAGGAGATCAACAGGGATTTCTTGAACTTACCCATGGTGCCAGTCGATAATAGTTTCTACAGGTTTTCAAACTTGGGTTCTAATGATATTGATACTGGTAATTTTCAATTCTCTTGTGTGAATCAGTCTGATGTCCTTTTATGTTTCAATTTAATTAGGTCGAATGCGGTAGGCTGTGACAATATGCACCCGAGATTTGTAAGAATATTGCTGCCTGTACTTCTGCCATATATAACACATTTATTCAATAGCATAATTACTACTAGTACTTTTCCATTACGGTGGAAATGCGCGAAAATATTGCCAATACCGAAGAATAGTTCCGAATTCAGACCAATAGCTATTCTGTGCTACCTGTCCAAGGTCCTGGAGAGAATTCTTAACTCTCAAATTACATCATATATTGATGCTAATAAGTTCTTAACTGAGAAACAATCAGGTTTTCGCAAGAACCATAGTTGTGTTTCTGCGCTTTTGGATGTATCTGAAAATATACGGCATGAATTGGATGAAGGAAAGTTCAATTTCTTGGTCCTCCTTGATCATTCAAAAGCTTTCGACACGGTTGATCACGGCATGCTTTCTATGAAGCTTGTGCACTTTTTTAACTTTTCTGGAGCTTCGACACGGCTTTTATCATCATATCTTTCAAATCGTTCACAATTTGTTCATTCAGTAAATGCCCAGTCTTCTGCCTTGAACGTATCTAGAGGCGTGCCTCAAGGTTCTATTCTTGGACCACTTCTTTTTGCATTGTATATCAACGATTTTCCAAACCAACTTCAGCACTGCAGAATTCATATGTACGCAGATGATGTACAGTTACATTTGAGTAGTCCTGTGTTATCTATTAGTGCGAATGTAAACAGACTCAATGATGACTTGGATCGAATATATAATTGGGCCAAGGCAAATGGCCTTCGTTTAAACCCTCATAAGTCCAAGTGCATGATTATTCGTAGGAGGACGCTCGATTTCAATATCGGTCTTAATATTTTGATGAACGGGGAGAAGATCAAGATTGTGGATGCTGCCAAAAATCTTGGGTTGACTTTCAATGACAATCTTACATGGACAAATCATGTTAACACACTCGTGGGTCAAACTTATATGAAATTGAGGTGTCTTTGGTCGACACAATACTTTACGCCTTTGAACATAAGACAGTTGATTGCGAAATGTTATCTTCTTCCTGGTTTAATGTACGGTTGTGAACTTTTTGCAAGTTGCGATTCCGTTAGCAGGGAGAAGCTCAACGTCTTCTACAATAATATTGTGAGATATGTTTATGGTTTAAGGAGATATGACCATGTGTCCCTTTTTTCATTGAAGCTTTATGGTGTATCGTTTGACAATCTTTTGAGCATCCGTGTATTATTACTTCTGCATAAGATCATTTATTCAGAGTCTCCAGGATATCTTAGGGATAAAATAAGATTTGCTAGATCACTTAGAGGTAAAAGGATCATAATTCCACTACATCGTTACCTTGTATCTGAATGGCATTTCTTTATTCATGGTGCACGGCTTTGGAATTGTCTTCCACATTCTCAGCAACTTAATAGCAACGCAATCAGTTTTAGGAAATTTTTATTTAATTATTTTGCACCGTAGTAGAATACAATTTTTATAATTTGCATAATTTAATTTATTACTATTATTAATATTATTATTAATATTATTATTTTTTTTTTCTCTTTTACTTTAATCAATAGAAAAGTTTGATCTCCAAATGTTGTTTATGAACACTTCTTTCTTGTACTTTAAATATAAGATTAAATCTTGTTGTACAGGAATTGAATAAACAAATAAATAAATAAATAAATAAATAAATAAATGCGTGCGTCGGAACCTGAGATCAGCAATGAATCGTTTTTTCGCTACTCATAAGCGCAAATGAAATTTTGAATATAAGTGAGTCAACAATATTGAAATTTAACTACTCTGATTCATTCTTACTCACTACAACGTTGATTTCTATGTACTGGTTGCAATGAGTATGCGCTCAACGTTAACATCAAACTCATACTATTCCAAATATGTTTGATTAATAAGCCTACTCATTCAGATTCATAAATTTAGAAAAATACTTATAAATGATTCGAGTGAATCGAATCATTCATCAAAATTTACAGTCTTAGTAGGCATTACAACAAAAAAAGATACATAAGCAAAAAAGACAGAGCAGCAAGCAAAGCAAACACACCACTTCCTATTAAGTAGTAATTCTTAAGTATGAATATGATGAGTACTTAAAACTTTGATTATGAGTAGTAGGTTCCATGATATTAAAAGAAGTAAAGATGCGTATAAGTATCAAAAATTATGAGTATGATTCGATTCTACGCATCTTTTTGAATACTCATTGCTGATCTCTGGTCGGAAGCTAGTATCTTTTCGTATCTTAGTAGAAAAAGCCATACTTAATTCAGGCCAATGGAAGTTGGTAATCATGGATGTAAAGTGACGGCGGTTGACAGTGATGGCCATCGTTATTCTCAAAGAAACATTGAGCAACAAATGCACCAGCCTAGAATCCACATTAAACAATAACTTTTTCGGAATGCATTGGACGTTCTTAGATCTAATGTGGATTGATATCGTCTCAAATTCGACAATTTTGCTTGTAGCTTTAGCAAGATGGCCATCATCAACTTTCAAAGTTCAGAAGTCCCTGAAGTCGTCGCAGTCTAGTAGGAAGTGTGTTAGCTTATTAGACGTGAGGCCTCGGTTCTAACTCCAGGTCAGGCATCTCCAGCAAAAGGAAATTTGAAAAAATATTTCTTCGCCGACTTCCTCTCAGCAGATTTCGGGCAAAAAGTCTGAGAGTAAATAAAATTGCCATGAAAAGTTTCTCAAAAATCTGTCGTTCGGGGTCGACATTAAACTGTAAGTCCCGCCACTCATGTAGTGTGAGAATCTAGGTCATAATCCTGACTAAAGGATTGTAATGACTAATTATTTATGTATGTACTCGTATGTGTATGTTTTCAACAAAAAAAATTTTTGTTTTATTTATTTTAGTGTCATATTATAAAACACCTATGTATATGTACATATATATGTACATATATTTTAAACTTATTATATGTATGTTATTGCGATTAATGCATTCACATTGTACATACGTAAATATGTAAATATAAGCAACAGATTAAATTTACCACTAAAACTCTGTAGTTATAAACTAACCTGCAACACTTACAGTGATAGCTCTGAGAAATGATTTGAACTTTCAGATTGCGAGAGTAAATGCTGACATGTATCGTAATATGATTTACTGTTTACAGGACCAACAGAATTTTTCTGCAGTTTCAAGCGTTATGTGTGTTCCGCCAGTGCCAGTAAATATGTATGAGCTTATTTAATAGCTCAAAATCCATATTCACACGGTCATTTCTAGACACATTGACACATTGTTACTCTTAATTGCATCATGTTTGCGCGCATATAGCATTTAAAACAATATTAACAGAAATGTTTCTGAATGGTATTAAAATACAATTTAATCTGAATTAAATAGTATTTTGAATGAAAACTTAATCGCTTTAGAAAATGAAATTGCATCCAATACGAAAGGAAAATCTAAATGTATGCAGTGTTGCTTTCACCATTTAATCAAATAAGGTAAATAGTAAATTTATTGAAGACAAGAGATAATAATCAATATAAAATAGTTGTATTGTCTGAAATTGTTTACTACAGAGAAGTGTGTAAAAACGAGGGTAAAAACGATTACTGTATAAGTGCAATGGCCCTAAACTAAAATGACAACCAAAGAGAAAACAATTTACACGTCTGACTGACTAAAATTATAATATTTTAACGATGTATTCTTTACAAAGGTCAACGTTTAGGAAACTAACTACAGACGTCAAATTATATGAACATTAATACAGACCTCTGGTAATTTTTGCCGGTTATATTATAGTTATAAAATATTTTTTACAGTAACTGAAAAATTAATTAAATTAATATCTGTTATAATGTCTATCGTATCCAGATCTCGGAAATGTTGTACAATTCTTTCAGTATCTCTATTTCTAAAAGAGTGATACGTTTTTAGCTTTTAAAAAAGTTTAAATTAGAGATCGTAGATTGCAAATAAAATAAAAATATATTTGGGTTTAGTTTTAATTAAAATTCTTTATTATTCGCACATTTCTGTGTGCCACTGTTCACAATTTGATGTAAACAACAATAACTTCTTTTCTTTGTTATTCCTCTGTTTATACCCTTTGCATAAA
The DNA here is from genome assembly GCA_936449025.2 of Sarcophaga subvicina. Classification (NCBI taxonomy): domain Eukaryota; kingdom Metazoa; phylum Arthropoda; class Insecta; order Diptera; family Sarcophagidae; genus Sarcophaga; species Sarcophaga subvicina. The sequence continues at coordinate 57,814,040 of OW388083.2, read as the reverse complement.
CAATAACAATTACTGGACAATTATTCGACAGATCTTTGTAACGAAGACTTTCACACCACGATTACTCTCTTCAAACACACCGTGTCTTTCCACAAGACTGACTGAACTTCACTCACCCAGACGCCTGCTTTGCCTTGCCTTTTATATGGTAAAGTATACAGTCTGATAAATGTTCTTGAAGGTGAACTTTCAATCCTTCGCCTTCTCGAAATCTCTATTAATGTAAACATCGTTGTTTTATTGTAGTGTTGTTGTTATATTTTTGTTTATTTGTTTACCATTTTTTGTGCTGTTATATTAAACAGTACGATAATTTGTAAACATGTTTGTTTACTTCATTGTTTTGTTTTTAGCTTTTGTTTATAATTTTAATTTTAAGCAATGTAAAAGCAAAACGCCAGGTTCTAAATTTTTATTTTGGTAACAATAACATATTCCTCTCTCAACATAATCGGAATATGAATCATTAATATTAAAACTAATTTCTTCCAGCAGTATTTCCACTGCTGCTAAAAATTTTTTTGTCCCATTTTAACCGTCTTTGAAGACCCGGGCCATACACAATTATGCGTATATATGTACATCATTAACATAAAAAAATCGATTGTTATCCAGTTTAGTTTTAACACGAAATAAAAATATACTTACATCAATACAGAGCACTGGGTAATTTTTACTTGTTATGAATTTCAGGTAGTGATAAATTAAATAGATTGTAATACATAATGTTATATTAAGCCACGTAAAGGTACATAAACGTATAAATGCATAACGAAAGGGGATTCCCCGATATTATAATGCTTACTGGTAAAAATGCCAGCTTTCTGTGGTCAAGGGGTAATGAAAATACTTTCACAATTTGTTTAAACTTTTTGTATGTTTTTAATTTGAATTATATAAGCAATTACTATATACTGTGGGGTGTACAAATGAATACATGCTTCCACTTTATTGAATAAAACTAAAAGCAATAAAAAAAAACTTCAAACGTTTTTTGTAATTTTTTTTTAGCATTTAGTGATTAACAAAAGAATATAAAATTTAAAACAGAAATCAAGCCCTAAGAAAAAACAAACAGGGCAAAAACAACTCACATGCACTCAATTTTGCACGTCTGCATTTTATGATATGTTAGCAAAAACGAAATCAAAAACTACCGTTATCTTTTTATGTTTTTGCACTACTTTGACTTTTTTAAGAAAATATTAGTTTAATATTAATTACTTACTTTCGTTGTACTTTTTCAGCAGGATGGTGACCCCAAACAATCCTCCAAAATCGTTAAAGAATGGCTTAGGAGCAAAATTTTCAATTAGTGCGGTGGCCAGACGGTTGGGACAGTACCGATCAGCCCCAATCAATTAAGATGAGATTTGGCAACGGATTCATCAGGAGTGGACAAATATTCCGAAAGAAATTATAGAGAATTTGGTGGAGAGAATGTCAAGAGGCGTAAATGAGGTTTTACATAACAAGGGTCTTTGGACTATATATTAAAAATACTCGTATTCCCTAAAATTTTGGAATGGTGCAAAATTTAGTACATCCAAGTTATTTTCCTCTTGATTGTTTCTTAGAATTTGATAATTTTAGTTTTGAATTTTATTTTATTTTGTTAAGTGCTAAATACTAAATAAAAAACGAAAAAGTTTTTTGAATTGCTTTATCAATTGTATTTTTATGCAATTAAAATTTCTCAAAAATGTTATACAACAAAATGGTTACACTTTAAAAAAGTTACTCTATTCTTAATTATTTACAACGAGTATCTTCTTTGATGATCGGTTTTAAAACCAATATTGCAAAAACTGAGGCAACAAACCAACAAATTACCTACGTTGATTCCGACGAAGAATTCCAAAATACCTTGGAAATTGAAAGCAGCTCTCAGGAACCAAGAATGATGACGGACAATGGTGGCGCAAGTAACGGCAGCAGCAGTGGTAACAACAACAACAGTGAAATACAGCAATTATTAAGTCTATTAACACAAAAACTTTTAAAATAGGAAAAGAGCAGTGACGATAACAAGTTAAATATTACAGCAAAATTTCGAAAAGGTTATAGCAGATTCCGATGGAAAAACGATTCCAGTAAGAACTTTTTTTTACAAATTTTGAACATAATGAAAAAGCCTATGGTTTAAACAGCAAACAAATGTATGTCCAAGCACGAGGCAAAATGGTGCAGGCTGCAAATTTGTTTTTGGAAGCTGAAACAGTTAGTAATTACAACGAATTAAAAGAAATAGTCATAGCAGAATTCGATAAAGCGTACGATAGCGGTGAAGTGCATAAAAAACTTAGCTCGCGTAAAAAACAAGATGGCGAAACATTTCACGAGTATACGCTTTGTATGAGGAAAATCGCTTCTCTCGCCAACGTAGAAGATAAAGCAACGATTCGTTATATAGTTGATGGCCTGAGAATTAAGAGCGAACTTAAGCAAACATTATACAGCGCAAAGACAATGAAAGAGCTTCGTGAGAACTACGAACTAGTGGAAAAAATATTATTGGAACAACAAAATAACAGGTATGTACCAGATTATAAGAGATTTGGCGAAAAAAGAGAGCACTGCTATAATTGCGGCTCCACTAATCATAAGCGTGCTGACTGTAAATCAGAAACAAAATGTTTTCACTGTAATAAGAATGGACATATTGCAAAAAAATTGCGTTATGAAACAGCAAAGTGGAAACGGATCGTTAAGGGGTAAAGTACTTTTGCTAACTGACAAAACCAGACTAAAAGAAATCACTGTAGGCGGTGTCCATTTGGAATGTTTAGTAGATACTGGCTCCGATATTACGATAATAAAGCAGTATTTGGTAAAGAAAATCGAAAATACTACCTTAGGAGAAACATCCACAATGTTGCGAGGTTTTGGAAATTATTCGATTAAATCAACAAAGTTTATTGCAGCTGAAATAGAAGTTGACGACATAAAAACGACTCATAAATATTTAGTGGTGCCAGACAACAGCATTGAGTACGATTGCTTACTGGGTTACGATTTCATCAGCAAATTTACAATGACATATAGTAAAAATGGTTATTTATTTATAGACGATACAGAAATGAAACAGCAGCTGTTTGTTTATAATATTTCTGAAGTAGCAAATGCAATTAATGTCGCCAATGTATACTACAATGAAATAAAAAAATTGATTAGCAATTACACACCTGAGAAGCAAGAAGTGCAGTGTCCAGTACAAATGAAAATAATCCCTGAAAATTTTAAACCGTTTCGACAATCACCCAGCCGCCTGCCGCCTCAGCATGAAGGAGAAGTAAGAAACCAAGTGGAAGATTGGTTAAAGGAAGGCATAGTAAGACCATCGGTTGCAGACAGTGTAAGCAGAGTAGTGGTGGTAAAGAAAAAAGATGATTCATTTAGCATATGCGTGGACTATAGAAAATTAAATTCTATGGTATGTAAGGATTTGTTCCCAGTTCCTTTTATAGATGACGTTTTGGAAAAACTGCAAGCAGTTAAGTATTTCTCAGTATTGGATCTGGGAAATGGCTGTTTTCACATACCTATAGAGGAATCCAGCAAAAAATTCACAGCATTTATCACAAAGGATGGCACTTACTTGCAACAATAAATGCACCGTGTGGCTTTTGCAACTCGCCCGCCGTTTTTATCAGGTATGTTAATTACATTTTTAAGCAGCTAATTATAGACAACGCTATGGAGTTGTATATAGACGACATAATAGTATTCAGCAGTACTGTTGAAGAAAACTAAAAAAGTGTTTGACGTCGCAGCGCAGTTTGGCCTTAAAATCAAATGGAAAAAATGCAGCTTTTTAAAAACAAAAATTGATTTTTTGGGACATTTGGTAGAGGATGGTAAAATAATGCCAGGCACGGAAAAAGTAAAAGCAATCGATAAATTTCCAATGCCAAAAGATGTGAAAGCGGTTCAGTCATTTCTTGGGTTGACGGGTTATTTTCGAAAATTCATACCAAATTATGCAATTATAGCAAAACCACTTACTAATCTGCTACGAAAAGACACTGTATTTAAATTTGGCGAATATGAACGCTTGGCGGTACAAAAGCTTAAAACGGCATTAACGAGTGAACCTCTGTCAAGAATTTATTGTAGGGGCGCTGAAACAGAAGTGCATACTGATGCATCTAAGGATGGATTTGGTGCTACATTAATGCAAAAATTCGAAAATTCATGGCAGGCAGTATTTTTTTACAGCAAGCGCACTACAGCAGCTGAAGAAAAACAACATAGTTACATCTTGGAAATAAAAGCAGCTTATTTGGCATTACAGAAGTTCCGACATTACTTGGTGGGTACAAAATTTAAACTTGTTACGGATTGCGCGGCGTTTAAGCAGACGGCAACAAAAAAAGATATACCGCGACATGTAGCCCAGTGGATTCTACATTTGCAAGATTATGATTGCACAATTGAACATCGCGACAACCACCGCATGAAGCACGTCGATTGTCTCAGTCGTTATCCAGCAGTTTTAACAATAACGTCAGAGTTAACAGAGAGATTGAAAGCAGCACAGCAGCGAGATGAGTATTTGCAGGCAATAAAAGCATTACTAAAAGACAAGCAGTATGAGGATTATTTGCAGAAGGGTGAACTAATATATAAAACGGTTGATGGAAATGACTTAGTACCGAAGGCAATGGAAGCAGAGATAATACGTGACGCAGATGAATTTGGCCATTTGGCAGTGCAAAAAACATTACATTCAATACAGCAAAATTATTTTATTCCCCATACGGAAAACAAAGTTCAGCGACACATCAAAAATTGTATACGTTGCATCATTTACAACAAAAAACTCAGTAAAAGGGAAGGCTACCTAAATTGTATTAATAAAGGCGAAAATCCATTGGGGACTCTACACGTTGACCACTTAGGACCTATGGATGCCACAACGAAAAAGTACAAATTTATCTTTGCCATGGTAGACGCATTCTCTAAATTTGTATGGCTCTTCTCTACAAAAACAACAAGTTTTGAGGAGGTCATCAATAAGTTACAGCTATGGGCAGAAATTTTTGGTTATCCACACCGCATCATAAGCGATAAGGGCACCGCATGCACGGCCAAATTGTTTGAAGATTTTTGTCTTGTTAACAATATTGAGCACATATTAACAACAACCGGTGTGCCAAGAGGCAATGTCCAAATTGAACGGGTAAATAAAGTAATACTATCAATAATTTCTAAATTATCTTTCAGTGAACCATCCAAGTGGTACAAATATGTGGGAAAGGTGCAGAAGCTATAAATGGGCATGTAAATTGCAGCACAAAGTTTACACCTTTTGAAGTTCTCTTTGGAATCAAAATGAAATCTAATGTCAGCGATTCATTGCTGAAGGAACTCCATGATGAAATGCTAATAAATTATGATCAACAAAGGCAAGACATCCGTCAACAGGCTAAACAACAAATACAAAGAGCGTAGCAGTCATACAAATTTCAACTTGATAAGAAACGAAAGAATGAGGGCATTTATGCTGTAGACGACTTAGTTGCAATTAAACGCACACAGTTCGTTGCCGGTAAAAAAATTAGCAAGCGAATATATTGGTCCGTATAAAGGTACAAAAGTAAAGAGAAATGAGAGGTATAATGTTTATAAAGTTGGTGATTTCGAAGGCGCTCATCGAACTAGTACAAGCAGTGATTTCAAGAAGCTGATACGAATAAGGACGATCTAGTATCATCTGAGTCAGATGATGAGACGGATGGCCGAGTGTGAAAGGGCGTACAAGGGTTAAGGATTATGATCAGCTGATATTTTTAATTAGTACAATTCTTTTATGCTAGCAATGCTATCTTAATTATTTACAACCAGTATCTTATTTTTCTAGATTGTTTTTTATGCTAGCAATTCTGTCTTAATTATTTACAACGAGTATCTTCTTTTTCTAGATTATTCAAGAAGTAGCCGTCAAGTTGAAAAGTTGCAAAAAGTAGAAAAGAAATCTTAAAGTTGTAATTGTCTTAAAGCGCTGATCATTTTTTACATTAATACTATCCAATTTTTTTTTTTTTTTGATTTATTGAAAATAATTACTTTAATATTGTTAGTTTTTGTCAAAAAAGTTATAGAAATAAATATTAATTTTGCACAAATTATAACATCGGATAATAATAATTAGAGTGTTTAATCATTCTTCTTTACATATATATATTGTTACGAAAATGGAAACGGTGTACATCGTTTAACATTAAAATGAGCAAAGTTACACTAGCAAATACATCGAACTTGTTTACAAGAAAACCAAGAACATCAGTATAAAAGAAGAGGGTATAGACATGTAAGCGCAACAACGAGGAATGTGAACAAAAGACACAAACAACAATGAAGTCGCGATAGATTTCTCGAGAAGGCGAAATTACGAACATTCGACTTCAAGAACCTTCTTCAGACTAATTATGTGGGCATATAAAAAGGCAAGACAAACCAGGCAACGAGCAGTGAGAATTCAGTCAGTCTGTGTGAAGACGCATTGCGTGTGAAGAAAACAGTCGTGGTTGAAGATCGCCGTTGAAAAGATCTACCGTACATTTGTTAGTTTGTACACGAATAGAAGTGTAAAGAAGAAAAACGAATAAATCAAATTATTCTTGGATCCATCAAGTTGCAAACGGTGGCACACAAATATAGTGCGAACAATAAAGAGTTTAACTGAAACTAACACAAAATAATTTTTATTTCGTTTGCAATCAACGAACTCATATTTTAAATGTTTTTAAAAAGGTAAAAACTTAACAATATATTTATTTTTTCTGGGACTACAGTATTATTCTCTATTTTACAAAAATGTTTCTTAATAATTAATAATGCTTGATAAATTCATATCTTGCCAAGAAATTTAAACGAACTCTCTAAACAAATCGTCCATGCATATTTTTGTTCATATAAACATAAGCATACAAAATTAGATTGTATCGTGTTGAGATTGAATTCACGATATTACAATTGTCTCTGCTGTCAAAATTTTCCAATCAATCATTTCCGATGTCATTTTTGGTTTTTTAGTTTAAAATCTAATCACAATGTTCACATTCTACATGAAAAGAAATAAAATTCAACCAAAAATATTCGATTTTAAACATGGACATCGACAACCGTTTAATACTTATGTATGCATATGTGTTTGCCATGTCATGGTCTCTAATGGTGTTCACAATACACATCTGTAGCTGGTAAATTTGTTGTTAAAGACTCACCCATTCACCAATGTCGACATCGTCTGTCAGAATTTCACTGAAATCAAATCATACAGTTAAATCGCATAGAACACATACTGAAATGAAAGCAAAATTGTAATTACAATTGTAACTATAACTGTAACTGGAAATGTAATTACATGGATAAAATCGGTAGTGATTTCCTCGCAATCTATCGTTTACCCTGCTATACTAAATATACCAATTGGAATCGATGTTACTAGAAATAAAGTAAATCGTGAATTGCACACAAATATATAATTGTGGTGATCGATATAAATTTTATTTTAAATAAATTCAAAATTAACGATAAAGAAAAATGTTAAATTATAATTGGAAATAAGAACATTTGTTCGTTGAATATTCAATGTCATTTAATCGTATCCTATAATATCTTTTAATTATATCGTGGGTGATTGAGCTTATGATAAATTTAAATTAAATCAAAATTTCAAAGAAACTACGCAGTAAATTTTAGCAAAAGAAAACTTCATGAATACCGAATTCTACCTTCTCTATACCTCGAACGAGCAAGCAATTAAATCAGTGTGTATGAATGAGCCCATTTTCATCTGACTAACTTAACTATCGATTATTATTGGTAAGAAAATTATCGAAGAGAGAGAAAATGCTCATGCACTTAATGAGAAACAAATGCATCCATTACGAGCGTGGTGTGTGGTTTGGTCAGGTATCATGATTAGGCCTTATTTTCTTGAAGATAAGGCCGAAATAACTGTGACTATGAATATAATGAAAGAGTTAAGTTAGAGGACGTGTACTTGACAAGTAAAGTACCAGGAGGTCAAGTTGACCTATTGTACAAAAACGTCCTTTAAGTGAGATGATAATAGAGGGGATGGGAAAAAAGGAGAGGAAGTAGGAAAGGGGAGAATAATGAAGCGGAGGAATTATACAGTCCAACTAACACAAACACCAACAATAACAAACAACATCACTGACCAACACACACAAACACGCAAGAGAGAGTGCTACTACACTAATGACGCCTTTGCATATCTCATCCAGCTCAATCTACTAATGAATCTGTAGAGAGCTTTGATGTCGGCTATCGACATCAATTCAAACCCTCAAAGAAGCTCCTGCCAACGGTCTTCAAACTCAACCTACTAAGGGCTGACATTTTGTTTAACAAAACGACGTCATCTGCCACCCTGTGTATGCAACAATCGATTTTTTTTCTTATTACATATTAAATCTTTAAATCTTAAATCCATTTGTGCTCAGTTATCACCAAGCATGAAGTCGATAGAATGTATTACGTTTAAAGTGTGAAAACGAGAGCTACTGTTTTCCTTTTTTTTATACAAATATGCCCACAGTAGTTCAATACGCTACGAGCCAGAGATAAATACTTTACCAGTGTTTATCACAGTATTTTCCAATTTCTGTTTTAGCTGATGGCACGTTAATGTGTTTATATACATTCGAGGTTTTGATGTACCATATGTAAAATCTCTTGTGTTGTGTTTGAATTTTTTCAACATGTGAAGCAGAGGCAGTTTCCCATAACTGAATTGCATATCTCCGTATTGGTTTTATAAGTGAATTTTATAAGAGTTTACAATCTAGTCTTAAGAAGGAGTCCACACCAATTAGCAAATTAATTTCAAACAACTTTTTTTTGTATTAAATTTGCCTCGACGTGAAATTTCCAAGTCTATCAATATGGATACCATGATATTTGATATGGGAGTGCGAAGGCACGACTTTATCATTTATTCGATCTGTGGGGCACGTTTCGCGTAGTAAAGTTAATGTTATGTGAACACATTTTTGTTCATTCGCTTTAAATCTTCAGAATTTCAATCATTTCCCGACCTGGAATATATGTACATACAGCCACAGAAGTATACATACGGATAACAAATTTGAGAAATTCTTTTAACTAATCCGTTTTCGTTGAAAATCTTTGTAATTGTCTGACAACTTTCTTCGATTTTAAGACGGTCTGCACAAGTGTACATCAGGCACACAAAAGTTAACAAATTTCAGAAATTTTTTAACAATCCGTTTTTTTGAAAATATTTATAATTGTCTGACATCATTCTTCGATTTTAAGACGGTCTTTTGCTTTGGCTCAGAAATTTAATTCAATTTCAGAAATTTTTTAACCAATGCAAAAGACCGTCTTAACATCAAGAAAACTATAAAGATTTTCAACGAAAACGGATTAGTTAAAAAATTTCGGCAATTTTTTAACCGTACGTATAATTTAGTAAATGTGTGTATGTTCCTAAAGATACTGAGATGATTCATGAGGATTTTCAATCGTAAAAAAGAAAGTAGTGTCATCAGCAAAGATATGAGTGTTTGTGTTACAGATCAACGGCATGTCGATAGTATCTGGCCACTAAGACCACAATTTAGCGTTTTTTCCTTTTGTAAAATCTTGAAACATTTCCTCGAGATGTAATGGATCATTACTGAGACGCAGTAACATCTCTGTGCAAAAATGATAAAAAAATTTATGAAATGATATCATAATAGCCGTGGCGGCTTATATCTGATTGCTTTATTCCTTATAAAGTTCGTAGTCTAGTAGCTTATTAGACGTGAGGTCACGGTTCAAACCCCAGGTTAGACATCTCCAACAAAACGAAATATGAAATAATATTTCTTCGGCGATTTCATCTCAGCAGATTTCTGGCAAAAAATTAAAAATTTGTAGTTCGGAGACGACCTAAACTCGCCACTCATGTATAAAATTAACACACACAACATAATGTACATAACAGTTGTAATAAACATATATATTGGATATGTTTATTCCTTATATCGGGTGGGCCATCTATCGGTTTAAATTTGAACCATTGGTTATTTCGAATCCAGCATTGCTTATTTAATTATATTCGGTCAGCTCAAAATTCAAAAATTCAGTACATTACCTCCACTGAGCGTAATGAATCGCTTTACGCTTGAGCAACCGTGGGATTTATTGGAAATTTATTTCTAAAACAAAGACAATTTGTCGGAAATTACACGATAATATCGTATAAAATTTGGTCACATAGAAGGACCGGAAAAGTTGGTGAAACTGTTAAAGTTCGTGAAACTGGTTTCATTATTGATGGGCTAGGAAGTGCGCGTGCTCGTGAAAATAACGAAGCTGTGTCTGAGAGTCGTCATCGTTCGCAAGAATTGAACATTTCTCGCACCAGTTTACGTAAAATTTTGTGAAAAGATCTCGGTATCACGCGTTACAAAGTTCAATTTGTTCAAGAGTTAAAGCCGCATTGTGGCCGTGGTCTAGTAGGTAGTGTGTTGGCTTATTAGACGAAGAGCCAGGGTTCGAGCCCCTGGCCAGACATCAAAATAAAATACAAAAAGGATATCTTCGGTGACTTCCTCTCAGCAGATTTCTTGCAAAAACTCTGGGAGTAAATAAAATTGCCATGAAAAGTTTCTCAAAAATCTTTCGTTCGGAGTCGACTTTAAACTGTAGAACACACGCAACATAAGTGGTGTGAGAAACTAGGTCGTAATCCTGACTGAAGGATTGTAATGACCAATTATGTATGTATGTGTTAAAGCCGCATGACCATCCGTTTCGCTAGATGGGCCAACGAGAAACTGCACGATGATATCGATTTTGTCATCTTTGATATTTTCTTTTTTGTGATGATGCTCACTTTAGTTGGCCGAATGGTGATGTCAATTGATCGCCAAGAAGCCGCGCTTTGACACCGTTGAACTATTTTCTGTAGAATGCCGTTAAAGAAAAGTGTTTTGCCGACAAACCAGAGACAATTGAACATTTAAAGGTAAACACTCGTATTGCCATTGCCGAGATGCGACCCCATACACACGAAAAAGGGGGGCCAGCCGGGACAGCCTACCAATAAAAAAATTATAACTATATCAAAGAGAACATGTTTTTATTTTAAAACGAATATAAAAAAATTTATTGATGTTCTTCAATTAGAAGTTGTCAATGAAATTAATGAACAGAAGCTTATTAACTACTGCTAACTGCATTAAATTTCAAATTTCGGAAAAAAAGACCAAACCTGACTGATGTCGCAATTTTAAGAGAAAATTTTTTTGCTGTTTCAGTAAAACACACTCACTTCTCACAACTGTAAGAGCAACACTATTATTTCATTATACAATATGTATACAAGGAACAAAGTAGTTGAAGAGCATACAGAAGATACAATTGTTTTTCTTCCTGTGGAATTTGCTAAGGGTTTTTGCAACTCAGGTAAGTACATAGTATTGTTTACAAAACAAAACATAAAAACTAAACATTAAGAAAATATAAATATCCTGATATATCAAGTGAAAGAGAACTCCTTACAAAATTCTCCTCTTCCTCTTCAAAATTCCTTCTCTTCTTACAAAAAGTCATCTGACAAAATATTGCTAAATATGTTTACCTGCTTCGTTGCTATAGCAAAATTCGGAGCACTTAAATGATAGAAATGAAAAGGCTGTCTGAGCATTTGTTGGCAAAACGATACGATTCTTCCTGGAATACTAGTATGACAAATATAGTTAAATACAGATGACGTATATCGATGATACCCATTCAAATGCAATGTTTTGAATGCTTAAGAAACTAAGTTCTCAGTGTCACATTTTATTCTGGAGATGATGGAGCAATTAACATCAAGAGGGGAGGCAAGCATCTTTGCAAGATTATATCTTAAAAGAAATTATGACGAGAGGAAACTTCTTGGAAATTGAATACGCAGATGGCATCACAGCTATTATCGCGACTAGTCTTAATGAAAGCTAAGGCGAGTCACTTTGAGGACAAAAAACGTCGTTAGATGGTGGCAGTCGAGATTTAGCCATACATTAAACAGATTTAATGCTGATTACAAGACGTATTCACATATACAATACTAAGAGTTCGGAAAAATATCTAAGATTGAATATGAGTAGAGTAATTCAACATCCTAATGGCAAATATCAGGAGATAAAGGTCGGCGAAATTAAAGCTCTTGATGAAAGCTGAAAGAACACAAATACCTTGTGGGATCCAATATTTATATCGGAGTAATGCATTTTAAATCAGTTCAGTAGATGTGTTACATTGTGCAAAGTTTTTGTTTGTGATAGGCGGTATAATACCCATAAGCCTGTGAGCGCAAGAGATTATGGACACTTATCAGATCAAATTAACGAACATTTCAGTAACTAGTTATATCTACCAGGAGATTATATATACGGAATATCTGGTCAATAATGTGCCTGCACAAAATTGAATAAAATTATTTGCCTATTGCCTTTATAATAAAATATGTACATCCAATTGGTGACTTCGAGCACATCAGATTTAATATTGTGAGCTAGAATTTCTATCTCTTCGAACTTGTGCTGACGGAGTATTGTTGAAAACGTTCTTGAAGTTATAATGACAAGCAAGATGAACTGGACATTTGTAGTGAAATATACGGAGGTCACCTATGCACAAAAACGTAAGAACTATCCTATTGGTTTTATTATCAGTTAACAAATATTGCTAAATATGACATAACAAAAGTAACCCAAACGCAAAAAATCCCTTCTACCAGTGATTGTGTACACAACGTATTGTACTTCAACTTATTACACGAACTTCGCGCTACTGTGTATTGTGGTGTTGTTTTTCTAATGAAAATTGTTTATTTTTGGCTTTAGTTTGCATAATAAGTTGCTATTGAAAATCAGTAGTAACTTAATAATAACAGAATCAGAAAACATTAAAGTTTCCAAACAAAACATATAAATATTTAATAGAAGCAAATTGTTGCAAAAATAATATTTAGTAGTTGACATACATACATACATATGTTTAACGGTAGTGCTTCTCTATTATTACTTTTGTTGGCCGAGAGTAAGTTTTTTATTAGAATTTTATTCAAATTCAAACTAAGCAGAAAAAGTTAAATCTGTTTTATTTAGAAACTGAAGATTAATTGTTTAAGATCATTAATTTAATTAAACAAATTTTAAGTGTATTTGTTTCACTCTTCTCTACTGAACGTATAAGTATTCCAAGTAATTCTATTAAATATCAATCATACGTCACGAAACAAAAAAAAAATTCTTTGTTCAAAACTAGAAATTATAAAAGATAAAACTATGCGCCAAAATAAAAAAATTAAATACAACCAGCTAATGACATAGTTTAAGCTGTGAGTTTTGTTGAGTAGAACTCAAAAATATTTTTTTATATTTTTTGAACCCTCCAAACTTGCTTTATTTGACAAAAACGGTATTTCTGATCTTTTCACACACAATTATTGATTACCCAAACATTTTTAAACCTATTTTCAAAAACCAAAATTTTTGAAAAGAGGAGAGATGAGCCTTTAAAACGGTATACATAACCATATGGTTCAAGTATACATGTTATGAGTTTTGATCGGGTAAACTTGGAAAATATGATTTTTTTCTCAATTCTTTTTTCTATTCTTAATTACAAAATTTAATTAAAAAATATAAAATAAGTTATGACATTCTGAAAGTGCATTATCTTGTGAAGAGATTGACACTTGTTCTATTCACTATTCACTGGTCCTCTACGCACCACCCCCACAAAGGCTTTGTTCGCAATGCTTTACTGGCTTCCTATTTAGCTCTTCGCTAAGCAGGTGGATAAGTTCACTGGGACAAGACTCAATGCCCTGTCTCGTTGGCGCATCGTCAACTCTGGTCACTCCTCTATTTTGGATATTGATCTCCCTTTGGAATACTGTTTTGACAGGGGTTTCAACTTCTTGATCCCGAGCAGGAGCGATTGGGCTCCTAAATGACCGTCCCGCCGAAACTTCTGGATATATATACTGACGGCTCCAAACTCGATGGCGGGGTGTGTAGCGGAGTCTACCTTGGAAAATTGAACTTGGACATTTCACTACGTCTGCCGGACTATTGCAGCGTGCTCCTGACGGAAGTAATGGCCATCTACCGAGCAATGGAACTTCGCATATGGTTTTCCTTTCACGAGCTAGCCAGATCTGGCGCAGTACTTCCGGAATTCTCTTCGATCAACTTAGGAATGCCACTTACCTCGTTCAAACTGGCCATCGCGCGGAAATTCTTCGGAGACGCCAACCTATCAATGAATCAATGAGGAGGATCAATGAGGAGTCCTGCTCCACCGCTAGGCTCACTTGGCCCTCAATGGAGATATTTGGACTTGATCGTAACATCATCGCGATCACAGTGGCCATGCTTACAGGTTCACAAAACAAAATTACTCTTCAAATAATCAATTAAAAGTATTTACAAATTTTTAAAATTTTTATGAAAAGTTAAACCATTTTTAACTTACTTTTCATTCATTATTTTATGAAATTTTTGCTTTTTTATGCTGAATTTTAGTTCAATGCTACAAAAATATGTACAAAAAATATAAAAGAACTTACTTTTGTAAGTCTTTTGTAAATTTGTATACCAAGTTTAATGCTTCAATAAACTTCAATAATTTTTAATTAAAAATTCCTTTTTTTTGTGTTCTTGCCTCTGTTATGTTTACAGTTAATTTAACACGAAACAATCGAAGTTCAATTTAATGTTAATAATCTAAAATCAAAAATTTATTTTACCAAGAGGCGTTTTTTTTTTGCTTTGGAAATATTTGTTCACCATTGTGTCCGTCCACACGATCTTATTGTGTTGTCCAAGAAAATTAATGTGTAGCTCAATTGCAAGAATTTATAATGAACTGAAACTATGTAAAATATATTGTCCCAACGAATATAAAGTTAGTGTAATATTCGTATAAATATCTAATTTATCTAAAATTGCAGCTTTACGAAAATGAATGGATTTTTTAAAAACGGTAGCATATACGTTTGACAGCAAAACATACGTACCCCGATATGTATAAGCAATTTAATGAATAATGATGAAATAATTGAAATTTTGTATATTTATTCTCTTTTCTTATAAAGCAAAAATAGAAGGTAAACTCTCTGGTGACTCTGGATCTATTTATTATACAGTATATCTTAAAAGCAAGTCGATAGTTGCTTAACTTATTATGTAACTTCAAAGTGTTAAAATTCTTGTTTTCCAAAGAAGTTTACAGTCAGCAAATACTTGCTATGAAAGAGATATACAAAGAAAAGCGAATAATTCTTGAGAAAAAATTACACTATGAGACAAAATAAAAAAATGAAATATACCCAGCTAATGACATAGTGTAAGTTTTTTGTGTGGAAATATCAAAAATACAGTTTTTTGTTTCAAATAAAACAATTTTGGAGGGTTCGAGAAATATAAAAAAATATTTTTGAGGTCTACTCAACAACGTACACTCAGCAACGTACGCTCAACAACGTACACTGAACAACGTACACTATGTAATTACCTGGGTGTATTTTGACTGTCGCACTGTATTATTTTTAAAAAAGTAACTACATTTGCATTCACTTCAACAATCTATTCACGCCGAACACAGATAGTGTTGTACTGGAAAATATGTAAAAAACCCTCCACAAAATCTACAAACTTGACTTGGCCATTAAGAAATTTAAGGTAGTTAATGTTATTAGTACCATAATAACAAATAAATTACGCAGTTAAAGCAAACAACACCAACAGCCTTGTGAGAGCTACATTAGGAGGTTATAAATCTATTGACATTTATATACAATAATTCATATTGTTAAAGGAAAGGGTGTTACATCGCTCAACATTAAATTGATAAACAAAAGCTACAAAAACAAAAATAATAAACTCGTTTACATGATAAACAAGTAAACAAAAATATACTAACTAACAACATCAGTATAAAAGGGAGAAACAAGTAAACAAAAATGAAAATACACAAACAACAATGAGACAACGATGTTTACATTTATGGAGATCTCGAGAAGGCCAAAACACGAACATTCGACTTCAAAGTCATTCATCGGGCTGTTTACGTTGACATATAAAAGGCAAGACAAAACAGGGAACGGAGTCAGTAAAAATTCAGTCAATCTTGTGTGAAGACGCGTTGCGTGTGAAAAGAATAATTGTGGTTTGAACATCTCGGTTATAAAGTTCTGTAGAACAATTGTTAGTGTTTACAAAAAAGAGTGTAAATAAGAATAACAAACAAAGCAATTGTTGTTGTTTACATCAAGTTGTGAACAATAGCACACAGAATTGTGCGAACAATAAATAATTTATCTAAAACTAAACACAAATTTATTTTTATTTTATCTGCAATCTACGAACTCATGTTTTAAACGTCTTTAAAAAGTAAAAACGTAACAATATCTTCTTAACAAATATCTAATGAAGTTGGGCATACAATACTTTAGGAAGCATTGGAAATATTATTATTAATATTATAAAAAAATGCAATGTGATTTGATAAATTATGTCAAAATGATCTACTTTATAAGATATCGTCTGATTATATTGGACAGCAAGCTCAACTGGATGCTGAAAACGTAATTCAGAACCACTAAGGCAGAACCATGGGCCTGAGCTGAGTATTCTGCATATAAGTTAACAATGGGTTAATTAATTATTTTACTCTATTACATTGTTACTTCTCTCCTTTTCATTCATATTTTTTGTTATTGCTTTTTGCTTAGTAAAGTAAAAATTATTTTTGTACTTTCTATTAATATTCTTAACTGTTGCTATGCGGAAGAGTTTCATTGATATTTTCTCTTTCATTGATCTTCTTTTTCATTATTTTATTGTCCTTTGCTATTTTAAAATAATTCATGGAAAGTTATTGCATTATTGCTTTTTGCTTTGTAAAGTTAAAGTTATTTTTGTACTTTCTATTAATATTCTTAACTGTTGCTATGCGGAAGAGTTTCATTGATATTTTCTCTTTCATTGATCTTCTTTTTCATTGTATTATCCTTGACTATTTAAACAGATTTCAGTGAAAGCTAAATTCAGTTTCAGTTACGCTTCGGGCCTGTTAACATTAAGAATATTAATTTGAAATAAACTAAAATGAAAATAAAATAAGTACTTTAAAAGAATAATTTCAAATGAAAAACATTGTGACAAATAAAATAGAAATAAAAATATTTAAGTTATTAAAATTTCCACATAGTGGATAAGTTAAGTGAAATTAAAATTAAAACCAAATTAAATTATTCCTAAACTAAAATCACAACTAAGTTAAGTAAAATTGAAATTAAAACGAAATAAAATTATCCTAAACTGAAATCATAACTAAGTGCCATTAACGTTAAGTAAACTATTTTGAAAAATTAACTTATAAGATTAAACTAAAATATAAAATAAATTAAAATAAAAATAAAATAATATAATTTAAAACAAAATTGTAAACATTGTGACACCTAGAAATAGAAATAAAAACTATTTAAGTTATTGAAATTTCCACATAGTGGATAAAGTTTAAGTTAATAATTCCTAAGTGCCATTAACGTTAAGAACATTAATTTGGAACCTTTACTTAGTAAAGATAAAACTAAAATATAAAATAAACTAAAATTAAAATAAAATATGAACTTGAAAAAATAATTTCAAATGAAAATTAGAAACATTATAACAGTGCAAGCGTTAAGAAAACTAATTTGAAACTTTAACTTATAAGATTGAACTAAAATAAAAATAAATTAAAATAAAATAATTTCGAATAAAATTGAAAACATTGCAACAGTTGAAATAAGAATTAAATAAAAATTATTTAAATAGTGGATAACATTTAAGTTAAGAATTCTGTAAAATAATTTCTAATAAAATGAAACAAATAATAAATAAAATTATTAAAATTTTTTGAAAAGCGAATAAGTTTACGTGAAAGTTCAATTTAATTCAAAATAAAATTAACATTAAACTAGAATCGCATTAATATTAAAACAAATAAATAATATAAAAACTTTAAAAAACAACTTAAAAAAAATAATTTATAAACCCAAGCCCAACAAACAAAATGTGGTTTTTCATCAAAAATTAATTTATACAACTTTGTAATCAAAACAACTCTTTTCTACGGGACCGAGTTTTAGTGGTTAAAGGTTTAAGCGGATTATGAGAATGGCGGCAATTGTGATAACAAGTGGACTACATTGTCCAAAGCATTGTTTACTATTCTCAACTCGCTACCACCAGACATGTTTGCGAAGCAAGTGGCTGCAAACACGGTAATAAAACTGAGTGCCAAAAGACCATCGAAGTACTGATAGTATGGTCATGCCACAACTACCATGTTATGGTTGGTCTGAATGTACCTCTCGCCTACACGATACCTGATTCGGCTTCCTATCCTGGTTTTGCAATGCACATGCCAGATAGATCCTTATTTGATAATGATTTACACCTACCTCCCAGGAAATGTTATTCATGTTTTCGCTGACAGATGCAGATACGCAACAAAGTTGAACATGGTATCTTTTCAGAACAGCTGAACATGAGATCTTCAGTTGCAATACCAGAATATTGTAGTGCTTTTCAGGTTGAAATAATGACTATTAAAATTAACGTCGTGCAAATTCGCTATCAAAGTATACCTTGTGGTGATAATATCGAATGAAGAAAAATAATACCGATAAATGAGCAATGAGCATTTGTGTTTTTATGGTCTTGTACTACTATTCTACCTTTTAAATTATGTATGTATGTATTCTGTATTGTTTTGATCATTGGGTCAATACCATTAAATTAATTATCACCTTAAAAGAAACGAATAAAAGGGAAATTTTTTATATTTTTACCTTAATGGATACATGAATTCAAAAGAAAAAAGATAATAAAAACTTTTTTGCTTTTGCATTTGTATTCGGATAGGATTCCATGCGAAACTGACGACAGCATACAGAGATACACAGATTACCAACCCAACTGCCATTAAAAATTCCCCCACTCCATTCATTGCCGATATCTTCAAAATTTTAATTACATTTTTTCTTGGAAATTATTTATTGAAGCTTCTGTACCGTATTGAATTGATATAAAATCTGCTACTGCAAAAACTTTTGTTGCGTCTTTATAGTCGCAACTTTCTCTTTAATTATAAGATTAACTCTATACATATGTACATATGAGTAACGGTAGTGCTTCTTTCTCTTTGGAAAATGGTTGCTGGATGAAGTATTTTTTTATCAGAATTTTAATCAAATTCAAGCTAAGCTGAGTAAATTAAAACGGTTTTACTTAGAAAGTGAACATTAATTGCTTGGGTTAGGTTAGGTTAGGTTAGAGGACGCGTACTTGTCAATTAAGACAAGTACAGTACCTGGAGGTGGAATTGACCCATTGTACAACGTCCTAGTTTCTCACACCACTTATGTTATGTGTGTTAATTTTATACATGAGTGGTTAATTGAGTTAATTGCTTAACATCATTAATTTAATTAAACACTTAAATTAAGTAAATTTGTTTGACGGTACCCTACTGAACGGATAAGTATTTCATACAATGATATTAAAAATAAATCATACAACACTTATATAAGAACAATTCTAGTTGGTCGACTTTGTCAGCAAGGTTAAGCATACATAGATACGTATATGCTTATCCATATAAAGCTCGAGTAGGCGATATAACTGAAATTGAACTGTTATTAAAAAGTATTTAGTTGACTTCAATCCGTACTTTACTACTGAAATCAATATAATTGAAAAGCTTTTAACAACACAAGTTAATATGCTAATCTTGGGAAATAGTTCTAAAAACTAGTTTCATTTATTCAAAGCTTATGAAATACATATGTAATCTCTGGAGTCATTTATATCTTAACCTCACTTTATACCGGTACGTTTGGTAAAACTGATGGAAACTGTTTGAAAAAGACTGAACATTATATAAAAAAAGTAAGTACAACTGGGCACAAGTTAATGAAAAACATCCTGTATAAGATATTGTTACGTTTTAACGTTTTAAAACGTTGTATCAATATCTTATGTATGTTCGAATTTTAAATGAACTACTGCACAAATATAATGATACAGCACAGCTGTAATGATGATATTTAATTTTTTTTAAATGCAAAGAAGGTCCTGTTTTTAGTTTTGGTAGTGAATTGTACAATAGAAGTTTGAGGCAAGCATGAGTAACTAACATATCTTATAGATTAATTGAAAATAATGTATCTTCTATCAGGTCTTTCATTAAGCGCTTTCTATTTTTAAATTTAATTAAGACATGAGTGTGTGAGATATCAGCGAACTTTTTTTTCGTTTGAAAAACCAATCGATGCCTTATGTGTTGAATATATATTAAAAACGTTTAAAATATGAGCTCGTAGATTGCGAATAAAATAAAAATAAATTTGTGTTGTGTTTTAATTAAATTCTTTATTGTTCACACAATCCCGTGTGGCACTGTTCTCAACTTGATGTAAACAACAACAATTGCTTGATCTGACAAATCACAAATCGACAGATCTATATAACGGAGATCTTCAAACCACGATTATTCTCTTAACCACACCTCGTCTTCACACAAGACTGACTGAACTTTTTCTGACTCCGTTGCCTGCTTCGCCTTGCCTTTTATATCGCAGGATAAACAGTCTGATGAATGCTCTTGAAGGCAAATGACTTCACCTTCTCGAAATCTCTATTTGTAAACATGTTACATAAAATAATTGGTCATTACAACCCTTCAGTCAGGATTACGACCTAGTTTCTCACACCAATTATGTTGTGTATGTTAATTTTATACATGAGTGGCGGGACCTACAGTTTAAAGTCGACTCCGAACGACAGATTTTTGAGAAATTTTCTTGGCAATTTTATTTACTCTCAGAGTTTTTGCCACACATCTGCTGAGAGGAAGTCGCCGAAGTAATACTTTTTATGTATTATTTGATGTCTGGCCTGTGGCTCGAACCCTGGCTTTTCGTCTAATAAGCCAACACACTACCTACTAGACCACGCCGACTTCGAACTTATTCTTGTTTGTTGTTGCATTTTTGTTTACTTGTTTATCGCTTTTGTTTTGTAGATTTTGTTTACAGTTTTAATGTTAAACGATGTAAAAGCAAAACACCATTTGCCTTTTCGTAACAATATGTTTTTGTTTATAAATAGCAATTTACTTTGTACAACATAAGTTATAAACGAAAATTATTGTTAAGCTGTAGGTCACCAAAAGTTGTGATTTAAGGTTCAGGAATGTTGTTTCGATAGACTTGCAATGAATTACCTACTAAAAGTTACTATCATAAACAATAAGCCTTGTAAAATAGGAGTGAAATTGTATTCCAACACGATAGTTTAATTGCTTGCATTGCCATGACCTTGTTCGGGAGTTTTCTCTGTATGGCGAATAATTTATTTTCCAAAAATTGCTTCTATTGAAACTTGTACAAATCCGCCATTTCAGTTATTTTACCAATAGAGACAGGGTTTTTTATAAAAGCCGCACTTGGTAATTAACCACATAAAATTAAGAAGTTTGCAAACAAAATACTGTAACTCGCAACTCATTTTCAATAATTATAATTTATTTTTACAGTGGAGTTAATGTGCTACCAATAGACTATATCGGACTGTAAATTATTAAAATCAAAATAAAAACAATTTAAATTGGAATCTCTACTCAATATATTTTGTGAACGCATGGACAACAAAAACTTCAGCTAAACTTTATGGTTTCCACAAAAATCAGGTTTAGTTTAGTTTACATGCCAAATGTTGCACTTGTGCCGTTTGGTCGAAATCTGTCTTAAAAAGTGTGATTGTTGCAACTAATCTAGACATTAACATTCGATATTTTACATATTGGCAATGTTACACCATTATAATGAAATATAAATTATAAATTTTATTTATTATTTTATTTTATTTTATTATTTTACACCCTAAATATGAATATCCCTTTCCTAAAGTCGCACGTATGTATATAGTTATAGTAATAAAAATATGTTTTAATCTATCGTTACATCTACCTACTTGTTCCCTTTTTACAAGCACAAAAGTACAGACAAAGTCCGGTTAAACAATGTTTTGTGGTCAAGTATTCTTTCCCTCATGTTCCCTTTTATCAGAGTTACCATGGAAAGAGGATACGTTAAACTTTAGAAAACATGGAAATCTGAACAAAAACATGGAAACTTAATAAATGTTCACAATAAAAATGTTCAAAGATGTGAGCATTTTAAGGGTTGTAGATTATAATGTGAATTTATTTCCTAAATCGTTAAAGTTTACAAAACCCCTAAATTCCGCATGTTACTTGGAAATACAGTACAGATTCATTAAAGTTTTCATTATTATGTCAACACCGAAAAAGTGAAAAGTTTTAATTTTTTTTCTACAATTTCTGAATTCTAAAGTCTGTTAATATTCTTATGATATTATTACGTTTTTTACCATTTTAAAAACGTTTAAAATATGAGTTCGTTGGTTGCAATCAATATAAAAATAAATTGGTGTTTAGTTTCAATTAAACTCTTTATTGTTCCCACTACTTTCGTGTGTCACCATTTACAACTTGATGAATCCAATAATAATTTCCTTTATTCGTTATTCTTCTTTACACTTCTGTTCGCCTACACAGTAACAAATGTTCGGTTGATCTTTACAACGACGATCTTCAAACCATGACTGTTTTCTTCACACGCAACGCGTCTTCACACAAGGCTGAATTCTTACTACTCGTTACCTGCTTTGTCTTGCCTTTTTATATGCCCACGTAATCAATCTGATGAAGGTTCTTGAAGTCGAACGTTCGGGGTTTCACCTTCTCGAGAACTCTAGCTCGACTTCATTGTTGTTTGTGTATATTGTTCACATTGCCTGTTGTTGCGTTCTCGCTTAATTGTCTATCCCCTTTTCTTTCATATTGATGTTGTTGGCTTTCTTGTAACAAGTTCGTTGTATTTGTTTGTCTAGCTTTTGCTCATTTTAATGGTAAAAGATGCACACCGTTTCCATTTTCGTAACAATATGTTAATAAATAAATTGTTAATTGTGCGTATTAACAAACTTCACAAATATTTTATCAATTTCTTAGGAAGATTTTGAAAATTTCGATCGATTAGAACACATAAATGAACGTTTGAAGAAGTTTAAATTGTTTTGTCAATCACTGTATTTAAGTTCCAATTTATTACAGATATTTATATGGGACCTGTCAGCTTCTACCAACGTTTAGGTGTTTATAAACCTTAAACTTCTGAATTTACTATCGAGCCTTAAAAAATTCATGATTCTAGCTTATATATCACTTTTGATACATACTTGTACATAGTAACATAAAATTGTTACGATTATTGATAGATTTTGTTAAAAAAATTTAATATTTTTATTTATTTTAATTCATTTTAATAAAACTATTTATTTACTATTATATTTTATTATTAATTTTCGGCAAAATTTTTGTCATGATGTACATTGTAGTATGATTTTTTATGTAAAAAGAATTTCGTGTCAGATTAGTTAAATTTTTTTCTAAATGGTAATTTTTTGACATCTAGGAGCTCTGCTTTCCGGCGAATTATAAATTTTCAATTGTTTCGATGGGGCTGCTTATTGTAACACGCATCAGTAACGCTCTCACTTGAGGGCTGGCTCATGATGGTACGAACCATTGTTATATGTTATTAGAAAAATTTGTTGTCAAGATTATTTGAGGTAAAAAAGTTTCCCGTAGCAATAGAATATCAATATGTCAATAACAATGCTCTCTCTTTGATTCCTCTCTGCTTTCCCGGATACAGATTCCCCAAATACGGCTATAAGTTTCGAAAAGGCGTAATAGGTGTAAATTTATCATGATTTCCGAGTCGCACAGTTTCAAAGCGAATGATTGTGCTGTCTCATCAGTAATGTCAATGAAATAAAATATGGGACGAAGCACTAATGTTTGTCTGTCCCGTGAGATAAATATGAGAAGAGTAGTAAGAAAGACTCTACCATATTCCAAGAAACAGCTGCTGCCAATCCGTTCGTAAATTGATAATATTTTCTCTTCGCAAACTACTAAAGACATACGGTTCTCTGTTCTATGTAATACCATCTTTGGCGATAAACATCCCATTGTCGTGTTTGTTGCTGCCAATACCTCCATCAGTTCAAAAGACGAGCTTATTTATTCACTTATTCTTCAGAGTCTTCAGCAGCAGGAATATTTCATACATACATACATACATAATCGGTCATTACAACCTTTAGTTATAAATCGGAAATATCTGACTTGAGGTTTGAATCTTGGTCTGACGTATAATAAGCTAACACGATACATACTAGACCTTTGTACAATGGGTCAATTCGACCTCCGGGTACTGTACTTGTCTTAATTGACAAGTACACGTCCTCTAACCTACATGCTAGACCACGACTACTCAATCAATTTGAAGAACAGAAAATTCAAACTTTTCACTTTCGTCCAACACTTAACTTTCAATTCCCTCTCAACTACCATAAATAATGTATTATTTATGATAAAACTTCATAAAATCTTTGAAGGGTTAAAAAATTACATACGCAACACCAAAGGATCCATTGGAAAGTCGTATATATCAAAAATGATACATAAGCCAGAATTATGAAGTTTATGAATTTTTAAGACCGTTTATAATTGTCTTTTATTATTTGGTTTAAAATAATGGCGATAGAAATATTTCTATTTCTATTTATTCGTTAATATTAACGAATTAAATAAATATCATGCATCTAAATTTTTCTAAATTAAAGTTATGTAGTCTCAAAAATTGAAATGTATCATTTTTGATACAAAGCTACGGCTAATATTGTTTTTCTTCGGATTAGTTTATACTTAACTTTCGGATTCTTTACCTTTGTTTCCGAGTAAGTGAATAACATTTTTCAACTCATCTTCCAAACTAATGAATTAATGTTCTAAAACTTATATTAACACACTGTGCTAAATCCGAACAATATTTAAACACTGACTTTTATTTGAGAATGATTATTTTAAAATTGATAAAGAATTATCAAACAACATGCATACAAACATAATAGGTCATTACAACCCTTCAGTCAGGATTACGAACTAGCTCCTTACACCACTTTATTGTGTGTGTTAATTTTAAACATAAGTGGCGGGACCTACAATTTAAAGCCGACTCCGAACGACAGATTTGAAAAACTTATTGTATGATTATTTTATTTACTTTCAGATCTTGTGCCAGAAAACTGCTGAGATGAATTCGCCAAAGAAATATTTTTTTATATTTCGCTTTGTTCGAAATGTCTGGCCTCGGGCCTGAACCATGGCCTTACGTCTAATAAGCCGACACATTACTTACTATACTACAGAAACTTCGAACTAGGCATTGGCCCAGATGTCTATTGACACATCAATTTAAATTAAAACAAAAAACACCAATTGAGTTTATAACAGTTTTTTGAATTTAACTCAATCTGTAACCAACGTTTAACCATTATAGTTGCTATATAAAGTGTTTAATTTTTATTTAATATGTTTAAAACTGGAAATATTGTTTAACCCATTCTCCACCGCCGTGCTAGTTTAAGAACACTTATTTAGGGTGTATAAAAAAGCGTTGGCAAAAATACAGTTGTGGAAGTTAGCTTTGATTAACGACAATTAAATTTTGTGTATGAAGTTTGAAATCATAAATTCTTTTATTTGATCAAACACAAACCCAAACGTATAACACAAAATGATTACATACGTACATACGTAATTGGTCATTACAACCCTTTAGTCAGGATTACGACCTAGTTTCTCACACCACTTATGTTGCGTGCGTTAATTTGTTATACATGAGTGGCGGGACCTACAGTTTAAGGTCGCCTCCGAACGACAGATTTTTGAGACATTTTTAATGGCAATTTTATTTACTCTTATAGTTTTTGGCAGAAATCTGCTGAGAGGAAGTTGTCGAAGAAATAATTTTTCATATTTCGTTCAGTTGGTGATGGTGTTCTGGGGTTTGAACCTACTAGACCAAGGCGACAACAAAATGATTATCATTTCGATATTTCGTATATATTTATACATATATATTTTTATACATACATGTATATTTATGACGCATAAAATAGTGCTGTACCAAATTGGGTACAATGATCGTGAGTGTAGTACAAAAATGTACGCAACCCTACGTCACGTTTATCTTTATTAGAAGCATGCTAGTTTGGTTTTACTATCGAAATTAGGTTGCAGCAAGTTCCCCTGAATACTGCAACTATTTTAACATTTACTGTGGCAGATTAATTAACTCTGTTTCTGAACCATTACGTACTAGAATGATCTAAATCCCACCATCTTTTGTTATAACTTTTTTATAAGTTTTTTTTGCTAAATGGTTTAGGCTCCTGTGCTTCCTTGCTGCTACTACCACCGTATTCAATAAAAATAACGACATGTTATAAGTCTGTTGCAAGGATAACGAAATTTGCTCGATAGCTAATAATTGAAGAATAATATCCTGCTTAGCGCCTGTTATATATTCAGGTTTTGTGCTTCTGAGATATATTAATGCCTCGTAGTTTCCAAGAATGTGTTCTCATCCTCACAGAATCTGTGTATATGTTGGGTTCAAGGCAGTGCTGCCTTTGTGTCCATGTCAAAAGACCACGGTTATCCCTAAATAGTATATTGCGTAGCTCAAGTCTACTCTTATTGTAATCTCTCAATAAAAGGTTTGATTGCTTCCAACCTATTTGTTTCTGGAAGAGTCCTTATATCTCTGTATGTTTCCTTTCCTTGAGTCTATCTTTTCAAATATCTGCTCTCATTGCACAAAGAACTTTAAAGGCGAGGGCTGGAATATTTCATTCTGGAACCTTCATGATAGACATGATTAAGTTAAATGTTTAGGGCTTGAAAGTGTCCAGTGAAGTAATCAACGAAATTACGAATTTAATTTATTTTAGAGTTTACCCAAAATAATTATCAAAAATGGTACCGCTTTTTATACTTCATCATTAAATATTGTAGACTTACTAGTAGGCAGCACCGATTATGTTCCGAAAAGCTTCCACATCATATATGTTCTGAAACCTTCCGCAACAGAAGCCGTTGGAGTTGTAAAAAATTAAACGAAGAAACACTATGAATTGACATTTAACTCATGCTAACATATGTGGCCGCTGTGCTAATTTGACCACTCCACTTATGTGTTCAATTTTTTTTAAATTTTCATGTTTTCCTTGTCGTTTTAATTTGGTTTTGAAGGGGTTAGGACCTTCTTTTATTAAACTTTTTTTATTTTTTATTTATGATATTATCGTCCCTTTGGGCACATCAGTCAGAAGTTTAATTTATTATTATCACTTCCTTTGTGTAAAAATTTTATTCATATGAAAAACTTCCTCTCTGTTGACAGAAAAATTTTATTTTGTATTCTCTTTTTAAGTCCTTTAAAATAGTTTTGAAACCAACGTACATAAGTGAATGGCATTGATAGCAGAAGAAGGTTATATTTTTTTCTCACACATACCATATGATTATTTATATTTCTTTTGTCGTTAAGCGTATAAGTATATATGTATTACGATGTAAAATGCTAAAAGTAATCAATTTAAATAAGGAAAAAAATAATAACACGATGATAATTTCGATTTTTAAATTGAAATGGATTTTTATTGAAAGCCGTTAATAGAAAATCAATTTGAATTGAAATATATGATAGAGAAGCAAGACAAAAAGCTGTGTCTTTATCTAAGGAATACAATTTTGAAAAGTTAATTGACTTTAATACATTTAATTTAGTCCTAAATGGAACTTTTTATATGTAGGTATATTGCTTTACATGAAGGTTAATATTTTGATGCATAAGCCTCATATAACCCAGAGAGTATCGATTAATTTATGAAAGCTTTATGTGGATTCTCAATAACTTGTAAAAAAATTTGCATCTTAAGGAGATAAGTTACTTACGTAAATGATCGTTATAATTATTGGCAGGAGCTACCGCCGATTTCGAAGGACAGAGAAATCTTTCAGAGAGCACTGTAATGTCTATAAACATAAACACAGTTCATGTCGATAATTCTCCAAACAACTCATAGGAGTTGAGTTTGGGATACTCCAAAGTATTTAACATTGTTGATTATTCTGTGCTGATAAATGAAATCATAAACTTTACACTTCGCAACAATACCAATAACTAGGCCACAAACTGTCTCAATGGCAGACAAGTATATGTAGAGTTTAGAGGTCAAATATAAAGAGTATGTCACAAAGACGAGTACTATTATCAATACCCTCTAAGATGTACTTTGCGAATCTTCTTGGTTCTTCTCAAGATTATGTCATAAAGCGCCATATGTACCAGGATTACACAGAAATTCTACAGAAACGTAAACTCTAATTATCACTTTCAACGTCACTTCGTTCATCCATTTAACTACAGTACGGAAACATGATTTCTCTATGTTATCAAGATCACACATTAGTAAACATTGTTTAAAAATTAATCTTGCCAACATTCAAATACATGTAGCCACAGAACATGTTTATAATGTAACTAGTATGTCAAAATAATTTATGTTCCTACCAAATATTAATTTTATTTGTGAGCAATAATGAGATCAAACCTGTTTGATCGAACTAACGTAATGAAGTTTTATTACATGTTTATAATAATTATTTTTGATACATTGGAAGTAGTACACATTCAGTTTAATTAATGTTATTGGTGAGAATGAAATCACGCTTTTGATAATAAATTTTAAATCTTTTGTCGGTAAAACGCCAAAAATGCTTTCACTTAATTTTCTAAATAACTACACGGTGCGACAGTGGACATACATCCGAGTAACTACCTAGTTTAAGTTGTTCAGTTCGTTGAATAGAACTCAAAAATACATTTTTTAATTTTCTCGAACCCTCCAAACTTGTTTTATTTGACAAAAATGGTTTTTTGATCTTTTCACACAAAATTATTGATTACCCAAATACGATTGAACCTATTTTAAAAATCTGAAGTTTTTTAAAAGGGGAGAGTTTAGCCCTTAAAACGGTATGCATAAACATTTTGTTCAAACTTATATGTTAGGAGTTTTGATGGGGTAAACTTGAAAAATATTATTTTTTTTCTCATTTATTCAAGTTTGGTCATTAAAAATTTGTAATTAAAATTTTAACTAAAAAATATGAAATAAGTGGCCACATTCTGAAAGTGCATTATATTGTTAAGAGATTGACACTTCGATTGATTAAATTGGACAAAAATTACCGTAGTTATTATTTAAAGTGCGACTGAAGAAAGTGCTAAGCCTATGGTCAATGATTCTGAGTTGTAGAAATCTAGGAAAAAAATAGGCAAAGTCCGCCTCTGTCGAGACAAATAGGGAAATTTCAGCAGTGAAATCGCAAATGTGAGTCGTTAACTCTGAATTTTCTCGTGCCATGGAGGTAAAGGTTAAAGGCCGAGTTCTCGTCAATCAAATAAATTATGTTTCAAGGAAAGTTACCGGACAAGATTCTCATGTGGCTAACACATAAATACATAATTGGTCATTTCAACTCTTCAGTCAGGATTACGACATTGCTTCTCACACCAGTTATGTTGTGTGTGTTAATTTTTTACATGAGTGGTGAGACATACAGTTTAAAGTCGACTTTAATTAGATTTTTGTGAATCATTTCATGGCAATTTGCATTGCTCTCAAAGTTTTTGCCAAAAATCTGCTAAGAGGAAGTCGCCGAAGAGATACTTTTTTTGTATTTCGTTTTGTTTGAGATGTCTGGCCTTGTGTTTGGACCGTGGGTTAATGTCTAAGAAAGCCAACATACTACCTACTAGACTGCGGCAACTTCACGTGGCTAACAGCCTTCTTAAGTGTCGTAAAAAATGGGCGCTTTCCTACTAGACGATCAGAGCGAGTAGTTTTGTTTATAACAGGATATTACAGTGAAGAATTATGCTCAAATAAATTCGCATTGACCCGTTTCAGTTAGTCAAGTATACAGGTCTAATAGGAATCAAATATTCAAAATGAGATTAATTTTTTGGAAAAATTTTAATAATACCACTATGCGGTAAAATGAAAGAAAAAAATGAAATACACCTAGCATAGACATGGTGTAGGTGGTGAGTTTTGTTGAGTAGAACTCAAAAAAAATTTTTTCTTGAACCCTCCAAACTTGTTTTATTTGACAAAAACAGTTCTTTTGGACTTTACACACAAATTTATTGATTACACAAACATTTCTGAACCAATGCACAGTGGGGTTTTTGATACCAAAAGTGGGAATTAATTCGTGGTAACTTTCCCTGTTTCTAATTTTAACTTTGTTCAGTTAAATTCACTTTTAAACACTGTAAAACTCATAAAGTTTTTAATATTATTTATTAAATTTTATTAGCTTATTTAAAACAAATTACAATATTTCCAAAAAATTGAAAACAATTATATTTATTCTCACATTTCTATTCCTTATTCGATTCTTTATCATCATCATCATCAATTGTTATTATCATCATTATCACTATAATTAGTATAGGTATCATTATCATTATTATTGGCATCTTCACCGTCGAGTTTTGATTCAAATCTTATCAATTGAATTGCTTCCATAAAAAATTATGGGGTTTTTTCTCTTTCAATTTTCGCATATTTGATATTGCTAGATCTGAAGTATCTAATAGTATTTTAAATATATCTTCATTTGATTTTTCTCTAGAACATTTCCGCGAAAAATATGCCCTAAAATTTTTGAAATCTTTGTTTCGAGCTTTTTGGGCTTCTTCCGTAAACCACTTGGTAGTAAAGTGTGGTTTATTATTTTTAGTCCATGGATTAAAAATTTATGGATAGTTGGGGACATATAATACCAAGGATATAGTTGTACAAAATAACTTGCGGTATCAAGAGCGACATCTGGAAAGGGAAAATCCACTAGAAACGGTAACCATAATTGAACGCAATTGTCTTATCAATTTTGCATCCAGTCTTGTAATTTGAGCATTTTGAAAGAAGCGCCGAGCTGTGATACTGTCATTCGAATTTCCAAAGCCAGGTTTCGGATGATCAATAATAAGACCAGTTTTATTTTTGAACTCCTCTTGAATACGTGCTTTATTTTTTGCACCAACTTGTTGTTCCTTATCCGATTTATCTTGTCATTTCTTTATAGGAAGCTTATATGCCAAACGGAGCAGACATTCAAAAAATCTGATCCATCCATTCAGAGTCGGCAAACCGAACTCCAGATTTTGTCAATATTAGTAAATTCTTTGGAAGTAGCACCATACAAAAAGCATTTTTGTGTACTAGTAGTTCCTGTAAGTGTATTACATATTTTTCCATCAATCATGGATAGGGCCAACTTATGATTGACTTTCAAGCGTTTTTCTCCATAAGAAATGACACTCTTTAAGGTTTTTTAAATTTTTTTTTAATTTTTTATAGGTAGGTAAAACAATATACTTAAATTTTATTTTAAAATGTGCAAAAGAGTGCACAAATTTTTTTCACAAATATTTTGAAAAGCGTTTATATTTTTAGAAAACAAAAGGTTTTTTCTTAATTGGGCTTTATTCACAACTATTTATATACATATTTCCCGAAATCCCCTAATTTATAGGCTTACGCGAGAAAATTAATTAAAAATAATAACACAAATTGCACCTAAAAACCAGAAACATAAATTAATCTAACTAACCTGAGGTTGAAGGTTCCATTAAAATATTTTTAATTATCACTTTAGAAAACACCCAAAAGTAATTTTTAAGACACCAAAAGTTGAAATTTATATTTCACGCGAGGAAAACTACAAATAATTCAAACTTTAAAATTATATTGTAACATAACGGTAGTTGTCAAAAACAAAATTTTTGCAATAGTGATGTGGAATGTTGTGTACTTTTACCGACTACAAAAATTTATTCGGTTCTATTAAATTTAATTTTGCAATTAATTCCCATTTTTGGTATCAAAAACCCCACTATGCAATGTCACAAATTTAAACATTTTTAGAAAGGGGAGGGATGGACCTTTAAAACGGTATACGTATATGTATATATTTTATACGACTTCATATTCATATTCATATTGGAAAACGAGAATTTTTATTATATTTTTTCAAGTTTGTCCATTAATAGTAGCAAACTTTTATAAAAAAAATGTAAAATAAGTGGGGAAATTCTTAAAGTGCTGTCTGTTGTAAAGAGATTGACACTTAGTTTAATAAGATATTACCATAGTTATTATTTAGAGAGTAGAACAGACCTGTTATATTTTTCTTATATATTTTTTTACAAATGAAGACTTGACATGACTTCTGCAGGGGCTGTGGGCTAACACATAAACGCCCTGCTGTTACCATTAAGAGACGTAGGTTTTTATCCTTTCACTTTTTGACCTCTCTGACCGAGGTCTCACTAGTTCAAATATTGCTCTAATAGCCACATTTACTTTGGACTCGGAGTGCTTTCCTTTAAGGATCCCCTGGTGGAATTGATTTTGAATTCGCAATGGGCGTAGAATTCTTCCCTTTAGGTCAGTCCATAATCTTATTTAACCTAACCTAACCCAGAGTCAAATCGTATGAATTTATATTCATCATTCATTCATTATATCTTAGCGAAAGAAAGAGGAACCGCAAGATCATTTTTGATTTGGTTTGCATTGCAGTACACATCCAATTAAGTTGATTGCGACGGATGTTTTTTGTTTAAATCTGAAGAGGATTTCCTTTAATTATAATAAAATTATTTCTTATTCGCACAATTCTCTGTGACACTGTTCACAACTTCATGTACACGACAACAATTGCTTTGTTTGTTATTCCTCTTTGCACTCTTTTGCATAAACAATAACAATTACTAGTCAATTTTTCAACAGATCTTTGTAACGGAGATCTTCAAACCATGATTACTCTTTTCAAACACACCGCTTCTTCATGCAAGACTGACTGAATTTTTGCTAACTCACTCGCCTGTTTTGCCTTTTACATGGCAGGTTAAACTGTCTGATGAATGCTCTTGAATGTGTACGTTCTTAACATCGCCCTCACGAAATCTCCATAAATGTACACTAATTATTTATAAATTAATTACAGTAAATTAATAGTTCATTCTTTTAATTATAATAAGTTAATAATTAATTCTTCAAATACGAGTATAAATTACTGAAAGATTCGTACTGGATATATACATTTAACGTATGAGTGATATTCAACAAAGTATACAACATAATTCAACTCATTTTTCATTGCATACTTTTCAGGACAATTATGGCAATACAAGCAATATGGCCGCGTAATGTATCCCATATTGAATTCAATACCAAGCATACGTATGAGTGATATTAGATTCCATTAATTCGTTACACGACAAAATTGAACTCATATTTTATTGCATGCTTTTCAGAGTAATTGTTCCACTACAGATAGTATGGGTATGGGTGCGTATGAGGAATATATTTTACATAGAATTAAGTATTAAGTATACACTCAATGTGAACTTAGTCAATGCAATAGTGAATATAAATAAATAAAATAAATAAATAAAAAAAATTTTTGTTTAATTTTTATTGTTTACATTTATTATTGTAGCATTTGGTGTTGTGTTATTGTTTAATTTTTTACATTACTTTATGCTGGTGTTTGTTGATATGTTACGCAGTGCGATGATT
This sequence comes from Sarcophaga subvicina, assembly GCA_936449025.2. Taxonomy (NCBI): domain Eukaryota; kingdom Metazoa; phylum Arthropoda; class Insecta; order Diptera; family Sarcophagidae; genus Sarcophaga; species Sarcophaga subvicina. The sequence continues at coordinate 57,780,345 of OW388083.2, read as the reverse complement.
TGTAAACATGTTCATTGTTTTGTTTCTTAGGTTTTGTTTATAATTTTAATGTTAAATGATATAAAAGCAAAACACCATTGTCTTAATCATTAATTTTTGTAACAATACTTTTAAAAAAATTTAATTTTTGAAATAAATCATATTTATTAAAAACAGAAGGTATGAAAAATTATTGTAAACCAGAAATCCATTATTTTCCTATTAAATTGAGGTTCTATTGTTATGCGTACTAAATCACAAACCTTTTGTAAGGATAACAACCAGCCTGCTATGTGCGTTACGCGTGTTAATTTTGTGTTGAAATATTATGTACACTAACAAATTGTGCTGCTAATTTTAACATAAAGTTAAACAGTTTAGTCACAATTGAAGTTTTCCAGACGGGGGATTAACAAAATATCGCTTTTTTAAGATTGATGACTCTTTGACAACAAAATTAGAATTTGTCTACCACATTGAGAATAATCCTCTTAGTAGGGCGATTATGAAGGCCGTAAAATAGATGAAGCACCCTGTATATTGCTTGATAAAAAAAAACATGTTAATATTCGCACGTGTTGTTGAATGCTACTATCATCCACGTTCAGTTGGCAATGCAGGCTGAATAAACTAATTTGCGGACGTAACTTCAACAAATCGATGTTGCATAACGTGTTGGCGATGTGTTGGCGTATTAGAGATGAGCCTACGGTTCAAAGTAAAGATCAGACGACTCCAACAAAACGAAAAATAAAAAAATTATTTCTTCGGCTACTTACTCTCAGCAGATTTGAGAGTAAAATAATATTGCCAAGAAAAAAACATAATTGGTGGGAAAAGCTAGTTCCTAATACTGAGTGAATGATTGAAATGGGTAATTATGTATGTACGTAATATAAATGTGGGTTTTTTTCGATAACAATGGTATGACATCTCTGTATGTCAAATTGTCAAAAATGTGTTTATCGCAAAATGTGTGGATTTGACGTTTGAGCGACCAGACCACCAGAAATTTTTGCGTAAACAATCAAGATCCATCAAAAGTTCTGAACCATTTTTAAATAAAAGTTCCTTTGAAAAAAATATATATATATACATAACTATACTGTTAGACTGTAAATAATAACAACGGTAATTATTGTAGGATTTAATCAAACGAACTGTCAATCCCTTCAGAAGATTTGGCACTTTAAGAATGTCATCAGTTATGAACGAACAAACTTTAAAAAATATTAAAAAAATTCGCATTTGTTAAGTTTACCCCATCAAACCTCATAGTATATTAGGTCAAATAATATACATATAAACATATATATATATATATATATATATATCGTTTTAAGGGCCCATCTCTTTCCTTTCTAATAAGGTCTAAGTATTGGACATCGATTCAGAAATGTTTGTGTAAACAATAAAAACAACAAGTTTGGAGGGTTCAAGATATATAAAAAAAATATATTTTTAAATTCTACTCAGCAAACTCACAACCTACACAATGTCATTAGCTGGGTGTATTTAATTTTTTTTTATTTTGTAGCATAGTGTTATCTGTGTGAAAGATATAATTTTAAAATGTAGAAAAATAGAAATGATTTTTCATTTTTATTCTTCTTTTTGTTTACTGAAATTTACATAAACTGATAGCACGATACCAATACAACTTTTAAAAATGTATAAAAAAAATATGTACAAATGTATCCAAATTTTATATGGAAATTATCAACAACTACTATTGTATTTTCGTCTAACAATACAACGCATTCAACGATACAAGAGTTTTCGTGAATTACCAAATGAATTAAGAATTACAACATAATGAAAGAGCGATAAATTAGTGAGATCAAATTAATAAGAAAGTGTTATTTGCATAAAGTTGTATTAATCGTACGAAATATTTCCTTCATTATTGCAATTACATGGCTTGTGTCACTGAAGATAATACAGCGCAAATCAGTAAAGAATCCATTTAAAGCTATCGCATGCAATACATTAACGTGACACGTTACTAATAAGATTTGAAAGTATTGTTACGAAAATGGAAATGGTGTTATCGTTTAACACTAAAATAATAAACAAAAGCTACAAAAACGAAAACAATGAACTTGTTTACATGATGAACAAATAAACAAAAATATAGCCACAAATCAGTACAAAAAATGGATAAACACGTAAAAAAACAGGCAACAACAACACTGCAAGGACAAACATAAACAAAATACACAAACAACAATAACGTAAACAACATGTTAACATTCATAGAGATTTCGGGAAGGCAAAGTCATTCTCCTTCAAGAGCATTCATCAGACTATTTACCCTGCGATATAAAAGGCAAGACAAAGCGGGCAACGGATCAGAAAGAATTCAGTCTGTCTTGTGTGAAGAACTCCGTTGTAAAGATCTAACGAACAATTGTTGGTGTGTACGCGGAAGAGTGTAACAAAGAATAACAAATAAAGCAAATTGTTATTGTTTAAATCAAGTTGCCCATTGTGGCACACGGAATTGTGCGAACAATAAAGAATTAGTTTAGAACTAAACACAAATTTATTTTTATTTTATTTGCAATCTACGAACACATATTTTAAAAGTTTTTAAAAGAGTAAAAACGTAACCGATATTAAATATGTATTTTTATTTCATTTATTTTATACAATGTAGTCATACATAATATTCCAGTTATTACAAGCCTAATAGCTAAGGCTATATGTTCGAATTTGTCATACAGACCAGATTCTCTCTCCACCGGAATTTGTCAAGTGAACCTAGTTTTCATTAAAAAACCATTTCTGGATCAATAGGCAATAGGATCAATAGAACAAGCAACAGTTGGAATTTGGGACTTCCAATGCATCAAAAAAAACTCAATGTTTGGTGTGGATTATCCTATTATCATATTATCTTTGAGAATGACTTTAGCCAGGCCATTACTATCAACGACGAGTACTATAAGTCAATGATTTTTAACTTCTGTCCTGAATGGGCTGATCGGGACATGTGGTTTCAAGAGCTCGGCGCTACGTGCCTTACTGAATATTCTGCATGAGCGATTTAAGTGACTGATCATCTCACGTGGAGGTAATGTGAACTGGCCGTCGAGATTTTCTCAATTTGCCTCTATTAGGCTTTTTATTGTGAGGTATTCTTAAGCCCCAGGACCACAGAGGTCCTTGAATTAGCCTAATTTATGCGCTTTTTGCATGGAAAATTGGTCATATCAGATGTGTTCCACTCAGTGAAGGCGCGGAGTTAGGTTAGGTAAGGTTTTTCGAACGAATAAATATTTTCAAAAATATATCACGAACACAATGTTTTATTTAAATTTAAAAACTTGAAGCGCTTAATCAAAACCCCTATAATTTCTGTAATATTTTAGTCCATTTAGGTATTTAAAATTAATTTGTTTAAGTCCTGTAATGTTTTACTTGGAAATAAGATGTTTTTGTGTCATACCATATACCTTAAAGTGGTAACTGAATGAATTGAATCAGTAGCGTATACACAATCACGACAATAGAATTTAACATATTATTTATTCAATTATTTCCATATGTAATTGAGTACAATTATAAATTGGATTAAATAAATGCAAACCTATGACTATTTAGTTCATTACAACAATAGAAAATGTTAATAATTTAAAACTTAATCAAATTGTGAGAAAATGTTTTCAGGAGATTTATGAATAAAATATGCTGCAATTAATGTTTGTAATCTGTTGCAATTTTACTTTTAAGTGAATATAAAATAGAAGTAAATCTTCGATTTGTACTGTGTTTATACACTACACGTATGACAAACGTATTTGTTATTTGATATTATCATTGGATACAGTCTTAATTCCATGGTTATCCATTATCGTTTTCTTTCGGGTTTGAATTTTTTCATATAATAAAAAAATATACCGGATAAAAGTGGAAATCCTAAATTAAGATTTCTAATGGAAACTCGATTAACCGTGGATCGACCTTCGTATCAAAAATGATACATTTTAACTTTTGAGACTATATAACGCAGAAAAAGTTAGATGCCTGATATTTTTATAATTCGTGAGTATAGTTATCGCCATTATTTTAAACCAAATAAAAAAAGAAAATTTTAAACAGGACATACAAATTTCAATAACATCATAATTCTGGCTTATGTATCATTTTTGATACATACGACTTTCCATTGGATTCTTTGGTGTTGTGTATGTAATTTTTGAAAGTTTTCAGAGATTTTGTGAAGTTTTATCGTAAATAATACATTATCCATGGTATTTGAGAAGGAATTGAAAGTTAAGTTTTGATGAAAATTATAAGGTTGAATTATTTGTTCTTGATATTGATTGAAGTAGTCGTAGTCTAGTATGTAGCATGTTAGCTTATTAAACCTCAGGCCAAGGTTAAAACCTCAGGTCAGACATTTCCAATTTATAACGAAAGGATTATATATGTATGTATATAATATTCCTGCTGATGAAGGCTCTGAAGAAGAAGAAGACATAAGCTCGTCTTATGAACTGACGAAAGTATTGACAACCTAAAACATGACAATAGGATGTTTATCGTCAAAGATGGTACTACTTGGAAAAGAGAACCGCATGCCTTTAGTAGCTTGGGAAGAGAAAATAATACCAATTTTCACGTGGATTGCTAGCAGCTGTTTCTTGAAATGTTATAGAGTCTTACTTACTGCATTGCTCATATTTATATCGCGCGACAGACAAACATTGGAAAAACAGTATTTCGTCCTGTGTTTTATTTGATAGATATTAGAGATGATAATATTTAGGTCAACTACGGACGTATGAGGAACAGAATCATTCGCTTTGATAATGTGCTACTCGGAAATATGATATTAGGAGTTTTCGAAAAATGAGCTGAAAGTCTTTCAGCTTTTAATAATCCCAATAATTTTGTAGCTGTAGATGAGTAACTAATTGAATTTTATTTGCGTTATAAATTTCGTGATCCACAGAAATCGAATTGGCAGTTTTAGTTTCAAGTACATGCTACGTGCGTAGCAACTACTTACAGCCGTATTTGGAGAAGCCTGTATCTGGGAAACCAGAGAGGAATCAAAATCAAAATCATTAGGATTGTTATTGACATAATCGATGTTCTATTGCCATGGTAAACTTTATTACCTCACATAACGTTGACAACAAATTTTTTTAATGAAGTATAACAATGGAGGCAATAGAGAAAGTTGCTTATGCGAGTGACAATAAGATGCCACATCTAAACAATTGGAAACTTATAAATTTCCACAAAGCAAGGGTGCTAGACGTCAAATTATTACAATTAAAAAAATAAATAAAACTAAGCTGGCATAAAATGTTTGATTTTTACGTAAAAATCATACTGCATGTCATGTCAAAAACTTTGGCGTAAATTACATAAAAGAGAGAATAAAATGTAAGAACAGAAAATAGTTTTATTAAAATGAATTACAATAAATAAAAATATTTAAATTTTTCTACAAAATCTATCAAGAATTGCGAAAATTCCATGTACTAAATACAAGTATGTATCAAAAGTGATACATTAGCTAGAATTGCGAAGAATCGATCTACGTTTAAAAGAGCACAATTTGATAGTTGCGAAAAACATAGCCATATTACGTATGGTCCGAATGTTAAGAAGAAAACTTGGTTGAAGTTGTTTTCTAAATCTAATTTTTTTAGTCTAAATCCTGCCATACATTAGGCCATAGTAGATGTATTTTATAACAAAAAACAGTAACATAAAGAACAAATATATCTTGATTTAGATGCTACAACTCGATGGAATCGAAATTGAAATGGTGATTGAAATCAATGCTATGATTGAAAAGTCTCTTCCATTAACCAAATCAATAAAAGGCCTTATTGACTTCGAAGTAGGTTACATTTGGATAGAGGAACATATTCCTTTTTCAGAAAACATGCTGCAAATTTCAAAAACAAACCAATTGGCAGTGGAGGCCCTACGTAAGCGCGGCAAAAATGTAATAATATTCATTATGCATCAAAATACGCTATAACAATGCAGAATCGACTTCTTGCTACAATTTGTAGGTATGTTTTCTTCTGAACACATGTTAATGATCTGTACTGACTAATGTATAGCATTTAATGTTGCATTCATTTAAATTACAGCAACTTGCCAAATATTTTTTAATGTGTTAGTAATAAACTTACAAGCTTTTGTATGATCTTTGAGAAGTTTTGATATCATTTTGACTAGAGCATCCTTAAAGGAAACATTAAAGTCGTAAGTTTGCTTAATATTATGTACAGATATGCACATTTATTGGGTCAATATTCGGTTTATTGAGTACAATATTTTAAGTGTTCTGGCATATTTTAAGTGTTCATCTGCTTATTCAATATTCATTTGACAGCTGGTAAACGAAACAGCTGGTTGTTGCAATAATATTATTTTTTTTTTTTGTCAACAAAAATCAACAAAAAGTGTTCGGTTAATTGTAATATGTGCACTGAACATATATATGACAGTGCTGCATTTTAAGTATTACTCAATATTATAACAATTTGCGTATTTATTTCGCAATAATTAATTGAAACTTTATATGAAATATTGAGCTCAATAATGGCGTTTATTGCGATTTACGCAATAAAGGTGCATATCTGAATACCGTATAAGTTTACTAGTTGCACACCACAATGAATAGTTTGACTATAGAGTAACCTCAAGATCCTGCATACAATTTGTAATAGGCGACTTTTTCAAGATTTCACATGTTTTTTGAGACATTTTCGGGATTCCATAAATGATTTCATGTAGAGGAAGTCCGAGCGAGTGCAGTTTCATATATATAGCGATATACGCAGTCTGCTTGATATCTTCATTGAAATCGAAGACAGAAACATCTACTATACTTACTCTGAAGTTATTAGCCGCATATTTTCTGTAGAATCAACTTTGAAGTATCATTGAATTTTGAATCAATTAACACTTGTACTTACTGTTGGTGCGTGCTGGCATAACTATAGTATTAAAGTGTAGCAATATTGCGTGGCTGGTGTGAAGTCAAATCTATTGAAGCCTTAACTTGTACTTCATCTCTGGATTTACTTTTATTCACTACAAAATCTCTAACAATTTAAATTCAATATTGTTTTACCCACAGTTCAAACTACAACAATTATTTTTTAACAAAATTTCTTCTTTTTTTTAAATTGATTTTTATGAGATGCACATCTACATTGTGTTTATAAAGTGGTAATTCAATCAATTAGTCCTTACCGTGTTTAAACACACAATTACAATCACGAGTGAGTAAACATATACAATTGTATTAATTTAGTTTCATTTGTAATTAAATTCTATTATAAATCGGATTAAATATGATTTAATCCTGTGGTTATTTATTAAGTTCATTGCAATAAAAGACAATTTTATTAATTAAAAAAAATGTAATTAAACTGAGAGAAGTAAAACAGAAAACTGATGATTCAAATATTTTTTAAAGAAGTATTATAATTAAGAAGAATAAACCGTTATGCCTTATTTTTTTCTGCTGAGGTGGAGTAAATGTACATAACCGCACCATAGGGGAAGTCGTCACTATATCCCGTGTGTGAAGCCATCACTCACTAAATCTCCCCCTCCTCTTTTGGACTCTTTCTGACCACTCCGGAACTACTGTAGTATTACTCTGGCCCGTTATATCTTTATCCGCGCCCGGATTGCGCTACAAAATCTGTGAAGGTGTCTAAATATCCATTCTAATTCTCTCATCTAAGTCAAGTTTCTTAGACTTCAGCAAGGCTTCAGCGTAACTGGCTATGCTATTCCAATTTTTTTCGCTGTTCAGTATATCGCAGAAGTTTTCGACAGTACAGACGCCGACTTTGGCCTCAAGATTCGTTCTTTCTAAACACCATCTCTTACAATGAAAGAAAGTGTGTTCTGCGTCACCGATGCAGTTTGGTCGTGTCATCTTCCCCATTTTAAAAAGATTTTTACAAAAATAACCGTGGTAAACCTCACAAAATTTCCTCTCAATCCAGTGGGTAATATCTGGGAGAAGTTTAGCCGTCCATCTACCACTTGTTTCAGTGTTCCATTTTTCTTGCCTCGTCGACATTTACTGTCTCTCCGTACACGTTTTTAGTCTCCCATACCCTCTTCCGCTCGCATGCCTGTATAACCGTTATGTCCTATAGAGATGGTATAATACTTGGTTGTTATAAACATTGTCCTCTTTACCAATGGAGACGTCTAGAAAAATTACTCACCGATTTAAGTTTCGTAAGTATGCAAACTTATGTCGTGGGAATTTAGATCAAATGCGTTGTTGGTAAATTGTTTATATACATATATTCCCCGTATGTAAGCACTTTAAAAAATGCTGTCAGAGCAGTGCTTATAAGCGGAGCAGTCTTATATTGAAATGCCACACCTCAGAATAAATAGTCGCGTGTCATTCATGCTGATATAATTCTGTTTCTCATTGGCAACAATGGCTTAATACTCGATGGCATGGCGGCAGGTCACCTTCTACAGCTCGGAGTGGTAAATGAAGTTGTAATTTGCTGGGCCCCCGGGTCATTTCAGCATCATTACGAAGAAATTACTGAAGGAGTTCTATTGTAGCATTAACTAAGCAGAGAATCTGGTCGTTGACTCGCCCAAGACCTGGACCAGGTCAGATTAGTAGAAGATGAGGTTTACAAATTACGAAAGGCGAATGTAGGCTTTCTATCAGGAATCAATTATTTGAGATTGCGTTGCCTCAGTTGGTCTCAGTCTTCTGGATAGAACAAAACGTGGCCACGGTAATTATACGTTGTGAGTCAAGGGCTTCTGAAGGAAAGAGAGATTCTTTAAGTAGTTCTCAAAATATTTTTCAATCTCTTTTTTAGTGTATCATGGTGTTTCTGTACACATGGATTATTATAATATTGTACTAATTTTATAAGTTCGTTATACAGTAAAAGTTTAAAGTATAATCTCAATAAATTCATGCATCGGACTGTGGAGGCACTGCTTAGTTATTTACAGTGGTGGCCATATAATCAAAACATTCGTAATGATTGTAAATTAATCGTTTTATTTTCAAAATTAATAAAAAAATTAAACTATTTATTTTTCAGTTCTTAAATATTAAACTTAAACTTAAAATACTTTATTGGGTTTGCCTTGTAATTAAAAATATACATACCCGTTTCAATTTCACTGCAATATTTTTTGATTTTTTGTTCTTACATACGTACATACATACATATATAACTGACCATTAGAATATTTTTTCACATTTTCGTTTTGTTGTCTGACCTGGGGTTTGAACCATGGCCTTATGAACACGCTACCTACTAGGCTACGGCGACTATTATTATTACTAAAATAAATTATTTTATTTAATTGGCAAAGATACGAGTTTTTTTAACGGAACATTTAACACAATCTTATTTTGTTATTTATGCCAAAAAGTTATTCAAAATCAATCTTTTCCACGGGTTTTTATAAAATTAGAAATAAATACGGGTAACTTAAAATTAATTAAACACTTTTCAGTGTGCAACATCATAACCATAATCTAGCTTTTAAGCAGCCTGGCCTTATATACACATACATACATAAGTATGTAAGCCTATAAATAAACGTACATTTACGACTGTAGACGTGGTAATTTAATATTGTATATACAGTAGATCGCAATGAAATTAGGCCAAAAAATACATCACTAATCGATATTAAATTCTGCGTTAATCGGTTAAGGGCCTTTATTACAACTTGCCGTTAACTAAAGGAAGGATTTTAACGGGCAGATAAATTGTTTTTCATTATTATAAGTTGACAATAAGGGAGAAGTGAGCGTTAGACTAAAGGAAACAACATCCTACTTGTAACTTTAAAACTTAAGTTTATGTTTGGACTTGCCAAATTATATATTATTTTCAATATGGCAACTTCAAATATAAACAAAGTGAGCAAATACAACAAAAAAAGAAGCCCGTAGTTGCAACTGCGTTTAAATAAAACTTGTTTAATATGAGCTGTGTTATCGACATTGGTCCGCCAATGCCATATTTTCTAAAAAGTGTACTTTATTTTATCTGTAAGTTGTAATAACGAAAATAAGTTAAAGATAACTTTACAGTTCACTTTAGCTAAAGGTACTTTTAACTAAACTCAAGTTTAACGGTAAGTTGTAATAATGACCCTAAATCGTTCTGTTTAAACCATAAATAAATAAAAATATGTAACGTGAGTTTAACAGAATAAAATTGTTTGCTATTTTGATAATAAGAAATTCAGGTAGCAATAAAAATGGTCCACTCTGAAACATTCTTCTATGGTTATCAATTATTTAAATAATTCAATACACTAACTTTCATTTAATCAGTTATTTAGTTTAAAATTTCAAGGTTTGTCGTAACACTGCACTTTAAATTAGAAAGTTAATCCTTGAACACCATAAGAATAGAAAAAGTCAAAGGGAAATTGCAAAAATTTTTAATAAATAATGAATAACAGTAGAAAAAATCACCCAGAGTGTAAAAAATGAACACCAAGTAAGAAATAAACGTAAAGAAAGAAGAACCGATAACTAGACCAATATAAGTTCAAGATCAAATATCCCGAAATAGTGAGATATGGCTTTTTAAAGGTGGTCTTGTTCACAGACGAAATAAAATTTAGCATTCCTAGTTGAGGACGTTGGTATCAGTAAATTGCATTTCGTTGAAGGAAATATGGACAAAACGTAGTGTTTAAGTTGAACGTAAGTAGTTTGAAAAGCTGGATGGATGTTTTACTTGCTGGCCATTAAATAAAAAAACCATCGATGTTAAATTATTCAGCAAGGTATGTTTAAGTCGCCTTATCCTAGTAGGTGCCCTGTAGACACATGGCCACGGTTCAAATCTAAGGTCAGAATCTCGAACAAAACGAAATACGCAACTGACCGAAACACCAACATGTAATATTTCAAAAACATCTGGGATGTCAAAGGTACTTTAACAATGCAAGATAATTATATAGGATGAATGCACAATGGCGCATAAAAAATCTCTAGAGGCATTGGATCGAACATTGCAAGATTTACGTGGCAATCAACAACCATTTGGGGGTGCTCTTATATTATTGGCGGGCGATTTTAGACAAACAGCAGATTCTGGCAACAATTGTGAGAGTAAATAACATTGAACTTTTGCACAGTTTCTTAAAAAATCTGTCGTTCGGAGTCGACTTTAAACTATAGGTCTCATGTATAAAATTAAGACACACAACATAAATAGTGTGCGAAGCTAGGTAGCAATCCTAACTGAAGGGTTATAATGACTAGTTATGTATGTATGTACGTAGTATTTACTTACTTACTTAATTGGTCATTAACATCGACAGGGCTTCCTTGATTTGGTTCTTCCAACGCATTCAAGGTCGTCCTCTTCGCCGACATCCGCAGATCCCCGCATCAAATACCCGTCTTGCCAGAGCATCCTCCTCCTTTCGAACGACATCGCCGAGCCAGTGCAGCCGCTGGATATTAATACGTTGCATAACGTCTATGTCGTTGAGGAGCACATACAGCTCACTGTTGGATCAGATGCGGGAATCATCGCCAACTTTCACTGGACCGAAGATCTTACATAGGAATTTTTCTCGAATATTCTCAAGCCTGCTGCATCAGTGCTTGATAGGGTCCATGCCCCTGCGCCATAAAGAAGCAAAGGTAGGATGAGCGTCTTGTAGAGTATTAGTTTTGTTCTACGAAAGAGGTCTCTGCTAGCCTATTGAGACCATAGTAGCACCTGTTGGCAAGAGTTGACCTCTAGACTGACATCATTTTTGGTGGTAACGGCGGAGCCAAGATAAATAAATTCCTTGACTACATCAAAAGTATAGTTATCAGCCGTAATCTGAGAATCAATATGCCGCACGTCCCTACTTGTCGATAATGTATATGTACTTTGTTTTGCCCTCATTTACTACCAGATCCATCTTAGTAGACTCCCGTTCAATAGCACTAAAGGCAGCAGTAACATCTCGCTTGGTACGCCCTATGATGTCAATGACGTCAGCGTACGCAAGCAACTGGACACTTTTTTGAAAAATAGTGCCATTGCGATGCACTCCCGCCTTTCGCAGAACACTCTCCATGACGAAGTTGAAGAGGTCGCATGATAAGGGATTGCCTTGTCTGAAACCTCGCACGGTATCAAAGGTTCGGAGAGGTCCATTCCTACCTTGACGGAGCTGCAGGAATTGTTCAATGTCATTCTGCATAGCCTTATCAGCTTCGCAGGTATACCGAGCTCAGACATGGCAGCAAAAACACGATCCCTTATGGGGCTATCGAAGGCAGCCTTATAGTCGACAAAAAGATGGTGTGTGTCGATCTGTTTTTCGTGGGTCTTTTCCAGGATTTGGCGTAGTGTGAAGATCTGGTCAATGGTTGGCTTGCCAGGTCTGAAACCGCACTGATAAGGTCCAATCAGTGTTTCGGCGAGTGGATTTTCAGTCGTGCGATAGGGAGAAGGCTCTGTAGTTGGCGCATATTGTAGGGTCTCCCTTTTTCAGGATAGGACAGAGGATACTGAGGTTTCAATCGTTGGGCATATTTTGTAAATAAGCTGGTGCAAGCGCCCTACCAACTCATTATATCCGGTCTTAAACAATTCAGCGAGGAGGCCATCAGGACCTGCCGATTTATTGCTTTTAAGATGCGTAACCGCGACTTTGACCTCTTCATGCTAGGCGGCGGAATCTCCGCGACGTCATCATCGATCGGTATGTAGTATTTAAAACTGCTAATATGCTTGAAGTAAAGTACACATTTGATTTGTAACAGGACAATGATTTTAAGCATTCGGCTGGGGTTTTAAGGAAATGGCTGTTGATCAGTTGTTCTCAATTATCAAAACTTAACAACGAATATTTTTGGAAAAAACCGGAATTTTAAATATGTCCCATGAAACAAACTTAACCGATAAAGGTGAGCGGAATAAATTAAGCCCCCAGTATAAAAGAAAGCTTACTTAAACTGTACGAAAGCATCTTAAAAATATTGTTAACCAAGAAAAGTAAGTACACCAAAATATTAGGAACGTTACCATTTTTCTTACACCATTTTTATTGTTACCTGAATTTATCATTTTTTGTAGATATAACACCTAGCATCTTTTTTGTTACAACTTGGCGTTAAACTCTAGTTTAGTTAAAGGTAACTTTAGCTAAAGTGAACTTTAAAGCCACCTTTAACTTATTTTCGTTATTACAACCTAATGATAAGATAAAGTTAACTTTGGCAGTGCCGAAGCAATGTCGATAATACTGTCAATTAAATACGTTTTCTTTTCTTTTTGTTATATATGCTCATTTTGTTTATATTTGAAGTTGTCATTTTGAAAATAATATATAATATGGCATGTTCACACATAAACTTAACTTTAAAAGGTAATAGTAGGATGATCCTCCATTTGGGTTAACGTTCACTTCTAACTCATTGTCCATTTATAATAATGAAAAACAATTTATCTGCCCATTAAAATCCTCTCTTTGGTTAACGGCAAGTTGTAATAGTGGCCCTTAATCGTTTTATTTACAATTTTGTGTCTACTTATCGTTTAAATGAATTAAACTAATTGACTAAGATTCTAAAATTTAAAATTTATTACTAGTTACTCAGTTTTTTTGTACACTTAGGTTTTTAATGGCAAGTGGACCAAAATCTCTGTGATTTACTGTAGCATTATTTCTTAGAATTAAAGCGAGATTTTGATATTATTTGTGCCAAAAAAATTGTCTGTTGCAGCACGAGTATGAAATATTTCTAAAAGGATTAAATTTTAGCTTTACTTTGTAAAGATCCACATTTTGTATACGATAAATTTAAAGTCCTTACAATACAGTAATAGTAGTGGTATGGAAACCTTTCAGTGCAAAGCATATTCTTGAATTGAATTTATTTTGCTATTGTTGACATTAAATTACAAATATTCTAAATACACACAGGAATACAATATGAACTTTGAAGAAGTTTTATCTAGATTTGCATGAATTAGAATGAAAGCAACACAAAGAAAATGAAAAATACAAAAGATATACACGCATACATATGTAGATTATAAAAAAGTATATACTATACCATTGCAAAGGACTAAGAATAATGCAATTCGATTGAATAAAGTTCATCTTTTCATATAAGTTTACTTTATTTTAGTTGAAATACTAAATCCAATTTTAATTTGCTTAATTTATAGATATGGCACGACTATAGGCAAAAAAGAATAATAATATAATAATTAATAATATTACTTCCATCAACTAATGGGAAACAGTTTTTCTTACTAAATGGACACAATGGAAATCCATTATAAGAAACAAGGGCTTGCTGGACAAATTTTAATTATTAATTTTTATTTGTTTATAAAGATAATTATATACAAGGAGTTCTGTAGTCAATATGTTGGACTGCCGAAATAATTCAGAAGTTCAGCTCTAAACAAGTGTTTTTAATAACTTAAATTTGAAATGGTAGTTGCATTATTGAGTAATATCGAGGGGCAATGAATAGGTCCAATAGGTTTCTCAGCATTTCATATACTCCGCCAAATATGGTTGATATATGATTAGCCATATAAGCTACATATAGTCTATTAGGTAGTGTGTTGTCTTATTAGACGTAAGTCCACAGTTCAAACCCCAGGTCAGACACCAAAACGAAATATGGAGTAACTTTTCTTCGGCGACTTCATCTCAGCAGATTTCTGGGGAAAAATCTGATAGGAAATAAAATTGTCATGAAAAGTTTCTCAAAGAAGATCTGTCGTTCGGAGTCGACTTTAAACTGTAGGTCCCGCCACTCAAGTATAAAATAATGTAATGACCATTTATGTTACGTATATATGATTAGTCCATGAAAGCTCTTTGAATACAAATTCATAACATTCGAACACGAGAGTGGTGTGAGAAACTAGGTCGTAATCCTGACTGAAGGGTTGTAGTGACCAATTACGAACATTGGTATTTTTCTTTACCATGATGTCTTTATAAGAAGTTTTATTGATGTTGTTAACAAAAATTTACTTCGATTGGATCTAAGTCTATCCTTAACAGACCGCTCACTGTTCTTGGGAGTCGTGTAGCGATGTATATTATTGGTAATGCAACTTATATAAATTTAAGTATCAACAGCGTAAATTTAAATGCCGCACAGATCTATCTATCTATTGGGTAAATAATTAATGTACAGACAGAATAATCGAGGTCCTATAATAAAGGTCCTATAATGTGGCACACTCTTTTTCACACTACGGGCTGCAGAATAATTGCCATTCAATACAACTGTTTGCAGTCCTTCAGCCAGATACAGTATACAGGCTTCTGGCGAAGAATAAAAAGTATCTGTAATAAAATTTTATGGCCTATTGAGTCAAAAACTTTACTATAAGAATTAAAAAAGGTACCATATCCTTATCTAAATATGGCCTTAAATTTTTAATTGCTTAGGTAACCGCTGTGATACAGCGACCTTACAATGACAGTTTGCCTATCGAATAAAATTCTTAATTATCGGAAATAATCCTCAAATTGCCTGCTCATAATTTTCACCAAATCTCTACATTGAAAGAGTAGATTAGTATTAGGCCTAAATCGCAATAAACGCCATTATTGAGCTGAATATTTCATATAAAGTTTCAATTAATAATTGCGCAATAAATACGCAAACTTTTGTAATATTGAGTAAAACTTAAAATGCAGCACTGTCATAAGTGTGTTTAGTAAGCATATTACAATTAACCGAACACTTTTTGTTGATATCTGACATCTCAAATGTCAACAACGACAAACAAAAAAGAAAACAAAATAAAAACAATCTTGTTTAAACAACCAGCTGTTTTGTTTACCATCCGTCAAATAAATATTGAACTGAACTGTGTATATTATTATGCCTGAACACTTAAAATATTATACTCAATAAAACGAATAAATACCAATAAAATTGCATATCTGAACATAGTATAATATTAAGAAAATATTGTCTGAAGATAACTTAATCTTTGTGGATAAATAATTTTCAGCAAACATTGTTATGAATTTACACGAATTTGAAAAGAACAAACAGCGTGAAAAATCAGGTTTTTTTGATTTACAGTTTGAAACATATTTTAATCTGTTCCTAAATTGCAAATACATAAAATTAAATTCTTAAATCTTTATGACATTATTTTTTACATTTTGTAATTGAGGGAAACATTTCGTTCTTACAAATTTTGTAACAAATGCTCAATGACCGCAAAAGTCATTTTAGTTAATCCCCCAGTAATCCAAATAAAATAATTTTTGTTATATGCCAACGACGTGCTGTTACAACAAATATTTGGCTTCTTATCTTACGACGATATTTACATCTCCAATAGCAGCAGCTGGGAATAAGAAACAAATGGTTGTAGCAGCATATTAAATAGCATTACAGGAGTGAAATAACTTGTTGCATCATAAAATTACTAAAAGCTTTAAAAATGAAATACAAAAGAATTTGTGGTAATATAAAATGATATCATAAAAAAATTTAAACGACGCATCTGATAATACGGTTGTGTACGTACACATTATAAGACTTTAAGTTTAAAAATTTTAAATTCGTGAAAATGAAAAATACGAAGAAATTTATCTTTTCAATTCAATTCAATTCAATTCATTTATTTATCCATAATATTTACAAATCAGTTATAACTAAATTAGATATTTAAGAGTTCAAGATTATTTTTTTTCAGCTAAATAATAGATCTATTCTAACAAAATTACTATATACATATACATACATTACTATTTTGGAAGAGAAAATTTGGCAAAAAACCTATATGAATAACTTAAAACTACTTATACTACTTAACTACGACTAGAAAAAACCTAAGATGAAACTAGTTCATTAATATGGACCAAATCAGAATTCCTACATCTGTTATTAAAATTTTGTGTAAGCCTTTCGATCTTATCTGATACAGATTCGAAACCTGTAGTGTAGTTGAAAAGTACCAGTGTAGATTATATATGAGTTTTAGCAACTTATTCTGAGCTATTTGCAGTTTCTTGATATGGCAATAAGCGCTCGTAGACCAAACTGGGGCTGCATAAAATAATACGGCATGAAAAATTGACTTTATAATTAGTTTCTTATTATAAAGATTGAGACTAGCTTTCGGGTTAATAAAAGGATACAGTATACGGGTTAACATATTAATTTTATTTACCACATAAGGTATGTGGTCCTTAAATTTCATTTTTGGATCAAGCATAACTCCAAGATATTTCACTTTATGTTCCCACTGTATAGAGTTATTTTTCATCCTAATATTGGTCTGTCGTATATAACACTCCTTCCGCCTCCTAGTAAAATATATCGCCTGAGTTTATTCACAGTTTAGCATAATTTTCCATTTATTGAAATAGGATGAAATATCAGATAATGCCCTATTCAGATTAGCTATTATATCAACAGCCAGAATTCCTGAGCTAAGTATTGCTGTGTCATCAGCGAATATTGACACCGTGCAATAATATAATTGAGGAAAATCTGAAGTATATAGATTATAAAGGACGGGAGACAAACATGACCCCTGGGGGCAACCAGTCGTTATAGTGTGGCGTTCAGAATAATGTGAGCCAATGTGGACTCTAAACGTACGAGAAGTGAGAAAACTGTGGACCATTTTGGCCAATGCCCTCGGGAAATTTAAATTAATCATTTTGAAAACGAGACCTTCGTGCCAGACTGAATCAAAGGCAGCTTTAATATCCAATAAAATCATACCCGTAGATCTATGTTGGTTAAAATTTGCTCTCACTAAGTTTCGAATTCTCACTAAAGGATGAATTGTGTTGTGCTGTCTGCGAAAACCAAATTGATGAGCCGGAGTAGTACCACTGGCTTCCATAAAATCAGTCAGTCTAATTTTAATAACTTTTTCCAAAATTTTACCGACACTCGACAATAAACTGATAGGTCGGTATGAAGATGGGCAATCGGCTGGTTTACAGGTTTTCTTATTGATATAACTTTAGCCTCCTTGAACCTTTGAGGAAAATAACATAACTTTAAGCAGGAATTAACAATGAAAAATTTAATGCCCTTGTTAGGGAGCGCCCTAAAGCATATGTTCTTAATACCGTCAATGCCAGAACTCCTTCTATTCCTCAAGGTTCTTAATATGTCAGAAATTTGAGAGATATTTACTAAATTAACATCCGATGGCTCAACAATCCATAAGATTCTAGAGTATCATTTATTAACACTAGATTTACCAAGAAATTTTCATACCCATTTTTACCAACACCAGTCAAAATGACTAGTATTCAAAAATAACGTTTTGAGTGTGTAAATTTTGTATGTGCTATAATGTATTACAGAATTAATAAACAATATTAATAAAATAATAATAAAATGTTTTCGGAAGAGGGGTTGTTGGACAGTCAGCTTATCTCTTGACCTGATGACTGTTGATCAAAATTGAGTTCTTCGGCCAAACAAAACAAAAAATCCTTTCTTGAAATATTCTTTACAATTGTGTTTTTATACAAAATCCAGGAATTTATTCAGACAAAATCCAAAATATTAAAAAATACTTGAAATGGCCATCTCTTAGATCCTGATTTCACAATATATGTCATTAGCCATATCGTGCCATTTGATCTGTAACGTCGACACCAATTTAACTTTATTATAAAAAGACACAGTTTCAATTAGTTTCTTGCTGTCGGTATTTGGTCAATTTTGTGTATAGCACGCAATAAAACAACTTTTTTGTTCGGCTTACTCTTATAAACTGTAAGTGTACATTCATTTGTTGCATATAGTAATGTTGAAAAACGAGCCATACTATCCCTCTATTCCTTGCAAATTTTTGGAAGGTTTCGTTTGTTCGAACGTACGGTACCAACCAACGTAGTGTTTTTGGCTAATAATTTAGAAGCTAAAGAAACACTGGTAAAAAGTTGTCGGTTATTACAGTCCTACCTTTCATAATATAAAGCTCCAGTAGTCTCATTACTACAAATTCACTAAGAGGTGTTGCCAAATTTCGTGCTTCATCTTTTCCTAGATGAGGAAAGCCATTTACAACGTACTTCGTTTCAGCGTCAGAAGCCAGCTAGAA